>PVIW01000005.1:881006-1604744 GCA_004026585.1 Noctilio leporinus | reverse complement strand
GTTGTATTACCTCCATCCCCTTTTTGCTCCCCTCTGTCCCCCTCCCCACCCACCCACTCCCCCCAAAGTCAATCCCACCTGTTGTCCATGTCCATGGTTCCTCCTACTTGGTTCTTGTCTAAGCTGCTCCCCTTTCTTGCCTCTGCCTCCCCCCTCCCCCCCAACCCCTTTCCCCCTGACCACTGAAGGCCTATTCACTGTATTCATATACTTGGTTCTGTTTTGCTTGTTAGTTTTGCTCATTATTGTCCTGTAATGGGTGAGATCATATGATATTTGTCCTTCACTGACTGGCTTATTTCACTAAGCATAATACTCTACATACATCTCTTATAGAGCATAAAAGGTTAAGATGATTGGTAGGTAACTACTCAGAAAACTGTTGTCAGCATTAAACAGGAAATGAATGGGTAAAAGCACCTAGAATGACAAACAAAGCATGCATGTTGAAAATGAAGTTTTTCTTTCCTAAAAGGGAGGGTGATATGCTGGTTAAAAGCATCAGCTTTGTGGTTGGTGTGCTTGCATTCAAATCCCACTTCATTGACTAGCTGTGTGATTTGAGCAAGATACGCACTGTCTCTCTGCCTTTGCTCTCTCATTTATAAAATAGAAATGGACCGTTCTGAAGGATTTTATTAGAGAATGCTTATAAAGCACATAGCTTACAGATACCAAGACATAGTAAGTATTCTTCAGAAGATTTACCATTTTTTGTTTTCAAAGATTCTTTTTAGAGAAAGGAGAAGTGGGGGGAGGGAGAGAAACATTAAATATCAATGTGTGGCTGCCTCCTGCCTAGCCCAGCTGGGACCTGGCCTGCAACCTAGGCATGTGCTCTGACCGGGAATCGAATCAGCGACCTGTTGGCCCACAGGCCGGCGCTCAGTTCACTGAGTCACACCAGCCCAGACCAGAGGAGTTATCGTGATTCTATTTTGTAATTTGCAACAACTCTAAGTATTCCATATTCCCATTTATTTTTATCCTGTAAAAGATGCTATGTCAATATTCCTTAGCTTTAATTTTTATTTCCATGTAATTTTCTGTAAAGATTAAGAAAATAAACTATGGTCATTAGGTAACTAAAGTAGATATTACAAAAATCTATGGTAATAGGAAGAAAACTGAGGACCACACATAACATTCTCAGTTTCTTATTTTCAAATGTTAAAAAAATCATAATGTGCAATCACCATTCAAAATAACATCAAGATATAGCATGAACAACTTAGCTAAGTAAGGCCTTCTGGAAAGAAGAGGGCTTTAGCTATGCTAGACATCTTCTTACAATACACATCCCCAAATTCAGATATATACTTAAGTTCACAAGAAATAGAGGAAACTTTCTGGATGGGCAGAGTTAAATGGAAACCTGAGAGGTACAAACAAGTGATGGCTGCGGTGGACCTTGAGCTGGGATCAGATTGTGAGGGAGGACTGTCAAACCTGGAGACTGTCAAACCTGGGTCCCTACAGCTCAAGCTTTGGGTTTTAAGGCTGTAAGTGACACACAGGAAATAACGTCAAGGATCATTCTGAACGAGACAGGAAATTAGAACTGAGAGTATTGCATGAAGCTGGAATCCTCTCCAAGACCACACTTTCTCAAACTTGAGCATCCCTAGGAGTCACCTGGAGGGCTTATGACCCTCATCTCTAGTCTATTCCCAGACGTTCTGACTCAGCAGGTCTGGGAATCTGCACTCTAACGAGTTCTCAGGTAATGCGGATGCTGCTGGTTCAAAGACCAATCACTGCATAGCACTGCTCCACGGGCTGCATCATAGTGAGAAGGACCCTAAAAATGACCTTCACTAACCCAGGGAGAAGATAAAAAAGCCTCTGACCAGGGCTTCTGCACGATACACTGGTTTGGAGTAGAAATGTGAACAGCCTGCATGGTACGTGAGTGCTTTACCTAAGGAATTCACATCTAACAGTTGCTCCTGAGCTGGATATTCCTCTGAGGGATATGAAAGAAGATTGCTCTGTAGGGAAAGTTTCACAAGCCAGAGTATGTAAAATTCCCACCTGGATGACTCACAACCAATAATTACAAAACACACAAGTGCATATTTACTGCGAGTAAGGGTCTATAAAAATAATAAATGACGAGATTGGCCACCCTAAAATTTAAGACAACAATTGAAAGGGCCTATAAAATAAGTTTTCATTTATTTAAAGACATAGTCACACAGGAATAAAAAACATAAAGTTCTAGAAATGAAAAATAATAGTCATTGCTAATAAAATTCTGATATACATTATTTATTTTATTTTTATTGATTATGCTGTTATAGCAATCCCAAATTATACCCCTTTGCACCCAAGACCTCCATTCTCTTCTGAAGTACCCCCCACTTAGTTCATGCCCATGGGTTGTACATGTAAGTTCTGTGATTTCACCCTTTCCTCTATTATTCTTAACTTCTCCCTGTCTTGTACCCACCAATTATGCTTCCTAATCCCTGCACCATTTCCCCATTTCTCCCCCTTCCCCCTCCCAGCTGATAATCCTCCTGATGACCCCCATACCTATGATTCTGGTCTTATTCCAATTGTTTGCTTTTTTCATTTTTATTTTTTAGGTTCTGTTGTTGATAGTTGTGAGTTTATTGTCTTTATAATGTTCATAATTTTGATCCCCTCTTTCTTAAATAAGTCCTTTTAACATTTCCTTTAATAATGGCTTGGGGATGATGAACTCTTTAGCTTTACCTTGTCTGGGAAATACTTTACCTGCCCTTTCATTCTAAATGATAGCTTTGCTGGGTAGAGTAATCTTGGTTGTAGGTCCTTGCTTTTCATCACTTTGAATACTTCTTGCCAGTCCCTTCTTGCCTGCAAAGTTTCATTTGAGAAATCAGCTGATAGTTTTACAGAAACCTCTTTGTAGCTAACTCTCTTCTTTTCTCTTGTTGCTTTTAAGATCCTCTCTTCATCTTTAATCTTTGGCATTTTAATTATGATGTGTTTTGGTTTGGTCCGATTTGTATCTAGCTTGTTTGGGACTCTCTGTGCTTCCCGGCCTTGTACGTCTATTTCCTTCACCAAATCTGGGATATTTTCCTTTATTATTTTTTCACACAAGATTTCAACATCTTGCTCTTCCTCCTCACCTTCTGGCACTCCTATGATTCAGGTGTTGGCAGGAGAAGTGCCTGGAAAAGGGCCAAATGCTGAGCAAGCAGAATTGTTCCCTCTCAGACCCTCCCCAACATACAGCACCACATGCAGCACCACAGACAGCACCACAACGTGGTAAAAGGGGTCACCCACACTAACACATACCTAAGGCTCCACCCCTTACAATGGAACAGGGGCAACAGCTCTCCCTAAGACACAGAGGCAAACACAGGAGCTTTTCAAGATGAGGAGACACAGAAATATGGCCCAAAAAAGGGAACAAATAAAGGTACCAGTGGTCAAACTAAGTGACAATGAAATAGCCAGACTAACAGATGCATAGTTTAAAATGCTGGTGATAAAGATGCTCACAGATTTGGCAGATGTGCTTAAATATGGGAAATGCAGAAAAGAAGAATTGAAGGTGAGGCTGAGTGAATCAAAGAAAACTCCACACAAAACCAATGGTGAAGGGAAGGAAAACAGGGTTCAAATCAACAATTTGGAACATAAGGAAGATATTTCCAAGATAAAAAATTTACCACTCATTGAAAGAACTACCAAATTCCACTTTTTAGTAAGAAGAATACTGAGCCCAGAAGACAGACTGGAACTTAAAGACAATGATGATCAATGCAAATGGTAAATATGTCAGTAAACCTAAATGAGCATTGTGATTAACAACAATAATTAATTTGAGATGATTTCAAAACAATATAGAACTAAGATTGCCTAATTATATCATTGAAAATGAAGTGAGTGAACTTTTTTTTTAAGTTTGAGACACTGTCAGTG
Organism: Noctilio leporinus; assembly: GCA_004026585.1. Taxonomy (NCBI): domain Eukaryota; kingdom Metazoa; phylum Chordata; class Mammalia; order Chiroptera; family Noctilionidae; genus Noctilio; species Noctilio leporinus. The sequence goes on along the minus strand of PVIW01000005.1, from coordinate 1,600,820 downwards.
TAAACTTTAAGTAGAGTTATAGTTTCAAAGGTACACATTAAAATAATAGAAATAGAATGTAATACTTCTCATACAGATAAAAAAATGTAAAGGAATTTAAACAGGCTCTTGAACACATACATAAATAATAAAGGTATAAATATGTATGCAAGAATGATATATACCAAGTTCAGGATAGTGGTCACAACTAAAGACTGAGAGAAGGGAAAAGGACATACTTCAGATCCTAACAACATACAGCAGTGTCACCATCTGCTAAACCTGGGTCCTGGGTGGGAACACAAATTTCCGTCATTTTGATTTGTGTATACTATGTTTGAAATATTTCACAATGACATTTTTTTGAGAAGTGTAAAATAAAGTTTTTATTCTGATACTCTATAACAAGTTATTTCCCAAAGTGTTTTGTTAAATGGGGAAACTTATTCAAAGTAAGGCATGCATATGCAGTGTCCAGAAATATGGGCACTCTAAGTTTGTAAAATCTACCATTCATATGTGTCTACCGTAGTCTCTTTTAAGCTTCTACCTGGTTTATTCTGGAAAACCAGTAGTGAAGTGTTAGAGCCCTCTCAAGTTTAATTTGTATAAAGCTTTATTTTTGCAATCTTTTCTTAGTAGATGATAGACTCTTTAAATTCACAATCTCTTTAAAAAATAAATAAACTTGACTTCAGATGTATTCAAACCAAAAATTTCAAAAGATACTGGTTAGTAACTTTGTAACATAGTATGAATTTTGTGGTATGTTTAGGTTTAAGTCTTTGATTTTAAGGATTTATTTAATGTTAAATTATAAATTTAATTAAGTTCAAAATTCCCCTTAGTATTAAACATGGGAAGCTTTTTATTAAATCATTTTTTATTATTCTATTACAGTTGTCCCACATTTTCCTCCTTTGCCCTCCTCCACCCATCCCACTCCTTGTCCCACACTGCTGTCCATGTCTGTGGGTTATTCATACATGTTCTTTGTCTAGTCCCTTCTTTCCACCATTATTCCCTCCCTCTGGCAGCTGTCAATCTGTTCCATTTTTCCATGCCTGTGGTTCTATCTTGTTCATTAGTTTATTTTGTTCATTAGATTTCTCTTATAGGTGAGATCATGTGGTATTTATCTTTCACCCCCTGGCTTATTTCACTTAGCGTAATATTCTTCTGGTTCTATCCATTCCGCTGCAAAAGGTAGGAGTTCCTTCTTTCTTTCTGCTGTGTAATATGACAATGTGTAAATGTACCAGTGGTTTCTTGATCCACTCATTTACTGATGAGCACTTAGTCTGTTTCTAGCACTGGACTATAGTAGTAAAAAGCTCTGCTATGAACATAGGGGTGCATAAGTTCTTTTGAGTTGATAATTCTGGATTCTTAGGGTATATTCCTAGCAGCAGTATTGCTGGGTCAAAAGGCAGTTCCATTTTTAGTTTTTTGAGGAAATTCCATACTGTGTTCTACAGCGGCTGTACCAGTCTGCATTCCCACAAACAATACACTAGGGTTCCTTTTCTCCTTATCATCACCAGCACTTGTTGTTTGTTGATTTATTAATGCTGGTCATTCTGACAGATATGAGGTGGTATCTCATTATGGTTTTAATTTATATTTCTCTGATGGCTGGTGATGTTGAGCTTTTTTCATATGCCTTTGGGCCCTCTGTGTGTCTTCCTTGGAAAACTGTCCACTCAGATTCTTTGCCCATTTTTAATTGGACCGTTTATCTTCCTGCCGTTGAGTCATATGAGTTATTTCTATATTTTAGAGATCAAACCTTTGCCCGGTGTATCATTGCAAATGTGTTCTGCCATGTAGTCGGTTCCCTTTTTATTTTGGTGATGTTTTCTTTAGCTATGCAGAAGCTTTTTATTTGATATAGTCCCATTTGTTTATTTGTTCCTTTATTTCTCTTGCCCTAGGAGATATATTGCTAAAAATATTGCTACATGGGATATCTGAAATTTTCCTGCCTATGTTTTCTTCTAGGACTATTATGGTGGTACGACTTACATTAATGTCTTCTATCCATTTTGAATTCATTCTGGTGTAAAGTGTAAGTTGGTGGTTTAGTTTCATGTTTTTTTCATGTACCAGTCCTGTACTCCCAGCACCATTAATGGAAAAGGATATCTTTATTCCACTGTATGCTCCTGCCCACTTTGTCAAATATTAATTGACCACAGTGACTTTGGTTTATTTCTGGGTTCTCGATTGTGTTCCATTGATCTGTGTGTTCTTATGCCAGTACCACATTCTTTTGATTACAGTGACCTTATAATATAGTTTGATATAGGGTATTGTGATCCTTCCTACTTTGTTATTTCTCAAGATTCCTGAGGCTGTTCTGGGTCTTTTTTCATTCCACTTAAGTTTTGGAATACTTGTTCTAGACCTGTGAATATACCATTGGTATTTTAATAGGAATTGGGCTGAATCTATAGAGTTCATTTTAATGATGTCCTGGACCAGGTGGCTTCATAAGTGAATTTTCCAAACATTTAAGGAAGAACTAACTCCTATTCCAAAAAAATTCAAAAATTCAAGAAGGAAGACTCCAAAACTATTTCTGTGAGGCCAGTACTATCCTAATTCCAAAACCAGGTTAAGACACAACAAAGAAAACCATCTGATGGACATAGATGCTAAAATGCTCAATAAAATACTGGCAATCCAGATTCGGAAATATATTAAAAGATCATACACTGTGATCAAGTGGGATTCATCCCAGGGATGCAAGGATGGTACAGTATTCTCAAATCAATAAATATAATACACCACAAAAACAAAATGAAGGACAAAAACCACATGATCATATCAGTAGCTGCTGAAAAAGCATTTGAAAGAATCCAGCATCCATTTATGATGAAAACGCTCAGCAAAGTGGGGCCAGAGGAAGCATACCTCAACCTAATAAAAGCCATATATGAGAAACGTACAGCCCACATTATACTTACTGGGCAAAAACTAAAAGCTTTCCTCTGAAGTTCAGGAACAAGACAAGGGTATTTGCTTTCACCATGCTTATTCAATGTAGTACTGGAAGTTCTAGCCCCAGTGATCAGACAAGAAAAAGAAATTAAAGACATCCATCCTAGAAAGAAGGAAGTAAACTGTCATTAATTGCAGATGACATGATAGTGTACATAGAAGATCATATAATCTCCAGCAAAAGAACTATTCAACTTAATAAGTGAATTTGGAAAAATAGAAACAAAGTCAATAAGGCATTTTTGTTCACCAACAATGAAAAATCAGAAAGAGAACTAGGAAAAAATGCCATTTACTGTACAAACAAGGAAAATAAAGTACCTAGGAATAAATTTAACCAAGGAGGTAAAAGACCTATACTTGGAAAACTATAGAACACTGAAGAAAGAAATTAAGAAAAATAAAAATAAATGGAAGCATATACCATATTAAGGGATTAGAAGAATTTACAATGAAAAAAAATTTAAGTTAACCAGGCAAATGCATTTATAACTAAGCTAAGGTAATAAGAAAGGCTTAGTTAGCTGAAAAATAAATAACTTACAAATGTATTTATTTTCCAAGAAAAGCCACAGTTGGCTAAACTAATCAGGCTGCAGTCCCAATAAAAACTAGGTTTAAAATATTGAATAGACATTCTTTTCTCTCAAATCTCTACCTATTGGGTTGGTCTAAACTTTTTGATTGTGGGAGAAATTATAGTGGAAAATTATATGCATACACACACACACACACACAGCAAAAATTGAGTTATTATTCTAATTGCATCAGTATTTAAAGTGGAGATGAATAACACATAATATTAGAATTTAAAGCATATTCTACAAATTAAATAAAAATCTGATAAAGTTATTTGAAGGGTGATAGTAATATACTAACCAGCTTAAAAAACACACTTAAGAAAATTAAAAAGACTTAGAAACTAAGTTGCATTCTAGAGTAACCTTTGAAATTCATTAGTTGCATGTTTATCAAACGTCAAGTTCCAAAACATATATTTAGTATATTCACAGTAGATACTTTGATAATTTAATCTTTCTGGTATATGTAAGTTTTTTCCCCCACTCAATATCATATGAAAATTATGCCTTTTTAAAAAATGACTCATAGCTTACAATATGCTGTTTATTAATTCCAAAACAATTCCTATCAGTGACTGTTCTGATATCCTCAGAAGAATGAAGGCTAAAATTAGACCTTTGGCTTCTACTTTGTTCATAGGCAGGTGTGTGCAGGCCTTGACCTTTCTCCTGTCCTGCTGCTCATTTCTTACAATGGAGAACCAGAAGGGCAGAAGTCACAAATGAAATTCCCTGCCTAGCTTTTAAAATTACAGTTGACAGGTACAGTGGTGTGAAAGAAAAATATGCACATGAATGTGGTGATCGACTTTGGGGAGATGTTCATATAGCTAAAAACAAGTATATGTATACCAGTGTGTCTGTTTTTATCTTTTTTTTTTTCCTTTAGCCAAAGATGGCACCTCCAAAAGATTTATTTTCATTGAAATGGACCCCCCAAACTGTCCTATTCCTTGCCAACCGATCTCATTTATTAAAGTTTAAAAGCATCGTTTGCCTGATGCAGGTTTCATCAGCTCTGATTATAATATACAATGTCATAACTTACATTCACAGTTTATATAATAAAAACAAGATATATTTGCCAGTGTTATAGAGCAGAAAAGGAAACTAGAATGCCACATGACTCCCAGCACATAGAAGGAACTCAGGAAACCTTTGGTGGATTCAAGGATGCACCACTGCAGAGGCCAACAAACTTTCTCTATGACCAGATATTTTAGGTTTGCAGACTATATGGTCTCTTTTCAACCCTCAACTCTGCCATTGTAGTGAGAAAGCATTCTTAGACAATAAAGAAAGGAACGATTTTTCTGGCAGAGAACCAGAACTGGCCTGTGGGTTTTAGTTTGCTGACCCCTGAAATAAAGTTTAATGATTTTCATCCAATCTTATCTTTCAAAATTACATGTGGAATTGAAGAATTAAATTATAGAGCATAATAAGAATTGCAAATAGCAAGTGAAAACATAAGCAAAACAGTTAAACCCATTAATTGATTTAAAGTGTATATACATGTATTTTTCTTTCTGAGTAACTTCACAAGAGACTCATAACATTTGATTCAAGCAACTTCAGGTTAAAAACAACACTCATTTTGAAACTGTTAATACAATGATTTGAGTTGCATTTTATAACAATGCAAACCAAAGGATGTATTAAGGCAGGAATTCTTAATCTGAGAACTATACATCTGTACCTAGAATCAATGGCTAGTCTTCAGGGGTTCCTTAAATTCTTGATTTTTGAAATTATAAAATATTTGTTTATATGTGCATTTTCCTGTAGACGTTGTAGATCTTTCATCAGATTTTCAAGGGTTTAGTGAGTTCAAATACCAGTGATTCAGCAGATTAGAATTGATTATCTAATAGATTTAATGATGACTCCTTTGAATTTTCAATACCAAAAATGATATAACTTTTTAACTAAAAGAAAATATCTAAAAGCTTGATATTCAAATTAGCATTAAATGGAATGTGTATATTAAAAAAAATGGTTTTCTGACTTTTAAGGTATAGTAATCCCTCTTGTCTGCAATGGATATAGCCCAAGATCCCCAGTGGGTGCCTGAAACCTCAGATGGGAATGCACCCTATTTATAACTGCTCTGTCCAGAAAGTATCCAGATATGTAATATGAAAAATGGAGGCATTTATTGAAGAAGATACACGATACAAGAAACATTGTACATAGGACAATGGCACCTCAGGCCCCTTCAAAATAGGCAACTTGGGATCCCACACAGTTCTCCCTGCATCTCGTCCACTATTCAAAACACTCAGCAAAATCCTTTGTTGGAATCACCATCATCTGCCCTGTTATATCTTCCTGAAATCTCATTGCTGGTCTGAAAGCTCTTCTCTTTCAAAGGTGATTTTAGTTTTGGAAAAAGCCCGACGTCATAGAGCACCAAACCTGGGCTATAGTGGGGCTAAGTCACCTGGGTGATTGGATGTTTTGCCAAAAAACTCGACGTGAGGCGTGATGCACAAGTGGGCAGGGGTGCTGTGATGAAGGGGCCAAGCACCAGTGCGCCAGCTGCAGCTGTTTTCATCGCCTTGCATTTCCCAACCTACGAAGAACATTGAGGTAGTACTCCTTGTTAAACCCCCACTGTTTTTCACAGTCAGAAGCAATGTGGCTTTACTTCCCTCTGGTACATTACCCTGAGCCGTGTGATCTGGTCTGGGGCGGGGGACACTCAGCAGGTGCCCCTACTGGGACCGTGCTTTCCATTGGTCATCCACAGTCCCCGTCCCACCACGGCTTCCACGCTGCCAAACTACATCTGTGTCCTGGCGCCGCCCGCCTCCTGCCTGTCTGAATGAGTGTTTCTTCTTCCTGTCTTTTATTTGTTAGACTTGTGCAGCTTGACATTCTGGTCTTTCTGGTTGTCTCTAGTGTTGAGGTAGATGTATCCATTTTTGATTCTGGAAGGAGACCCAGCATGTCTACCTATGCCTCAACCTTGGAGTCTGTTTTCTCTCTTTCTTAGAATATCAGTTACATTTTTAAATAAACTTTTATTTTTAGTGTTTTCCCTAAGTTTACATTTAGAACTAACACCAGTCCCCCCCCCCCTTTTTTTTTTTTTTTTAATATGGAACGCTTCACAAATTTGCGTGTCATCCTTGCGCAGGGGCCATGCTAATCTTCTCTGTATCATTCCAATTTTAGTATATGTGCTGCTGAAGCGAGCACCCAGTCCCCTTTTATAACCCTCTACACCTTCACAGATAGTGTGAGCACCTTATAATAACAAAATAACCTAATATTCTTCCCTCTTGTCCCTTATATTATTGTTGTCATTCGTTTCAGTTACATATAAGCATTACATAAGTGTACATACATACAGACACATAAGAAATGTGCATAATATACACAGTTGAATACATCATTGCTGTTATTACTTTGAACAAATGTTAGGTCACTTAAGAATAAGAAAAAAAATTCCCTGGCTTATACGGCTCAGTGGATTCCCAGTCAGGGCACATTCCCAGGTGTGGGCCAGGTCCATAGCTGGGGGCATGTGAGAGGCAACTTGTAGGTGTTTTCTAGCACAATGATGCCTCAGTCCCTTTCTTTCTCCTTCCATTCCTCTCTTTCTAAAAAATAAAGAAGGTATATTAATTAGAAAAATAATAAGCAAAATAAAAATTTTAAATTTACATTCACTGATTTCTTTCTTGGAGCTCTTCCCTTCTTTATGTAGATTCACAAAGCTTACTTTTCACTTCAGACTTTTTCCAACAAACATGTTTTACTTTTTTAACTCACATCCATGTATAATTAAAAAAAAAATTATACCTGTGGCCTCTTTTGGTCAAGAAAAATAAGAGTCCAGGTGTTTTCTTCTTATTGCATTTTTCCCCAAAGGGACAGATTTCTCCCAGAGATGGAGTGTTGTGCTATTTTTGCCTGCTATTTACGTTGAGGTTAACTCCGTTGGTCAGTGTGTACTGGTAATGACACCAGTGACATGGGTTTTATTTCCATGTGGTTCAGTTGACTCGGTTTTCCACTGCCACAGACTGCTCCCATAATTATGTCTAAAATGTGTGTTGGCCCACGGGAGAACTGATGAAGCAAAGGGCCAGCCCGTCAGCATGTGGGAAAGCGACACCCAGCGCTCGCCCAGTGCAGGAAGGCAGGGCCGGAATGGAGCGGGACCGGCATAACGCGATCTCTAACTTCCTATCATTAACAAAATTCAGTACTTAGGCTGCCAAGTTCAAGATATGTGACGTGATGTTTTGGTTTTGGAAGGTTCAAAGTCAGTTACAGGCGAAGAATTTCAGTTTATAGGCAAATCTTAGAATATTAAACAAGGTTACTTTAAAAAAAAATGAGTCATGCCTAGCCCTTCCCCATTACATAATATTTACTTATCCAAATGCTTTACCAAGTTTAAAATACCTCAGTATTATATTTGAAATCACCTAAAACAAATATTTGATTATGTAATTTATTGAAAATAAAGGTTTTAATAGGTAAATGTGTGACCTTAGTTTGGAGCATCATAGTTATGCCTGCAGTATTCTCCATCATGGTTCAGAACTCTCTCAAATCTCAAAAAACAAAATACCTTAGTTTTTAATATAAATGTATAATAGATAATAATTTAGTCAGCATTATGTGTTTACTGGATTCTAGCTACTTTGCTGAAAAAGTGCAAAGAGGCCCTTTGCACTGTTCAAAAAGCCCTCATGGGATGAAGAAGGTGGAACAGATAAATAAGCATACATTTTAGAAAGTTATGATTATTTAAAAATAGGGTGAAAGTGCTACGTTAAAACACAGCATGGAGGGGTAACTGTGGGAGCAGTTATTACAGGCTTTAACCCCAAGTGAATAGCTTTGCTGGCTGTGAGGGGCAGGTGCGGGTCAGCCAGGGTACACTCGGTGATGTGAAGCAGGATGACTGAACCAGGAGGCTGCGCCCTGGACCATCACTGGCCTTATGGGAGTGAACATGCTAGTCTGCATGTAGAGAACATTTCAACCTGCTCCCTTGATCTCTGTGTTCTGTTCCCCTCTCCTCTTTATAAAATCACCTGCCTCCACTCAAATGAGGAGATGGGCTTTGAGACATGAGTCCCCCATGTTCCCAGGGTGATGGGCTTTGAGACATGAGTCTCCCATCTTCCCAGACAGACGGGCTCTGTGACATCAGTCCCCATCTTCCAGATGGCCGGCATCTGCAAATAAACCACATGCCTTTATATCAGCACCTGCCCCTTGAGTATTGGTTTTTGTACAAAGCTGCAGGCAACTGGACGTGCTTTCGGTTACAAGTGCAGTACCTTCCATTTCCTAGGCAAAAAGAGATCACTTTCTACTTTAGGGAATCTAAACAGTGAGCATTTTTCTTTCTTTCCATGTTTTATGAGTCTAAACTCCCTCTAGTCTGTCAGTTATGATTATGTATACCTTTTCTAGCTGATGCAAGTAAGAGAAGCTGCTGATGGAGAGAGGAATTTTAAAGAGACTTCCAGAAGTATTGTGGCAACAAGAAGTTGATTCAATCAGTGTGTCAGTGGAGTTCACATAGCCTGACTTTTAAAAATAATATATCTACAAGTCACCACCTCCATCTAATTTGGGATCCACAGTTTTTGCATTTTCTGGACCTCATTTTTAGTCACAATGCTGCAGATCCACACAAAGGAAAAGAGACCTCTATTACTGCTAAATGATCAGTCCAGTGGGAAAGAAAAAGTTAATTAAAATCTATGAAAATGAAATGAGTAACCTTTACAGATTGGCAGTACAACATGGCCAGTGTTAATATGACAATTTGTTAATGGACTAAGCAGTTGTAATCACTATTAAAAATTACTTGAGGTTTTTTTTTTTTTTTTTTTTTTTATGTTTAGCAAAAGTTACTGATTAATGGAAGCAATGACCTGTGAGATTATCCATGAAAACCATTTATTATCTGAATCTGACGCCAAAGAAAACACTCATTTAAAATTTTCTTTTCATGCAATAATCTCATATTGGAAACCAGTCAGTTTACTTTTATTTTTTATTACCAATTAATTGGGTAGTTTTAAATCTCTTCTGTTCAAATGAGACATTTTTATTTGTCGTTAATAGTAAGAGGCTAAAACCAATAAAATCCCAGTCTTACCTGTTCATGAGCAGCCTTTTCTGCCTGGTACCTGATATAGAGGAAAACTACCTTTTGAGAATAGTTTTGTTTGTTTGTTTTTACCTGGATGCTGACAGGAGAAGTAACCGATCTCACAAATAAGAGTACTTGTGTTATATAATCTATTTGTTTGAAAATCCATTTTTTTCTACAACCAGATGAAACGGTTGATTTGTTTATTGGAGTTTAAAGAGGACTCTGGTTAAGAAGAAATAGAAGAATTATTGTAATTGGGAGAATTTGAAGAACTGAAAGGGAAGATCTGTCATTATCTAAAGTATATTTACCCTGAGTATAAAGAAAAACAGATAGATAGTAGAGATGAATGAGAATGAAGTTCTCACATGTCCTTATTATCTATAAATAGTCCTAACAATAATAACTTCAACTAAGTGAGAATTGGATGGAGTTTCTAAAAAGTTTTGGGGAGGTGATTGTCATCCATATTAATTCTGAATACTGTTACTGGTACACATTGAACCAATCAACTAACACACAGTAACTAACATTTAAAGACTACACAGCAAGGAGCCTACCAAAGAACAGTGCTTAAAATTTCAGTGCTAGAAGGATCTTAACAATAATCTACCTCACTTCCATTATTTTATTGATTTGATCACTGTGGCCAAGAATGATTACGTGACTACTTACAAATCTTGTTAGCTGATTAATAGCAGAGAAAGAAAGAGAACTTAGGTTCTCCTCCTCCCTTTCTTGTATGTATTTTTCCACCATCCTGAGTGAACCATGCTGCCTTTGAATGCACTTGGTAGAAACTTGGCCATTGACCTCAGCATTACCGATTGTCCTGTAGCATTATGGGTTTTGCCATGATTGTCCTAATCAACAGGTTTCAAATCTGAGTAGATTCTTCTGACTTTTGCCAGAGGATAACTGCTTTTAGAAGGGAAAGCCCCCATTATTTCAGGGTGAAGAGAAGGGATAAAATATAGAAAGAGTAATATGAAGCATAGTAAAATAAGCAGTAGTTATAACTCCAAATAATCAGTTGTCTAGTGTTCTTTTCTTGATGTCTGTGATGATGTTTCTGTGTCAGCTCAGGATGGCAAGTAAGCTCTTTCCAGGCGTCCAGACATCGGGTGCAGATGTAGACACCAGAGTAGAGCAAAGGAGTAAAGATTGCCTCTTCGCCTTCTCTTTATGAACAGCAGTAAGAAGTATAGCTTTTATGGTTTTATTAAAAATGTATTTACTCAGTAAAATGTTTCTTTAGTATATACTATATTCTGAGCTCATGCTCCTGAAATTGATGTTTTTCAAAGAATTTCAATCCAGTAACAGATAGATCCAATGTGTACCAATCACCTATAATAGAATAAATACTATAATAGAAATATAAACAAAATGCTGTGGGAGTCCAGAGGCAGAAGCAGTATCTCTGGAATGTGAGTGGTATTTGGGCATGGCATGGTCTGTGAAAGGCAATAGAGGGTGGTTTGTTTTAAGCTGGACTGGAAGAATGGTTGGATATTTTCTAGTTAGTGAAGTCTAGTAGGGACAGCACAGATAATACTGCAGCGATGACAGAAGATAATGGTGTTGGCAGTAAATTTGTAGACAGATGCTTTCTAAATGGTACACTAAGGAGTTTGGGCTTTATCTGTCTGAGCATGGGAAGTACTAGACACATTTCACTCTTCTCTCCTGCCCCTATACCCATGGAGGGCATCAAAGGCCAATTTAAGAACTTCTTTTCACTTAGTTTAGGTATATCCCTAGGATATCGACCATACACTCCAGGAAGCTGTCATCAATCAGTCACATATGGCAGCACGGATGGACCCCAACACTATAAGCAATTTAAAGCAAAAAATGGCACAAACATGCCTGTTTTAGATTCATAACTCAGGGATATGTGGGGGAATGGCTGAGTGATGGGAGAGACAGGGAGGGGAAGGGACAGAGGCAGAATGCTACGTACTAGTACAGCTGCAATTTCAGGATACGTTTTTAAAATAGAATGTGTAAAACTTGAAGCAGTTGTTGCTTTTCTGAAAGTTAGTAAACAACTTTTTCCCTCCCTTATAATATCCATTTTGGATTTAATAAAAACTGCACTGTGTGTTTTACAACATCCCACTATATTGATTCCCATGAATTCAAATCAACAAGAAAGGATTTGCTTTCTAGTTAGTAAGATAGGAGGAGAGAGAGGCAATAATGTTATAGAATCGCAGCCTTCAGAATGCAGTATCTGAGAAAAAGCAGGTCTCTAATTATCAACACAATTTATATTCATAATTAATAGTCATTACCATATCTTTATACAGGTATGTGATTATAATTACTATTAATTGAAAAGGTTATATACCTTATTTTCATGATTATAACAATCCTATAACATTGCCATTTTTGTCCCAATTTTAAAGAGAAGAGCTAGACACAATTATATATCCAAGTGACCAAGTGACTCTGACACCAAAGATCATGCTCTATGTTCTTCAGTATGTCCAAACTTATCTTTTTTCCCTTTTATTTTAGTAACAGCAGAATATCAAAACATATGCTTTGCTTTAGGAGCATGAGTAATGGTAGTTGTCCAGAAAAGAGAAGACAGCTCTTTGGTCCAGTACAGTTGCCATGAGGATGAATGAGAAAGGGCAGATGTTGAGGTACTTACCTTAAAAAGTCATTACTTAACCAGTTACCTATTAATATCTATTATCTGTCATTTTATCTAAAGTCCTTCTGGATTTTTAAACTTAACTGCTTATTTTAAGGATAATTTTCTGTTCACATGAAGTTGTAAGAAGTAATACTGAGAGATTCTATAATGCATAAAGATCCCCTTACCCCAGATAGAGAATGTTTCCTTCAACACAAAAAACCTTCCCACCCCTACTTTATCCTTAACCTCTGGCAACTAATAATCTGTTCTCCATTTCTATAATTGTTTTTCATCTGGCCCATTGATTTATGTGTACATGCCTCCAACAAGACCATACAGTCCTGATACTATAGCTATATAATGTCTAGAAATTGAGTAAGCCGATTTTTCTCCCCATTTATTCTTCTTTTAAAAAATTGATTTAGCTATTCCACTTCTTTTTCCTTCCCATTTAAATTTTAGAATAAAATTGTCTTAAGCTACGAAGATATTATTAGGATTTTGATAGAAATCACACTGAACTTGTATATCAGTCTGGAGAGTCTTCCAAATTGTTTTGTAGTTTTTAGCATATACATCCTTTACATATTTTGTTAAATTTACACTTAAGTGTTTCATTCTTTCAGGTCTTGTCAAGTAGTACCATAATTTTAAAATTTTGGGCCCCAAATGCTTATTCCTAATATATTGAAATATAATTGATTTTTGTACATTTAATTTATATCCTGTGGCCTTGCTGGGCCCTTAGTGATTCCAGGAACTTTTTTTTTTTTTTTAGGTTCTTTGGGATTTTTCTATGAAGATAATCATGTCGTGTGTTGTTTCTAAGCTGTGTAACTTTTCTTTCTTTGCTTTATTGTACTGGATGGATTCTCTAATACAACCATGAATAAGAGTTGTGTAAGAGGACATTCTTGTCTTATTTCTTATTTTAAGGGGAAAGCGTTCCATCTTTCACCATTAAGTATAATACTAATTCCAGGGATTTGTAGGTGCTCTTCATCAAGTTGAGGAAGTTCTGTTCTACATTTTTTCAAAAATTAAAAAAATCATAAATGTGCAATGAAATTTTTTTCAAATACACTTTAGGCATCAATTGATATAATCATATAATTTTTCTTCTTTAGCTTGTTAAGATGATATATTATACTAATTGATTTTTGGCTATTAAACCAACCTTACATTCCTGGAATACACCCAACTTGGTCATGATACAGAATTCCTTTTATATATTGCTAAATTCTATTTACTAATATTTTGTTAAGAATTTTGCACCTATGTTGAAGAGGGAGCTTTGGTTTTCTTTTTCTTGTTTTAAACTGTATAATTTTGGTAGCAGGTTGACACTAGTTTGATAAAATGAATTGGGAATTATTCCCTTTTATTGTTTTCTGGAAGGAATTGTGTAAAATTAATTTGATTTTGTGAACATTTGGTAGAATTCACTAGTAAAACCTTCAGGACAGGAGATTTTTTTCTAGGAGTTTTTTTAAAAGTATGTTTTATTGATTGTGCTATAATAGTTGTCTTAATTTTTTCTCCATTGTTCCCTTCTACCTAGTATCCCCCTTCCCTCCAGCAATCCCCTCTCTAATTATTGTCCATGGGTCATGCATATAATTTCTTTGGTTTCTCCATTTCCTTTACTAGTTTTTTTTTAATACATTTTATTTATTTTGCTATTACAGTTGTCTTAATTTTCCCCTGTTGCCTCTCTCCACCCAGTACCCCAATTTCCTCCAGCGATGCCCCCCTTAGTTCATGTCTAAGAGTTTTAAAATTATAAATCCAATTTCCTCAATAATTGAGAGGCTTTGTAAATCATATGTTTAATGCTGGGTAATTCATGGTATACTTTGTGCTTCCTATAGAAGTAGCACATTTCATCTAAGCTGTCACATTTGTATGTTGGTCATAGTCTTCCCTTAATATTCCTTTGACATTTACAGGTTCTGTAGTAATAACACCATTTCATTCATGATGTTGGTAACTTGTTTCTCTTCTCCCTCTCTCTCATTAATCTTGCTAAAGATTTGTCAGTTTTATTGAACTATGTAAGGAATCAGCTATTTGTTTCATTGATTTTTCTCTATTGTTTTCTTGTTCTCACTGTCACTGATTTGTTTGTATCTTTATAATTTTTTTTTTTAGATTTTTAAAATTTATTATTTCCAGAGAGTGGGGAAGGGAGAGAGGCAGAGAGGAAGAGACATTAATGTGTGGTTGCCTTTCACATGTCTCCAGCTACTGACTTGGCTGGAGACCTGGCTTGCAACCTGTTCATGTGCCCTGGCTGGGAATCGAACCAGCAACCTTTGCGTTTGCAGGCCAGTACCTATCCACTGTGCCACCAGCCAGGGCTCTTTATCATTTCTTTCTCTATTGTTTGGGATTGGGATTTACTTATTTAGTTACTTCTTTTACATTCTTGAGGTGGAACCATAGAGTATTCATTCATGACTTTTTCTGGTTTCTTATGTATGCATTTGGTTCTAAACAGTTCCCTCTAGCACTGCTTTGACAGTATCCTGCTGTTACTGAGCCAAGGAAGCCCATTCACATGGCACCTTGGTGTAAGACCCAACAATTACTGTTGAGAAAATCAGGTCTTTATTTACAATATTCCAGTGGAGATGGGGGCTGTGAGCACTTCAGCTCAGAGCCCTGTCTTTCCCTGAGACCCCGCACTTCCCTTGCTCCCCAAAAGGCTATATGCAAAAACCAAGCCCAGTAGTTCCCCCACTCATTATCTGTCAGCCCTCTCGTTCAGGATCTGGGTACATTGTCATTGGCCTCTGTATAATAGTCCAGAAGACCATATACCACGTCATACTGCATCATGGTGAAGTCCAGGAAAAGCACAAGTCCTGAGAGAGTAGCACCCCTGCCCCCTGCCCCACCGTATATCCCAAGTTCCAAGAGTCAAGATAGAGTCTGGGTCTGCAAGGCAGAGTCTTTGGTGGCTTTGGAGTCAGCTGGAGCTGGTACAACCAAAGCAGCAGCGTGCTGCTTTCTTCCCAGCCCAGGCCGCGTGGCTGATCCTGACTGCAGACTGCATGGCTATGTCTCACATGGTTGCTACACCTCCTGCTTCATCATGCTGCTCTAACATGCTCCTTCCATTGTGCTTTTTGTCATGGTGGACGGTGGCCCTTCATCCTTTCAGACAGCATGGACTCCTTCCTTATGGTGGGCTCCTTTCCTTCAGGCTTTCCCATTCAGGAAAGCTCAGATATCTCCTTGTTGTTGATTTGCAAAGTATCTTAAATTGTTGACCAGCAATTTTATACAAAAGCTAATGTAAGCGCAAGCACAAGTTAACTTGTTATTGGTCCACAACGTTTGGGGTTGAAAACACAAGTTTTTCATGAGGTGTCAGTTGTGCGTTAAACAGTAAACATTTCACCTGCCCTGGCTAATGCAAAATACCTTAAAAGCTGTATTGTTTCTTCCCCTCATCCCCAAAGCCATGGGCCGTGGAGAATTTGAGGATGGCCCTGTCTTACACTGCAATCTTTAAAATGTTCTGTTTTCATTTTTATTCAGTTACAATATATTTTCCTCTCCCTTGAGACGTTCTCTTTGACCCATGGATTATTTAGAAGTATTTAGTTTCTAACTATTTAAAGGCTTTCCTGTTATAAATATTTATGCTTCTACATATGCTTGATGATTTTCTGTCTAGTTGAACTCTCAATTGTTGAGAGGAATGTTAAAGTCTCCAACTCTAATTTTGAGTTTTTCTATTTTTCCTTCCAGTTGTATTACTTTTGTTCATCACATATATTGCAGCTTTTAAAAACAGGTGTGTGTGTGTGTGTGTGTGTGTGTGTGTGTGTGTGAGATATTACTTCTGGTAGATTAGCCTTTATAAATCATTATATAATGTTCTTTTCTGTTTTTGGTAATTTTCTCTGTGCTGAAATCTACTTTATGTCATATTAACAAATGTATTCTTTTTTCATTAATGTTCACATGGTGTATTTTTTCCATTTTTTACTTTTATCTTGCCTATATCATTATATGTGAAGTGAATTTCTTATAAATAGCATATAGGTGAGTCCATGGATCATGTCATGGGTTTCTACAGAAACAAAAATACCTACTTGCATCTTACATGTCTAGAACCAAAACAAAGTTCATGATAACCCTAAGAATTTAAATAAAAGCCAAACTTTCTTGTAGATGAGCACAATTAGACGTAGTGTATGTAGGAAGAAACATGATTTTATGCCAGAATTTGAGCATTTGAAACTTATTTTTGAAGTACCGTTTAGAATAGATCATCAACTTCTCTTGTTCATTTTGCTAATTATCACATGTGGTCCTTTGACCAAGACAGCCCTTAAACCAGTTTTGGACAGTGACTTGTCTCCTAGTGAGTCTGTTCTTATTTCCTCTGCTGCTGTTGCGGATAGAAATGACAAAACTTGTGATAATTGGCTGAGTCAGGGCCTTTGTTCTGTATCGTGATGTTTCTCCATGCCAGAGCCAAGACGGAGGTGGAGTGGGATTGTGTTGTTTTCTGTAATGTAGCAGTTTTGTGGAGAAGTTTTAAGGCTCTACAGTTGTCAAGATGGAAGGTCTCACCAGAAATGAATTGACATCAAATGAAATATGAGTACCTGTATTTGGATGTTTTACTGCATACCCTGGAGACAGACAGTGGATTAGAAACCTTTCATTTATTGGGTCATTTGGGCTCCATCTGTAAACCAGTATGTTGTTTCAATGTCTGAAACAAACCACAGAGGATAGCCATACTTTTTAATGTTGTTCTTCATTTTAACCTGTGTGTTTTCTGTGGTCAGGCCTGATGGGAAAACTTGGAACTCTTCGCAGTAGGTCCAGATATTACCAGTGGGTGGCAGTAGATAGGGCGGAGTTCTAAATATGTAGCTACCAACTGCAGAGTGTCAAACCAGTATACTTGAGGGTGGTTTTGCTTATTTGTTTTAAAATGTAACTGATTATTTTTCATACCATTTCCTTACAGAAGAGTAATTTTTTGAAAATAAGAAGAACCAACATATGTAATTCTTACTGTGTACCAGACACTATTTTAAATGTTTTACATTTATTAATTTTAAAACACGTTTGAGGCCCTGGCTGGTAGCACAGTGGATAAGGCGCCGGCCTGCCAACCCAAAGATCGCAGGTTCGATTCCCCAGCCAGGGCACATAATAAGGTTGCAAACCAGGTCTCCAGTCAGGTTTGTGGCTGGAGGCAGGTGAAAAGCAACCATACATTGATGTCTCTCTCCCTCTCTGCCTCTCTCCCTTCCCCTCTTTCTAAAAATGATGAAATAAAATCTTAAAAAACAAACAAACAAACAAACAAAAACAGATTTGCCTCAACTCCTTTAAAAAAAATAAACACATTTGATGTTTGGGAGGTATATTAATTAATGTAGTCATATTATTATTCATGTGTTTTATTTATGTTTAGTAGTTAATAGAATAGGAAGGATATTTACTGACAAATACTAAGATGAACTGTTCCACGGTCATTCATTTAAACGAAAATTTTGTTTTGTGTATGTATGTGTGTGAGTGAGATATTCTGTACGTTGTATATTGAACAAAGCTTGCCAAAAACACCTGACTTTCCAAGTGTCTAAATATTTGCTTTTCATCATAACCAACTTTTTAAATTTATTGATTTTTAGAGAGAGTGAGCGACAGACATCAATTTGTTATTTCACTTATTTACGTATTTATTGGTTGCTTCTTGTATGTGCCCTGATCCGACCCTTCTTGAAGCACTGGCATGTCAGGGGCGATGCTTGAATCAAGGTGAATAATCAAAGCCACATTTTTGATTCCTCCTTGAGTTGAGGAATTTCATGATGGCAGCCATCGGCTCATCACAGAATGTTGATGTTACACAAGTGCTTCAACAAAGCTTCCTTTCGTTTTGGGGGGGGCATCAGAAATGTTTAGGTGCTTGTGGTAGAGGTTGGAGGACCATGTCATTTCAATACAAATCTTGAAAGGCAAAGAAGACCTGTAGAAATGGATTGGCACCTGTCTGGTTCAGAAGCCCTGGGTCCAAGTTTATGCTCTTCTGTTCACTAGTGTGTGGCACTGACAGTGGCTTTTGATCTGTTGGAGCTCCATCCTCATCTATAACATGTGAAGAAGGTGGATTAGGTCAGTGGATTTCAATCAGCATAATTTGGAGCCTTGTGGCTCCACCATGACACCACAGGGTTGCCCTCAGGTTAGGAGGGAAGCCCACTGGGCTGGACCCCACACCCTCCATTTTTGCTTCCCCCAAAGAAGCTTCCTTTCAACTGTCAAAATTATGTCTCTATAATATACATGTGAAAGTATGTGTGATTGTATTCATAAGACAAAATCCTACTCCTTTTAAAGCAATGTAAAAACCCTGATCCCAACAATCTCTCCTGTCCCTAAAATATCAATGTTTGTAATAACTGGGCAGGCAAAAAAGAAAAAGAGAAATTGACCATAGTCTTCAGCATGTAGCAATTTTCTTGAGTATCTAGTGTACAACTGTGGGAGACTAGCTCCCTTCAGGACCCCTTAAGGGCTGCAGTACCCCTTTCAGTTGAATCAGTCTCTGTGTGTCACACCTGCCACCCACAGAAGGCTGACTCACATTTACCTTTTAAATAGGGTTGAATTCTTTAGAGGATTTACATTATCTATTATTTTAGTTAAATGTCAGGACACTTAGAGTAACACTGGAGTACCAGATTATTAAGTGATGTACAGAAGCCAGAAACTAAATGCTGTTCCCTAAATTGCAATCATCAATTCACTATGTTCTGCTGTCAGTGCTACTCTGTCCAGTGATGGTGCAAATGTCACTGTGTTTGAAGCCCTATTTCTCTAACTTTCTCTCTGTTACCAGATGGGTTGACTTAGAGTATAGGTGAGACTTTTTAAAAAATATATTGAATTTAGAGAGGGAAAGAGACAGAAAGAGAGTGAGGGGGACATCAATTTGTTATTCATGTATTCATTGGTTGTTTCTTGTATGTGCCCTAACTGGGAATTGAACGCATAACCTTGGCGTATCAGGATGAAGCTCTAACCAATTGAGCTGTTCTGCCAGGGCCTGGATGAGATTTGTTTTTTTGTTTTTTTTTTGATAGCAAAGATTATTTCTAAACTTGACCTCCAACCTTTCTGTGAGGGGTCAAGGTCCTAAGTGGGTGGGTTGTTCACATACAACCAACATGATTCTCCTTTTAAAAGTAAATCAACCAACCAACAACCTGTCTGGTTCCTTGGCTACCAGGAACCAGACTCAACATAAAAAAGAAGTGTCGAACCTCCTTTGAACAGCTAGGCCACTGGTTGTAAAGGTATAAGACTGTCTTAGCCAAAAGCATGGCCATGATCTGTTACCCAGAGTGTTCCAGAGAAGTGCGAAGTGGAAGAAAAATAGAATAAATTGATTCTCCAATTCTCATTTATGGTGTCCTTTTAAAAATAGGGTTCCCCCTCCCTCTTAATGACTATGTATCATAATGAGTTAATATCAGCTCTTTAAAGAGTTGGCGCCAGTCCAAGGAAAGTACACAGGACTGCTGCCCTTTTCACCAAAAAAGTGTCTTTCGTTAACTAATGTTGACGGCAGCACATTTCGCTGCAGCAGTCTGCATGGCAGCCCAATTGCTGTTTGCATTGAATAGCAAACCAGAAAATAATAAAGCAAAGCACAGACATGCCAGCAGTGAGCAAGTGCGCAGAGCAGCCCTTTAGCCGTTCCGTGCTCATCATTTGTTCTAAAGTTGGTTGGGAACAAACACCAAGATTGCTCGTTATAACAAGGTACCCTAATCACACTCAGTTGTTGTCAAAGCCTTATGTCACTTCTGCTGTCTAGAGGTCTCATCTGTGTTCTCTCATCTCACGCCTGTTTGCGGTGGAGAAGTCTCTTCTCAGCACTGCCCAGTAGCCGTATTTCATCAGCGCAGGTTAATAACTCTGTTGATCATTCCAAACGTATGCACTTGAACAGTGCACCTAACAAGTGAGCAAGTGCACAGAGCAGTGATAGAGAAAGAAGAGGCAATTTTGCGGATGCAAGCTAAGTAGCAGTGCTGGAGAGAGAGTAAGGAAGGAGGGTAGTTGACACCAGAGATTTCCTGAAGGAAGCGGGAGGCATACAGATGTGTTCATTTTTTAGAGTAACAGCATAACGAAGGGTACAGTTAAGTGCTGAGTGGTACTAATGAGAGCATGAGATAGTAGAAGGGGCGGAAAGATAGAGGAGCCAAGCTCTAGGTAATCTCAGGCAAACCATTTGCCTTCTTTGAGGCTCATGTCTCTATCTGTTTATTGTAGAATGAAATGTTTCACTGCGGAATAGAAAAGTTCTTGCCCACTCCTAAGTTCTCCAAGTTCCGGAATAGAGATAAAAAGGTCTAATAATGCTACAGGCCCAGAAACTTTTAAAAATGACAGCAATCCAACGGAAGCGAGTTTAATTAAAAGAAAACGCAGTGTGACGAGTCCAGGAGCTCAGTGTGCTTCAGGCGTGAGTACCTTGTCCTCAGCCAGCTCGCTCTGTCCCTGGGCTCTGCTGTCTTCCTGCCAGCTTCATTCCTGTGCAGGTTCCTTTTACCGCACGGAAAACACAGGCTGCTATAAGCAGGATCCCTGCCGCCGTTTCTTGGTTTCTATGTTCTGGGAGCGAAGGTGCTCTGACCGGCCAGCCTGGCTCATGACCTCTTTTTGTGGCAGAAGAGAGGCTCATTGGGCCCTTTGACTGGACGTTCCACAGGAATCACAAGATGGAAAGGAATAGGAAGTTCTCACAGGAAAGGGACATGGCCTAGGGAAAAAAACAAGCCCAGATGTCCACGTCTGCCCTTGATAGAAGCTGGGATGACAGCTGATGGAGATGAACAAGAGGGGGTTCTCTAAATACCAATTGTAAGGATTCTTTCCATTCAGCCATCCGAAATCAAGTGTCGCTATTGGTGTCAGCTTTGTTGGAAGAGCAGCATGACCTTTATGTATTTGGAGAAAGCTGGGAGCGTAATTTTTAATTGCAGTAATTCTGCTATGAAGTTCTGAAGGTAAACTGAACTTCCCATCTGTATTTTGTCGGATGTGTGAGTTGAGTTTGGCTCTATCAGTGATCCACTACCCGTTAAGTTTCAGTTTAGGTGTGTGATGTTCGTCATACCAGGTTGACTCCAGAGGAACAAGATCAGTTCCTTTAATGGTTGATAGACACCACTATCCATTGGTCCGGCTCCATTGGACCCTTTAACAGTGAGATTCATTACAAGGGGCCAAGCTCTGAGAAGCACTGAATATCCTTAAGTAGTGTATAGCAAAATGGCTACATCGTAGGGGAACATAATAGTGATTTTTACAAATATTGAAGAGAGGTGCACTGAAGACATAATTTACTGAAACCAGTTGGAGTCCGCATCTGTCGCGTTGGCCTGCCCACCCTGCCTTCTTCTGTTAATAGTACCCTGATTTTGCATTTGGAAGCTGTTCTTTCTGTTCTTCATCCAGTCCTTTCGGGTTATCAGTGAAAGCACTCTGTGCTTTCCTGTAGCCAAGCAGTAGGCACGACAGCTAAGCTAGGCTCATTAGCTCGTCTCTTGATGGTGTTTCATCTTGAGTGAAGTGACCAAAGATGAGAGGTGCCCAGAATAAAATGCCCATTGCCTCATGCCCGCTGCATCCCTACCCACCCAGACCAGTTGTTATTCTCAAAAGCTTGGGTTCTTTCTCTCCACATCTCTACCCGTTACTTCTATAGCCTTCTAATAAATTCCAAAGGCTTTTTATTCAGTTAGCAACTGGTTGCTTTCAGTTAGCAAGGACTAGACACCAAACTGTCTCCAAATGACATTTATTTAGGTCTTGATTCTGTGAGCTGGAGTTGGCACTGGGCTCAGCTGGACCCCCTGCGTCATCTGTGGTCGTCCTCAGTTCAGCTGGGTGTTCTGCCCCTGGGCATTTGCCGGCTATCAGTGTGGCCGGCCTGCAGTGTCAAGGCGGGGAAGAGTTCTGGACCATGTGACCCTGTCATCTCTGCAAGCTGGGCTGGGTTCCTTCAAATGGTAACGATGAGTTCTAAGTAGAAAAGTGAAAATGTGTCAGTCCTCAATGCAGATGGACACAAAGGTGCTTTTGCCGTATTCTATTTACAAAGTCAAGTCAGGAAGCAGCAGGAATGCAAAACGTGGACAGTCGTGCTTGTTGTGACCCTTGAGTGGAGTAGCTACCGTGTAACAGTGCAAATGAGTAAGGATGCAAGAAGAGGGATGATAGAGGACACTTCACCTAGCATACCCACTTTGGTTTCTGCACCATACAGCTGAAGAGCCTTATATCCCAACTAAACACTCCTTTTAACGTTAATTCTGATGTATGTCCACGCTCCCTAAACTTTATTGACGTCACTGATTATGAGAGGTCTGGGAGCAAAAGTCAGCTCCCCAGTGGAACCCAGAGCTAAACTATCTCATCCTTCATCCCAGTGCGTTGGGCCTTGAGAGAAGCGCTTGCCACCTAGTCTCAAGGTGCCATTCCAGTCGGTTGTACCGTCCACCAGGTCTCCTGGTTTCAGTGCGTTGTCCACCCAGCTGTGACATATGCCAGCGTGACTTGTCTTTCCACTATATCATTGCTTCCTGCTGCATATAGTGTAGCACTTGCTGCAAACATTCGCATTTGCCTTTATGGGATAGATGTAGTCTCTGTAAGTGATATATATTGTGTGTATGTATGTATGTATGTATATATATATATATATACACACACATATACATATATATATATACACACATATATACACGTACATACACTATGTATATACACACACAATATGTATACATATATCTGATGTATATGTGTGTGTGTATATATACATATATACATACACAATGTTATGTATATATATACACATACAATATATATATATACATATACACAATACTATGTATATATATACACATACACAATATATATACGTATATCTGATGTGTATATATATGTGGATATATATACATATATAATATACAATATATAATTTCTGTGATATTTTCCTTTTATGCAGCATGGCTTCCTGGTAAGCTATATCAATCACAGAGGAAGGCAAATGCTCATATTAACATGCACTGCAATAGGTGTTTAATGCCAGTTGCCATCCAAGTTGTGACTCAGCCCAGCCCTCTTTAGGTTTGTGAGGTCCTATAAGATCATAGCGCAGGGTGGTATAGCTGTAGGCAGAAAATTCTACTTGCCAAATACACGCACATGTTCTTTTACAGCAAGTTCATAAACGATGCAGGGCACTTCGACACCTGGCTGTACGCTGCATTTAGGCAGAACTCACTTCAGCAGACGACGTCCCCTTCCAGCCACTGATTCCTCTGAGACATTGTCAAGCTCTTGGCCAGATACAGCTTCAGTGCTCCCACCCTTTCTGTGTGAGATGATCATTAATGTGACTTTCCAGTTAAGGTGCTGTTCTACTTCCATTAATAAACCCATTATTCCGGGGTATTTTAATTTGGTTAAAAAAATTGACTCTGAAAGTGGAACTTGGCTTGGGAGTTTAAGAGCAAATGGTCTGTTCCTCATTTTTCTTTTAAAAGAAAAAGGGTTGTTTTCTTTTTTAAGGAAAATTTTGTGTTACTTTCGAGTTATATAAGCACTGGACCAAATGTCTAAAATGCTGGATTTGTAATTGAGTTGGCCTCCTTCCCTGGTATCACTACGGGAGCTGGGACCTCCCAGGGTGCCCCAGCTTGTGTAGGTGTGGCAGGGCGCGGAGCCCTGCCCCAGCCCATCCACCACGATGAGAGGCATTTCATTCACCATTGCTTCTCACACTTGGACATCAACTTCTCTTTCCAGGCAACAGTTTATATAAGCCACTGACTAAATTGTGTTTGATAATAAGATGCAACCAATTTTTACATTGTATTCTGATAGGTATTTTACTTTCTCTCTGTAGACCTGCTGGATGAGAGCCACAGGAAGGATGAAGAAATGGAATCTCTGCAGGTAAACTAAATTCTCCCATAGGGCAGGTCTCCTGAGAATGAAACCTTTTCTTTTTCTTTTTCTTTATTTTTGCTCTGTTAGACTTTCATATTTTCCCATTCAGACCATTGTGGCAAATGCAGTAAAAGTATATATACATCAGAATTTTAAAGCCCAAGTTGGGATTTGCTTCCTGTCAAAGTGTTTAAGAGCTGTATAATCTCCTAAAGCAGGAAGCCAACGCAGCCTTCATGCTGCTCCTGAAAGGAACCTTTATTCTTTGGTATAACTTCATGGGAAAGGCAGCGTTAGGAAATGAAAGCAACATTTTTGCCACAGCATTTCCCCTAAAACAGGGCTGATGAATGAGGATGAATTCATGGCATCCATATATTCAAGTCAAAAGTCAAAAGTATTCTGACTCCATGAACATCATCTACCAGGGGCCAACCCAGAATTTTAAAGCATGTATGGACCTTAAGCCTACAGGACTTACCCTGTATACTTCTCAGTTCACTGTGGATTTATCCACATTTCTTGGATCAGGAAATTGTGTTTGAAAGGTTGGACTAGAATTTTAATTGACATTTCCAAGGAATGAGCAATTGATGTTAACTTGGCATCTGACAGAAGTTCTCTTTCTTTTACATTGGGCTGGCTTACAAATGGGTAACTCAAGTGTCCATCTTTATTAGGGGAAACATAATCTGTTATATTCACACGACAGAACCAATTCACTTAACGTCAACATTGTGGATGAAGAACAGAAAATACTTTGGACATTTAAACTTCTTCGAGGGCCTGGAGATATGAGGCAGGACTGGGGAGTGACATATAATAAGCTGGCTTGAATGTTTTTGGGGTAAAGATGTTTGCTTCCAGCTAATGAAGGATGGGTTAAGCAAAGCCCAAAGAGCCAGGGAGATATTCTATAATCGAGGATGCTTCCATGTGATGTCATATCTGTTAAGAGAAAAGTATATAATTGATCTTAATATGACCAAGAAAATCCATATATCTAACAAAAGTGGCTTGTGTTAGTCACAGTTTTGTACTGATTGAATTCTTTTAACATCTTGAGGTATATTCAGGTATAAAAAGCAAGAGCCCTGGTTGATCTAGTCTGGGGCTAGGAAAAATCTCAAGTGCATACTCACCCGTATATCTCAGAGAAACTATTATTAGCAAAGCTGTTGTTATATAAAAGCAAAGCTTTTATGTACATTAAATGTGTGTATTGGGATGCGTGTATTGGGATGCTAATAAAGGGTTTTTGAAGCATTTTGGTTATGTATCATGTTTGCCATTGGTCCCAGAATACCACATATAAACATATTTCTTGACTACCTGGTACATAGCTGGTCTTTTGAAATGGCAGCACAAACCTTTTTGCATTTATTTCTCTCACAATATGAATGTTGGAACTGGTAATCCTGTTAAATTTAATAGCCTATGATGCTTCTCAAATATTTATTAAGTACTGGCTACATTTTCTACCAAAATGTCCACAGAGTGCAATAGACTGTGCCTGCCAACTAACTATGGGCATTTTAAATGTAGGGTATCATCCAATATGATGTCCAACAGCAGAAAAGTTCAATGTTGGCACTTCGTAGAGGCAGCTAGTGCCTAACACTGATACTCTGTTCAGATGAAAGAAGGACCTGGTGCTCACAGTGGGCCCAGGAGTGCAGGGACCCATCACAGAGGACCTTTCCTGTTACAGGCTAACTAGAGGATACTCTATCAAAAGGTGCTTACATTCCTGACTTCCCACATTCAGATATCAATACCATCAGTGATAGTTTGAGAAGACTTCCTATTAGAACATTTGGATTGAAGTCCTGAAGTCACACTATAAAAATTTGGGGAGAAAGGGACAAAGCAATTTCAGAAAAATGATAGCCTTAAGGACTGGAGAAGGAAAACTTTGAGTTTTAAGTCCTGTCTCTGCTTCTGATTCACTGAGTAACCTTGAGTAACTCAATTAACTTTGCGGTGCCTATTTTCTCATCTGTAATGTAAAATCATAAAACTGTCTTCCAGAAGTGTTTAGTGCGGATTAGATGATCCCAGAAGGGAGAGCTAAATATTTAATTCCAATTTACAGTGCTAGCAAATCCCCATGTATCCAAATTGGAGTCGATTTTATTTACTCATTATCATTATATAATTATGTGTAACAGACATTCTGCATTGAATGTTATCCTCCTTAAGGGTAATGGGTGTTTATCTCTAAACCCTTTCCAGTTCCCTGTAACTAAAAAGTGTTCCATATACACATTAAACAAATATTTCTTGATTGATTACCAGTTCTGTGCAAGACACGGTACTAGGTTCTAGGGATACAAAGGTAAGATGCTTATACTAGAAAGCTTCTGCCCTTCGCACCATAATTAGTGGAAAAATGTTAAGTAGGTGTTTATAATAAAATCTTTTAAACTGCTACTAGAGGGTTATATATCTCACTATGGGAACATAGAAGAAGATCCGTCTTTGTTTGGTGGAGAGAATGGTAGTTGACTGTAAGCGTAGGAGGTTAAAGGTGAGAAGGGTCAGCTGAGGTCGAGGGGTCATCCAAGTGGGCTTCCCAAAGGAAGCCAATATTTAAATGATAACCAGGAGTTAGCCTTGACATGTTTGGAAGGAAAATAAAAGCTTTAGGCAATGTGACAGATACGGTAAAGCTTGAGGTTAAAGAGCATCGGTGTCACTGTTGAGGGACCGAACGAAGTTTTATGAGGTGGGAGGTGGTCACGGAGAGCAGAGACAAGATGGGAGTTCGTAAGGTAAACAGAGGCCTGAAGGGCTCGTCGAAGAGTTAGGGTATTACCTTTAGTATATGGGAGAAGGTTAAAGTATTTGACCCGGGAACGCCCTGATTTGAAATTTCAGTTCTACTGTATAACTGGCTGTAACAGCATCGGGGGCGGGCAAGATTGAAATCAGGAAGGCCAAGTAAGTGGATTCTTTGTGAGAGTGCTCATCAGGGTGGATGGTGACCTGAGCTGAGTAGTAGCAGAGAGCATGAAGATGAGTGGGTAATTTCTTAATGTGTTTTAGGATATTAAGACCCATGGAACGTTGCGCCCTGACCCACATGGCTCAGTGGACTGAGCTCTGGCCTGTCAACCAGGGGGCCAAGGTTCTATTCCTGGTCAGGGCACGTGCCTGGGTTGCAGGCCAGAGGGAACCACACATTGATGTTTCTCACCATCTCTTTCTTCCTCCCTTCTCTTCTCTCTAAAAAATAAATAAATAAAATCTTTATAAAATAAAAAATAAAACCTATGGAACATTGAGATTGGTTGTTAGGAAGTAAAAAGGAAGGTTTTAAGCATGACTTTTAGGTTTCTTGATTGGGAAACCTCATGGATAGTTGTTACTTATTGCAATAAGGAGGAGTTGATTGGTTCAACTTTAATTTTGAGTTTGGGCACCTAGAAACATCAGGTGTCAATGTCGAGAAAAGGGTTATGTATGAGCTGAGAAGAGTTTGAACTGGGCATGCTGAGTTTGGTGTCTTTGGATCTGGTTCTCATACCATATACTTGATACCACAAGTCATAGGAGCAATGAGGACTCCCAGGAAAATATCTAGATAAAGAGATGGAAACTTAAACCAGAACCCTATGGAACACCAACACATAAATGACAAGCGAAGGATGAAAATCCTGCAAAGAAGTCTAAGGTGTTAGGAAAATGTTTTCAGGAGCATAGTCTCATGAAGCTTAGCCAAGAATACTTCATGAGAAAATAATCAATAACATTTAGTAAATATTTGTTAAATCCCTGAATTCACTTAGCTAAGTGGTATAGAGTTTAAAATAAAAGTTTACCATACGGCGGATCGTAATTCCTATCATAGCTATGAAACAACTCTCATGTCTTTTATTTTCCCAAATAATCCACCACCTACCTCTACACCTCACCATAGTAGGTACTCAGCACATTTCTGTTGGCTAAGTGAGCAAATAAATGCCACCGCACCAGGGTCTTATTTATATAACACCTATTCCTGGTTCCCTCGAAGGTCTGCCTATTTGAAAACAACCACCATTTCTGTCCTAGAGTTTATTTTTTGTTTAAAAATTTGGGGGGCAACTTTAAAGTTCTGTCATCCCTGCTCATACACACACATGTCGCCCCCTTCTTCTCCCTGTCCAGCTCTCTTCTCCTTCCCTCTGTGAATGTAGTGAAACCTAAGGTCAGGGAGTGAGTAACAGGGCTAGAGTGCAATTAGTGGGAACGGAGAGGGTAAAAGGGTGAGGGGGGTGGGTGGCAGAGAGAAGAGCATTTGCAGGCTTCCGAGACTCACACGCAATGGAATCAAACACATTTGAAGGTAGTTTTTACAACGTAGCTAGGAATTCTCCAGATTGTTCACTGGAGCTTAACATTGCCTGGCCATTTCGTGTGTGTGTGTGTGTGTGTGTGTGTGTGTGTAACATTCATTTGCAGTTATATCATGCATGCTACTTTTCCTAAAAACAAAATATTGTCCTTGAATAGAAATACATGGTGCAGGAGTAGTCTCATTTGCATGCGGGTTTGAGGTATATTGAACAAGCAGAACCCTTCTTTAATCCTCCGAAGATCAGCTCAAACAGTTAAAACTATATAAAAGATAATCCGCTTTTTTCTCCATTTAGTGGAAAAGTCCTGTGACTGACACCTTGCTAGCAATGGCTGGTAGTGTTAGGTGCTGCTGTTGCTTTCTGTGTTCATTTTAAAAATTACCAAACTACGTTTTATTGATGTCTTGATTTTCCTAGGGTGGCTTTGTGATTTCCCAGAATGCAAATCACACTGAAAGAATATCATGGTTAGTGAAGAAAAGCTTGAAAGTGCTACTTAAGGTAGTCACTAAACGGAGTAGGTATCTGGACAACACACATAGCCCTTCTCCCATGTGAACTCTAGTTCTCTCTTCATTTTGTTTTAAACAATTAAAACTAGACGATTATGAGCTGAACTGGTCTTATTCATTTTCCTCTTTCACTAGGCCATCTTTCAGTCACTTTGAGGCAATATCCATGTCTGTAAATTAGGGACAGCGAAAACACTGACTTCACAGGAGAGGGTTAGCTTGGATAGGAAGTACGGAAACTTTGGTGCCGGACAGAACCTCCGTAGGTACTGATTCCCCACAGTGATATTTATTTGCACCTACTGTGCACCAGTCATGGTGCTGCACACTGGGGAGGGCTCAGTAAATGTGCCTGCCCTCTCAGAGCCCCTTCTTCCCTCCTTCAGTACCCGTCTCCCTTACCCTCTCCTCTCTTCCCCATCCTATCTTTCATGGGCAACTGTGATTTAAAGTTCAAATTTTGGTCACATTATGCCAAAGAAATTGTTATATATTTGGATAGCTACCAAATACCATGAAAATGTCCCAGTGTGGCAATAATTAAATATGGGCTACATATGAGTATTGATTACTTATTTTAAGAGGGGAAAAAAACTCCATTTTCGCTATAGGGTTTATTTATAAAGATTTTATTCATTGTTTTTAGAGAGAGGTGGAGGGAGGGAGGAAGAAAGGGAGAGAAATATCAATGTATGGTTGACTTTCACCTGCCTCCTGGAGACCTGACTGGAGACCTGATTTGCAACTTGGTTATGTGTCCTGGCTGGGAATAGAACCAGCAACCCTTCCATTCTCAGGCTGGTGCCGATCCACGGAGCCACCAGCCAGAGCTAGCTATAGGATTTATAATCTAAATATCCCAGATATTTCTGGGCACTTCTTTCAGTATCAGTATTTTTACTAGGAATGAATTAAATTCTTTGGTTAATTAAAAATGGTTTTATGGTTTTTGAAAAACTAATATGTTTTTCTCTAAGACATTCCAGAAGCTATGCCATGAAGGATATTAAATGACATTATAAACATGTTGTTTTCAGTTGACCCATAATTATATTTAATTCCTCTCCCAGATAGCTTTTAAAATAGCCTGGAACCTGCCACTTGAAGGATTTTATTTATTTTGGGGAAATGTTCTGGGAGTAGAGGGAGAGGTGTTTGATCTTGTTTTTGTCGCCTAAACAGTGCTTGGGCAAAAGCATTTGGAAGAGCAAAAAGAAGATAACCTTTTTCTCGGCCACCACTTCATGTCAGCTACTACGGAGTCGCCAGCATATGGCAGTATGTTGTTTTTAAGCAAAAGAAATAGAATTTGAATTTCTCAGTTCTCTTGGAACAGGTCTAATAAATATGAATATAGGAGTATTATAATTGGAAAAGAATTCTAGTGTGGAGTTGGCAGACATATCTTTGGAGATTAACTGGGCAAGAAAAACCACCGAAGACAAAAACTAACATGGGCAAATGAATCGCCCTGGCAGAGGCTGACGGCAGAGCACACTGACATCTCAATAGTCCCCGTGGCCGGCCGGTCCTGCTGGTAGCCAGCCACGTGATGCCTTGGACCAGTGACAGACCCAATGGGTAATTTCCGTGGTTTTGCAGTCAGTCACATCTGCCTGACTGTCGAATGCCCATAACCTGTAGTTTCAAAGCCCATGGTGGTTTGGCAGTTTTCGAGATTGTGGAGAGAGATGCAAGAGCAGGGCGGCTAAGCGTCCCTGAGTCGCTTCAGAGGGGACTGGGGAGTGAAGTGGCCGCGTGCCCTCACACCGGCGCGCCAGGGAGGATGAAAGCAGTTCTTGCATTTCTGCAGAAACACTGACTTACTAAAGTGCATTTTATAAGTCCCGATTTAAACCCATGGACAAATTGGAATTGTCTATTTAAGGCGTTGCCCAATCAAAAGGTAAATTAATTATCCTGCTCGTTCCTAGGATGATTCATGAAATTTATAATCAAACTTACATAATTCTAGAAACCAAAATATATACCTATTCTTCCCAAAATGCATTCCTCAAAACATGGGCAAATCACCGCCTGTCCGTTGCCTTTTCTGATAGAAACTGTTCTAAACAATAGCATAAATAAAACAAAGCATGGGTGATTATGAAGGATGGAAGGGTTGGGCAACAGTTGACCACTTTCAGGGAGTGGTGATTTAATATTTATTAGAAACTCTGTTTTGTCTACAGGTGAGGGAGCTTACCAAGACTTAGATTCTGCGTGAGAATCTAAGATGAAACTTCAGGAATTTGTGTCAGGGTTGAGCAGGGCCTCACCCGATTAGATCAGCACACTTCAATTTACTATGTCAAGAAGCCTCAGGAGACCTGGGAACCAAGCTCAGAAAAATAGATTCTACTTGAAGTATTAGTGATCATTAAATTTGATCCCCCGATTTTACCTGAAACTTGCAACTTAATTCTAATTCCAAATTTATGACAGAATTAACCTGGAAAATAGAAAGCCCTGAGAGTGAAGTATGCATGTATCTGAATGTATGGAAGTTGATTGACTAGATCTTTTTCTTTTGAGGATAAAAACATACAGATGCAGCCAGTTCTGTTTGTCCAGAGGGATGGAAAACAGGTGTTCGGGATTCAGCAGCCTTGAGTCAAGCTTATTAAAAAACCTCTAAAAAATAGACGCATTTTGGAAACATTTAAAAATTTAAAGACATAGTGTAGTCTTGGAGCTCCAAAGCCCAAATTTTACTCAGTGACAGAAAGTTTTAAAAACTTGGTAGTGAAAATGAACCAAGTATGTGTTACAGATTTTTTAAATTGCTCCCACAAGGTGGGAGATTATTTCATCTATCTCCAGACACTATCCACTTTGTAGCTGACTCCATGAAAAGACACATTTCCATGAAACATCCTTTGGTGCCTTTGTCCGAGTCTGAGCTCCAGGCTCACAGGGCACTGGGACTAATATGAAGAGCAGCTTACATTTCCTTGTATGAGACAAAAAAAATCTCAGCATGTCATGATGGTTTGCAGTGTTGAGCTACTCTGAGAGGTTGGCCATGTCACCATGGGTCAACCGTGGCTTGCAGATTAAGTGACTACTTCGAAACTTTTCTATAACGTGTATCTGCTTGTTCTTCTCATATCACATTCCCAGATTGGCCTCAAACTTTGCACAGATAACTGTGTGTCTTAGCTCATTCAGCCTGCTGCAACAAAAAGTACCTTAGACTGGGTCGCTTAAACCAGAAATATTTATTTCTCAGAGTTCAAGCAGTTGAGAAGTCCAACTAGAGGCTGACACGTCCAAGATCAAGGCAGATGCATGTCTGTATTCAGTATTTACATTGGTGGATTTAGTAGGTGGTAAGGATCCATTTTCCTGATTCAGGGAGAGCCACCTTCTTGCCCTATTCTCACGTGGCAGAGAGCAGCAAGAGCACTTGAGTCGCTTTTATGAGGACTCAACCCTCCTGACCTAATCAACCCTCAGAAGTGCCTTAACTCCTAATACCGTCTATTAGGGGTTAGGATTTCAACCTATGAGTTTTGGGGGCTTACAGACATCAAGCCAGCCCACTGTGTTCCCCATTCTGCCTTCTACCTCCTGATAACACTGACAGTTGTGAAGGGCAATGAAACAGCTGCGTGCAACAAATTTAGAAACAAATGCTCATCCTTAATACATTTGTGGTTGAAACCGTTTTCATTGATTCATAAAACAGATCTCTGAGGTTTGAAGTATTTTTTTTTTTAAGATTTTATTCATTATTTTTGGAGAGAAGGGCAGAGAGGGAGGAAGAAAGGGAGAGAAGCATCAATGTATGGTTGCCTTTCACCTGCCTCCAGCTATGGACCTGGCTGGAGACCTGGATTGCCACCTGGTTACGTGCCCTGACTGGGAATTGAACCAGCGACCAGGTTTGCAGGCTGGTGCTTATTCACTGAGCCACCAGCCAGGGCTTTGAAGTATTAACAGAATATCACTGGAAGGAGTTACAGTTCTCACTTCAGGGGAGGACCCATCCCTTTCTCTGACTGATTTTCCAGAAGATAAAGAAATGCTGCAGAAAATTTCCCCAAGGTGGAGCCTTGAAAACTCACTAAGAGTATGTTTTACTCTGTTAACAAATACTTATTTAGCACTTCTTAACTCCTGTCAAGACTGGGCCACGTAGGCCCCCCCGAAAATGATGGTTTTGTGCATCAAAGGAAAACAATAAAAAAACCCCTCTAACTTGTTAATGCACGAGATTAATAGCTAAATGAACATTTCTTTTGTGTCATGCACTGTCTTCACACTTCTAAACATAGTCTGTCCCTTACTGCAGTTCTATAAGGTAGATACTGTCACTCGTACAGAGAAAGAAGCTACTGAGGCACATAGATTGCACAGCCAGCAAGTGGCCAGGCTAGAGTTTGTATCGGAGTGTGGTTTCCATAGCACAGTGCTTCATGCTAATGAGCTTGCTATGGAACACTGAATGTCTACACTTTAAGTTCCTGGCTTTTTGTCTTTGAATTTATTCCTTTTTTTTTTTTTTTTTTTCCTTGCAAGAATGATTTGTTAGCAAACAAACATTTAGTGTGGTAAAATACCAGCTGATGCCCCCTACCTCCTCAAAAGAGAGACTATATGAAATGAAATAATTGTTAGAAGAATAAGGCAAGAGTAGGGACTTAAAATTTGTGAAACTTCTTACTGTCTTCCTGTAACTTTGAAACTATAATAAACCCTTAGGCTCCTAAGCTTATATACACATGGCAACTGGTACATGGTCATATAAATATCTACATTGGGCCTTTGGCATGTGAGGAAGATTTTAATTCCTGGTGCAAGATTAGGAACAATCCAGTAATCTCAAGCACTTCTAGGAAAGAGAAGGGATCATTTTTCTTTTTCCATTCTGCACCTTTTCTCTTTGCTTATTCATCATGTTTTAAATAAACAGACTGAAGAAAGTTGTTATTAAAGCCCTCCTCAGGCTTCTTCAATTTCAGTTTTAAACCAGGTTCAAAATATCCTGGCAAAAATGAAAGGCAACATTGCAAATGTTTGCATAAATGTTCAATTGTGCAAAAAAAGTGATAAAACTAAAATGAACTGAAAGAATGACTAATACACATCCCTTTTTATACTTTGTCTTTTTTTATCATAATAAGGGATTATTTTGGTTTCAAAAACTTGATTCCAAAGTGCATTTCTTTTCCAGAGTATCTGCATTACACTTACTATTCTAAATTTAATTTGTTCGAAGTTCAATGTTTACCGTTAGAAGTGTGAAGGCGCATTAGCATGGTAATAAATAATGTTAACTGTCTGTTAATGTTATTTCTATATTTGCTCATAAAAAGAAATAGAAAAATATTACCTACAGGAGACTCCAAGTCTACTACATTCTGGTTGTAATTGAAAACCCAAGTTCTCATTTCCCCGTTTGAAAGAACTAACGAATTTGTCACAAATGGACTAGGAGTTGGGGGAAGAGGCCATTTAGGAGCCAGTGATGGGCCTATGAACTCCTGTAGACCAGATTGGAAGGAGCTGAGAGAGCAGCATGGTATTGGTGTCCCTGCCCTGCACAATTGCGTGCCAGTTAGGGTTAGATCCCGGCTTTCCTTTGTTTCCTCTTCTGGTGGGACCCAGCAAGGCTTCCGCTGGCCCAACATCCCACCCAGGAGTAAGGAGGGCCTGCCACTTCCTTGAGAAAGGCAAATGGCAGAAATAGAGTCCCTTTTATTATAAAGTAAATAAATATAAAAAACTACGTACCAATACCGGTTTTTATTCGAACGTTAAATTTTATTGTATTTTGTTATACTGATAACTGACATCTGTTAAAAATGAAGTTCTGGAATGTGGTTCTGGCATGTGTAACTTTGAGAAGGAGGCTCGAGAGCAGTTTTCCAGTTTACCCACTAATCTCTACCACAGACACACACACACATACACACGCACTAGCCCCAATGGTAATAAAAAGGCATTTATTGTCTTATTTGCTCATAAAACTGCGTTGTTAGCGTATGTGTTTCCATTAGCTTCATTTCCCAGAGCTATTAAATGTATGTATTTAAAGGTGACCTCAAATTTGCTTTTGAGAGTTAGTGTAGACTCCTTTTAATTCAGGGGGAGCTGGATTATAGCCTAAACTCCAGCAAATCATGGTGTAGAAGTCAATACATTTAATATCTTTGAGTCTGTTTCTTTGACTTTAAGAGAGTAAAATGAATAATGTTCACCTATTGAGAGGTTTTTGTTAGCATTAAATGGGAACCTATGTGAAAGCACCCAAAATAGTTTTTGGCATATAATAAGCTTTCAATAAATAATATTGCTTTTTATGATGCTGGTAATTTAAATGGATGTTTTCATTAATAGCCACACCACACATATCAGGGTCCCTTTTGTTCTTGGGTCCCAGGACCTTTGCATCTGCTACTCCTCTCATGCTTTTCCTTTAGGTCTTTCAATAATGGTTCACTTCACCCTTTTTGTCAGCTCAAATGTCAACTCTTTGTAGCAACTTAATCTGACCCACCTGTCTAAGTAAACCTCTGCCTCCACCCTGTCCCCCAGTTTCTTTATTTATCTCTCTGTCTTCTCCTTTGGAAGATAAGCTCTATGATGGCAGGAAGACCTTATTCCCCTTGTCCATAATATGTACCCAATGTGTGCATGGATGAATGGGTTAATTAATTAAATGCATAAAAACATGGAAGGGAGGGAGGGAAAAAGGAAGCAAGAAAGGAAGAAAGGAAATACATTGGAATGAAAGAAAAAATGATAGATAAAAGAAATGACAAAAAGAAGAAACTGGGCTGAGGTGTTTTATATTTTGGAAATATGACTCGTATGTACTTATGCATACTTGTTTTAAAGTCTAAAAGTTGGATAAAAATCTTCTGGTCCCTATTCTTTTTTCTAACCCCTGGTCAGTGTTTCCCCCTGTCCTCTTTTTCCAGAACCTTCCAGGTTTGCTACAAGGGGACCCCTGTGAGGCAGGACGTAGTTCTTATAGGATGGGACACCACAGAACAGAGCATCATCATACTTCCTGTAAAGGGAAAAAAGTCTAAATACTTTACATTTTACAGGCAAGGTACTACCTCACTATAATTCACTTCTGCCATTATAGAGTGAAAGCAGCCAGAGACCATATATAAAGAAGGAATGGATTAGAGTGAATAATACTTTATTTATGGAACTGAAACTTGAATTTCCTTTGTTTTCAATCTTTAAAAAAGATTTTATTTATTATTTTAGAGAGAGGGGAAAAGAGAGAGCAGAGAGGGAGAGAGACATCAATGTATGATTGCCTTTCACCTACCTCCAGCTACAGACCTGCCTGGAGACCGGCCTTGCAACCTGGTTAGGTGCCCTGGCTGGGAATAGAACCAGCGACCTCTGGGTTCCCAGGCCTGCGCCTTATCCACTGTGCCACCAGCCAGGGCACTGAAACTTGAATTTCATGTAACTTTACATGTCACGAAATGGTGTTCTTTCTCTGATATTTTTTTCAGGTAATCATTGGGTTGCCCAAAAAGTCTGTTTAGTTTTTCTAGTAAAATAAGAGACACATTTTTCCTTTTCACCAATAACTATTGATTTGGATATTTTGAGTATGTCAGCTATCTCCTGCTATTAGTTTCTAGTGGGCAGAGGCCAGGGGTGCTGATAAGCATCTTTCAATGCCTAAGACAGCCCCACAGCAAAGGATTATTTGGCCAGAAGGTCAATAGAACCAAGAAACTTTGCAAACCACTTTTGACACATTTGATCAGTCATAGCACCTTGTCCATACACTGCTCAAATCTTTTTTGTGTTTGCATGTCAGTTGCATTTTTACCTTTTTAAAAAATAATAAATATAATATGCCAAAATGTTGCATGTTTTTTCACCCATCTTCGATATTAAAATGGCTGCACAAAAATTCACCAATTTTGATAAGTTTTTAAAATGCATGCTGATATGACAGCTGTCACAATACAGTCTAACAAATTGTTTTAATTTAAGTAAAGACAACTGAGCACCACTGGAGCTGCTGTATGGAAAAAAAACTAAGTGAACTTTTTGGCCAACCTTATAAAAATGTAAAAATCCTTCTTAGCTATTTATCTATAAAAACAGTCAGTGGGCCGGATTTAACCCACTGTTCTACTCTGCTGACCCCTTGGAATGTACTAGGTTAATGGTTATCTGTCTCAGGGATGTTTGCCTTTTCAAAAATTAACTGGAATGTGGGCAAATAATGAACTTTTGGGTTCTTCCTCCAAAAATAAATTTCCAGTGGTAGAATTTTAGATAATTTTGCAACTGGAAGAAAAGTATAATTTTGAGTAATTAAACCTTTCTGAAATCCTAAAATCATACGCATCAGTGCTTCGTTATCCACAGATGAGGTTGTCAGTATTCAAAATAGTTGTCATGACCAACTGAAACTGCCCAGGTGTGCCTAACAGGCTCTCAGCTCATTTATTCTTTCATTTCATTGGCTTTGGAATTTAGGATCAGTATCTTCCGGGAATGATTTTGAAAGCAAGACACTAAGGATGCTTTGAACTAAATCACTACTCTATTTATAATCCTAACAAGTACAATGTTTTAATTCTAAGTAATGATTTTCCTAAACTTTGTGACTTCAAGTTGGGTGAGGAATTATTTGCAGGGAATATGTTTAAAATACAGCGTGAGCCCTGACTGGGTAGCTCAGTTGGTAAGAGTGTTGTCCTGATACTCCACAGCTGTGGGTTCAATCTCCAGTCAGGGCACATACGAGAACCAACCAATGCATGCATAAATAAGTGAAACAACAAGTTGATAGCTTTCTCTCTCTCATCAAGAAATTAAAAACATTTTTTTAATGTATATGATATTTTCTCCAAATGCAAGTACCAAAACATTTTTTGAAATGATTATAGTTCCATTAGTTAATTTTATAGTTACTACTGTTTAGAGTGCCTTTAATGATTTTAAGAGAGTAGAGCTTTCCAACTCTTTTTCTTTACTTACATCTCTCAAACAGCCAAAGCTGCCAGTTCACATTCCACCTTGGGAAGATGCTAGTCAGACTGCAATGAAAAACCAGAGTGAAGCGCAATGGGAAGGAAAAGCAGTTAAGTATTTCATAGGTAGAAATGTTTAGGATCTTTAAAGCTGAATAGTCAAAATACATTTACTATATTTTACTGTAAGTCAGCCTTCAGGTGTGCTTTCCAGAAGTGCAACAAAAAACTAAGTTTGTTGTTTTTCTTCCTCAATTGTCTTAAATAGCAATGATTTTCTTACTAATAATGCACCATTGATTTGCAGAGTACAGAAAATCTATGGTTTGTTAGTTTTAACTCTCTTAACTACCCTTCCCTTCCTACCTATGTTTGTTTATTAGTAAATGGAGAGTAATAATAGCTTTAATCATAGCCAAACTAAAATAGGAAACAAGAAAAACTTCACTCATGTCAGCCAAATATATTATGTAAAGCGATTTCCTTTATCTTGATCATTATCAATATCCTCCCTCTTCAGTATAGAACAGTGAGTATAACCTGTACACAGAAGCCCACAGAAGGAATATAGATAGGAATGGGAACAGTCTCTAATAAATGTACCTTGAGCTTTAATTCCTGAAAAGAATTGAGTAAATGAATTTGCATGCAAATTAAGATATGCGGGTTATTCAGATTGCCCAAAGGTAAGCGGTTTAATTCCAAACATGGCCTGGGTGTCTGTACCATTTCATGACCCAACTGTGTGACCTGC
Organism: Noctilio leporinus; assembly: GCA_004026585.1. NCBI lineage: Eukaryota > Metazoa > Chordata > Mammalia > Chiroptera > Noctilionidae > Noctilio > Noctilio leporinus. The sequence goes on along the minus strand of PVIW01000005.1, from coordinate 1,561,884 downwards.
ATGGTAGCCAACAGTCAAAAGCTGTGGTTCAAATATTCATGAGGAAGGAGCTTGGGACATAGGGTTCTATGGTTACCTGGGTGTTTTTGTGAACCCTCCTCACCTGGAAGCCCAGGAGGTATTTGCCACTGAGGGACACAAAGGAGGTGTTGGCCTCAGGAAGCCTCATTAGACCAGCTATATTTGGTGACAGTCAGATATACCCCCCAAAAAAACAGCATATGCTATTGTTCCCACAAGTTCTGTATGACAGGAAGCCTAGTCATAAATTATGCCTTAATCACCACTGCACTATGATTTGCATAAAAGTTCAGGATATATTCAGCTGATGTATGACTAAGCTCACAACTGGAGACATGCTCTTTATTTCTTAAAATGTAAATCCTTGAAAAAAATCACATGGTGTGTTGGCTTCTAGGCTTTCTCTCCCCTACTACCCAACTCCACTTCCTACGTCTCTCTTGTGGGACAGTCAATCTTTAAAACTACATTGGTTGTCATTTACGTTGTCCCTAACCACCATCATAGCCTTTATACCACCTACAAATAAAGTTTAGTTGCTCCCCAGCCCAAGTGCCATTCACTGAACTCTTGTTACCTGGTACCAGCAGTTTCACTATGGAACCAAGCACTTCCAGGAGGAAGATAATGCTGTGTCCTTTGCCTTCGTTTGGTCTGCAGTCTTATCCCAAAGGCCCCTGCCTGTGCATCACATTGCATTTGTGCTTCCCAGAAGAACGTGAAATCGATTCTTCATTTTCAAAGAACGTAATATAAAGCTCATTGCATTGCTTTGTGGTCTCAAATATAAAGGGTGAATCTGAGATTTTTTTGGTATAAGTTTCATGCAGTTGACTGGAAGTGTTTACAGGGATTTTAAGCAAAACCCTGGCCTAACTTCTGGCTGCATTTCCCAGCATGGGCTCTCCTGAAACAAGCCAGCAGCCACATTGGCGGAGCTTTCTGTTCCACCCCACTTGCATTCCCAGCCCAGCAATGAAGCACTCATCCCACTTCAGTGTGAGTGCAGAGTCAGCCTTTCCTGAACAGTGTCAGAGTGAACCATGATGGGCAGCGATGGCCTCCTAACCAATAAGATCGCAAACCAGAAATGCCAGCTGGGGGAGAAGTGTGGCCCACCTGCTCTGACTCTGTTTCTAAGTCCTGTGATAGTTCCTGCTCCTAGTTTTCTACTTTCCGGGTGAAAAATAGATAACAAAGAACACTACTGGGTTCTCCTATGCAAATGTTGCCCCTTTTTAAACTGGCTTTTTTTTTTTTTTTTTGATAAGTCAAAATGTTAAGGGATTCATATTGACAACATTTTAGACAAAACCTTGACACCTCGCTGTGGTTTTGTTTTGTTATTTTGGACTCCGAAGTAGATTATTTGAAAAGGACTCATAAGCAGCTCATGAAGTGAGTTTACAAAGATTGACTGTCACTATTTATAATAAAGGCTAAATCAAACACCAGATGATTGGGAAACCATTGCCAGCGATCTAATGTCTCCCATCCTAAAGCTTTTCACAAGAAGAAAATCACTTTTAAAATATCAGATGCAATTTTATGTATAGATCGCTTATTCATTTGGTGAGTCCAAAGCTCACTTATACTGTATTCTATAGATTTTTTGATGTAGCCACAATGAAGTTGTTTGTGATTTTTGTCTCTATTTTGATTTCATTTACTTTAAATTACCAAACACTGATATTTTTTCTGCAGTGATTAATAAAGGCATTTTCTTTCATTTAATATCTTGAAGCTTGGAAAAGAATATGCTTGAAATTATGTCTAGCTCTTTTACTTATTACCAATAAGATTGGCAGTTTGTTAAATGTAATGGATTGTCACGTGGAAATGCATCAAGGAGAAAAGGTACATATTTGCATTCCATTTTATATCGGTCATACAGGATGTTAGTGGGTGAAATGTGGAGTATTGATGAAACAGAGTTAGCAGTGATGGAAAATGCCATGCAGTGGTCCCTCTGGAAGAAGCCAGTTGAATTTTTCTTCTAGGAGAGGGGCCTTTGTGCAAATTTACCCCAGCGATGGGAGGGAATCCTCATTACAGGCTTTTCTTTTTAAACATTATATGGCTGCCATGACCTTCAACCTTAGAGAAGTTTCTGAAATCATTCTATATTATACTCTATTTTTTTAAAGATTTTATTTATTATTTTTAGAGAGAGGGGAAGGGAGGGAGGTAGAGAGGGAGAGAAGCATCAATGTATGGTTGGTTGCCTTTCACCTGCCTCCAGCTATGGACCTGGCTGGAGACCTGGCTTGCAACCTGGTTATGTGCCCTGGCTGGGAATCAAACCAGCGACCTTTGGGTCCCAGGCCGGCACCTATCCACTGAGCCATCAGCCAGAGCTTATACTGTACTTTTAATGCTTCTTAGACTTGGAAGGGATATAAACTCTTGGTTATTTTTATGCCTGTCTTGTGCTTTTTCATATGCTAATGGATATATTTAAAGTATTCTTGGAAAATGCTGCATTATTGTGATGAAATGCAGTAACTAGACCTGTTCAACTATACTTACCAAAGACAGAAAACTCTGATTATGTAGACCTATATGGCTTCTAATTCATCACTTAGACGGATTGGATGACTCAATGTATCTAATTGATTGGCTCAGCTGAATCAAGTAAACTATTAATGATCAGGGATTCAGACACAAAGATCTATTTAGGGCTCATTTCCTTAGCCTACAGATATTTGCTCATTTTCAATGATACTAAAGAATTTGCCTTAGTTCAGTTATAAATTCCAGTGTACACCCTGTTATGACCAAAGCAATATAGCATAGTGCTCAAGACAAGTTGCTAACCTCATCATAAAAAGTTAAAATAAATATTTTGAAGAATTTTCTGTTGCAGTTCACATACAATATTATTTTAACTTTAGTGTACAACATAGTGTTTAGACATTTCAATACTTTACAAGGTGATTCCCTCATAAATCCAGTAGCGTCATCTGACACCATCATTACTACAATATAATTGACTCTATTCCTTGTTCTTCACTTTACATTCCTGTGACTATTTTTTAATAGAATACACATTTTTATAATAAATATGCTATAGGCTTTTCCCACAGTATGTCTGTCTACTTGATCTATCAAGTAGACGTAAAATGTCATGTCTAGTAGCAACATTATTTTTCTTTAGAAATTAGGGTAATATCTTATTAGTGAGAACAGTTAACACCCTCCATTATAACCCAATGACTATGTGGTGATTACACATATAATCTTTAAGAATAAACATTAAAATCGTTTTTGTTATTTTATGTGCTTGTTAGACTTTTCCCTCCTTAGAACTAAAGAATAGTGGAAGAGGATTTCCAATCACTAAAAAAGCAACAGCAACACAACAGGTTATTTTCCTCAAGAACTTTGATTTTTCAAAATACTTGCAGGAAATTTTTCCTTTGATTGTTGTTTGACCTTCCACTCCCAATTGTTTCTTTTTCCACCTTTGTTGTTGGTGTTATTTATCGAGAAATATTTCATACAGGAGACATAAATAGATTTGATTTAATAAAATAGTTGATTTACATCTTATTTCACATCTTATTTAGAGTAAAAGGACTTAGAGACCCATGTTGTGTGTGTGTGTGTGTGTGTGTGTGTGTGTGTGTGTGTTGGGGGGGGGTGGCTTCAGAGAGTGCAGTTTCCCTAAATGTGTGTGTTGTGGGTAAGGTGCAGTCCGTGTGTGTGTGTGTGTGTGTGTGTGTGTGTGTGTGTTGGGGGGGGTGGCTTCAGAGAGTGCAGTTTCCCTAAATGTGTGTGTTGTGGGTAAGGTGCAGTCCTGGGGAGAAGGTCAAGTTTCATTAGACTCCCCAAGTCCATGACTACAAAAATAAGAACCACTGACTTACTGAACCCATCTGAAATAGCATGGTTATAGAGTGTGCCTTCATTATTTTTAGTGCCCTACCTACTTTTCAGGGTCCAGGCTTGGACTAGGTGGGGGGATGTTGCAAAGAGAGAATTGGAAAGTGTTGAACAAGAAGATTGAGATGAGATTAAAGGTAAAAAAACAGTTGAAATGGAGATTAAACAACAATCAAACACTACAACTGCATTTTTAATAAGAGTGGGAGAGGTTAAGAAGAATGTAATTTATTTTGCTATAATTGTATGTTCATTCCAGGACATAACTGGCATTTTTATAGATTGCCTTAATGCCACAATATTGACTTAAGTTACCTCTATTTTGATAATAAGAACATGCAGATATTTTATTTGAGAATAAGGATGTGCAGTAGCCCAATTCCTTTATATACAGTTATAATAACCAATTGTCTGCCAAAAAAAGAAGTCAACTACAAACATTTAAAATCACAAAATACTTTTCTTAAATTTTAAAAGAAATAGTAAGTTTATAAAGATAAGAAGTAGTTTCTTTTTACTTACAGCCTTAAAATTAAGAACAAAACACTGCAATTTAGACAAAGCTCACTAATTGGCTGCAATGGCTGAAATCCTCTTAGTTGTCATTGATTGGCAAATTGGAGAATTTAAATTTAGGTTACTGAACTGAGTGCTTCTATTTCCTGAATTTTCTTTTTCTGATTCCATACTTTTAAATAGAAAGCTGTCTTAGTACCGTATTAGAGTGAAGTCAGTTGTAGATATAAGTAAATTGCATCAGAATAATTATTTATTGATTTGGAATGAAGTAGGTTACAGACAAACATAGGTAAATTATATCAATATCAAAAGAGATCATTTATGGATCTTTATATTTTAATACAATTTCTTTGACCATTTCTGATTCCAGCCTTGGAGACTAGGCACATGTCTTCTTAGTCAGCTTGAACTACTATAACAAATTACAATACCATTGACTGGGTGGCTTAAACAGCAAACTTAAAAAAACAAAAATTAGAAGAGCAAACTCCAGGACTTTAAGAAGGCTTGGAAAGTCCAAGATCAAGGTGCTGGCAGATTTGGTTCTTGGAGAGGCCAGGTCCTCATGATGCCCTTACATGGCAGTAAGCATTCTTGTGTCTCTTCCTATAAGGACCCTAGTTCTATCACAAGGGCTCTATGACCTAGGTAACTTCCAGAGGCTACATGCCAAATCCTGTCATGCTGGGGTTTCAGTGTGTGACTTGCTTGAGGAGAAATATGTAGTCCATTGCAGTACATATTTCTTTTCAAATCCTGTAACAAATGTTCAAGATTATTTTTGCCAAGCACTGAGATAAGAATTTAGATAGACATATTTTAATTCAATTGTGCTTTAATAACATATGAATTTACTTATACCAGTTGTATGTGTGCTTTTAAAAAATATGCTAATCTCTAATAATATGTGACCATAAATATATGTTACAGTAAAAGCTTAAGGCCCACACAGTGGCTGTGAAAATATTGAGCTTTCTAAGATGGTGCATATAAATACGAGGCATCTACTGAGGTTCTGTTCAATCTGCCAAGGATGACCAAGTATTGCCAAATGGTTTTGTCCCAGGTACACTGTGAATAAGATGCCTGGCAACACCACATCAAAGCCTACTTGAGACAGTGTATGCATTTGTCATGAAGCATTCACATGTAACAGTACACAAGTCACCAGCAAAATGGCAGTTACTTCATGAAGCTTTGGGTTCCAGGTTGAGGTCCTCCTAAGTGTGCCAACAAAATGTACTTAAAACCCATCAGCTTTGGGCTGATTTTGCATAATTCATTCATTTAACTCATGTCCACAGAGCCAAATGTTAAAAGGGCAGAAAGGTGTAATTCAAGTCTCCCAGTTTGAGGCTTGCAGGTGGGGCTGCAGAAGTCCTCGGAACAGGCTGGGAGCTGTGTTAGGTGAGGCTGGGAGAATGGAGATGAGAGTCAAGTTCTTTCTGCTCATAGAAAGAGCAGAAGCACTTCTGCTCAGGTGATACAGAACATGGTGGTCCCAGTAGAGCCACAAGACACCTGATCTGCCCCTTTTCCCCATAGGACTAAGTGACTAATTAGATTAAACAAACAAACCCAACAAAACAAAACAAGATTTCACATACTGCTCAACATGAACGAAAAGAAAGAAAAATGGCCTGACCCTCCTAGAAAGGAAGGCTTTCCACTTTCTTAAATCTTCAGCCTCTCCTTCCTCTCAAATTCAGCCTTTTGTATTTGGTAAAAACTCCTGGTATGTAGCGGTGGGCTCTAAGAAGAGTTGAGAATATAATCATTGGATTGAGAATGCAGTCGTTTTCTTCATTCTTTAACTTTTTAAGCATCACTGTCAATAATCTTTTTTAAGACCAATGTTTCTGTCAAGTCTTCTAAGTAATGAAGGCCCATCTAGGTTTAGGATTGGTTGCATGCAACTTGTATTTCTCATTTGTTTTTCTCGTCTTGTTTTAATTAGCAATTTACTTATTAATTTTATTTGGTGAAATATTCTTATGTCTGAACTTTACCTTCCTATGAGATCAAACTTTGTGCTCTACACCTAATCGAGACTGACATATTGCTAAATTCCTTTTCCATATCACTACTCTAATCTAGGGTAGTTTATATACTCAAATGTATCTAATATTATATATCCTTAATAGATCAATGATTTTACCAATGCAATAGTAGTAAAATTATTTTATTTAGTATTTATGTGTAAACTTATGGTATTCATTGTTAAATTAAGCCCTATAGTTTTAACTCTTGCAAAGATGAGGGAAGGTATAGTGATACTTTTGCATTGATTATATTGTAGAAATCATCCTTGAGTTTCCATTTCTTACGTTTTAAAAATAAATTATTACTAATAGAGAATAAAATTTATTACGCAAACTTGAAATTATTTTACTAGCTTTGTTTTTATAATGATATGTTATGCTTTATTTGCAGGACCGTGTGAACGTGCTAGAAACGGTAAGTTGGGGCATTTTCCTTCTCCTTCTATCAGAATGACTGCAGCGTCCCGCTGGGGAATTCAGGGCACCCCCGCAGAGGAAGGTCTTCCAGAAAGCATTTCTAAACCTATATCTAGGAATCAAAGGGTAAAATAAGCTAACCTGGACATGAAAGGTATGTGGATACAGAGTTTTAAATTGAAAAATAAATAAATAAATAAATAAAAATGTACACTTAAGTGGCTACCACTCTCTTTAGCCTGATGATGCCAAGATGTAGTAAGCTATGGAAAATATAATTAGTTAAAATGTAATCAATGCCCTGTATACTTGTTTCTATATTCCTCAGTCACTAAAAGAACTGGTTGATTAAAACGCTGAGGTCAGGATGCTATTTATACTTTGAAGTCCAGATATTCAACTTCAATATTTTTAACCTCATTTTTACTAATATTCAAATAATGATTAAAACTGGTTTTCTGTAATCTTACCTGCAGGATCTAGTATTAAGAAATAATTTTTGAAGTACATGAGTGTGAAGACTACATGCTTGTAGTTTTAATTGCAAAATGATTAATTTTAAATGATTTTAGAATAAAATCATTGTTTGATAATAAAATAATGGTTAGATGTGGTATGGAATTTCCACCCAGTTTGCCACAATGGTCATGGAAAAGGCTTATACTACAATGTTAAGTGGAAACCAATTCAGTATATAAAATCATGTACTTTAATGATAACATAAAATGATAGTGTTATGAAAAAAAGACGACAAGAGAATGAGGAAAACTCATAAAAGTGACTTGTTAGACAAGAATTAGGGCTGTAATTTCATTTCTTCTGTTTTCAAAGTTTTATATTACTTTTATAAATAAACATTTTTATAATAAAAACTGCATGAATTAGAAGAACAGTTAAATAAATTATGGTACCACCTTATGATAAAATATTATCCAGCCATAAAAAGTCATACTTTAAAAAAGTAAATATTGCCATACTGTTATGTGAGGGAAAATAGTAATATGTAAAGGTATAAAGGAGAGTATGATGCAAGTATTAAATACACATATTTTATGTTAAAAAAGACTTTAAGAAAAGACACAAAAAGAGTGGCATGGGTCTAGTGGTGATTTTTATTTTATCTTTTTATATTTTTAATGAACAGGAAAAAATAAGAAACCTTTAAACAATAAAGCTAATGAAGAATGAAATATTTATTTTGTGAGTGTGAGGAATGGAAAATGCTAATGGAGCACATTTTAGTCCTGTGTAAACAAGTGATTTTGATTGACAGTATCCAGACCCTAGTGGGTAAATAATCTATTCCTTAGATTTCACTGGGCCATTTGGAAAGTACACTGACCTTCTCAGTTTCAGTATGATGACATTGTAGGTGAATAAAATGTGTAGTGTTCCCCCACATATATTTTACTTAACTTTAGGGAGTGTCCTGCCAACAGGATTTGGCTTATGAACTAAATGCTCTTTTTAAAGTATGAACAAGGACAGAAACTTTGATTTTGAGGACTTAAGTTCAGCATACAAAATGCCACTTATACAACATTTTAGCAGATTGCTTATTTCTTGACTTCTTCATTTGTAAATATGATTATAAGTAAACTTATGTAAATTGTGAGAAATAAGAAAGTATATGTGAAAATATTTAAGACCAACCAAATGTTAGCTCATCATTATCATTAAAAGATTGCTTACTGTCTTATTAAAACATTTTAATTATACAAATATGTCACACAAAGCTGAAATTATGTCAATAATAACAAAAAGTTTATTACTTACATTAGCACCTGTGAGTCTTTTTTATTTATATAATCTTTTTACTAAAAATAGTGTGGTGTAGAATGATAAATGGCTTATTCTAAGGATTCCTTTAGGGAGAATGAGAAAAATAGAATTGCATAAATGGACTAGGGTTTTTACAACAGCAGTTTTCTCAAGATGGGTTTAATTTGAAGTAATTAAGTAAAACCATAAAAGAAATGCGCTAAAGTAATAATGTTAATGCTCAAGTATTATGAAGTCCTTTGACTTCATATGCATTAATAAAGAGCAAATTTGGTGCATTTGGTAGGCTACTCAACTGGTAAAATATTTTATAGTTTATAAAATCAGATATGCTGAAAGCAATCTTAAGATCATTTGTTATTTTTTCACTACTCGGTACTTAAACCCTAAGAAAGTGTTGGTTATATTTGGTTGTTTTGGTGGTTCAGGGTACATAAGGTATTGAATGGAAGGTGCATATTGTGGTGATTGAAATCTGCAAAAGTCTGGAATTCCATTGTTTCATTAGGAGTATTTACACTAGATTGATTTTAGAAGTTCAGTAGTTACAACACATCATAAAAGATATGATGATCTTTTCACCATAATGAGGAACTTGATTTGTCTTGTCACCAATTATCTGTATGCTTAGGTCGCAACTATATGTCCATTTTTCCTCTTCCTCCTCAACTTGTCCCTTTGCTCCTTCACTACCAGGCAAGCTTCTTGGATTAGAAATTACATTTTAGTTGCACATGCATCCTCAGAGCTTGTCAGAAATTTCTATGTCGTGGACAATAAATGTAGAATGCAATAATGAATACTGAATTGAATGTATATGACCCTGGCATAAAACTGTTCCTTGCAGTACAGGTATGTACAGTACCAGTATATATAAGTCCAATGGTTAAGGGAAAATATTCCCCAGAAGTAGCTTAATGTATTCCTTTTTTCTCCCTAGCCTTTCTGATCAGTACTGTACCTTATGTAGTGTTTCACAGAAGTGCTAACAAATCTTCATTAAAGTTTAGTGTGAATTTCGCTCAGAAGAAACTGCCTTCAGCTAAAATATAGCAGGCAATTCCCCAAATAAACCTAAGGGATTGCCTGAAAAACTTCTGAGAGCCCAGGTCATGGACCATGAATGGAACTCAGCAGTGGGCACTGTATAAAGCAGTGCATTGTCACTGAAGGGGGGAAAATAAATTGTGATCAGTTCTCTCAAGGAACTTACACTTTAATTGAGAAGAGAAGTTACACATAAATAAATTAATGATATAAGATAAAAATAACACTACACATGAATGAAACATATTGTAGAAGACATGAATAAAAAAAATAATTGTAAAATAAATTAAGACATGGACATATAGGTTCATTGTGGAAAAGAATAAGTTTTGTAGTTTGAGGACATGAGTAGGTTAATTTTATGGGACTAGATTCACCTCTGAAATGTGAAGAATCCATGGTGCCAGGTAGAAAGAGCCAGGGAAGTCATTCCATATTGAGGATGCAACCAAACTTGGAAGGTAGTAATGAACAAAGAGTTTGTTAAAAGGATTTTTTAAAGGGTAAAATCATGAAATCATGACTTTCATGCACATGAAAAATGAGCTCATAACAAATGAGTCTAGTTAACTCATTAGTTTATGAGGGAATAAAGTGTAATAAATGACTGAACAGAACAGTGAACCACACATACAGAGTCACTCAAGAGTGCTGAAGAATTTAAAACAGATGCAAAGCCGGCTTCTCCATAGGAGAGGGAGGAAATCATCCAAACCTCCCTAGACAAAATTTATTTGCATATCTATGAATAAGTGTTTGCATTGCTATCAGTTATTTACAACTTGGAGTTATAAAGAGCTCAAAGACACTGACAGGTACCAAGATCCCATAGAAGAATCAGAATATCAATAACAGTATGTTAGGCCAAAACCAGTTTTTATTGAAGACACCTAATAGTTAGTCTTTGTTCCTTTTCAAAGTCTTTGACGTGTATTTTTATAGGTTCTTAGGAGATAGCACTCCAAGGATGTAATAAGACATTTTGGAGTTTGGAAATGCAGACCAAGTAGTTTAGACTTGATATTTTGTGTCAGGTATGCAAGTGAGTTTCTTCCTGAGTGCCAGTCCCTACTGGTCAATACTTCATTTCCAAACATTCTGCTGGGCAGGGTTCTGGCTGCTCCTTTGGAAAGTGCTGTGATCAGTTTGCATTCTCTGTCATGTGCATCGCAAGGTTAGGAGGTGAAAGGTAGTAGCACCACTGTTGAGCCAACAGTGAACCATGACTGGTTTTTAACTGGGTTGTGACTTGTTAAACGTGGTCCACAGGGACACAGATGTAGCAGGGTGCAGAGTAGACTGGCGTGGGGGAGGACTGCAGGAGGAATAAGGGAAGTGCATGTTGGAGGTAATCCAGCTTTAGGAATATGTTTTGAAATTTAGGGATTGGGACAGTTCATGCCAGAAAGGCAGGGTTCAAGTGGATGCCCTTGATTAGGGGCATCCACTAATCAAGTGGATGCTAGTGAACGTAGATACTAGTGAACGTAGAAAGTGGGAGGTCAGGGAGAAGATTATAGAGAGTACAGTAACAGTCATTTTAGGAAGTTTAAAGGGAATGTAAGACAGTTCTGCTTGGAGATTTAAACTCAGTTCTTCATATCACCTCTCAAATCAACCTTTATTTTCATTTCCATTAAGACCATGGTAGTTCAGATTCTCGAATGTTCATGTTAGAGTTAAGCATGACTTCAGTTAACAGAGAAATCCAAAAATAATAGTGGGTTAAGTAAGAGAGAAATTAATTTGTTCCTTACGTAACAATCTAATTATATGGTGTTTATGGCAGGTATGGTGTCTGAAACCCAGGCTCCAAGTCTTTTTGCTCCACTGTCCTCAATATATTTCTCCCCCATCATGATCCAAGATGCTTATTCTACTTCCAGCTCTTAAATCTGCATTGTAGCTAGACGAAAGAAAGGGAGAACATGGGAGCTCCTGTTAGTGGGAATTAGAAGTTGCATATACCATTTCTGTTCATTCCTATAAAACAGAAGTCAGTGGCATGATTATAACAAACTCTGAGATTCAAAAAGAGAACAAGATAAACCATAGACTTGTGGGAGTTTCAAAGTAAATTTCTGAGTATCTCAAGGTCAAAAATAAATTACAGTGGAAATTATAAAATATACAGAACTGAATAAAAATTAAAATATTATGTATTAATGTTTATGTGTTTATGGGGGAAATGTAAGGCTTAAAATGTTTATGTTAGAATAAAGGGATGATAATTAATTGAACTTATTACCCAAACTAAGATATTAAAAGAATGGTACAATAAACTTTAAAAAAGCAAAGGAAATGAAAAATAGAGAAAAGACTATCAGAGAATGAATAGAAAACATACATGCATAGTATGTCCAATAAAGTAAAATTGGTTGTTTAAAAAAATAGAAAGACTTAAGTTCCAGCCATGGCACAGTGGATGGATAAGGTGCCGGCCTGCGAACCCAAAGGTCACTGGTTTGATTCCCATCCAGGGCACATAACCAGGTTGCAAGCCAGGCCTCCAGCCAGGTCTGCGACTGGAGGCAGGTGAAAGGCAACCATACACTGATGTTTCTCTCCCTCTCTGTCTCTCTCTCTTCCTTTCTTTCTCTGGAAATAATAAATAAAATCTTAAAAATAAAATAAAAAGACCAACGTCCAACATGACTGATGAAGAATAAAAGAGAGAATGTATAAATGAGCAATATTATGAATTAAAAAGAAAATGTAACTATAGTAATTGGAGAACTTAACTGTATACAACACTACTATAAAGAATTTTGCGAAGGGGAGCAGCTTAGACAAGAACCTAGTATAAAGGAACCATGGACATGGACAACAGGTGGGATTGACTTTGGGGGGAATGGGTGGGTGGGGAGGGGGACAGAGGGGAGCAAAAAGGGGATGGATGTAATACAACAACAATAAAGTTAAAAAAAAAAAAAGAATTTTGCCAGTATACATTTGAACACTAGGAGGAATAACTAAATTCCTAGAAAATATAATTTCTATGGAAGACAGAATAGAAAAGCCAAGAATAGAGCAACCTTATGACCCAGTGATTCCACTGCTAGGATTATACCTGAAGAATTCTGAAACACCAGTTCAGAAGAACCTATGTAAATAGTGCTGTTATGAACAGCACTTGGCTATTTATAATAGCCAAGGCTGGAAACAACCTAAGTGTCCTTCAGTGGATGAATGGATCAAAAAACTTTAATACATTTACACAATGGAGTTCTATGCAGCAGAGAGGGAAAAAGAAATTCTACCATTTGCAATAGGATGGATGGAACTGGAGAGTATTATGCTTAGTGAAATAAGCCAGGCAACAAAAGTTAAATACCCTATGTTCTCACTTAGTACAGGAGACTAATGAACAAAACATACAGGTGAGCAGAAAGAAACAAGAGATACAGGGGTGGGGGTAGGGGGTGAGCAGAATGATGGTGACTGGGGGAGAGGGGGAGAAGGGAGAAAGCAGGGGAAGTGATTTGAGGTGGAGCTAAGAGGAGGACCCATGGACATGGGCGATGAGCTGGGGATTGACTGAGAAAGGAGGGCAGGGGAGAGCAAAGGGGGAAAAAATGAAACACTCGTAATACAACAATAATAAATAAAATTAACTTAAAAGAATCTAATTTGCCAAATAGTACCATAACTAAATTTTAGAAAAGAATACAAAGTTTTATCAAGAGTTTTTTATCAATTAAACTTTTCTCCAGAAAGGGCCACAAAGCCCAAATTGTTTTATAGATAATTCTATCACTTCTATCACATATTCTAGGGACAAATCATTTTAGCTTCACAAAATTCCCTGCAGAAACTAGAAGAGGGAACATGTCCAACTCACGATGAGTTGGGATAACCTTCAAGACAAAACCAGACGTAGAAAGCATAACAGGGAAATTAAGGGACTTTTCACGTTAACATGATGCAAAAATATTATACACAAAATATTAGCAAAATAAATCCAGGAATGCATGCAAAAGATAATTCACGATGAACAGACTGGATTTATTCCAGCAATTCAGAGTTGGTTTAATAGAGAAAATCAAGCATTATACTTTACCATAGTGACAGATTAAGGAAAAGTAAACTTAATAAGGTCATCTCAATAAATGAATAAGAAGTATTTATTCCCATGCTATCATTATCATCATCACCAAACTTTTAGCAAACTAACAATGGAAAGGATCTTCCTTTAATCTAATAAAAGTCATGGGGAAAAAATACATGGCATATATCATCTTAGCATTTGAAAGTCTCTTTCAGGCCAGGAAAAGCAAAGGATGCCCCATTCCACAACTTCTGTTAAATGCTAAAGCAGGTGGCCCTAACCAGCACAGTGAAAGTATCATAATTTGCAAATAATGTTTGATATAAAATGATACAGGAATTTAGAGTTAAATTATGAACAATAAAGAAAGCTTACCAAGTTTTTAAAAAATAAAAACCAGCATGTGAAAGTCCCTTTTACTTACACTTCAATAATAGCACCTAGAAAATGTATTTATAAGTATATCAATACTAAAAGAACAAAAATGCAAAGTACATAGCAAAAAATCTAACAAGAAAAAATGCAAGTCCATTGTAAAGACAACACTCTAGAATAGCCAAGACAGTTCTGAAGAAGAAAAGGGTAGGGGGTTTTTGTAACAAATTCCAAACCTTGTTAAAGCTATGGAAATTAAGATAGTGTAGTCTTGGCACAGGAATATATAAATAGACCAATAGAGAACTTAGAAACAAAAATACCTGTACATGCAATCCTAATGCCTGATACAACCAGCATTACCTATGATACACCTATCATAGGAGTAATTAAATCAAAAGACAACATAAAAAGAATGAAACGAAAAGCCACACATAAAATATATATGAAGGTCGTATAACTGACTAGCAATTTGCATTCAAGTCAATTTGTATTTAAATCTTATTGCAAATAAGTCATTAAAAGCACCCCACATTTCCAGAGGAAGGGAGGAAGGAACAAAAGAAAGCAAGGAAGGAACAGGTGAAGGGGAAGGGAAGGGAAGAAAGAGTCAAGGACAAGTAGTTCAGTTAAAGAAGAAACAACATGCAAAAATATATTTCAGCTTCAGTAGTACTCAGGGATATGCTAATTAAAATCGCAAAGAACTGTCATTTCTTTCAACTGTATGTATGTATCTTGTGTATTCTTTTATATCTGTGGCACATTTTACCAAAGAACAAATGGAAGAAAATTGAAACATTAGTAGAACTTAAAACAAAATTACAATACAGCCCTGGCGGTTGGCTCAGTGGATAGGTGCCGGCCTGGGAACCTAAAGGTCACTGGTTCGATTCCCAGCCATGTTACCATTTCATAATCTGCCCCCACTTTATAAAACAAAGGCCTGCTTCTCCTCCACCCTGGATCCTATAGTGGTGTATTCCCTGAGGTACTTCAGAGGCCAACAAGAGGCAGGTTAGGATTTTGGTTTCTTCATGACCTCCTTTGATTATGTCACTCAGGGAAGGCTTCTTGTCCTTTATATCTTTATTTTTTTAGCTCTATTTTTTTTAACTTTTATTGTATTTTTACTGTTATGATTTGTCTCCCTTATATATTTTTGGTAAAATCAAGAGTTGTATTAGATACATGGGGATTTGGGAACCAGGTGTTCTGAAATTGACATATAGTTACTTGGTGTTGAAGGGGAGTAATGACAATTTTATGTAATGACCTAATGTCTTCCACCATTCTATTATAATCAGAGAACGTATAGCTCCAGAAAACAAAACTAAGAAGTGTTGGGAAGATGTAATAGAGAGCAGCTGTGTTTTATTATCTCCAGGTGACAAATCCTGATCAGGCCCATGCCTTATCTAGTTAACTGTCTTAGAATTATAATGGAAAAATGAGACGGTTGTCACAGGAATACATCAACACATTTCATCAAATTGAAAAATGAAGTGAGACTATTTTCTGTTGAAAAGTAAGCCTGACTTGGCTGGTTGATGTGACAATGAGGATTGGCTTTGCCAATCTGTAGCTCAAAGGTTTTGATGAAAACATATTTAATGTTAAGGTTACATAAATGTATTAAAATTTTTATACTGGTAGAATGGTATAAAAATTACCAAGACTTTTATTTTCCTAAATTCTTTTTGCATATGTTGAATTAAATGAAATACCTCTAGGCAGAAGAGGAACAGTTGTAGTCATTTGATAGGTTTTGTAAATAAAGTCTTTTTGATATACTTTCCAGAAATAGAAAGTGAGTGGCTTTCATAACTACATTACAGTTGTTTGGCAAGTCAAGTGGTTTCTAATTCTTTGCTTTCAACAAAATTGAAGGGAGGACCTAATTGAGCTAATAGATCATTAAAATTAATTTTTGATGACAGATCACTATGTAATCTTTGCATAAAACTAGGAAGGCATTCAAGAAATTGACATTGTTACAACAAAACATTCTTATGTACTTTTTTACTTGAATAAGATTTCTCAGTGATTAAATCTATATAAACAATCTATAGGTGAAATTGAACCCTGTCTTCTTTAAACAAAACTGAGCATTTACCCATGGGCACATGAGCTAATTCAGTACAGGGAAACAGGAAGCTATATCCATCCCATGAACAGGTATACTTTTTGGAAGACTTGGAGTTTATTTTGCATTTACATTTAAATTTTTTCTCAAAATTTTAGTATATTTTTAATAATTCAATCCTCAAAAATGCATAACACTTAGAGCATTATTGCCACAAGAGTTTTAAGAATCAGTTTTTCTCTGCATATGTGTGTGTATATGTTTTTTTACGGAGAAGAATTTATTATAGGATAGTCGATAAAAAGTGTTGCAAATGGAGGGCTGGAAATAAGGAACAGACTGACAGTGACCAAATGGAAGAAGGGAACAGAATGAGGGAAAGAATGGAAGGGTTTAATCAAGAAACTTGTATAAATGACCCATGGACATGGACAACAGGGTGGGACTGACTGTGGGAGAGGGGCTGCAGTGGATGGGGCAAGGGAGAGCAATGGGGGGGAAGATGGGACAACTTATAATAAAACAACAATAAATTCATTTAAAATTAAAAAAAAAATGGAATCTTAAAAAAAACAAAAACTGTCTTGCAAGCATTAATATAGTTTATATTAGAATAAAAATCTGTAAGAGAAAAAGATTGGAAATAAATACAAAGGGAAAAGGAACAATGTAAAATTAAAGAGTATCTTAGTTATTTTCTAAGTGGCTAAATAGTGGTAACAAAATAGTTCATATTACTGACCTATTTAAAATTCATTGGGTAAGTTTATATGAGTAATACAGGAGTTATTTTGAAGATGACAATATTTACCATATTATAGAAATTTCACCCTTTGCAACTACATAAACTTATGAAAACATTTAAACAACGTAAAAATGGGGAGGGGAGCAAGGGAGGTACATAGTTTGGAAAATTATTTAGGAAATATCTACTCAAAATTTTGAAAACCATTGCCATAAGGCAAATGTGTAATTGTATATTTGCAATTTGTTGGAGTTTAAGCATCTTCTCAAAATAATATTATTGAAACAATCTAATCTTCCATATCTTCAGTGTATACTTACAGAGATAATAACCCTTATAGGATAAGTGCTAACCTGTAGCTATATGGAGAAAAGCATACATAAATTTGCCTGTGTTAAGAAAAATGACAGAACACTGAAAAACTTGTAGCAATGTAATTTTTATTTTGAAAACATGTTAGTCTTTTTCACAGCTCTCATGGATTCACTCAGCTAATATTATTGGTAACAGGTTTGAGCTATGCACATTGGTTATCTTCAAGATCTCGGTGTCCACGGACAGGAATATGCCACTATGTCTCTATGGAGATTATTGAATAGCACTATGTACTCTTACTTCACATGTCTGCTATTATACTAGACAATGGCTATTGGAGTTTTTAATTTTAATTTGCTTTCCTTCCCACCCTGGAACTAGCTACGAATGGTGCTTCAGCCTACTACGTGTGTAGTTTACTCTTCAGGGACATGAGTGATTGAAGAAGGGTCGTTGTTCTTTGTTTCAGTGCTAAATACTTCTTTAGGGTACTTCTGAGTGCATGGACCCAATAGAGTTAACGCACTTACTCCAGTGTCCCCGTTAAGCTCAGGAAATAACTGATCCGAGCATGTAAATCTGGCTAAATAGCCGTTCATTATTTGCAGTGCCTCTTCTAAGTTTTAGTAAGAATCTTGAAGCTAAGTAAAACTTGCCTTTATCACTTTATAAAGCCAGAACTTACTGTTTCGAAACCGAAGATCCCGTTCGGTTCATTTTTGATTTTGCCAGAGCTACTCGCCTCTTCATTGAGGTTGCCTGAAAGGTTCAGTCACATTGGCTTCCCCCCAAATGAAACGCAGTGTGCTCTGTATAGCTTTGACCCAGAATCAGGTGAATCTCAGCAGTCTTGGCTGAGCTACATTGTAAAATTTTGGATTTGTTCGAACTTGACACTTCCTGGGAACCCATTCAAACTGAAACCGGAAAAAGGTTTTGCACAAACCCTGGCCTGCCCGTTCTGCCAAGTTTCCCATTGCTCCACTGTTAGCCTACCTTCTGTATATTCCCATCGAGGGCCAGCGGAAACGTCCTCATGAATCTCTCATGAGGGATCTTGGTTGCAACAATCTAGACATTCTCCTTTCGCCACCTTGTCCCCAAACACACAGAGCCTGTGTTCTGTGTTAGTCAGCATTAAAATAGGTGTGTTTTTCAATAATGGGGTCATCTCCAAAGGGTTAAATTTCTACAACAGGACCGTTCTTGGGGTCAAATGAAGAAAACGCTGCTAAAATAAGTAGGCTGTTTATTCAGACTTGCAACCTTGTGGCAAAAGGTGATGCCCAATTAAAAAAACATAAGACTTGCTTCAACCTGCAAAAATGGGTTTTCACAGCCCTGTTCATTTTTTCATAAACATGATGATGCAGGGAATGTATCATTGAGAAGTTTCATAATGAATGTAGCTTCCCCAGCAGATGAATTTAGTATTATTGAATTGCTCAGTGGTTGGAGGTCAGAGTGACAACTTCATTATTTGGTCCTGATAAGTAGTCATACTGCCTGTCTAACTGCCCTGCTTGATAATGTATTTTCATAGTCATGTTCTAAACACTATCAATAACATAATATGTTCTCTGGGTAAAAAACTCTTGCTTTATAGTGTAAGGATAGTATGAGTGTATATTATAAAACACAATAAAAGTACCTTTCTGAAAAATATTATATATATGAAATACGTTCTATTCTCTTTGAGAGGATCTGAGTGAAACCTCATAGTAATTATCTTAAAGTTGTTCTTTAAGATCCTAACTAAACTGTAAACCAAAATATTAGTATTACACCTCATCATACATATAGCTGGTGTGAGTGATGTATGTTATGCACGTTTTTTGAAGTAGCCTTTAAATGAAAAGCTGTTTGGGGAATTTTCATATTGTGCATCTAATTTTAATCAATTACATGTAAGTTTCAGTTGAAAATTATTATATGCCCAGTATGAAAAATGGTGATATTGTAAAAATAATACTTGACTGAGAGTCAGAAAAGCTAGATTCTGGTAATTTCTCTAACAGCCCGGCACATGGCCCTGGGCAAGTGGCTTAAACTCTCCACATTTTAATTTTCTTGTTTTTTTTTTCCATGAGTGGGCTGGACTAGGTGGGATTTAAAAGGTCTGCTCCTCAGTTGGTAATCATCTCATCTACGAGGACTAAGACATCTGATCTTCACAAGATTTCCACTCTGCCAATAGTTACTAGCAACTATTTTTATTATATCATATTTTATCAACTAATTTAATCATATATTCTATAACAGATACTTGTCTCAATAGCATCCTCAGGCATATAGTGGAGTAAGTCCCTGCTACCATGACTCCTACACTTGAGGGAGTATTACAACCCAAAGGATTCTTAAGAGATTCTTGTGAAAATGCCTCACCCTACAGGTGAGAAGTCTAGAACACTTTGTAAATTGCCAAGTGTGGCAAAACTTGGGCTAGAATTCAAGTGTCCTCCTTAGTGACACAGTCACTACATATTCTGCTTGTGACTGGTGAGAGTAATGAAGACATAAGCAAGGAACACTTTGCAACATGTAGTGAATGCCGTAGAGAGAAGAGAAAGGTAATTAACAACCAGATCCTGCATTGTCCTTGACCAGGACAGGAAGTAGACTCCCAAATGGGACACTGTCATTCTTGGGCCTTATTTAGAATCGTCAGAACATGCCCTCCACTTAATGGTGACATGGAGTTTCATAAAATCACTTTGATCTACTTTTCTTCCACTTGAAGAAAAGTTGGCGTGCCCCAAGGTTGCATTACTGGTTCTGTGTTGAGCTTGCTTAGTGATATTAAATGCCTTGGTGGGTCTTTTTTCTTTTTTTAAATGCATCTGCACCCCAGCTCTAAATCCACTTCCAGAAGTGTTTATAAAGTTTAAGGGCTTTTAATAAACTTTGATCTCAGATGAAAGGCTAGAGAGAATATAAATTGTGACTGTTAGCTCTATTAAGTATCCAAAGTAGTCTTATATTAATTATTTAACATTAGCAAATGATTTCAACCTATCATTGCCCCCAATTACATTGTATTTAAATATCAAAAAGTAAAAGACCAAACCATCAAAATAGCCGTCCCTTCCCACTATTCTTTTTAGGCTCTTTTCTTAATTATTTTGGATAGCGGGCGCTCCATCAATGAGTTCCTAGAGCTTCCTCCATGTTTTTCTGTGCTAGTATCTCCCTGCCTTCCCAAAGCTACAGCAGAGCCCAGCAATACATCCGTGTGAGTTTTATTGTCCTCGGACAGGAAGCAGCCAGGAACATTAAATAGGGACTCAACTATCTGCAGACGTTTGGATTCCATCAAGTACTCCTTTACATCTTTTTAGAGAACTTTCTGTTTTTATTTTTGTTCCCTATTTCTCAGAATTTGTTCTGCTCAGTAATACCTCACAGTAATGAGGACTTCATGAAATATTAGCCTTTCCCCGAAGAAGAATCTGTTTGTTCCCAGGCAAGTAGGAGTTGAGAGGGTGAGGAAGCCAGGTGAATTCCACACTCTTTAGAACATGTTCTGGATTTGGATCTCTGGATGGGGAGCTTAGAAGTCCTGGTTGTGAGCCCTGGCCTTTCACATGGGCAATTCACTTAACCTGTCGGTGCCTAACTGGTGTCATCTATGAAATGAAATAGGCCAACTACTTGTCTTGTGTGTCTCTCAGCCTTGCTGAGAAAATTAAATGAGATCATGGGTGGTCTTTAAAAACTGCCCCCTTATATGTGCATTGCCTTCACCAGCCTCAAGAACAGTATACGGACTGGAAAGTTTGGACTCATTACTCAGGACATTTGAGTTTTCATCTTAGTTTTGCCGTACTGGTTACGTATCTTGGCATTCTATACAGATTTTACCTCCAAAATCCAATTCAGTTGTTTCCGATTTGGGCTCTGAGCAATTTAAATTTGTAGTCCTTAATTAATAATCCTAATAATTTTAGTTCAGCACACTCCCAACCCAAATTCAGTTGACCTGGACTAGCTGCCAGTATTTTTTAAAGCTTTTCAGATAGTTCTAGTAAGAAGTCATGGTTGAGAATTACCGAGTTCGGCCATCTCCCTTCCATGTGCCCTTTAAGAATGTCCCTCCCCAAGAGCCTTCATGTCTGTTGACTTTAGTGCAGTTTATTTCCACTGAATTAAGTTCCTGCCTTTTCGGCTGATAACATTGAGTATTCTCTCCCAGTATTTTTTTTCTAATCTTCCACAACAACAGTTGGAATTTTCATTCTCAAATGTTTTCCTTCATTTTCCAAGAATGTAGGGTGCTTACTTTTAGCATCTTATTAAAACTTAAATTTGTTAGACCTCATTTTGAGGGCAAATTTGCCCAATTATGAATTCACCGCATCACTAATTCTCTAATTTTAACAAATTGGCCAATTTACAGAAACAGTGTCATTGGAAATGATGTGAACAATTGCAAAAACAAGTTGCTTTGTAAATCGGTATTATACTAGAGAAATTGGGGTTTTGACTAAGATTATGTAAACTAGCTGCCTTCCTTATCTTTTCTTTCTGTTTTCCCCCTTTCTGCTTATGTGTTAGTCCCCTCATACCATCATACTTGCACATTTTATTAATTTCTCCTTTCAACATGTGACAACTACTCCATGCAAAGGGCAATTGGAGCATAGTTCCTCTTGCAAGGTTAATGTGGGACAGGTACTTCATGAACTCTCAAACTTCCTACCAGACCCCACAGAAGGGGTTTAGTATGGCTCATGGGGATAACTCGGACACTAAAAGGGTGAAGAGGCCATGATAAATGGCAAAGATATTTTCAGGGTGGCTTAATCTTCATTGTACCACCAGGGTCCATTGGACTCAGTCTTGGTTTTTAAATTTCTTCTGGAAAGGATTGTATTTTTTTTTTTAACTTTGAATCTTTCTTTCTTTCTTTCTTTCTTTCTTTCTTTCTTTCTTTCTTTCTTTCTTTCTTTCTTTCTTTCCTTCTTTCTTTCCTTCTTTCTTTCTTTCCTTCTTTCTTTCTTTCCTTCTTTCTTTTCTTTCTTCTTCCTTCCTTCTTTCTTTCTTTCTTTCTTTCTTTCTTTCTTTCTTTCTTTCTTTCTTTCTTTCTTTCTTTCTTTCTTTCTTTCTTTTTCTTTCTTTCTTTCTTTAAAGAGATCTCCCAAAAACCAAAGAGAAATTTTCCTTTCTTAAAAATAGGAAAAAACTCGTTCTCTCTTGCATAATCCATATGGGTATACTGAATGAACTCTGTTACAAATCTAAGATACATGATGAATTTTGATGATCTTATTTTCTTGAAACATTTTCTTATTTTATCTTCCTGGAAATGATTTTATTGTTATCCATCGGTTGTTTTGAACTATGCTGGAAAAGACAAATAATATGAAAGTGAGGGAATAATGGAATCACGTAGAAGGATGTACAATAAGTGAACTATTATATAATATTTCAGGTTTCTTATTGTGTTGTCCAATGTATATCTTTGGAGGAGCCTGAGATTTTACTCCACTTGCAAGTTACCAAGTTAGCAGATCATAGTTGCATGGATGCTGGAGAAGACATGATAAAGACTTGATTATTCATAGTACAGAAGGGCCCCTGAGCTACATGTTTGTTTTGGTCTCCATTGTTCCTCATGTCCTATCAGGGCAGTGTAGAGATGAGGCCAGGTGGGTGTTGCACACACAGTGAGTTTGTGTTATTTTTTTTTTGTGAGGAGCCCTGAGCTTGTGCAACCCCAGATTGTATAAAGGGAGCTACAAGAAATCCTACCCAACCTCTGTCCCAGGCAGACACACTATACATTTTCCAAGTCTGTTTGCTGTATAGACATTCTTGAGCAGCTATTAGAAAACATCACGCAAGGCCATGCAGCAGTACCCTGCAACAACATACTGTCTTATCAGTCAAGAAGAGGTTATTACTTTTTTAAATTATTATTATCACTTTTATTGAACTCAGATTAAGAACTCAGAATTTCTTATTTGCCCTCGTGACAAAGAAAACTGACAAAGACATTTCACAGTTATTAGATGAATCAAAAGATGCATAGAAAGAGACAGTGGTACTCTAGATAAGAATGGTGATGGTGAAATTGATTGTAGAAGCAAATAGTCATGTTATGAGTCTTCAAATGGTAACATCCTATATGAATTTTTGCAAACTCAAGAATCAATGAATGAACAATGTAATTCTAAGGACAACAAGGAAATGGTGTGCTCTCATCCAGTTAGCTATTCAAGAAGGGCTTCGTTATGTAATATTTTGCAGTAAGAATCTAAACCAGACCATTT
The DNA here is from genome assembly GCA_004026585.1 of Noctilio leporinus. NCBI lineage: Eukaryota > Metazoa > Chordata > Mammalia > Chiroptera > Noctilionidae > Noctilio > Noctilio leporinus. The sequence continues at coordinate 1,538,330 of PVIW01000005.1, read as the reverse complement.
TGTTAAAAGAGTATGACAGTCTTCTTTCATCTTTTGTTATCTTTGTACACCAAAATTAACTTCATGTGGTTTCTAAGTGGGCAAATGTGAAGATCAGATTGTAATCAATCATGCTTATAAATCTAAAAAGTAAAAAATTGCAATTATGTAGTAAAGAAGATGACCTTGTTAATTTAAAAATATTCAGAGCTGTAACAGTCTTAGAAATATTGTATTTTGAAGATCCAAGTTCAAGAAGAACAAACCAGAAGTTGTGATAAACTAGAACACATTAAAAATACATATGAAATATGGAATCAATACTTATACAATAAGATGGGTGTTTTCCAGGATTGTGAGTGACAGTTATTTAGCAGTCCATTGCATTCATACCTTCAACACCAGGAGAATATGTAATTTACTTAAATCTTCAGTAAAATTTTAAATGAAGTTGTTTCTTACTCTATTTTCTCCACATTATTTATCAGCAACTAAAATACTTTTTAAAACTTCCATCCATTGGACCAGAATAATATATAGTGGCTACTAATTTATTTAATATAGTACAGATTAAACAAAAGTGCATTATGTGTTATAGGATCTAAGAGCAACCTGCCATTCTGTATTCTCACCTTTCTGTTTGTTGTTTGCCGTTGGTTTGTTTTTGTTATAAATGAAGCTTCTTTGGTTTTCCCAGTGCAAGTTACAATTAACTACAAGTGACAGTACTGTAAATTTCATAGGCCCAGTTTTCACTACCAATAGGTATTTTATTGCCATCTCCAGAAAGTTCTGTAAACCACTGACTTTTCTCTAAGCTTTAGAGGAAGAGAGAGCATATATACTTCCAAGTAGGGCTCCCATTGGCTTTGCAATATGTACCTATGTCTGTACCTTCATAGAAATAACACAGAAGAAAATTTGGTGGTGGGGGGTGGAGGGATGGCAGGGAAAACAATATAAAATACTTGAATTTTAGTCTTTCCAATTGGTAGTTCTCATGGGTGTTTTGTCCTAGACTACCCCAAGAAAATGTTGGGGGCAGGAGTAATCATACAATTTAATCCTTTTGTTGCAACTTCATTATTTCATTTACAGTATATCCTAGAATTTACACACCCAGATTAACTTGACAGCATATGGGATTGTTCCCAAATCAAATGTAACTTATCTGATTTTTCACATTAGCAAATTTTAATAATATCATTGCGTGTATAAAATTACTGGATGACTGAGAAGCAACTGTTGTGCCAAATGTAATATTTATTGAATAGCTATTATGTACTAACACTGTAGATACATGGTAAGGCCTGGTTCCTATACTTAAAATTTCTTAGTTAAATGGGAAAAAGACAGTTAATGAAAAGTTACAATATAATATACATATTTCTTCCTGTTGCTCTAATTATTTTCACTCAGGAACAAAAGAATATGCTTGATCCAACTCCGGTCAGCTTTTGCAGAATGAAGCCTGTTGTAGTGATTGATCCTCTAGTTTGATTTGCACCTGGTAGGTGCTTAGTAAGTTTTTGTTGGATGAAAGAAAGACTGAATATCTTATGCAGTTTCTGTACAAGTGTGGTGTAGTCCTGCCTCATTTCCAGAGCATTGCATGTTTTCTAGTTTTTATAATTTACTTTAAATTTTCAATGCCATATGGTTTTGCCTACTTACTATTTTTTCAATGTGTCTAGTAAAAGCTACAGAATTTGTTTCAGTTGAGCATGTTAAAATGAAGTGGGGCAGGGAGTCGGGGGAAGCTAAGTTCAAAATTTCAGATTGTTTTGGCAATACCAACTCCTTTTTGGGTTACCCACTGGGGCACAAAGATTCATTGTCACCCAGTTGAATGAATGCATGGCTTTCATTTAGAGGGAAAAAAATTAATAAAAACCCTTTCTAGCAATTGAAGCTTCAGGAAAACAATTGGTTGTGACACATGTCAGGTGGATTTGATCACCAAATAATTCACTCAGCTGGGTTAGGCCCACTGGCGTTTATGGTCCATCTTTCACAGCCAAAGGCTGGATACTCGGAAAATGGCTGACTTTAAATATTTACAGTTAATCACATATACTTGCATGTCCCCTTTTGCCCTTCCGTTCAGACATTTGGGTTATACCTTAACACAACATCTCCAGCATACTTAAGAGTTTATCTGTAGTGAGCTATCTATCAAAATATATTGCTATAACTTCATATTATTGGTACCTTGAACAAATTATGACCTAGCAATTGGGATTTCTTATGAGATAGTTCAGCTGAATTTTCAATGGCTTTAATGAATCCTAGATAGTCACTGCTTTCGCAGCAGTTGACCAGAAAAATTCTTGTATGAGATCCAGAAAAGTGTTTCTAAGTGTTCAAAAAAGGATCAATTATGAAAGCAAACTTTAAAAGTATAGGTAGAATTGATCTCAGTTATTTTTTAACTAAATCTCAAAGCCACAGTGATGAAAATAAAATACCTTGCCTGATTCCTATTTAGATCTGATCTGCCTGTCACCAGAGATTCAGCCATAGAAGGAGGATTAACTGTTCACGTGTTCTTTCAACACCCAAGTGCTGTGTGTGTGGCGTAATGGAAAATGATTTTGTTCTGTCATTATCTTTGAGAACACAGGGCATCTCTTAAAAAGAAAATAACCCTTTATTTTGAGAACAAAGAAGATTAATTCTGTTCACCTCACCAAGGTGCTTGTAAGTGGGTTAGCCTGGACCCTACCTCAGCCAGAGATTGCATTCCTTAGCTGTGTTCCATGCCAGGACCTTCTGTTCCACGTTACATATGGAAGAACATATCCTCACTCTGAGGGGCAAGGGCTTTGCAATATTTGGGAAATGATTATCATTTCCTGTGTCCTCCCTGTTTCCCGAGTCCCCATCAGCTCACCCACAGGGGTTGCTCTCCACACATGCATTTCCACTGCACCCACAAAAAACTTTGTTCTCATCTTCCTCATTTTTTTCCAGTTTTTAAAAATTATTATTTTGTTTAATTTTGAGTCTATTTGGAAACATTCTCTGACTCTCAAAGACAATCAATCTTCAAATTCTACCTTTAAAAAATAACTTGTGCTCTATTTTTCTTTTGGCATTTCTAACTTCCAAGTGTGTCTTTACTGATGTTTGTTTGAGAAGGGTTTATTGATAACACTAAAATCGATTATATGTAAATGAAGTCCTCAGCATGGGAAGTGTAGGGAAAAATATAGTCCTGCCTCTAAGGAATTTGCTGTCTGCTGAAGGGGACAAGTAAATGTACAGCTGGGAAATGATTAGATGTGATGGGAAACATGTTTGTTGTCATTGTCATTGTAGGTGGCCATTGTTGACTAGTGCGCCACCCTGCTCCCAGTACTTTATACATGTAACCCTTCACTATGGGTGTTGTTATAATTCCTTCATATAGATAAAGAAGCTCAGTCCCACTGCAGAGGTCTCTAGACATTTCTTTAGGGACACAGACTCAGTAGGTGGCTAAATAGGATTTTGGCTCAGGCCTACCTGCTCAGGAGCCCGCACCTTTAACTGTCATGTTAGAGGAGACAGTGACCAAGCGAGGTATTGTGGGAGAGCGTCAGTGGGCCCTCTGCAGTGCCTAGAGAACATTTTAGCCAGATGGGCCTTCCTTTGCAAAGTCATGCCGGTACAGAAGCTAAAAAACAGAGGCAAAATTATGGGATAACATGTATGGCGATAGAACCAGAAGCTATTCAGCAAGTAGTATTTAAAAGAGGGGAAAACTGTAAAATCTTACTATATTTTTCTTTAGTTAGGACAGTTATAAAGTGAAAACATAAGCAACCTCTTTGTCTACTTTTGGAAGTGACCTAAAAATACAAAATGACAATATTTGGGGTTGGTGATTTGATGGGTCAAACACCCAAGAAAACAAAAAATGTCTTTTCTTCTGTTTTTCTTATGTAGTCATTAGCCTTGTGGAGTGAAGGTTTTTCCTCCCCATCAGCATTCCTGGGTGTATATGAACCCCTAGAATCCCATATATTGTTTTCTCTTTATTTTACCTCCTCTCTATAAAATCATTTCTACCCTCTTTCCAATGTTTGAAGCTTAAAAATCAGATCTGACCCTACTATGGAAAGAAGTTAAAGCTACAGGGTATTAACTCCCTAGCCAGAAGGGCTCTCAGATATCTTTAGACCCTACTTTCCTATTTTCCTGATTTGGAAACTGAAGCCCACAGGTAAAATGAATTGCCCAGGTTCATACAACTGGTTATGTCAAAGCTGAGATAGAACTTTGTGTGTCCTGCTTTCTAACCACTGACCTTATTCACTTGGTTGCGCTGCCTGTCTCAGACATAAAGCTAGGTTATTACAATTAAAAACCTATGTAACTAATTTAAATAATCTAATGTTATGCATGTTCTTGCAATGTTTTGTAATAGTGTTTGGATAAATCCAGAATTTTGGGTATGGCACCATTGTCCTTCTCGGGATTCAGTATGTTCTCCCAATAAATTTCTCATGGAAGTCCACCTAGATCGCACCTCTGAGGAGGGTCTCAGAGTTTCTGAAACTCAGCAGGTCCCCAGCCTGGGAGTCAGATGCCTGCCCCATCTTCTCTCAGTGCTCCCAAACCTTCTTTCTTCTCTTAGTTGGGGATGAGGGGCTAGGAATCTGCAGGAAATATCAGAGGAGTCCTTTTGGCTGTAAATGAGAGCCTGTCACTCCTCTGCTCAAAAACAGTCAGAAAACCTTCTGTCTGCTTTAGAATTAAATACAAAAGTTTGACTGTGGCCCAACACACTCTCTAGGATCTTGCCCCTGCTGCCATCTCTGTTCTCATCTAGTGCCCTTCCTCAGCTCATTTCTAGAATACAGAGAAAGCATTCAGTACACATTTGCGGATTGAGTATATGAATGGAAACCTCTCCTTCATTGAATAAGACTCACTTGTTTCTTCAAGAAGCAGTACATCTTTTATGGAGACATGGTAAGAAGTGCTGGGGCTACACTGGTGAGCAGGACAGACATTTCCTACCCTCCTGATGCTTACCAGCCAGTGTCAGTACAAAGAGTAATCAAATAATCACCCAAATCAGTGTAGCATTAGTACTCTGATGAGTGTTCCAAAGGGAAGACTCCTGGTGCAATGGGAGAGCTTGTTTGATGTTTGCCTTCACTAAAAAAGTGATGAAAGATAGAAAAACTATGAAAAGTGAACCAGTCACTTAAGATTTGGATATTTCATTAGATGTAAATTTTACATTTAAAAAAATAGTCAAGTGGAGTTAATGATAGGTATGCTGTGGTCTTTAGGGGAAGGTGTAGCCAAAAAATAATTTGATTAATGGACAGAGCAGGGGTAGGTAGATGGATTAATGTGTGATAAAGCAAATATAAGAAAATGTTGCTAGTAGAATCTAGGTGGTAGATGTGTGGGGATCTCTGTAAATTTCTGTCAGATTTTCTGTGTGCTTGAAAAGGCTTATAATATTGGGAGAGGGAGTCTTAAACAGACAAAAGAGACTAGAGGGAACATTCTCCACTTAGGGTACAGTATGTACCAAAGTGATTAATGTGCCATTACATTGCTCACTCTTATGTTTTGGATGACATCTGTAGAACAGTAAATATAGTTCTTAATACTGGATATAATGTTTATTAAGTTTGCCTTGTTCCCACTTTATACTCGGTTGAGTAATTATTATTAGCTATAATTTTAGATTCTCACTGATCTCCCCCTTTTGTATTTGAGAGTTGCTAGAGTTGATAGCATCTCACAGAATCAGCAATTTTAAAATACCTGCTATTTGGAAAGCACTTGCCAATTTTCAGTGCCCTGTCACCCTCACGGGCTTACTTGACAATGACAGCTATCCTGTGGGTGTGGGATAATAAAGCCCAACATGATTAATCCTCTTGTCTGAATGAATGGTTTAATGAATGAATGTATGAATGAACGAATGAACAGACGAATGAGACGGAAGCTTAGAAGGGCAAAGAAAAGGGATAAACCTCAAACCCCAAAGTACAAGTGAGTGACATTACTGGACCCCTGCTTATCCAGGAGCAGGCAAGCTGATTTCCAGTTCAGCCTACCTGCCACCTCCTCCGCTGTCGGTTAGCCAGCTTGAAACATGTATCCGAAAAGAGCAAATCGAGAAGCTGTTTCTTTACCTGCCATTTTCATAGAAATTGCTAAACTCGGTCTCTTCCAGGAAACCCTTACAAATACTGTTTGCCCGTTACTAACACGTCATCACATTTTGGAGATAAATATTTTCAAATTTCTTTGTGAGTAAACTTATTTTCAGTTTTAAGACAGTTCTGAGTTATTTTACAGAAATTAGATTGTGGGTCTTAAGACCTTCCTCTTTGTAGACCAGTTATAAGGGTCTAATTCATTGTTAATCATCCAGAGAATGCTAAGCTAGTCCCCACATTTCTTGTGTGTTATTTTTCCTTTATGTCAGAGAGAGGCAAGAAAAATCTCATGGGGAAGAGATATGTCTTTTTATTTCCTATGTGTTCCTTTCTCCTTCAACTCATTCATTAAAAAAAAAAAAAAAAATCCCCAAATTAAGCTAACAATAAGGTCATGGGTTGACTAGAATTTATAATTTGGTAATGGCTAAAAATAAGAAAGCAATAATCTGGAAGTACAGATTCTATAGATTTTATCATTTTAAAAACATTATTATGAGTGAGAGTTAGAAAACCCCTAGAAAGCCCTTTTTTATCCCAGTTTTCCAAGGAAAAGATACTGTTTATTCTCTAATTTTGTACATTTTTACTTTTCAAAGATCTACGACTTTTGACTAGAATAGTGTTTTACAAAGTCAAATAGAATTTGTTGACAAAAACTCTTCCAGATTTTAGCTCCAATAGTCACTGATGTCATATTGGCATGTAACTGGTGTTTTAATTTGATGCGCCTCATACACTCTGACACACGTGAACACATCTAAGCCAGTGTCTGATCTTCAGATGTGTCTTCCTGTGCACACTCTAGAAATAGAGGAACTTCCTCCTATTGCAAGAAGTTCCCATACCTTTTAGCACCGGGGTATTTTGAAGGACGTGCAGTAACAGAGGCCTTTGCCATTCTGGTCCCTGCTACTGTGCAGTGTGGTTCCAGTGAGCGTCCCCCCCAGTTTGGATGGAAAGAAGGCCCCGTGAAGCCAGTACAGCTGTGCTGGCTACAGTCGCCACAGGCGAGAAGTCAGACAGTCTATCCTTTTCATGATCTCACCCTTCCTCCCCTTGAAACTTGTTTACTCAGGTCCTCTTACCATCTTTCAGCCATTTGTCAAAGGTTTGCCATGGATCTCCTTCCAAATGAAATAGAATTGCATTTTTGAACCCAAATAAGCTTCTCCATAACCTTGTTTATTTAATACCTCTGTAGTGCCAAAAATGCACACACTTACTTTAAAATAAAATAAAAATGTAGGCAGCATCTTCTTTAATTGATTTATTGTCTAAACCTCAAAACATATGATTTCCAATAGCACTGTAAGAAATGGAAGTTATTCTGTGTTAATAAGAAAATAGGCATGTGCATTTTTACAAACAGAAGTGTATTCATTAAAATATTCCGATGGTTAAACCTGTTGTTGTTTTTTAAAGATTTTATTTATTATTTTTAGAGAGAGGGAAGGGAGGGAGAGGCAGAGAAGGAGAGAGACATCAATGTATGGTTGCCTTTCACCTGCCTCCAGCTAAGGACCTGGCTGGAGACCTGGCTTGCAACCTGGTTATGTGCCCTGGCTGGGAATCGAACCAGCAACCTTCAGGTTTGCAGGCCAGCGCCTTATCCACTGTTCCACCAGCCAGGGCTTAAACCTGTTTTTTAAACCTTCTCTACAGGAAACAAGAATCTAAGAATTGCAGTGAAATCCCATCCTTATTCCTAATTCTGCTGCTTACATTATCATACATTACATTATCAGAAGTTGAATTGTATAGTCTTCTGAAGCAAAGGGATAACTGAGAAAAATATACTGTGGCCCCAGTGCAAACAGCTCCACTCCACACAGTTCAGTGTGTGTTGAAGGTTTTGGGATAGTAAACTTGCTAGCTTATTCTTTGCCTTTTCAACAGATACCTGGGTACACGTGTAAGAGCAAAAGCCACAGGGCCTAATAGACAGGATTTCTGAATGTCACTGTTGCTTCTATCACTTGAGCTTGCCCTTAGTCTAGGGAAAATAAATGCAATAGCAAGTTTTGCTTTTGAGTTTTTAATAAAGAGGCCAAGAGTCAGGGGTTAATTAGAACATGGTAACTGCCTTTGGCTTTATTCAGCCCAAATTTATTGAAGCCCCTGTTGTAGCCAGAGAGTGTACGATGCTAGTGCTAAATGTTACAACAACCAAAAAAAAAAAAAAGGAAGGAAGGAAAAGAAAAAGGAAAGAGGATGTTATTCTCATAAAACTCTATCTCATACTTCCTTTAATCAACAGAAATATTCTAGCCCTTCTTTATAGGTGTATATAGGCCTTTAATCTTGAGGACAGATCCTTTAGTACTAGCAACCTGAAATTCTTCCTGGATTCATCTTAAAACTTCCTTCCCAGAAACAAGTCCATCACGGACATATCTCCAAAATTCTAGCTGCTAAGAGTTAAGACTTAGAAAGGGATTAGACTATGTAAGGCAGAAATAATTAATCAATTTAAAACATAAAATATTTTCCTGATTCTAGATGAGGCATTTTATTCTCATGACACCTCAAAATTCTAATATGTTTCTTTTTAGATGGTTCATCTGCTACTGGTTCTTGTCTCTTTAGCACTGCTAGCTTTTGGGGAAAAGTCAACTTGCTTCATTTAGTATATGTTCTCCAGGTCCATCCAAACTATCACAAAGGGTAAAATTTTCTTCTTTTTTTATGGCTGAGTACTATTCCATTGTGTAAATGTCCCATCAGAGAGATACAAATGCTGTATGATTCCACTCATATGTGAAATCTAATGAACAAAAACTAAACTAACCAGGAAATTGGGGATAGACTCACATAGTTGGAAGGCAGATAAGAACTAGTCAGGAGAGAGGATGTGACGGGGTGGCAGGATTGGGCAAAAAGGAAATAGGACTCATGGACATGGATAACAGTGTGGTGATTCCTGGGGGGGGCTGGAGTATAAGGAGACTAAATTGTAATGGTAAAAATACAATAGAGATTAAATAAAAATAAAATAAACTTTAGTCAAAAAAGTCAACTTGCAATGTCATGTAATGTGATGAGACTCAAACCATAGACCCACAGCCAATCTCACATTAAAACATTTTTTTGAGCATAAATATTGATACTCTTAAATCTGTATGCCATAAGGGTGGTTTTAAGCACCCTCAAATGCATACAGAGAGAGGAGAACAGTCAGAAAATAAATGTACCCTTAAAATATGACTTGATCATGACGTTATGAGACCTAAGATGCCTGAAGTCCTGGACTCATTGCCTTCACTCTTTTACATCCTACTGTTGCAGATGGCTGAGAAATCTTAGCATTTGTATGTGTAATTTCCTTAGAATAAGCGCAGTTGACATTTTTCTTTGTATAATTCTTGTATCTTTTGCATATATATATTCCTCCCCCTATTAACAGAATATGAATTAGGCCATCTATATTTTGTGGGTCTTTCTATGATACGTAGATATACATTTGATGTTAATTGATTGACTATACTATAAGGATGAAGAGAAAGGCATATGTACCAAAAAGTATTTGTGCTGTTAAGGAAGATATCTAGAAGAAGCAACGCATAAATTGAAATAAAATAAGCCACGACCAGAAATGGATGATAAGAAAGTATAAAGATGTTAATGTAGAGACATGGGTGTGGGGAGAGGAGGAGAAAAATAAACTGCATTTAAAAAGAAGGAGCCAACATGTTTTTAAAGATTCACTCAAGAAAAGAAAAGCCATTTGAATACTCACCCAAATGCATACCAAACAGTCTAAATAAACTACTATGTGAAACATGCAAGGAAATAGTGTCTCATGGAGTCACTTGGCTGATTGAAAATTTTAAGCAAAACTATATGCATAACATGTTGGATTTTACCGTAAGTTAAAAGGTTATTGCATATTTAAATAACAGAATGAATTTAACATATTTAACCCAGATTCAGAGGGTCACTTCTGAATGTGAAAAATCATGGGATATAAAAGAGAAATAAAGTCTAAAAACTACAATACCAGTCTGTGGGAATCATTTTTATGAAAATTTTATTCAAAGCATAAAATTCTGCTTTAAAGTCACCATGGCATTGATTTGTATTGTATTGTTTAAGGGCCACTATAATTCTTGAGGAAATTTGTAATTGTGCTATTTAAATGCATCTGTGAACTACTTGCTCTCCTAAACCTCTGTGTTGCACCTGTATTGAGAAACATGCCATTTTGATGAATATTTCCTACACATCAAGAAATTAAATGAAGTGATTTGAAATGCATGGCATTTGAAGTGAGCACGTGTGGTAAAAAGTGTACCAAACATATAAATCAGCCAGTGTATTGCAAGAAGCATATTAGTATACCTCAAGAATTTTTAAAACATGCACTGCCTATTTAGTCAGAGACACTGAACTGCTTTTCCCTTAGGTTGTCAGGTAAAAAAAGAAAGGCAACAGCCAACATAACAGTAACTGTCCAATGTGAATGAATCAAAATTATACCTATTTTTTTGTCAGATTGGCAAGAAGTATATTTTTTGGTGTGCTGCAGAACTTTAGTAGTTTATGTAGCCTATGCGATGAAAAAGGTTGAAATTCATTGATATGAAGGTGAAGAAGAAGGACCAACACACTGAATACTGTAAATGGAACTTGAAGATACTATGAAGTACGTAGGACTTCCAATTTCAAAATGGGGAACTAAGGGTGTTTCTGCCCTTCTTTCAAAGAGTAACTTTAGAAAAATAAGAAGAAAAAGAAACAGAAACACTGATGAACCAGTTGACAACTAGAAGGACATCTACAACTTGGAGAACATTGAAAGAAAAATGGTAAAATGACTCTGAACAGAGAAGGTGAAAAAAGCAAGTGCCGGCCAAGGGGATAGCGATAGAGAGCAAGTCGTTCCCTCTGCAGAGTTTCACGAAGGCATTGGAATTGGAGGTACTGACTACGCAGAAGGTGGGGATGGAAATGAGTGCACTGAAAGCATCTGCAAGGAGGAGTGAAACCCTCAACTCTGTCTGCATCCTGGCCCCCACACAAACCCTGCAGAGAAGCTTTGGATTGGAGATGAAGGCAGAGAACAGCATTGGAGTGAAATAAAGGATTTAAAATAGGAAGAGGAAGTGAAAATGGGCATACCAAAATGATATGAACACCTGTTCCTAACCTCTCTAGTTCCAGAAAAACTGAACTTCCCCTAAGGGAAAAAAAATACCCTTCATATACTCATAATTTGAGCCTCCACCCTATCCCCCACCCCAAGACAAAGCCAGCAACCACTTGATTAGTCTACATTTAATTAGGTAATTCTCAGGCATTGTTTGCAATAATTAGTGTTGTGCTATGCATTGGTATCTAACAGTCCCTGACTCTCATGGCTTAATACAATAGAGGTTGGGTGTGTCCCTCACATGAAGGCCAATGTGGTGGTCAGTGGCCTTCCTCTATCTTGCAGCCATGCCATCTAGAGCATGTGGCCTCTAGGATCCTCAGGGTAAAGACTAGGAAGGAAGAGCCTGGCACCCTTAACCATCCCACCCCCAAAATGACACATGTCATTTGCAATGGCAGTGTGGTGTTCAGAACCATTCACATGGGGAATGTGGGAGAGCACATGAAATGTTGGGTTGTCACTAACTTCTCTACAACACTGTGCAGTTACATCCAGGTTCCCATAACTCTTCCTTCTCATGTACCAGGCATGGGGTATGTCATTTATTTTCTTGAATTGTTATAATTCATTTCAAGTTTGAAAGCTAATATTTATTGCCCACCTATGACAGCACTAATGTAGAGATACATTTGGTACAGTCTCCAGTCTCCAGGTTATTCTACCATTTAAGCTCCTAGTTCACGTTGGCTTCCAAATAACGTTTAGGTCATTTACTCATAGTGTTTATATTGGTGGATATAAATTGGTAACCAGCTAATCGACAGACCCCATGAGTAATTGATTTATGTAATTAATAGTATCTCGTATTCTTGTTGCAAACATTTAATTTCAGATATTTCTCCCAAGGCTTGAAAACTTCTCCCTTTTTCTTTTTAACTAAAATAATCAGTAAGAACTCTTCATTATAATGGCAATCTGTGAGGATCTCTAATGCGCTTCAGAGATAAGTAACTGCAAATTCACCTATTTCTTGGTATTACCATGTGTTTTATTTCTGATACTCACTGAAGCGGGTTTGCAAAGTAATATTAATATGAAATACTCTATAGAAAATTTCATAGACTGTCAGTTGAAAGCAATTGTCCAGGAAGAGTTTTTATTGGAGTCAGCCTTACAAATGAATCTCATATACTTTATAAAGGAAAGTCATTCTTCTGATTTAAAAATGTTATATTTATCCTAGAAATACTATTATATCTGTTCTTATTTAATTCTCAGAATTTACAGCTTGAACTGGTTATACTAGTGGTACCAGTTATACTAGTGAATTTTAGTAGTTGGGTTCTGAGAGTATTAATAAAAATTTTATAATGTTTGGTTACCTTGTGTTTTCTTTTCCAGAGTACTCGAGTGGCCTTGGACCATCTGGAGTCTGTGCCTGAGAAACTGAGCCTACTAGAAGATTTCAAAGACTTCAGAGTAAGAAAGAGTTGGCTTGTCTTTTTTAGTATTTTCATCTGAGTGAGAACACTTGACATCTTCCCAATGTGCAAAGGAAATTGTAGGGAGGGAGGAAAGACTAAAAGCCATTGGGGATGTTTAACATTCCATTTAATCAGAGTTTATTGACGTTTATGATGTTAAGATGGAAAATAATGGAACTTACCTATGAGCACAATATAGGAAAATAGAGGCTTTTGCTCTATTACTAGAAGCTCATTTGGCCCTTTAAAGTTTAGAAATACCAAAGAATTAAAAGAGGTTGCACGATGCATTGATAAACGTTCTTGATAGACAATTTCAATCCTTTTAATTACAAATTCCCAGAGTACTGTTTGCTTTAGAGAGATGATAGCGCATAGGTTATCTCTATACTAAGACATATGAATTGAAATCCAATAGAGTTTTGGATTTTATATCCCATACCATTGATTGATAGAACCCTAACCACAAAGCATTTCATTAAAAATCCAATTAGTAACATGTGTGGCTTTACCTACTAGAATTTTTTAAAGCTCCTCACGAAGAGAAAGAGATGCAAAGCGACTAACCTTGTCACCCAGCTCTACCAGACAATGTCCAGGCCGAGAGCATCTTCCCATATCCTCTTAGAGATGCATGTGCAGTGGATTACTTTAGAGATTTATAATGTCTTTACCCTTGTATAGCTGAAGCTGGCAGTGGTGAGAATTCTCTTGAAAAGCTTTTAACCTCTTGTTTCACACTGGCTTATATTTATATTTATAACTTGTGTTATATTTATTCAGTTTAAGTCTATGATGCAAGGATATGAGTAGAAAATGTAGTTCAGTTGTGCCATATTGCTTTATTGTAGGCACTGGTATGATGAGCCTGAATGCCAGTCACTATCTTACCTTTCCCAAAGCATGTTTTGGTATTTCATTTGCTAAACATTTTTGGGTGGCATCCAGGGTTGAGCTGACACATCCAGAAATCGAGACTGTCACAAAGAGAACAAAAGAAAGTGCTCCTAGTATATTTTACTAAACTTTTTCTTGATTTGATTATGTATTTTCAGTCTAAAACCCTATCAAAGTATTAAGAAACCAGTGTCTGAGAAGATGTGATTTCACCCACCCTTATTACCCCACATGGATAGTGGACAATATGTTACCCCCGTTACCCTTTCTGCCTTTTTCTCTGTAGCTACCACAAATCATCTCCATGGAGGAAGGGCAGATAAGAGAAGGCATCGGAAACAGGTGGCAGTTGTCACTGAGAAACAGATGCCTGTCTTGCACCAGCATAAAATTATGAAGTTTAATCTTTAGTAACAGTTCGCTTTTTCCCCAGTGGTCCACATAGAAGAAAATATTGCTAAGGACAAAAGTTCTGTCTTCTACTGTTACCAAAGGTTTTTTAAAAGTTATTTTTATCATATAGGCTAGTGACCATACACAAGTCTAGTTTCTATATACACATACGTACATCTGAAGATGCCTATATAGTGAAATTGAGGGAGGGGCGTTTTTCAGAGTTTAAATTGTACTTTCCAATACGGGTCATTCGAATGGAAACCTCTTGCTTTCAAACGGAAAGGAGTTTGTCAGCAAGTATCATGCACTGTTATGGGCGTACAATGGCTAAGCACTTCACATTACATTTTTAAAAATCTTGAGGGTTTCATTTCCTCCCAGTTTACAGCTGAGGACCTTGAAGTTTGAACATGTAAATTCATTGGGACTGGGATCTAATTCTCTGCATTAACAACACAGCCTGTCTGCTTGACCTACTGCCTCCAGCTAGAAACCCATTCTATAAGCCATCAATGTGATTAAAAAGAACTCATTTAATCAATTTGTGAAAACAACTAGGTATAACCTTAAATAAAAATACATGAAGCCTTCAGATCATTAGATGTAGATTATTGTAGATTATAGTTTTCAAATTTTTGAAACTTTCTAAAAATCGGGTGTGGTGAACAAGAGTCCAAAAACCTAGGTTCTAGTCTGAGCTCATGCACCAGACAAAATCACCCAAGATATCAGGGGATGCTTTTTCATCCATAAAATGAGGAGCTTGAATGCTGTATGTCCCTACTTATGCTGGAGCAGTTAGCTTGTATAATACTGTATTCTATGACTCCTAAATGTGAAAATCTGAACCTCATCCTGTTCAGATAGTCTTGACTTTAATGTTCTTTAAACATGTCATATTCTCTCATGTTATTTAAATCTCATTTTGAAAGAGGCGGTTCAACTCTTAAAATCCCAAGTTTAAACATCCAAACACAAATTGCCAGACTTGGACAACTCATTCTTAGCTTCCTGGCATTATTGTTTTTTTTTTTTTTTTTTTTTTAACAGAGAAAGGAGAAATTTGGAATTTTAATACTTCTAGTTTGGGACTATTTGGGAACTAGATCCCATGAATGATTTTTCTTAACACATGAAAATCATTTACCCTCATTCTAATTTTCTAATTTCTCTCTAATTCATAATAGTAATGTCTAAATAAACGGCTGTAGGAAGAAAGATAGGGAAGGAGAAAAGGAAGGGGTCCCACCAGCCCTGGGAATTTTTGCTTTTTAAAAAGAATTTCTTCATTCCTTACCTGAATATTTTATGCTTTTAAGGTCAGATGAGATATGTTTAAGTAAAAATCTATATGCTATAATAGTATTAAAAACCTATGTGCTATAATAGTTAAAAAGTGAAATGTTATTTAAGAATTAGTGAAGAAAAGGGGCTTTAGTTTTAAAGGTAACATCCTTTTTTTTTTTTTTTAATGTCAAGGACAAGGAACAGTACACACATCCAAAAGTGACATGATGTCGTTAATGACCACTTTCAAACGATTGCTTGAAATGTTTTCCATTTAACTACAGGGTGTGGGGTGTCAATCATTGCAGATTGGCAAGGGACTAGTTGTAAAAAGATTGCAAACAACCAGTGTGGGACCCTGTTTTATTTTTATGGCATCGTCCAAAGTGACCACTGTCTTTTTTATCCTTATGAACCCAAGATTCTCCTAAATATCTCTCTAAACTCCTATAATGACTTATTTTCTACATATCAGTACTTTCGTCTTCTAATCTCAAGTGCTAATCTTTCTTTCATTTACAAGTTTAGACACTTTGTTGTTTTTCCAGGATTCCCACAGTTTATCTGAGAGAATTGATGGGAGATACTCCAAGTACAGAGTTTACAGAGAGTCTCTTCAGCATCGCCGAGAGGACCCCAAGTTCAGAATCAGGAGCTTCAACGTAATGTCCTTTATGTACATTTTAGCCTTTGAGCCCTGTTCATGTTTATGGTACAACCTTCTCAGCAGCTCTTGCAGAGCTTATGTAGGAGTACTAGTAAAAGAAAAGATAACTATTTGATACATGAAATAAATTTTCAATTTTGTGGGAGTAGAGAACCAAAAAAAAGTGCCTTTAATTTTTATGTGGGAACTTAATCTTTACTTATATGCTATCATTGCCTAATATGTTGTTTGTCCATGAGAATTTATGTTGCTTAAGAAATCCTGAGCCCAGGAACCCTTGGTCTCTTGGTTGCTTAAAGGCTAAGTGTGGATAGTTGCTGTCCTTTATGAGTATGTTCAGCTACTCTCAGTGCCAATGTCCCTAGGAGGTAAGTAGGTATAGTATTTTGTAAACTATATGTTGGCATTTACAGTCATTCATGTCTTTTTTTCCTGAGGATATAGATTTCATACTGTAACTTAACTACTGGTTCATTAGGGTGGAACCAGCATAAGACACTGGAAAGATTTGACCACATTGACAAAAAAGTCCACCATTCCCTAGATTCTCCTCGTGATCCACCAGGGCTGTGGGTGATTTTAAACCCATTTTACTCTCAACAGTTTTTAGCTAGAGCAGGGTTTCTCACCCAACCTTGGCATTAGTAATGTTTGGGTCAGATGAGTCTTTATTGTAGAGGCTGTCCCATGCATTGTAGGATATTTAGCACTGTCCTTAGCGTCTACCCACTAGATGCCAGTAGCATCCCCCATCCCAAGTTGCAGTGCCCACAAATGTCTCCAGACACTGCCAGGTGGCCGGCCCCTTGAGGGCAAAATGGACCCCCACTGAGAACACCAACCTAGAGGGAACCCATCTGTATTCAAATGTACACTCCAAGTCAATTTAGGAGAAAAAAGCTAAAAGCTCTTCTGGTTTTTTATATTCTTACAAACTTCAGTATGTATGAATATTTGTTATAATGTATGTATTTACTTATTATAGCCAAATATAATTATTTCCAAGAAGCGTCTGCCTCCCCTGAATATAATATGATGGGATTCTCGGTTGATATAAAAATATTATTCCTTTCTATATTCCTCTGCAGTATGCTTAAATGAGCACTCCATTTCCTCAATTCCCCCCCAAAACTTAACATGATTATGCCATATTTATGATACCCTTATTGCGAACAGGGAATCCTGTGACATTGTACCATTTTACCTTTGTTTTTTACAGACTGGTATTGTGGACTGTAGTAGGGACCTTGTTATTTCATATAGCAAATTTTAAGTTGGCTAAATCATCTCCCAGCATTCCCATTAGGCTCCCATATACTCAATCATCTCTCCATTTACAGTAGTACTGCCAACCTTAAACAGAAGTACCAGGCCTAGATATTAATCACTAATAATAATGACTCATTATTAAGCCAGTCACACAAAACTGCTCTTTTTGTAGGTGCTGCATACTTTATATGCATTATTTTATTTCATCTTTGTTGCAACTGTGTTGGGTTGGCATCATTTTTTTCTCTTTGATCATTGAAAAAGCAAGGTTTTAGACCAGCTCAATAGTTGAATCAGAATTAAAACCTGATTACTGGCTTCAGTAATTTATGCCTTTAACCAGTAGGTTATTGCAATATAAATTTGGACTTTCATATACCTTAATTTTTCTGAGTCACTAAGTATAGAACTGTATTTTTAATATGTAAAAGTCAGTTGTCTCCACACGTTTATAAACACAGTACATGCTTCTTAGTTCAACAAAGGTCTAGATGCAAATATGACATTAAAAACAGTGTTTAAAACGATTTTATTTGCATTTTTTAAATAATTTCTTGCTATCAGGTGAAAATCAGTGCTATCTGGCGGTACCCAAATTGATATGCATCAGGGCACTTTGCATATCAGCCTGTGAATGTTTAACCTGTCCAGCAAGTAATCTCATTGGAGTTCTCCTTCAAATTAAATTTGCGGCTGAGGAGGAAATCAGGCCAACACTTAGCAAAATGAGAAATAAGTTTTGCAGACAGGTGGTGCACAGGAAAGAGCCACAACACACACTATATGATGATATCATTCCACCTCAGTCCTAACTACTTAAACACTGTAAAACATCAGTTCTTTCAGTGATGAATACGTAGTAGACTTGCACCATATGTGACACACGGCTAGCCTGAAATAGTTCAATAATCTAACAAAACGTATGCAAATATCACGTTTCATAGTCATGAGAGATGGAAATGTGGGCGAACATTTTTGCGAGTTGTAGATACCAGTGATCATTTGCTTAGATGCATTTTATGAAAATTCATTTTAAAAGGCTGAATGGGAAGACAATTTCGAAAGAAGCATGAGCTCATACTGGCATTGAGGAAGTTGTTAATCATTTCTGGGCTTCATGGATAATCAGACGAGCTACCTCTGGTTAATCACTGACATTTTGAAGAAAATGCTTCAAATGAGAGGCACTGGGACTCTTTCTATCAAGAGAGAGCGTGCCCGCTTTTATAAGACACTTTCAGCAGGTATTAACTTCCCACCTGTTGTGTGAGGACAGAGTTCAAAGAAAAGGCACATTGCAGGGACTGAATTTATCGGTTCTACTGAAAACTGGTTCTAAGAGATCAGTTACTGAAGGATTTAGTTTAATAAAATATATATATATATATATATATATATATATATACTGTGCAGCTACTGTACTGCAAAGCACGGTTCTACCCATTAGAGACGGGCCTGGGGAACGTGCATAGATGCAGAAAGCATTGTCTTCTAGGAAGGAATGGTTATCAATTTGTCTTTCTCCTTGCAGATTAGAGTTTGGGGTGGCAAACTGCCACCCCATGGCAGCCAGGATTTAGTAGACTTGAGTAGTTGCGACAGAAACTGTGTGGTTCAAAGAGTCTGATACATATCCTCTCTAGCCCTCTAGGAAATGTTTGCCGGCTCCTTGTACAGAGAAAGGAGAAATGATCAATCTAGTCTTTCTTCCTTTGCACACATATAAAATATTCCCTTTTCCTTATTTACCAATCAAATAAATACCACTCAAGCTCTTTGGAAAATCATAACACTCATCCATTCATATAACAAATAGTCATCGAGTGTCAGCTATATGTCAGGAACTTACTAAATCCGTGGACTCAAATCATTAAACAAAACAGACAAAGCCCCACCTTCTTGGAGTTTCCATTCTAATCATGGAATATGATTTCTCCTATACACAGGCAGTCTGCTAGGGCTAACAAGAATGGCATAATAAGAAAAATCATTACCAAATCCTTAAGCATTCAAAGCCTTCACATAAACGACAGTTGTGCAAAGGAGAAAGGGACACATGCTATGACCTCAGTAGACTACAGTGGGAGTTCCAAGGAAAGAAAGAGGCTCCAAAGTCTTTTTGAAAAAGTTTATGATGACAAGGTACAGGGAAGTATTTTATCTCGGTCTCTTTGGAAAAGAGCGGCTATTAGCATTACAGTTGTGCAACCCGGCCTGTATTACTATTGACAGACAAGTAACTCTTGGAGTAGGAGAACCACGTTGGGAACTGGCTTCTCCTGCTGTTGCCCCTGAAGGAAGGCAGTGAGACATCCTCACTCCAACCACAGTGCTGGTGTGGAGTGAGGGGTTAGCAGGAGGTCAGGTTCTTTTTCAGTCCAGGCTAGAGCCATCTCCTGCAATTTGCTCTGATGGCAGTCACCGGAGCAGACATGATGAGATTTCTAGAAACCTATTAGGATTTTTCAACAGGGCCAGTGTCCACAATTGCTGAGAGCATAATATAATATTGTTGTTTCTTTTTAAAGATTTTTACCTATTTATTTTCAGAGAGAGGCAAAAGGAGGGAGAGAGAGGGGGAGAAAAGCATCGATCAATTGCCTCTCCCACGTGCCCCAGTCAGGACCTGGCCCGCAACCCAGGCACGTGCCCTGACCGGGAATCTAACCAGTGACCTTTTGCTTTGCTGGATGATGCTCAACCCATTGAGCTATACAAGTCAGGGCAGCATAACGTAATATTGTTCTCAGCTGACCGAGAAACTGGACAAAGTCTAATTTAAAAGCTTCAATTTAGGACTTAATTGAAAGCTGAATCTGACATATTTTCTCTGTCTTGGTGTAGACAACAGAAGCATGTCATGGCTTCTCTTTGCTCGGACCCAACTGGGTTTCTGTGGGACAGTCTTCCTTGCTGTCCCAGCTGTTTTAGAAGTCAGCCAATAGCACAGAATTGCTAATACGAATTCACAGAGGAGCAAGGTTTTGTTCAAGAAATCCCCATTCGCTACCTGCATTGTTTGCCTTCAACCCATACAAAATATATGGTTTTAATTAGCAGTGGGTTTTTAGTGAAAATCAAAGGAGGCATATTTTGTCCCCATTCTTCCTCCTCCTGAAAGGAAACTCAAGATTTTCAATTTTTAGTTGAAGAGTTGGCATGGAACTTCTTTATAAAGAAGCAGATGTTTTCTAGGACGAGATGAGGTGGGCGAGGAAGTGTTGATCATGTCTTTCAGCGGCAGTTTATGAAAGCACAGCCTGCCAGAGCCCTTTGTCATGTTTGTTCTGCGCAGGCATGCACATGGTATTAAGGCCATGCTTTGCTCCTAGGAGCTGTTTCTCTTCCTCTTGGAATCTCTTCCTGATTTGCTTAGACTTTGCTCAGAGCCATTAGTGGCTGTTAGGAATTCTCTCTTAGGTCAGCTCTTTCTGTACATGACTTAAATCTCTACAATAGTAGCTTCTAAAGCAATGTTATGCATAGCTCCTGATGCAAATCAAGATTGTAGGTGATTTTTCTTAATGACTATTAAAATGTGTCACTAGTGTATTATTCAGGTAATTTTACAAACATTGCTTGGGAATCATAGTGGCAGCAAGGTGGGATTTGAGGGAGACTTAACCACATGATACCCCAATTATCTTATTTATTATCATCTCTCTGTGCCGTGAGAAGAAATCATATACAAACTGCTGTGCAAACATAGCTCTGTACTCCTCCAACCCCAACCAAGTTGCCATTCTTTCAGCCTTTCATATAGAGACTAGGGTGCAAAACTAATTTGCAAGTTAACAGAAAAGAAAATAGTAAGTATAACTATAGGTGCGGACTGAAATGTGGGAAATGTTGTCCTACTAGATTGTATGACTTTTTTTTTTTTTTTTTTTTTGAGATTTTATTTATTGTTTTTAGAGAGAAGGGAAGGGAGAGAGGCAGAGAGGGAGAGAGACATCAATGTATGGGTGCCTTTCTCCTGCCTCCAGCTACAGAGCTGACTGGAGACCTGGCTTGCAACCTGATTATGTGCCTTGGCTGGGAACCGAACCAATGACCTTTGGGTTCGCAGGCTGGCGCCTTATCCACTGTGCCACCAGCCAGGGCAGAGGTTGTATGAATTTTGAGGGCAGACTGTGTCTGGCTCATCTTTAACTCCAGAATACACAGAAAACTCACACATGTTAAATTTATGATTAAACTTTTCCCCCCCAGCTTCAGTCTTTCTGGAATTCTAATAGAACTTTAATTTTACACATATGAGACCTGGTAGACAATCAAATCATGCTAAAATCAGAGATTTTTATTCTTTTGAAATGATCAAGGCCAACTTGCCAGCTATAATATTTAACTTGTTGATTTCATTTTGCTCTTTGAAAGTTAAACAAAAGGTTGCCAGATGAGTTGGGATTTTCCTTTATTGTAAAATCTGAAAATAGCAATGGATCAAAAGTGCTTATTTAGGAATCAATATGGGTACTTAGATGAGCACATTAATTTCTTAACCAACTTGAGCCCTGCCCTACCAAACCTAGTTCCCTTAACAAGCCCCCTGTTCTCACCCTGCCCATTAATTTGCTCAAGGGCATTAAGAAAGGAAAGAGTCTGAAGGTAGCTGGTTCGATTCCCAGTCAGCACACATAACCAAGTTGCAAGCCAGGTCTCCAGCCAGGTCCCCAGCTGGAGGCAGGTGAAAGGCAACCATACATTGATGTTTTTCTCCTTTTCTTCCTCCCTCCCTGCCCTTCTCTCTAAAAATAATGAATAAAATATTTAAAAATAAAATACAAAGAAAGATTCTAGAGAAATTCACCTGCAAAGATACCATTTTTAATCATCTCAGATTCAAACTTCTAGATAGTAAAGGCGCAAGAAATACCAAGTAAATGTCTTAGTTGATATTAAATGTAATAACATTTATGCAAACAATCACTGTTTTCTTAAATAGTCACTTTAAGAAATAGGCACTAAATCCAATGAGGCAACATCATGAAACATCTTCCCACCTTTGTCTTTGTTAAGTCAAGTCAGTGGCATGTTCTTTTGAGTATCCCTGTTTATGGCAAATTTGTATCCACTGTGAGTAGATAATAGTTTCTGAAAAATGGATTAAAGTCATGCAGAGCTATGTCTAAAGTAGACTTAAAGATTAAAAATAAACATAAATGTTTAAAAAACTGAGTAGGATCCTTTTCATTAGTGAGTTGCTAGGATTATTTAAGTTTATACAATAAAATATCAACTGGATACAGGCAAATTTATCCAATGGCCTGACCTAGCACCGTTATTTTCATGAGTCTGTTCATTTGTGGATGAGTGTGGCTTTGAGTTTATAATATCGTGTGTACATTTGGATTTCCTGTGGTCAAGATAGTTTGCCTGGTTAGAAGTACTGGTTGTTTAGTGGCTCTGTTCAGATCGGTTTGAATCATAAAATGGTAGTGCCTAGAGGACTTAGAGAGGACCTGGGTCAACATCCTCATTTTTCCACAGGCAGAAACAGAGAATGCGAGCGTGGCAGCCTTCTACTTCCCAGCTTCCACCATAGCAAACTTTCATTTCTGTACCTCGGTCAAGAAATGATTGTGTGTGAATATGGCCATTTTTGAGGTCCTTAATGCCAGCAGCACTGGGCTAAATGGTGGGCTGTTGGGACAGGCAGATGAAAAGAAAAAGACAGCAAGAGCCTCTGCCTCGTGGAGGGTAAAAACCCAAACAGCAGCCGTGCAGGTGGGGACATGGTGGGCAGGCTCAGAGCAAACTATCTGCCCAGATTTCTCTCGCAGAGGAATAAAATGTACTGAGGAAGAGGGTGAGCTTTTTCAGGCACTGAAGGAGAATTGGGATTCGAGAGTGGGGACGAGATGGAGGGGCAGTGTATTGTGAGTGTGGAGACAAATTCTGGAAAACATTTCTGCCACAGACTCAGAAACACATAAGTGTTTTTTTCCTTCTCTCCAGGGGCAGGGTTGGATAAATTAAATTTTCTTAAAAAAATTAAATGTATCATTTGTCTTAGAAACTTTGAACTTATAATATTCCTGGGAGAAAAATACTTGGTGGGCGTCATTAAATATTAATCATTAGAGATCAGTTTAGCAAGGACATTTTAGTCAGGTTGGAACAGCTTTTAAGAAACCAATTACAATGTGGGTTATGAAAGAGAAGTGGAAGAAACCCAGGGAAAATATTAGAAAATGCAAGTCCCTTCACCCAGTGGAATTTTTGCAGAGAATTCTGGCTAACTAACTTGTTGAGACTTAAGACAGCAATAAAAATAGGTCCTTGTGCTAAGGATATAAGAATTGGTAAAAAGCAAAAGCTAGGATTACTGAAATTGCAAAAAAAAAATCTTCCTTTTTAAGAAATACTTTCTTTTTAATATTTAAGTCTTTGATTAAAGGGAAGGTAGGAACTACAGAAAAGCCATCTTCTGGTCACCTTGTAAAATTTACTGTTATAGAAATTCCACAAATTAAACATCAATATGTAATTGGAAGACATGAAAGCCTTTTTTTTTCACCTTGTAATATATTAATTGTTCAAAGGATTGTGAAATAGTTTTCTTTTAGGGTATCTGTTTAGGTTTCATTTCATTAGTTGTATTTCAGGGTAATGTGTTAGATTCTGACATTCTTTTTAAGCCTTACAAAATGTTGGAACTTAAAGATATATCAGAGGTAAGCCTACTCATTTTCTCTATGTGAGAAAAATAATGTGAGTGGTTGAATAAGTCAACAATTTTAAAGGGATGGGACAGCAGTTCTAAATTTTATGTACCTATTAACAGAGTATCAAAATATATGTAGCAAGAATGATAAAACTATAAGGAAAAAATAAACAAATTCATGATTATAGTTAGATATTTCAACATCCCTCTCTCAGTGAGTGATAAAACAGTAGTCAGAAAGTCAGGAAAGCTATGGAAGACTTAATTAAACAGCACCATCAGCCAACCAGACCTAACGGGCATTTATAGAAGACTCCACCCAACAACAGCTGATTACACATACTCAAGAGCACATCAAACATTCTCCAAAACAGACTACATTCTGGGCGATAAAACAAATCTCCATAACTTTACTGTGATTGAAATTATACAAAGTATGTTGTCTAACCACAATGGAATGCAACTAGAAATCAATAACAGAAAGATACTGGAAAATTCTCAAATATTTAGAAACTAAATAACATACTTCTAAATAACCCATGGGTGGGTCAAGGCAGAACTCACAACGAAAATTAGAAAATATTTTAACTACATGAAAATGAAAGTGCAGTTTATTAAATTTTATGAGATTCAGATAAACAGTACTCAGGGAAATTTATAACATTAAATTATATATTACAGAAGAAGAAATATCTCAAATAGATGACCTAAGTTTCCACCTTAAGAAACTAGAAAATACAGAGCAAAAGGAGGAAAATAATAAAGAGCAGGGGTCAATGAAATATAAATTATAAAAATAGGGAAAGAAATGAGATCAAAACCAGGACTTTGGCAAAGATCAATAACATTAAAAACCTCTACCCAGATTAGGAAAAAAAAAAAAGAGAAGATACAAATTTTCAGTCTAGGGATAAAAAGATATTACTAGAATGTCTAAACACATTAAAGTCATAATTAGAAAATATATATGAACAACTCTCCAATAAATTTGATAATTTAGATGAAATGGATACAAATCACCTAAAAATGTGCCACCCAGTAATTCTTATTCCAGGAATATATGCTAAGAAAGTAAATTTAAAATATGGACAAAGCTTTATGGACCAATATGTTTATCAAGTGATGATAATAGAAAAAAAGTGAAATCAACCTTAAATTTCCAACAATAGGAGATCAGTAAAATAAAACTATGGTTGACCATGGTGATAGTAATAGAAAATTTCCATATAGTATAGTGTTACATGAAAAAAGAAAAAAATTGTCAACAAATGGTGGTCTCAATTTATAAAGATGTTTATAAATGAGAACCAGAAAAAACTTACCCTTAAGTTAGGTTTATTTTTAACTTGTATCATTTATTTTTTCTCAACTATATTTTCCAAATTTTCTAAAAATGAAATATCAGTGCCATATTTTAATTGTCATATGCCAAGAAACTGGTTTTATAATTAAAAATATGAATTACTCTTTTTCTGTGAACAGAAAAATTATAACCTGTGCTTTGATATCAGTTGATTTTGCTTTAGAAATTAATACCATGCCTTTGGGGAAGAATGAGTAGGATTTGGATACCTTTGTGTACTTGGTCCTTTTTCTGGTAGGGGCATTATATAGCTATCTTTGCACCTTCTGTCTCCTCCAACCCCCACCTGAGTCTTCCTTCTTTTTTTTAAAGTATATTGATTATGCTGTTACGGTTGTCCCAAATTCTTTTCCCTTTGCTCCCCTCTGCCCAAGACCTCCCATGGTCCAACACCCTTAGTTCATGGGTTGTGTGTATTAGTTCTCTGATTTCACCCTTTCCTCTATTATTCTTAACTTCTCCCTATCTTATACCCACCAATTATGTTTCCTAATCCCTGCATCATTTGCCTGTTTCACCCCTTTCCTCCTCCCAGCTGATAACCCTCTCAATGATCCATACCTATGATTAGGGTCCTATTCTGGTTGTTTGCTTAGTTTGTTTTGTTTTCATTTTTATTTTTTAGCTTCTATTGTGGATATTTGTGAGTTTGTTGTCCTTTCAATGTTCATAATTTTGATCCTCTGTTTCTTAAATAAGTTCCTTTAATATTTCATTTAATAATGACTTGGTGATGATGAACTCCTTTAGCTTTCCCTTGTCTGGGAAGCCCTTTATCTGCCTTTCCATTCTAAATGATAGCTTTGCTGGATAGAGTCACCTTGTTTGTAGTTTTCATCTGAATACTTCTTGCCATTCCCTTCTTGCCTGCAAAGTTTTATTTGAGAAATCAGCAGATAGTCTAATAAGGAGCCCCTTTGTAGCTAACTCTCTTCTTTTCTCTTACTGCTTTAAAGTTTCTCTTTAGCTTTAATCTTTGGCATTTTCATCACGATGTGTCTTGGTGGGGATCCTCTTTGGGTCTAGCTTGTTTGGGGCTCTGTGCTTCTTAGACTTATATGTCTATTTCCTTCCCCAAATTTGGGATGTGTTCCTTCATTATTTTTTCACACAAGTTTTTAATTTCTTGCCCTTCCTCTTCTCCTTCTGGCACCCCTATGATTCGGATGTTGGCATGTTTAAAGTTGTCCCAGAGGTTCCTAAGCCTCTCCCCATTTTTCTCACTTCTGTCCTCCGTCTTTGAGTCCAGGTGCCAGTGGGCAAAATGTTGAGTGTTTGTGTCCCCTTAAGTTTTCCTTTCTCTTATAGGCTCATAACCATTAACACATCTTTTACCAGGAACCCCATCTCTTATGCTTTCCTCTTTCATGCTTCATGTAAAACACAGGTTTTGAGCATTGGTTGAGAATATAAATCTCTCCCAGCTCCGGCCAGGCCTTTAATGCTTCACATCGGAACTGTGGCGACCAGGTCCACAGCCCTGCTCCCAGGTGCCCACGCCCAGCTCCTTCTACAGAAGCTGGGACACAACACACACCCGTTCCTTTCCAAAAACCCTGAGGAATGACTGCCTCATAATTAGTAAACACTATAAATAACTTGGTTAAAAACCTCAGGGTCTTTGTCTTAAGTAGACTTGAACTCCCTTTTTTGGTACATGAAAGCATGTGAACACAGAGTAAAGGGCTTTTTACAAATGTGTTTAAACATGTTCTTTCTGGCCTTTCTTTTGCATTCGCATAACACATAAGTGACACAGGGATAAAATCTGAACTTGGTGCTTGGTGTAGAGAATAACACCTCAGTCAGCGTACTGTCGTGTTACATGAGGCTCTGCTGGATGTGGTGACCAAGTTTGAGGAATATGTTGGGGTCCCCTGATCCACACTTGTTTCACCTAGAATCTTTGGCAACATTCTTGGTCCCTTCCTCTCCCTTGACCTCACTGTTACCCTCAGTTACAGTCCTTTAGCTGGTATTCCCAGATCAACACTTGTGCCACTGCACTCTGTTCTCTGTAAAAAGGCCAGAGTGATCTTTGGGAAATATAAATAAAAGCATGTCATTCCTCTTCTTAAAACCCTTGACTGACTTTCTAATTTATACAAGAAAAAAAGTCCCAAATCCAAGTATCACCTCTGGATTTCATTGTAACCACTTCTCCCAGGTTCGTTGTTCCTAAGCCATGGGCCCTTCCTTCAGTTTTTCCAGCACACCAAACTTGTTCTTACCTCAGCACCTCTGCCCGTGTCTGGAACGTCATTCCCTGACCTCTGCCTTCTGCTTCCCTTACTGTCAACTTTCCCACCACCCACCCAGAGGCTTTCACTTGGCTGATTTATTTATTTATACCCAGCATTCAAATATTGCTTTAAATGTCACTTCCCAGAGGGGCCTTCTGGACCACCAATCTAAATTTAGTTCCTCCTGTCACTTCCCATTCTTCTTATAGCACTTACAGTTTTTCCTTTTATTGTTATTTGTTTATTTTATGTGTTTAATGACTTTCTCTTCTCCACATTAGAAACACCACATACCTTGGTGTTTTATTATTTGACCAGCACAGTAGTAGGCACCCAATAAATTGTTGATGAGTGAATGAATGAGTAAAAGAAAGAAAACAATGAATTGTGTAAATAGTTAAAAAACATTTAAGAGAAAAAAAATGTTGCAACTTTACTATCACAGAAAGTTATATTAAAACATTTATTTGTAATCATATTAGTAAAATTCTTTGAAGTTATAATTCTAATTTTCAGCCAAGATTTGGGGGAAAGGACATATTCATGTAATCCATGAGGAAATGGACATTTTCTGTGTTCATTTTTGTTTAAATTTATAAATATTTATTGAATGAGTAAGAGGATTAATATAATCATGGGAAGCAGTCTAGCTCAATGTATTTAAAATACCAAATTGTTTTTATTGACCTAGATTTCCACCTAAGCATTTGTCACAAGGAATGACTAAATATGGAAAAGGTTATATATTTAAAGATATTTCTCAGAGTGTTATTTATAGGAGCAAAACATTGGAAACCACCTAAATGCTCAGTAAAGCATGCCATGCTAGCTAATTATAGTAAGTATACCCACTAGATAATATATGAGTAACCAAAATAGTGAAGATTAAGATAATATAATGACTTTAGAAATGTTTATAGTATGCATGTAAATAAATGAACACAGCTTTATAACAATGTTTACAAACCCTACCCGCAAGAAAAAAAAAGACTGGAAGGATATATGCTGTTAATGGCTATGACTGATTTCCTTCTCTTCAAAAAAAAGTGGGTTTTTTTTTTTTGTACATGGACAGATTTTATATTTTTATAAGGGTTATAATTAAATTATGGTATAGCATACCTTATATCTTGATGTTTTAATTTCATTTTCAGTACATTTAAGTGAATCGCAATGCTTACATTTTCTAATCAGTGAACTGAAGTGCTGGACTGTTGTGATTTTTTTAGGATGACCACACCTTTACCAATAGTTCCCATGCGCATGGATTAGACCACTCATCCTCTTGGCAGGATCACAGTCGCTTCCTGTCTAGTCCACGATTTTCACACTTTAACTGTAAGTAATTAAGTCCTGTATCAGTTTTTAAAATGGATTTAAGAAGGAAATTCAACTAATGGAAAGATCGAAATGTAAGGTGGCCAGTACATGATAGTAATAATCATGTTGTGTGTTTGAAAAAAAATTTCATTATGAATCATATAAATAGTGCCCCCAAGTACATTTACAATAGTACTCAACTTATTACAAAATATATGGGATCCCTTTCTTTGTAGACCTTATACCCTTATCAGAAAAACTTAAAATAAGTCTGCCAAGGTAATAATTTTAATTGAGGAAACCTTTTGTGTGGAGGTCACTGTGTGTATGAGTGGGTAAAGGTAAGGAAGTTAGTGGTGATTAAAATAAAATTCAAATAATCAAAAAGTAGAAAACCTTTGCATAGAACTCTTCAGAAATACATAATCTTTTGCAATGAATAAGGGTTGTCATGATTGCAGGCTACCTTTCATGCTGTGAATACACTATAGATGTTGATAAAACGTCATCTGCCCCAACAAGAAGTGAGTAGTCTATGGACTCAGGGTACCATCTCCCACCACCCACTCCCTCCCTGTCCCTACTATGCTCATTCTTCAAGTTTCAGTTTATGTGTCATGTCCTTAAAGAAGCCTTCGGAACTTACAGTTTTATGTATGGTTTCTGCTATAAGTGCCCACAAGGCATTGTAATTTTTCTTTAAAACCTTTTCCAGAGTAATTATGGAATTATATGTTATTTGGGTGACTTAATTTTTTACTGATTCCTCTGTTCACCAGAGTGAACTCATGATGATGGGTGTGCTGTCTGTTCTGTTCACTGTTCCTCAGCATCCCGCATAGTACTGAGCACATAGTGAGCGCTCGGTTAATATTAGATGAATGAGTGTATGAGTTATTATTATTTTTAGTTTACTTTTATCCAAACAATTGGGACTCAAATATTAGTTAATGGGTTCTTACTTAAATAATTCCATAGCTCTTCAGTTTACCATGGGCATAGAGTTTGTAAATTAAATTTGACAATGTTCAGATTTTTTAAAAATCTAGGTTACTATAAAATAAAATACCCAGATAAACCACAAGGAAGTAGGTCAAATCCAAAAGTGATAACTCTCATTTTTTGCTGGTTTATATTTATGGATTCATTGAATAATTGTTTAAAAGTGATAACTCATTTTTTGCTGATTTATATTTATGGATTCATTGAATAATTATTTATCAGTTTCTGATAGTTTTATTTTTCATTATACCATGATTATTTTATTCCAAAAACTAAGCATTTTCTTCTTCCTGCCTTAACCATTTCACCAGGTGATTTTATATATCTGCATAAACCTTCTGCTTTTCTAATCTTGCAGCCACCCTTTAATATGGATCGTATCTCAAGTTGGTTATGGTACCTGAGGATCTGCTTGTTGTACATAGGCCAGTTTTTTTTTCCATATTAAGAAAAAAATTTTTCTCAGCTCTGTGGGAGAGGCGAGTGGGGCAAATCCTGTCAGACACACTGTCCCATCCAGTAAGGCATTCCAGCACCTGGAGATGAACACCATGATCTAAACCCACAAGTCATTGCTCAGCTCCTGTTTAATGTTGCCATTGTGACCTTGTGAGGCTCCGCAGAGAGGCACCTGGAAGGAAATGGTTAGAAGACATTAGGGGGAAAACATCAAGACTTCTCAAATTGTATTTACTATTATGATAGGCAGTGAAAGGAGTGTATTCAGCTTTCCACTCAGTAGCATTTCATGACCATCTGTGGTCATTTCTCAGATGTATTATGTTCCTCGCAGGCAGTCATTTGTTTCTCTATAAATGACCTGGCTCAAAAGGAAATACAGTTCAATAAGAATAGGAAAAAATATCACTGAGAACATAATTAGGATTAAAAATACTTGTTGCCTACATTGTTAAAAAAATTAGCCTCAAATGTAAATGTTTTTATTAGTTTAATTGATACAATAATTAATTTATAGTCTTGTTTTATTCTTTTTAATAAGTTATGATTTTTCTCACATACCCAACTAAATATTTTCCAGAATACTTAAAAAAATGTAATCATAGACATCAGATTGTTAAACATTTTATGTCATTGAATTAAACTTATTTCTAGAAATCACACTTATTTGCTTTTCTGACGAACCTTGAACTTTCTCTATATTTTTTATAATGTGGCAGTTTAGGAGTGCATTAGGATCACCCTAAATACTATCTCCATTTTTGTGTCACAAATAATTTCAGCTTACTTGCAGAAATTGTTCTGTAATTTTTCTTTAACCTCCTTTTAAACTTCTAAAATTACAAAGGAGAGATGTCAACCCCAACAAAGAGAGAAACCGTGCCTTCAGTAAATTCATGGCACAAGGAACCAAAGTTGTCTTTTGAAGTTTCATTAATGCTCTCAAGCGATAAGAGAGAAAATATCACATCCATTAAAAATAAAAGCAAGATGCCGAGAAAAGGAGCACAAGATAAGCAGTCTCAGATTTAAAATAGGTTAAACTAGAAAGGTGAAAAACAAAGTTGAGAAAATCACAAAGAAATTAGAAGAAAAAAAAAACAAAAGGGCAACAGGAGAGAAGAGATAAGATACTGGGTTGATCAAAAAATCTGTTATTTTTTTTCATAAAATTAAAGATACTTTTATTTTCATCAATAATTTTATTGCTTTGGATATTTTGATTATGTTGTCTATCTCCCATGTGGTATAATGTTGCTTATTCTCAATTAATGACTCAGTTTGATTACTATCAACTTCAACTGGTCTACCCAACCATGGAGCATTATCCAGTGAGAAATCTCTAGCGTGAAGCTTCGAAAACCACCTTTGGCACGTTTGGTCAGTCACAGCACCTTCTACACACACTGCACAAATCCTCTTTTGCATTTCAGTTGTGCTTTTACTTTTCTTGAAATTATACAGCCGACTATGCCGAAATGTTGCTTATTTCTTCCATCTTCAATATGAGAATGGCTACTCAAAAAATTTACGAGTTTTTTTTTTTTTTTCATGCATATTAGTATGACATCTCACAATACAATCTAACAAACTGTTTGAAATTTTGAAGTTAAAGGCAACTAAGTGCTACTAGAGCAACCTAAGGAGAAAAAAACAAATGAATTTTTTGGCCAACTCAATATTTAGAAAATCAGTTCAAGAAACATTGCAGCTGATTCATGAGTGTTTAGGATAAAAGAGCAAAGAAAGTAGAACAAAGGACAGAAGTGGGCAGGTTAGAAAGGCCTGCCCAGCAGGTACCTGTTGCACTGTGGCCTTCTTGAGACTTTTCTTCTCCCTCCTCCTATTTTGAAGCCCTTGGGTCCCAGGTCCTGGGCCTTTCTCTGCTTGTTTCAGCAAAGGGGAGGTGTATGTTTTGCCTTTGCATTCCTGAAAATGGATTTCTTTCCCCATACGTGGTGAAAACTTTAACTGGCTATAAAACTTTGGGTTGAAAACACTCCTTCTGAAGTGATTGCCCAATGATTTCCCAATTAAAATCCAATGTTGCTGTTGGAAACTTGATGTCTTTATTGTTTGACCTCCTACTCCTTTGAAGTAATCTTCCCCATCATCACTAACTCCTTACTCAGCCCGGGAACTTTCAGGATCTTCTGTTTAACCCTTCTGAGGTTTGTGATGATCTGCCTGCCTCCCTGTGGGACGTGTCTTGTTTGCTTTACAAGC
The DNA here is from genome assembly GCA_004026585.1 of Noctilio leporinus. Lineage (NCBI taxonomy): Eukaryota > Metazoa > Chordata > Mammalia > Chiroptera > Noctilionidae > Noctilio > Noctilio leporinus. The sequence continues at coordinate 1,505,803 of PVIW01000005.1, read as the reverse complement.
TACTTGCTGAGTGGGTCCTTTTAATCTGGACACTCATCGTCTTCAGTTCTGTCATATTGAAGGAAGAAAGGCAAGATTCCATCAGGAAAATCTTTAAGAAATAAAGAGAAGAATTGATAGATCATTTGCTTCAGTTGAGCACGTCAGAAACAAACTACTAACAGAAATACAGCAGATCTAACTGAGCCATTAGAAGCAATTAAGAGTGGTCATAGAGAAAGAGCAAATAAAAAAACAAAAATGAAACCTGTGTCAATTAATAATTCCAGGAAAGAAATTGAGCAAGAAAAGAAACATTTTCATAGTATACCTATTAAGATTGTGTGAGCCACATTTACATAGTCATAGTAATATAAATACTCACTGTTGACATAACTTGAAGTTCACATGTAACTATATAGGGAGGATGGGGTGAGGAGAAGTGGATGGGTGTGGAGAGGTCTAAAAATGATAAATCAGAAAATAGCAATATAAGCTTCTTTTATTTACAGAAATTGAAGTAAATACAGAAAAATAAAGCTAAAAGAGTTGGTTGTGGTTGACCCTGAGGAGCAGGATGGTGGGATTGGGAGGGATGGGGCAAGAGGCGTCAGTCTTTCTACAATATGTAGCCCTCTGGTGCTGTCTGATACCTGTATGCACACTTAGGCTAAAGAGGAAGCTTATAGAAATAAAGTGCTATCAAGAAAATCCCAGCTTTTATATTTGACTAGCCAGTGTTTGATTCCGTTGTGAATTTCTGACCCTGAAAGCCAGGGGTTGGAGTTTAGCATAGTTCAGACCTGCATGGAGACCAGAGGGTCAATCGCTGTAGGTGCTGAGGTGAACGTGAGTTTATGAGGCCACAGGACGGGCTACTGTTCACCGGAGTGGCTTCTCACCGGATGAGACTCCTTTGTCCATGCTGTAGGCGAGGAGGCATTCATTCTGCTGACTTAGGTGCCCTGTCAAACTGTAACCAAACCAAAGCGTGGGATCACTGACCATGGAAAAAACAAAGGAAATGGGAAAAGACTGCATAATTTGTGGTCTCCTGAAATGATCCAGCATTAATGAAAGTTTGTTGTAAGTAGTGATTTATGTCAGCTTTGTGTAGTTCAGGTCAACTCAAGAAAAGGTAGATTCTTTCTGCCAGCAAGAAGGGGAGAAATGTATAAATTGTAAATTTATATTACCATTGGAAATGGGAACACAGAAATCCATTATTTCGAGCCATGATTACGACCAAATTTATCCTGGCCGCCTAGAAGTTATGGCCGTGACTCAGGATACTCTTTTAGAAGACTTGGATTCCATTACCTTCAGCCTGCAGACAGTGGGGGCTTAGTAAGAAAGACTCATAATACCAGCTTTTGAAACTGTCATTTTTACTTTTTATAAGTAGTGACTGACCACCGGGCTCCATGTATAGCTCCTTTTAGGAACATACTTCAGAACAGGCCGTTAGACCAGATTTGAGTAAGGTCTGTAGTAATCCAATGGCTTCATGAATTTTCTTTGAGATTAAAATGCCTGATGTTTATGGAGTTGGTACCTCTATGTTTTAAAAAGATGCACTGATTGCAAAATTTCTATAATTCTAAAACTGTTGTAAATAATGTTTATTTTGGTAAATAAATGATCCCCAAAAGACAGGACTGATTTTTCATAGGGGAAGAACATTATCGGAGGATTATTGTAGGCATTGGAAGTGAATTAGGCATATTAATTTAACTGCTTAGTCTTAGAAAAGTAGATCAGGGCAAGTTGCTAAAAAGAACTCTATTTCTCTTCCTCACCTCAGGTTTTCATTGCTATAGAAGGGAAAGAAAAGTTATGTATTCTCAGTCTGTGTTATGAGGTGTGTGTTGTGGGAGTAGAAGTCCCTTGGGTGAGAAAGTTTGTTCACAAGAATAGCACACTTTCTGCTTCTATATTGTGCTTCAGGATCCACCCAGCTAACTTGGAATAGACACTTCACATGTGGTCTGTCCTTGTAGTGTAAAATGCCAAGCATTTGTGGCAGAAAAAAATGTTGCTGTACTGATAAGAAAAAAAAACAAAACACATTTTTTAAAAGAGGATTTTTATTTTCATGATGGCACAGCCTTTCTGTCTCTCCATCTTGTAGCTTCATTTTACATGACAGGGACTTTTATGTGTGACTGTATTTTTCACCGACCAGTTAGGTGCCAGAGATTTTTAAATACTTGAGTTCTGATCATTGCAACTTGACAAGGTACTTTCTAGAAAGCAACTGGGAAATTCCCAATGGGCTATTTCTTAAAAATCCCTGAAGTATACTCAGTTGTTCAAGCAACATTTACTAAGAGGCTGTGCACAATGGTCCCTGTTTGGCTCAGGGTAGGGGGGTACAGTCGTGAATAGGACAAAGAAGTAAACAATTTAAGATGGTGACCAGTGGTATCAAGATCAAATGAAAGAAGGTCCCTGGAATGGGGGTGCTTTTTAAATTAGCAATTAATTGCCCTGGCTGGTGTAGCTCAGTGGATTGCCACCAGCCTGCAAACCCAAAGGTCGCTGGTTCGATTCCCAGCCAGGGCACATAACCAGGTTGCAAGCCAGGTCTCTAGCCAGATCCGTGGCTGGAGGCAGGTGAAAGGCAACTGTGCATCATCCATGCCTCCCTCCCTGCCCTGCTCTCTGAAAATAACGAATAAAATCTTAAATAAATAAAGTGATCAAGACATGTCTTTCTGAGGAGGTTACAACTGAGCTGAGACCTGAATGGAAAGAAGCAGCATCTGAGTTAAAACTGAGTGGGAAGAGGGAGCAGGGAAAGTGCAGGGGACCCAGAGAAGAAAGGGACATGATCCTCTAGAGAGAGGGTACCCTGCATGGGTGAGAGGGCAAGTGAGGGAGAGAAAGCGAGAGGAGAGGTGACAGAGAAGGGGTCCCGGTGGAACTGAAGTCAGAGGTTTGGATTTTATCCTGTGGCCTGGGCTGGGGTGATGGGTATAGAGATGGTGTAAAGCCGAGCTCAGGGGAAGCTGGAGGTAGAGCCATCGGAACTTACTCTTAAACTGGATGGGGTGGAGCATGCAGGACAAAGGAAGGAAGGAACCAAGATCTGAGAAACTAGGCTGTTGAGTTTGTCATCTTCCGAGGTGGGGAAGAGTGAGGGACAGGCAGGCATCAGGGAAGAGAAGACAGGCAGGAAGATTTCACAGACTTGGATGTAGGTGTCGAACTCACAAGAGAGGTTAAGAGGCAACAGAAAACAAGTTAAAGAAGATTCCAAATCTGGTCTCAGTTTCCTTTCGTGTCACAACGTATATTCTCTAAAAAAGGAGGTGCTTACGATTTCTCCCTCCAAAATTCTCTGTGTGCTTTATATCATTCTATACTGACCAAATGCGTCTTCCACTCTCAGTTACTCCAAATTAGCACATGAATGTTTTTTGAAAGTATAGTAAACTGAGTCAATTCATTCCTACACTGAAGGTCGCATAGGCCGTGTAAAATTTATAGACAATTAGATAAAATACAATGACTTCATATAGTTTTTCAGTTCAGGGATTGCATTCATCTAGGTTTATTTCCTCCTCTCTCTCCTTCTTACCTCACTAGCATTTTCCAAGAGAACGTTTGCTTCCGATTCACCTTCAGTCAAGGAAGATGCCACAAGTTTACCAATGGATGGAACAAGCCTGCGGTCTAAAAAGGAGGCTTACGAAAGCAAAAAAAGCAAAATGTGATGAGTTGTTTTACATGAGTGTTCCACAAACAATGGCATATCGGTGCCCTTTCTGCAACCTGGACAACGCTGTCTAGCGGACACCTCAGGAGTTGATCCTCTTCACCGCTGCCACACACCAACTAAAAGGACAGTGTGGTTGGTCCTTGTGAATGATCTAATTAAACCAATCCGCATAATACCAGCTTGTGAATGACTTACAGCTAACTTATTGGCAACCTATACCAGCCGAGAAAGTGATATTTTTCACTTTGTGTTTTCTTTTTCAGGTGTGGTTAGTCCCATTTTTCCAACCAAAATTCAGATTTATAATTGAGATCTTTCAAAAAAATGACTGGCGAAACAGGAGGAAAATGAATTCCCCCTGAGGCAGAATTTGCCAGCACTTTAGATTCAGGGAGCATTTATATACAATTGATTCTTTTTTTCAAGTGCTTTCTCCCTAATAAATTATCATGTGTTTTAACATGTCATGGAAATATGCAAATATAATATTAGCTCATTTTATAAATGCTCAGGATTGTTAAATTCATATCTCAGCAGTCTATTATTACATGCAGTATCTTGACATTATTTCCAATCACCCATATTGAATAGCAATAAAGAATTTACAGTGCTGTCTGAATTGTAGAGCCCTGTAAAGAATTCATTGCACAATTTATTTATTTGTCTTTTCCTGGACAAATATCCCATCGTGATCACTTCAGTTCTATCCTGCACCGTCCTTGGTTTACTCTGCCCGAAATCATAGCACCAAACTCCTGTGTCCATGAGGTGTGCTCTGTGAGTCCTCATATAATTTGGTACTATATCTCTACTTTCAGCATCTTGGCTTTTTCAGTATCAAAGTGTTTTTAAAGAATTTATCTTCATTGCATGTTGATTTATCAGTGGAGAAAGTTTTCTATTAAATGCTTAATAATGGTAAACATCCAGGAACTAAATCCCCATTGGGTCATGGTGGGAAAATTCTGCATAGAAACAAGGACAATAAAGCAATACCTTCCTAATATGCGTCCCATTTTGTGTTTGTTAGATTTTTCATGTTTCATACAGATACTTCTATTTTCACTCACAAAATGTCTTCCTGTGTTGCAATATTTGTGCAGGAGACTTGATCCTCTCATTCCACGTACAGAAATGCTACGATTACTACAGAAGATGAAGCTCTTTTTTCTCTACAAATTACACAATACAAGTGACATAACCTCTGAGAGTCCAGGCCTAATGTTATCATTTATTCAGTCCCTAAACCTTTAGGGACCAGTCATTGTGCTAGGAAGGAAAAGAGGAAAAAAAAAAACCCATAAAAGCAGATGTTCATTTCCAAAATTTTTGTTTGGCATTAGAAATTACATAAAAAGGGGTAATGTGTCAGGCTAGCTGGAAAAATTCTGGGTGAGACAACATTAAGTAGGTTTGGTCTGATTTTGTCTACTGTCTCAAGACCTGAGGCCATTAATGCACTAATGAGCACTGTGGGATTTCAGTGACAACAGTCATTTCTGAAGGAGCAACTCATGCCTTGGTGCTGCACATAACCTGTATCACTCTATGGTGATGTTGGAGGCATTAAGAAATTATGTCAGTATTTTCATTCCTGTTTTGACCCATACCACAATATTTTATCTCCTTGGATCTGAAGTTTACCTGTGGATCTGGGGAGAAAAATAAGAGAGAAAAATGAACAGATTTTATTTAAACACTACAGATAAAAGTTTAAAAAGCTTTACCTTAATGTATTGGTATATAGTAGGAAGGTTATGCAGTCTCTTCTGTTTAATAGGAACTGAACCATTATTAGCACATCTGTGGTGATTACAAAAACAAACAAAAAACTTGTATCAGGACAGTCAAACCTGAAAGTTTAAGGTAACTCAGATTATTCACTTGGCAAACCCTTGAAAACATATTAGTTGACAGCTTTATAACAGAATGGAGAGAGATCTTATGAAAGACCTTTTTAAAAGACCTTTTTAAATCTAGAAAATTTAAAATAGCAACGATGTCATGTTGTTGAAGGCCCTGTGCTACTGTTGAATGAATGGAGGTGTCTGACTTTAAATATGAAACACATCAAAACTTCAAAGACAAACTCCACGTTTTGTAAGCAACAGCTTTGCCAAAATTCTTCGGCCCTCTGTTTATATGAAGTTAAATCCAAGGACCTGTCTTCTCTGAAGATTTTTCCTATCTCTTGCAGTCACCCGAAGCTGGAGTTGGAAATCAAAAGGAATGCTAAGAGAACACTAATAGCTTGATTTGTACATTTCAAAGCCTGAGACTGTTTCTCCTTGACTCACCCCTTTGGCAGGAGAGGGTGTGATGTCAACCCCATTTAAGTTGTGGCTCGCCAGCCATATTGCTTGTAGCCCAGTCACATTGGAAGGGATAAGCCTTCTTCTTGCAATGAGTCTGGTCCAAGACTTAATTTGAAGGTTGACATTTTTGGCTTAATAATTTTGAATCTTCTGGCCATCCTTCTTCCTAAACTTACTAAGCTTCCACTGAAATTACTGAAGGCCACAAGAGGGGAGAAACAGCTGGGAGAAATCTGGCCTGATGGTCTTCCCATTGGCTAAGATCATCATTACTTTGTGCTGTGAAGTGCCTTATTTGAAGGTGTTATATAACATCTTATATAGCTAGTTTCCCAGAACCAACAACATTTCCTATTGTTATATAACAATTCACACATTTATACTAATAATGGAGAAAACCTGTTGCTTACCAAAATAGTGTGTGTAAGGCATTTGGATTTAAAGGTTACATGGACCAAAAAAAGGCCTACCTACTTAGCTAAGAAAACAAGCCTATTTTTCTTCATTTTTCTCCTTTCAATGATAGTAAGTGAATTTTCCATTTCGAGGCTTGGGTCAGTGATATGTAAAGTGCGTTTAGAGTCACAGTAATTGTTATACATTTTTTCTAATCTGTATTGAATCTTTTATTTAAATAACAAATGCTGTTTTAAGTGGGACCAAATTCTTCCATATAATTACGTGGTACATTTATTAGCAGCCCTCTTTTATTTAGGAAGAGTCAAATACCTCAAATTGTTTTACTTTGGATTTGTACTATAAACCCCACTGCACGTGGTATGGCAGCCAAGAACGTGAATGACTGTTGGGTAAGTGATTTGTTTTCCAAGAGTCTTACACACCTCCTCAAACTGGCCCAAGTATTTCCTCTTGATTCAAAACAAAACAGAAAGTTTGTGATTCTCAGGGCCTTCAAATGAGAAAGCTGTCCTCACGAAAGCATCTGGTTTTCTTGGATCAAAACTAAACCATGAACCTTGAGCTGGAAAGTAAATTGGGGAAAGTTTGTATATAGAGACATTTCATGCACTAAAGTTCAATATAAAAATAGTTACATCTTTCAACTTTTAAGTTCTCAAATATTTAGTAATAAAAACATCAACAGATCCCTATTTGAGAAAAGAAATTTAAACCATGAAAGATTCCGTGTAGTGTCACTTTGTGAAAAACAGCAGATCTGATTTAAGGCTAGGAAAAATGCTTATGTCTAGAAGCAGAACTTCCAATTCTAAGCCCCCAAACTAATTTCAGAGAAGTCTCCCTTGATTTTGATTAGTAAAAAGTAAACCAATCTGCTCTGCTCTGGTGACAACAGCCAACCGTCAAATTCAGCCTCATGTGCCCTGACCCCATCTTAGTCTCTCCCAGTCCGCCCCTCCATTCACATTCCTACCTAAATCAAAATCCAGCCCAGCTTACTTGGTCTTCTCTCCCCTGAGCCCCTCAGAAGTCTAGTGACTCAACCCACAACAAAGGGGCAGACTGGGGCTTGGAGCATCTGCGTATCTTTCAGGACCAGCCCATTAGAAAAGGATTTGAGTGTCACACAGGTGTCTGACTACTCTCAGGGTTGAAACTCTTAAGATGACCTTTGTAGCTGGGCATCTTTTCTTCATAATATAGCTTCACTCTGATGTGCTACAAAGTTATATGACAACTGTTGGCGGCTGAGCTGCTGCCTTGCTCTCGGTAGGAATATCCAGAATGTCTAAACATAATAACATGTTAATTCCCTTTCAGGATAGTTAAAGCAGCCTATAATCCAATGACCTCTTCCTTTTTAAAAGTAGATTCTTGTGCTACTGAGCATAGAAATGAGAATATGGAAAAAGATGCTGCTACCACCAACATAAAGCTATACAGCATTGGTCACAATAGAATAGTAATTCTAACAACAACGTGCTGTGTTTTTAAAAAGTTGACATTGCACTACTGGCAGATGCCTGGGACTTTCATGCCCAGAATGTCTTCTGTCATCTCTCAACAGATTCCCACAACTTGACACTCATTTTTTATTCATCAGTAAAGCATTTTGACTGACAATATTTAAGTAAAAACAAAAGTCCAATTTAGCCTTAGATATTGGTGCTCTGTGTCATCTTTGCTATATATACTTCACTGGAAATAAAAGTTCAGAAAACTGGCTTAAAGCAATACTTTAAAAAACAAAACTAGTGCATGTTAAATTACCAACAGTTCAGATGGTATCATTTAAAAGTAAGAAAAGATCTGATTCTGAGGGAAATGAGGATAATATACTTTAATTAGTTATTGACCATCTTCTTTAAATTCTGACATGGTCTTTTCTCAAAATCATACTTTAAAAATAGAAAGGACAAGTCTACTTTTTATACTATCAGCTTTTCCATATAATTCCAGTTTCCTGTAGATTTTTCTTTAGAGATTTTTCAGGTTAGAGTCAGGTGTAGTTTTGCATCATTGAAGCCATCAAGAGTTCAAATGGTTTTTAAAAGCCCAAAATGCTTGGCCAACAATGTGAAAACGTGCACTTGAAGGTAGTGCATCTCTGTTTTTGAAATACTGTATTTTAATTGTAAATGTTTCCCCCAATGGTCCCTCATTTCTTTCTCTGGGATCCACGGTCTTTTGCTCAAGGGCCTTTAGGAGCGACTTTGTGTCCTTGGGGCTGACCTGTGCACCAAGTCGTGCTTGTTTGCCCTGGGCCTGCATTTTAAGACATTGGAGTAATCGCAACCATAGAGTTAGTGAGATGAATACATGAAACCCAGTTTGTTTGTTTTTCTCATTGTGTGGGCTGCCCTGTTACCCAGGTGTGAAAGGCTACTCTTGGTAAAACAAGGTTGTTTCTCTTGTCCCTGTGTACTGGCTCACAGCTGGGTTTTGGAGCAGTATTTGAATGTACTTCACACATCAGGAGAATCTATTTAATCACCTCTCTACCTATTTTGGAAACGTGTCACATTGTAGATAAGATTTAAAATCTAAATTTATAATATATCCCCTTTACAAGTGTTTTTCTTTTCAGTTCTTGAAGCTAGTTATTATCAGGTCATGCTGCATACCCCTATTCAGTGCTACGTCTAGGGGGGTGGGAATGCGAGTGTAGGTTTTGTTTGTCCACTGTTGCGGAGCACCTAGCCGGATAAGGAAAGGAAGGATGGGCAGGAGTTCTGGGAAATGACACGAACGCAGAAGAAGCCGGGTTGCCTTCAACAACACACATGTTGCACAGTTTTCTGAAAAGGAAACCCTTGGTCGCGCTCCGTCCTGTCCCTGATCCAGGGCCCTGACCAGCAGCATTGTGATGCGACCCGCTGAAGGTGACTCAGCTGTCCGGTCCTATCGCTGGTGAAAGTCGCACTCAACCTTCACGTTCTTTATATTCCTCCGGCTGGCTCTGCGGATCGGGATGCAAAGCGACCCCTTTCAGGAGCGTTTTCCATCCAAGGGCGCTGGGCCTGCTTGTCTGTCAGTTTGGATTTTCATCTCATGTATGCGATCATTAAGCCCATGCTAGTGGAGACACAGGCTCAGCGTTTCGAAAACTTGCCATCGTGGGGAACCTCAGGCTGTGAGTTGCTAGAAGTCAAATAGCCATGGTAGTCAAGCCACCTGACATGGTGGCTTTGGGGAGGTTGGGCTGTTAAAAGAAGTTTGGAGAAACCTAGGAATTTTTGCCTCTGCCTTTTTTTTTTTTTTTTAAATCTGAACTGAGTAAAATAGATGCATCGGTTCTAATGAGGCACTTCCTGACTGACGTCACCAGCAGGGCCACCTCCTCCCCGCAGCTGCAAGCTGGAAGGACCTCACGTGTCTGGCCAACGTCCTCCCTGTGCTTTGACAAAGTCCACAGCCAATATGTCCCGTGGAAAGAGTTTCCCACTTTTCCCATCAAAGAAGTCTTTGGTGAGGTTAGTCAGAGTGTTCCAAATTAACAGTGGCGGTCAGGGCTCAATTTTTAATGTTGACGGCATGTAGACTGACTAATTAGATTTGACTGAGGAGAAATCATAGCTTTGTATGAGAGAGATACATATCCTTTTGTCTGGGGTTCTTCAAGGCACTGGTTCCCCAAAGTGTAGCCCCTAACCCAGCAGCAGCAGCAGCACCTGGGCAGGGGTGGGGAGCGGAGGCTGGTTAACTCGGAGATTCTCTGGCCATCCCCACACCTAGTCATTCAGAAAACCTGGGGCTGGGCCCAGGAATACTCATGTGTTGTAACAGGTCCTCTCGTGACTCCGATTGGATGCTCAAGTTCAAGTGCAGTGCCTTCCTTTGATTATAATCTTCCCTGAATCTTAGTCTTATCGCAAAACAAAAACAAGAGCATGGCTCCTTTTCCAGGGGATGTACAAGGGCACCCTTTTAAAATTTTAATGTCGTGTGTTCCCCCAGGTGTCCAAACTATGAGCCCGTCCCAAGGGTGACTCAGGTAAAGAACTTCAAGCAGCTTCCAAAGAGGGTTAATTTACCCTCAGAAGCCCTATCCCTACCTGCCCTGCCCAGGTGATGTCATGAACCAGAACTCACCACCAGGATTATCACTGAGGCATTCAATGAAGTCAGGACCCACAGGTGTAGCTCTCCTCTCTATGTCAGGAGGAGAACCAGGATTTGATTGTCAAAAGGATGTGAACGTCTTTAGGACTGAATTTCTAGCCTGTTTTTCCTCCCTCCCAGGTGATGGAGGGCAACCTGATTTAGGGCCTTCGTTCTCTGTTACCATTTTACCTACTATTTTCTTTCCGTACCAACCACTCACGGTCATCCACCGGAGTCACATTTCCAGGCTCTGACATTGTCATGTGGAGAAAGATTGTGATTTGATAATTGCTGAACATTTAAATCTCAGTCAGCTTTTCCTCACTGTCTACAACTGAGATCAGATATTTATTGTATTGTTCCATTTCTTTGTTCCTAAAAGACTGATAATTGTCTTGGCCTTTTATCTTACATTTTGTAACCCCCACACTTTATATAATTAATATTTTGAAATATTTGTTTCAAATCAAGTTGCTTCTTTTTATCTTTAGTTGCTTAGGAATGATCTAAATAAGAAATCTACACAGACTTTGTCTAAAGTACCTTTACCTAAATGTTTTCAGTAACTCAATTTCTGAACACTCGATATAAATATTACACTATGCCATACATTAAAGAAAATGTGGTTTTTCTGGAAGAATGCTTATTTATTAAGGAGCTACATTGTGATAGGTCCCATTCAAAGTGTTTGTACAATCAATTCCTGCAATAAAAGTACAGGTCCTATGTAAATAACAATACTAAGTGACTCTAGCAAATAGCATAACCCCTCAAACTATGTTTAAAATGTCTTCAAATATTTATGGTTTAGAATTTGTACCAAATGGTTATATAGTAACTTCATTGTTTTTGGTTTTTTTTAAAGATTTTACTTATTTTTAGAGAGAGGGGAGGGAGAGAGACAGAGAGGGAGAGAAACATCAATGTATGGTTGCCTTTCACCTGCCTCCAGCCATAAACCTGGCTGGAGACCTGGCTTGCAACCTGGTTATGTGCCCTGGCTGGGAATCTAACCAGCAAACTTTGGGTTCGCAGGCCGGCGCCTTAGCCACTGTGCCACCAGCCAGGGCTATATATAGTAATTTTAAAGAACAACCTACATGAATATGCAAATGTGTTTTATTGTACATGCTGCTGTCTGCTTTGGAAAAATTTCCCATCACTGAACAGGGACTCTGTCAGCAACATACTTACATTTATAAGTCACTTAGCAGTGGTGGCCATCCACCCAGGAAAGCATTATTTCCATTAAGTCACTGGTTTATCCATTTATTTATTCATCAATAAATTAATGTAAGCCTATTATGTCTTGCTTAATTGGCTGTAAAAGTCTGTATATATTACCAGACTCAACCTTGTAATTTTTAAGAACTTAAATATAATTCCTTCATTTGGTGCACTGATAAAGTTGATGAGGTGGATAAATATATGTTTAAATATTTATACTTTGTAATTCCTAGTTATAAATTATAATGATTATATAATACTCCATTTGAAATTGATACAACTAGGATTGCATGTGCTAAACTTTCACTACCCAACATCTTGCTATTTATTACTCTTCTTAGAAAAGGGAATGAAACTGAGCTTTTTAAGAACACCTAAAAATTATATATATATATATATATATGTATATATATATATATATATAACATACACCCATACAATATCATAAATAATCCCAGAAGATAACCAAGACTCTACATAATCTTGATCTGTTTAAGTACAAACACTGAAGGTGAAGGATCAGTTTGGAAGTAGTCATACAATCCAAAAATGATTTTTCTTGTTTTAATTATTTGGCTTTGGGGCAACCTCTCCTTTCCAGAAACAAGCATCTTTTGTGTATATGTGAAAATCGATCATTTGTTGGGCACTACACGAAGATTAGATACGAATTCTCAGAACCATTACCGAAGACGGGCTGAGCTTCTCCTAGACAGACCTCATGTGAGAACAATCCACTCTGGAGACACTGAGAACCAGATGTCCAACTGAATAGCTGCCATCCTCTGCAGTCACCTCGAGATCACTGCTCTGGACTTGTGACCATGTGTTATGCATTTCTAACCCTGACGTCCATGATTGAGGTCAGATGTTCCCTACCCCAGATTTTGCCCTTTGGGACTCTTTATATTTCTCAGTGGGCTGCACGGTCACAGACGCTGGTACTGAGGAGCAGCTGAAGAAAAACTTTCCCATGCAATGTTCATGCAAGTAGATATTAAGGCTAACTTTTCACTAGCCTCAAATGCTTTGTATTTATTGCTTTTCTCAGAGAGTGATAACAAGTGAACTGGAAACAAAATAGGCATCTAAAAGAGAATAACATTCTCTGCGGTCTTTAACCCAGGTGCTTGAGATATGGGGAAAGCAGCAATGTGAAAAGAATCTTGTGTGCTTCCACGTGTGCAGACAGTACATTTGAAACCTACCAACTGTCCTAACCATGGTAACTAATGCTCCTCAAAGTGCCAAGCACCAGAGTGAGGTCCATGCTTATTTTGCTACTGATTTCAACTTTACACAAATGGTCGTACAATGTTATACAAGTGTTTGATTGATTTTTACAGAGGCAACACCGTCTTTTCCCAACAGATTAATCGCTTAACCTTTTGGTGGTAGCACCGTGGGAGCTGATTCCCCAGTTCCCCATCGCTCATGTGAAGAGTCTCTTGGTAATGTTTGGAGCCGAGGATTGACTTGGGAAAGTCAGGTCCAACTAAATCGTTACTACTTTATTATTGTATTGGCACTGCATTTTCTAATTATTAGTCAAAGTTCCAAAATATAGAAAAGTTGTGTATAATAGGAATGAAGATTTAGTTTTTTAAAATTATTTTGCTATCAACTTAGATTGACAATCCACTTAATTCTTTCAATCAGCATTGGGTCCAGAATCAGAAACTTTGAAAGCTACGCAGAAAATTGTCAAACACAGCCAACGGCATTTAGAAATCATCTTTATTTGATGGGTTCTGTATAGACTTTCTAAATATAATTACCATATTTTCACATTGCTAGATACTGTATTAGAAAGTAAGCTGTTTGAAGAAAGGCACTGTGTTTTGCCTAGTAGGGTGGCTGGAAACTTTGAAGTGTTCGAAATACATTGGCTAACTGAACTAACCACACCTACACTCAACCCTTCTTTCCTACTATAGTGAGCAAAAGGTGTTTGCTAACTCATCTTGAGAGCCAAATTTGCAGTGTCCTTTCCCACTTCACAGACCAGTTGCCTGGTTGTGTTCATGAAAGTTCAAATCACAGTGTTGCTCCTGAAATGCCTCCCAAAGGATTTAAACCATGCCTTCGGTGCCATGAATGGCGTGAAAAGTCACAGTGATCAGATAATATTCTTGTGCCACCAATATCGTTGGCTAATTTAGTGAGTATGAAGTGTGCTGACTTTCCCATAATGGCTATCAGTCAAGTATCTGTGTTACCACTGCCTGCACCATCTCCCTGTGTGGATGGAAGTATATAGCTGAGGCCTGAGTATGTGTGGGCCATCCGATCTGTTGGTTTTCATAGAGATTCCTGTTGTCATCACGCAGTTCACCAGGACTTTTGCACTGGAGGGTTAATGTGGAACAAAACGCCTGGAATTGTAATGCTGGTCCCTTACATTCCAAGTTGCTTTTGCAGTATGGTATTTTAAGGCAAGTGGAGAGACCCATGTGATGAATTAACATCAGTTGCTCCATCGTTGTTGACCTTTGACTGTCACCACCGGGAAGCTGTGCTTCCCCCTCACCTCCCTACAATGTGATAAGTAGATTGTCCTTGGGCTGGGGAGGCCCGCCTATGTCCAGCTAGTTGGTAGCCAATTGTGGTTTCATTGCCTGTTCATTCTACGAGCATCCTTTTATTCCAGGACATTTGGCTTGGGAAACTGGCTGAGTTCGTATGCCAATTCCTTGTCAGTTAGCAATTTATTTGCTGACTTGGGCTAAGTGTCTACTATTAACATCACTCAGAACTGTGTTCTTCTGTCCTTTGTTTTTACCTTTAGTGCGTCCTCCCTCTCCACGTTGTTTTGCAACCCAAGACCCTTTCTACCCAAGTCACGTTTGCATATTTTGAAGCTTAAGATCAAAAAGTTTGAGTGCCCAATGTCTGGCATTTTCCATGGTTTTGTATGTTTGTAACAATGCGGTATGCTGAAGCAGTGGATAATGTGCTTTTCACATTATAACTGTCTTTTGTAACTCACATTAACAAAGCCTCCTGGGCCTTATGAGCTAGCAATGCAGGAACTGTGATATGTATAACTAGATGGTACAGTTTTTCAGTGTGGTACTTATCACTAAGCCTGATGCCTGTCCACCTGAGAGCAGGTGGTACAGCTGATGATAACCTCTGGCATGTGCACAAGGAAAGAAACTGTAAGCCTTTACACTAACATTACTAATGATAGTGAATCTAGGTGTCTACTGTGCTGCACAATTCAGCACAAAACAAATGTTGGAATTGTCAAGAGCCATCTCCACCGTCAACTTCCATAGGAGGACATCAGTAGTAGCTGACATAACCTCAGTGGCATCTGTCCCAAAGTTGTCTATTATACTGAACTATGAAGAGATACCACCAATCAATCAATGGCTCCCCCAAACCCAGCCCTGAGATGAGTGCGGTGAGATATGCATACAAGGTAGGATTCCTGCTATTATGGCTGTTTGGTACTCTGTAAATATTTGGTGAATAAGTACAATCTGACAAAGATAGTTAAAATTCCTTTTTCATTCTCTGCATGAAGAAAAGCAACATTTTCCTTTTAAAGGGCATTTCCCCACACTGATAATGCTGAATTTCTGTACCCATTTTGCAGGGGGCCTGCCAGAACTTTGGTCAGGTTTTAAAAAGAGAGGCTCCTAAATGTAAACCCTTTCTGCTTTTCCCTGTAGAATATTATTATTTATTATATTTTCCCAAAGAATTTAAAGAATCACCTTCAAAGTCTTGAGGCTTAGATGCTAAATAGGATGTATTAGGGTTTTCCAAATGAACTCAAATGTACAGGCATCTAAATGGATGGATTTAAAACCATGGTATCTCAATTGGCTACCCTCGATGTTGAAAGGGAAGCAGTGTTGGGTCCCAATGAATCCTGGCTGCTTCTGTTGCTTACTGCCTGTATGGCATGGAGCCGGCTGCTTCGCATCTGATGTCTGTTAGCCATTAACTGAGGAAGGTGGACTAAATGGTCTTCTGGGTGGCTTTCCATCCTGACAGCCTGTACGTTTACCATTGAAATGTACATTGAAATGCATTCTTCCTTGGATGAAAAGTGAACA
The DNA here is from genome assembly GCA_004026585.1 of Noctilio leporinus. NCBI lineage: Eukaryota > Metazoa > Chordata > Mammalia > Chiroptera > Noctilionidae > Noctilio > Noctilio leporinus. The sequence goes on along the minus strand of PVIW01000005.1, from coordinate 1,489,964 downwards.
GTATGTAGTTTAAATCTCTGCCTTAAATCAACTTCTGCCCTGGCTGGTGTGGCTCAGTGGATTGAACATCAGCCTGTGAACAGAGTTGCTGGTTCAATTCCCAATCTAGGCACAATGGCTAGGCTCTTAGGAGACTTGTATATAATGGCTCAGAACATGGCACATGGTGGTTCTCCATAAATGTTTCTTACTTTTCACTACCATTTGGCCTGACCCACTTCATAGAAATTTCCAGTGAACTCCAAGATCCTTGTCTTCATTTATTAAACAGCACCGAGTCACCCAAAGTATGCAACAATCAACGACAGAGTTACAGAGACTCTAGAATTAACCTATTTATTCTGTTGGATTATAGTCATTCACCAAATATTTACCGACCAGCAGTTCTTAGATAGATGGATGGATAGATAGATGGAAAGATACTATGTTGCTATGAACATTATTATGTCTTCAAATGTTATCTTCAAGTTATCCTAGGTGTCTGGGAAAGAGATAAAGGTACTTTATACCTAACAAACTGTGTAGTATATTCCAAAACTATTCTAAAGTACTTTGCATATTTTAACTCATTTAATCCTCACAACAACTCTCTGAGGTTGTTACTTATTTTCATTCGCGGCTACATCTCAGATGAGGAAGCGGAGACAAAGAGAGATGGAGTAACCTAAGATCCCATAAGCGAGGAGCCCACCGTGGAATGTTCCTGTGCTTTGCTATTTGGCCACATGTGCAAACAGCCTTTTAAAGTCATTTTAAAGAATCCTTGGTATTCAGGAGTTTCTTTTCTTTCAGCAAGCCCTTAAAACAGGAAAGGAAGTACAGGTAACTGCTACCAACTCCACTATGCTGCTAAAATCTCACTGAGGCTTGATGATGCCTTAGGTTTGAAGGTACCTTTCCTTTGACTTGTGGGTGGGGACAGGAGCCTCCAGGTGGAGTCAGAACCCAGAGGACTGAACAGCCTCCATTTCCCGACTCTCCACTCTAGCCAGTGCCAAGTAAGTGGTTTTTTCTTACAATGTAAATGCTTTTCTGCCCGAATAAACACAACATATACTCTCCCTGAAGAAGAGCCTCTGCTCGTAAAGGTGACTTTTTGGTCCAGTAGGAAATAAAAGGAACCGGAGTGGGTGTCAGGAGAAGCGTGGAGAAGGGATGGTTGGGATGGTGAGCTTTTCCTTTGACCGTCCTATTAGAGTGTGTGAGTGGAAGTCGGGGGTGGATTTTATGAGTAAATATGGGATTTTGCCACCAAATTCTTTCCTCCAGAGCTAATATTCTCATGGGATATAAATATTAATACAAGGGAAAAGGCCCTGAGTGAAGAAAAGTTTTTCCCCTTCAGGGGCAGTTTTCTCAGGACGACTGTGAAGTTTTGTAAAATATTAAAGCATTTTTATCATTTTCAAGCCAGACAGTGGCTACAACCTATAATCCTCTTTGGAAAGAGGAAAAGGGGAACCTGGTAATGTCAGTCTAGTCAAAGACCCTTCTCTCCACTTAAAACTTAGACTTTTCATGATGTGTTGGCTTTTTGATTTTTGTCATTCTGAACAAAAATCAGGTCATTAAAGTAGAAATCAGTGTACATAGGAGTGATATGACAAGATTATGCCTTAGCTACATGGATGATAACACATTGGCTGGGGTACCGGAGCATCTACCTTTCTTATCATCATGAATTAATTCTTTTATGATTTTTCTAAGTCATTCTGTTGGACCCATCTAAAAGAGCTGGAAAACAAAAAAACCAAAGCTTTCCTCAGGCAACTGACTTAATGGATAGCTAAATGTCCAGTTTCAAAAGCTGTTACTTATAAAAGGCCAAAAAAATGTTCATGTGGGCCACATCACTGTAACATATTTTTCCAAGGTGGGAAAAGCAATGAATTACAAAATACCATACTCATGGAACATATGTTTTTTCATAAGAGCAGCTGCTATTTCACCAAGTCTCGATTTTGTTTTGGAAGTGTTAATTAGTCACTTGTTGTATTTCATTTATTTCCATTCTTCGTGTGTTTGTGAGTCTTAATTGCATGATGTGGTTTCTATTCACTGCTTTTACATGATGGACATGCCACAATGTGCCTTTGGTCTTCTAATGCTTAACACTAAAAGCTAAACATGAAAATGTGAGACTTTGAGGGATGCTTGCAAACAGTTCTATTGTTGACTAGTCATGGGTGTGCATAATGGTTTCCATGTGGGCAGTTATCTGATTACTTACTTTAGGATAATTTGCTGAACTGAACTTACATTTCAGTTACACCGTATGCAAATGAGAAATATGAAAGATACAAACGTGCCCCCTAAATGCTGAACTTCCTTTGGGAAATTTTAAGCCAGGAACATATAATGAATGAAAAAAAAAGCGCCTTGTTTGTACTACAACTGGCCATCTTGGGAAATAAATGCCGGAAATCAGGTACTTTCAGTATATTTCGGGACAAACCTCTAACTCTTCTGGTACTAAAGTAAATCTTCAGATGCTATGAATGTTTGGGGCTTTAGGGATTGCAGTTTATTGCATTTTGGGGTTTAATTAAGATGAATAAGAAATGCTTTCTGGCTTCAACTCTTCCAGTTGGAAATCTTTCTAAAATATAAGAGTAGATTGACTTAATCAGCAAGACAATGACTTATGTCAACCTATTTTTTTTTAATGATTTAGACCCAGCATGCCTCAGGGTCATAATTTTCTATATCCATCATCATTGTACAATATGATAAGTATGTAAATGATGAGGGCAATGAGAACTTCTGTATTGTTGCCCTCAGAAAAGTAGGTAGTTAGTCACCACAGGATCTAGGACAGACCAGCCCTGTGAAAATTGCTGAAAGAAAATTATATTTTAATAAAAATATAATTCTTTGTTGCAGGGGTCATCTTTTGCATTTTAGGATGTCTAGCAGTGTTCCTGGCTTCTTCGAGGGGCAGGGGCAGAAATAACAGATATGCTTCCTGTGAGTGTAACAGGAAATTCAGAAAAGGTTAAGAGTAATTTCATAGAGGAAGTAGGTTAGCAGAGTCCTAAAGGATCTTTAGTGTTGGCACTCCAGGTCAAAGAGCTTGATGACTAAGGAGTTACTGTTTTGTTTTTGAACAAAAGAGCATTAGTAACCTTGATAAGAAAATTCAGTAACATTTTTATCATTGGATGAGGCATGAAGATGTTTTTAAGACAAATTTGTCTTGTGTCCCAGGCTTAGGTATAGTCTTAATGTCCACCTGTAGATAGAAGGGGAATTTAGAGGTCAAGTGTACTTCTCCCTAGTATGATCCACATGTGACCTATAACATTGAGTGAATTATTTTGCCTTCACTTTTTTCTTTTTTAAACTTCTTAAAAATGTTTATTTATTTATTAAAAAGTTGTTTTTAGTTGGAATATGGAGGAGTATATTAATTTATTATTATTCCTTTTTAAATTTAATCTAATTGTTGTTATATTACATCGATCCCCTTTTTACTCCCCTCTGTCCCCTTCCCCACCCACCCACTCCCCAACAAAATTAATCCCACTTGTTGTCCATGTCCATGGTTCTTCCATGCTAGTTCCTTGACTAAACCGCTCCCCTTCTTTGCCTCCTCCTCCCCTTCCTCCAACCCCCCTCCCCACTGCCCACTGAAGGTCTATTCATTGTATTCATGTATCTGGTTCTGTTTTGCTTGTTTGTTTGTTTTGTTCATTAATGTCCTGTAATGGGTGAGATCATATGGTATTTGTCTTTCAGTGACTGACTTATTTCACTAAACATAATACTTTCCAGTTCCATCCATGTTGTTGCAAAGGGTAGGAGTTCCTTCTTTCTTTCTGCTGTGTAGTATTCCATTGTATAAATATACCAAAGTTTTTTGATCCATTCATCCACTGATGGGCTGTTTCCAGCATTTGGCTATTGTAAATAGTGCTGCTATGAACATAGGGGTACATAGGTTCTTCTGAATTGGTGTTTCAGGATTCTTCAGGTAAAATCCTAGTAGTGGAATTGCTGGATCAAAAGGCAGTTCCATTTCTAGTTTTTTAAGGAAACTCCATCCTGTTTTCCACAGTGGCTGCACCAGTCTGCATTCCCACCAACAATGTACCAGGGTTCCCTTTTCCCCACATCCTCACCAACACTTGTAGTTTATTGATTTGTTGATGATTGCCATTCTGACAGGTATGAGGTGGTATCTTATTGTGGTTTTAATTTGCATCTCTCTGATGGCTAGTGATGTTGAGCATTCTTGCAGATGCCTTTGGGCCCTTCGTATGTCCTCCTCAGAGAGTTGTTTGTTCAGATCCTTTGCCCAATTTTTAAAATTTTTTATTTAATTATATTTTAAAGATTTTATTATATTTTAGAGAGAAGGACAGGGAGAGAGATAGAAAGGAAGAGAAACATCAATGTATGGTTGCCTTTCACCTACCTCCAGCTATGGACCTGGCTAGAGACCTGGCCTGCAACCTGGTTATGTGCCCTGACTGGGAATTGTACCAGCGACCTTTGGGTTTGCAGGCCAGCGCCTACCCACTGAGCCACCAGCCAGGGCCCTTTTGCCCATTTTTTAATTGGGCTATCTGTATCCCTGGTGTTGAGTCACATAAGTTCTTTATATATTTTGGATATCAAACCCTTATCTGAGGTATCATTGACAAATATGATTTCCCATACTGTTGATTCCCTTTGAATTTTGCTGATGTTTTCTTTAGCTGAACAGAAACTTTTCAGTTTGATATAGCCCCATTTGTCTATTTGTTCTTTGATTTCCTTTGCCCTTGGAGAAGAATCAGTAAACATATTTCTGTGTAGGATATCTAAAATTTTACTGCCTATATTTTCCTCTAGGATCTTTATGATGGCACTGCTTATGTTTAAGTCCTTTATCCATCTTGAGTTTATTCTGGTGTACGGTGTAAGTTGGTGGTCTAGTTTTATTTTTTTGCTTGTCCCTGTCCAGTTCTCCCATCACCACTTTTTGAAGAGACTGTTTTTACTCCATTTTATGTTCCTTTCCCCTTTGTCAAATATTAATTGACCAGAGTCCTGGGTTTGTTTCTGGGCTCTCTATTCTGTTCCATTGATCTATATGTCAATTCTTATGCCAGTACCAGACTGTTTTGATGACAGTAGCCTTGTAGTATTGTTTGAAGTCCGGTATTGTGATTCCTCCTACCTTGTTCTTCTTTCTCAAGATTGCTGAGGCTATTGGTGACATTTTTGGCTTCATATAAAAATTTTAAGTATTTTTTCTACATCTGTGAAATATGTCATTGGTATTTTAATTGGGGTTGCATTGAATCTCTAGAGCGTTTTGGGTAGCATGGACACTTTACTGATGTTAATTCTTCCCATCTGTGAACATGGTATGTGCTTCCATTTATTTGTATCTTCCTTCATTTCTTTCTTCAATGTTCTGTAGTTTTCTGAGTACAGGTCTCTTACCTCCTTGGTTAAGTTTATTCCTAAGTACTTTATTATGCTCGTTGCTCTGGTAAATGGGATTTGTTTTCTAGCTTCTATCTCTGATGTTTCATGATTGGTATACAAAAATGCTTTTGATTTCTGGATATTGACTTTATATCCAGCTATTTTGCTAAATTTGCTTATTAGGTCAAGTAGATTTTTGTGGAGCCAGGTTTTGTATGTACACTATCATGTCATCTGCAAATAATGACAGTTTGACTTCCTCCTTTCCAATTTGGGTACCATTGATTCCTTTTTCTTCTCTGATAGCTATGGGTAGAACCTCCAAAATGATGTTGAACCGAAGTGGAGAAAGTGGACAGCCTTGTCTTGTTCCTGATCTTTGGGGGAAAGCTTTTAGTTTTTGCCTCTTGAGTATGATGTTGGCTTCAGGTTTCTCATAGATGGGCTTTATGATGTTGAGGTATGCTCCTTCTATTCCCATTTTGCTGAGTGTTTTTATCATAAATAGTTGCTGTACTTTATCAAATGCTTTTTCAGCATCTATTGATATGATCATATGTTTTTGTCTTTCATTTTGTTGATGTGGTGTATTACATTTATTGATTTTTGAATGTTGTACTATCCTTGTATTCCTGGAATGAAACCCACCTGATGATGGTGTACAATCTTTTAAATGTATTGCTGGATCTGGTTGGCCAGTATTTTGTTGAGAATCTTAGCATCTATGTTCATCAGAGATATTGGCCTATAGTTTTCTTTCTTAGTTGTGTCTTGACCTGGTTTTGGGATTAGACTAACTCAGTTGCAAACCAATAAATCCACGATCAGCCACCAGGCTCACACTCCACTTTGGGAGGCTGACTGACTGACCCAGCTGTAAGTCCGAGAGTTTGTAATCAGATGCCAGGCCCAGGTGCTGCTGAATGAGAAAGACTGACTCAGTTGCAAAGCAATGAATCCATGATCAGCCACCAGGCTCAGTTGCCACTGTGCAAGGCTGACTGACTGACCCAGCTGTAAGTCACAGTTTGCCCAGGTGCTGCTGGGCAAGAGATGCCTCTTCAGGTGCCAACTCTTATATCTATGCTCAGACACAGCAGGGAGGGAGAGGTTTATTTAGATGTAAATCAGAGAATTGTGATCAGGCGCCCAGCTCAGGCACCGCTGGGCGGGGCAGATTGCTTCCATTGGGCGGGGCTATGAGGACCCTCATAGGGAAGCTGCTGGGCACAGCACTGTCTGCCCAAGATGTGGGCGATGAGTCAGCACCGGGACCCCCACGGCCACCTTCCCACTTCTCTCCTCCAAGCCACAGCTGCAAACTCCCCACGTGTCTCCAGTCCTCTCTGCCGTCCCTCTGCAGGAGCCCAGGGTAGGTGGGAGCCAATGTATTGTCGCTGTGGTCACCCTAGCAGTTCTTTGTCTCCAGTGCTCTCTCAGGGCAGTAAACCCTGTGGCTTTCCGCCCTTTTCAGCTGGATAGTGCCCTGCTGTCCGCCATGTTGCTGTAGCTGGGACACCCAGATGGGGAACCAGCACCCCGTCCCCTCTCAGGTGGAGCCCCAGCTCTGTCCCTTCAACCTCTGCCTATGGTGGGGGCCCAGCCAGCCCTCTCGCGTTTCCGCGATTCCTACCAGTCACGTTGTGATGAAGCGGCCTCTTCTGTTCTGTCCGTGGTTATAGGACTTCTTTCCAGCTGGTGTTCTGTTGGTAATTCCAGCTGACGTTTTCCTCCAAAAAACATAATTCCAGATGCGACCTGGGAGGAGGTTGGTGCAGCTCCACTCCTCTGCCATCTTGCCGGGACTCCCACTTTTTTCTGATTCTTCTTTCTTCTCCTTCTCCTCTTCTCCAATCTTATCTCTATTTGCCTTGTTTTTTTTTTCATTCTTCTTCCTGTTCCTTCACTTTTCCTTTCCCTGTGTCTCTTAAATTAGAGTAATGGAGGCCTTTAAGAATTGAGTGCATAGTTATACCCAGTGTGTTCACTTCCTCTGGCTGCTGAAATAAATTATCACAAACTGGTGGTTAAGACAATAGAAATGTATTCTCTCACAGTTCTGGAAGCCAGATGTTCAAAATCATTTTTATTGGACATAAATGAAAGGCGGTGCTTATTTTGGAGGCTCTAGAGTAAAACCCATTCCTTGTCCCTTCCAAGTTCTGGTAGATGCCAGCATCTCTAGACTTGTGGCCACATCCCTTTTCTCTAGTCTCTGCCATCAGTCACATGGCCTTTTCTGTTTGTCAGATCTCCTTCTGCTTCCCTCTTTTAAGGACACTCATGATTATATTTAAGGTCCACTCTGATAATCCAAGATAATTTCTCCATGTCAAGATCCTTAACTTAATTAAATCTGCAAACCCTTTTTCTAAATAAGATAATATTTATAAATTCCAGGGATTAGGACCAGATAAATGTGGGCACCATTATGCAGCCCCCTGCCATCAGAATAATACAAAAGAATAATACAAAGAGCCCTTTCTTAACATATAGCAGTCAACACTGAGTCCATCCAAAATATATATGAGCCTTTATGGTGGACCTCACTGGCAAACATGAAAAAGGAATCACACCTCCTCATGTGCCTTCTGTTCATTGGAATAGCCTTCTGTGTTTGAGAAACACGTCCCTACCAAGGATTGAAGAATGAAAAGGAACCTCATTTTAACTTTCCGGTTCCCTGAGTACCAACCATCAAGTCCCAAATAATGAAGGTCAAGACCTAATAGTGTGTTTCTTCTGGAGAGCTCTCTGCTTTCCTTCTCAGACTTTGAAGCCTAGTTTTTAGTAAGGAAAAGCCATTCCCTGGGCCTGTAAGTTATAGTTCAAGTTGCCAACACACCTTTTTCAACTCAAGCTGGAGTAGATACAGAGAAGTTCAAAGAGAGGACTGGTAAGGAGCAGTCCTAGCTAAAGATCCTGCTTTATTCAGACAAGACATTGAGACTGTAAGGAAAGAGATGCTTTAGGCCCTTCACATTTAGTTTTCTTTAAATAATCCTATCACCCATAAGAATGAGGAGGATGAAAATATAAAGGAACATGAAAATTAATGCCACTTTTAGTTACAGGCAGACAATTTTCCCGTACTAGGTCCTTTGGGGAAAAGAATGTGGATAAATGTGCAAGCATGCATTCCCTAAAGGTCTTATGCATCCTTGCATTGCCTACTCTCAGAATTCTTATTCAGTGAATTTTAGAATAATGATTCTAATGGGAAATAAATATTACTCGTCTAAAAGAGCATTTTTAACATTATTCTAAGACATACTGAGTTGTTTTAAGCTCATATGTCTGATAACCACTTTGACCTTTTCCACATTAGCACACTTGACATTAAATACAGTGCAGTTTCTGTAAGGATACTTCCTTTTCCAGCAATAGTTGATTAGTGACCTGTTATACCCCATGGGGAAATTATCTCAGAATCTCTGTTGACCAGAAGTGGTTTTCTTAGGTCAGTGTTTCTCAACCTTGGCACTATTGACATTTCGAGTAGGTAATTCTGTGTTGTGGAGTTGAGTTGTGTATCATAGAATGCTTAGCAGCGTTCCTGCCCTCTTCCCTCTGGATGTGATCCCTTTGCCAAGTTGTAGCAACCAAAAATGTCTCCAGATATTGACAAATGTCCCTTGAGAAGGCAAAACCATTCCTGATTCAGAATCGCTGTTCTAGCTCTATTACTTACTTATTTAATAATGGTAGCTAGCATTTGTGGAACACATTCTAAGGGCCAGTAACTAAGTGGGCATATACTAAGTACTTCACTCATATTAATACATTGGAATCTTACAAAATCTCACAAGGTAAATGCCATTATTATTCCTCTTTTACTGATAAGAAAACGGAGGCACAGACATGTTGAACAAATGTGCTAAGATTACATACACAACTTTTAAACAGTGGAGTCAGGATTTGAACCAGCAGTTAGGATTTGCTCTTAATTCATGCTCTTAGCCATAATAATGCAGCTGCTCTTCAGGACTCATTTAAGAATATTTTGTGACAGACTTGAAAAGCATCTTCCTTTGCAGCTATTTAAAGGTTGTAAATAAACTATAACCATGGGTGAAAGGATTGGGAAGAGCCATTGATTGAAAGCACGCTTTGAGCGGGATACTCATCTTGAGACTTACGTACAAGTTATTTCCTTTACTCCTCACAGTAGCCCAATTCAGTAGATACTGTTCCATTCAATTTTTGTATGGGAGCACTTGGCTCCAAGAAAAACAAAAATGAAGTCATTTTATCCAAGGTAAGAGCTGGTATAATCATTGGCAGAAACAGAATCTCACCCAATGCTTTCTGACTTCTAAGCCCATATTCTCTTTATGTCACTCAAGTACCTTTCCTGGGTTTTAAAAAGATTCAGGGAGGGGCATTTTTAGGTTCTTTAACTACATCTTCTGGCCCAACCTACTCTGTTGTATAAATTTCACATTGCCTGATACTTAGAGCTTTTGAACTCTCACTTAATCTTTCCCTGAAGTCTTCAGACACAGTTTAGTAAGAGGCATCGATGGGTGGGCATGGGTGCCCACAGACCTGGTGGATCCTGGCCCGGCCACTTTGCTGCTCTCTGACCTTGGGCAAACCACATTACAACTGGGAGCTTCAGCTTCCTTATTTGTAAACAAGGGGATGATAATAATGCCTACTCTGCAGGGTGAAGAAGAGAAATAAGGTATGAAAATGCTATCATTAGTCAGTACAAGTTTGCCTGTTAAAATTGCAAGCTATGCAGTTTTCCACTTTTCGTGTTGCTTTCTTCCTTTGAAATCACTGGCAGTGTTTCCACTCCAGTTCTTCCTATCTCCATGAAGGATACCTGGAAACCTGCCATTTAGAAATTTGTTAAGGCCCATTATTGATTGAAATGAAGATATCTTGGGAGTAGACAGAACATTGAAGTCTTTGTTACGCACACTTCTGAAGATCCGTTTGGGCACCTGGAGAGGGAATGTGAAGGTGAGGAAACAATGATCTCACAAGATGTTTTTAGACCATGCAAAAAAAATTATTTTGAAAGATAGTATCACTGATTTGTATTCCCAGAGAGCAATAATGAATATTAAGAGCTTAATTTTTTTCCATTTTTGCATTGGAAAATAATTTTCATTGAGGTATAATTGCTATATAGCATTATTAGTTCAGGTGTACAATATAATAATTCAATATTTATACATGTTGCAAAATGATCACAATAAGTCTAGCTAACATCCACCCCTATACATAGTTATTTTTTTTTCCTTGTGATGAGGACTTTTAAGATCTAATCTCTTAGAAACTTTCAAATACACCGTATAGTATTATTAACTCTAGTCATCATGCTGTATGTAACAGTCCCATGATGTTTATCTAATTTTTAAATTTATTTATTTATTTTTAGAGAGAGAGGAAGGGAAGAGAAAAGAGGAAGAGAAACATTGGTTACCTCTCATATACCTACAACTGGGGTCCTGGCCCACAACCCAGGCATGTGCCCTGACTGGGAATCAAACTGGTGACCTTTTGTTTCACAGGCTGGTGTTCAATCCACTGAGCCACACAAGCCAGGGCCCATGATATTTGTTTTATAACTGGAAGCTTGTACCATTTGACCCCCTTAGAAATTTTTTTTTTTAATGAAAGTCTGCACTGTGATTTAGATAGGTGAAAATTAATGTGGAACTTTTAAAAATCATAAAAATATGACCATGCACTTGCACACCTGCATATAATTGAGATGTAGGATAGGAAGTAACGAAGTATAAGAAATGGGGAGGAATGTAAGTCTCTAGGAAAATATGGTGAACTTCACAACTCAAATATGTGGAAAATATTAATAAATTTCTTGGTTCTTCTAAAGTGAGCAAAAAACAATTATACAATTCATAGGAATATGTCTCACATGTACTTAACTCAAAAATTGGGACCTTGCAGGGTGACCAGTTACTCAAGGCAAATGTCATTAAAAAAAAAGTCATTTGGAGAAGAAGGTGTTTATATCTAGTTGCCTTGCTGAGAATGTGGGTCACAGTTTACAGAGATTCCAAAGGTAATGTGATAATATGGCGTGTCCACTCAAGGGCAAACCAGTGGAAATGTTCTGAATCAAAAATAACTCAACATTTGAGAATTCTGAGAGGACATTCAAAACCTCTCCATCCAGAGAAATTGGGAAGGAGGAATATATTAGCTTGTTTGAAGATTTCAAGTGATTATGTTTAGTATGTTATCAATTATTTGTTGAAATTTTAAATCTCATGACTAATTAGATTTCACCAAAATAAAGACTTCAGGGAAAGCTCATATTCATCTATTGGGCAAAAAAGTTAAATGCAATTAAGCATGATTTTTAAAAGATGTTTTTTCAGTCCCTGTACAGACCAAGGCTATGAAATTCAGTTACATTTAGGCAATCATGGTATCACATCCTGGTTATCAGAAATGGTCATTGTGAAAGTTGATCATGGTATATTGGATATTTGCCAGCTCAGCAAAAATCATTACAATAGCAAAGTCCACACATAGCTAAATAATCCCAAAACTTTCCTTTTGTTTTCACTTAATAATGGGCACAACAAAATTTCACCTCTAAAAGGAACTTGAAAGCAACTCCCTTGTAATTTGACAGAATTTGACCTGAACATCCATTTGTGTAGTCAAGAAATGACAAGGAAATGACAAATACCATTACTTCCTTTGTTATTCTTTGGGAGTTAATGTGTTGATTCTGTAAAGCTAAGAATATAGATTTATTTTTTTTTCAGGAAAACAACCTCATTTTCAAATGTGTCAGAAGAAACTTTATAAAGAAAACTTTATGAAAAAGGAAACAGGTAAAAGTTACACTCAGAATGAAATATATGGGTTGGAAGATGACAAAGAGAAAGGCAATAATGGGCTCAGAATTTTGGGGAGGTGCTTTCTCTGGGGGTGAGGTAGGGAGGGGTTCAAATATGGAGGCTAAGTTTTCCTGCTGGCAGTCATGCGGAATGTTCTTCTAAAACAGAACCACAGTATGGTTTATAACCTTCAGGCAAAGAGAATAGATAACCTCCCTTAGCCTTTCAGAAGAGCCAAGGCAAGCCATTCAAGGGAGAGACCAGTTTCCAGAAAAAGCAGTAACAAGAAGCTGCCTCCCACTAACTGCCACTTTAGGTCACTGGAAATATGCATACATGCCCAGGTGCTTTGGGCAAGTTGGAGACATTACCCTGAGTGCTGCTGAGTGGAAAACATTTCAAAGGCAAGGGGCAGTGAGAGAACCAAAGCCAATCAGAGTAAAGAGGATGTTCGAATAGAGAGAGGGGGTGGGTATATATAGACTAAGGGTTTGGGGCCTCTTTCTCTCTCTCGCTCCACTGTCTCTGATCTAGCCAACTTTTGGGCAGGTATTTATCACTCCAAGCGGACAACAGGGATCAGGTGAGTCTGGGGTGAACTAGATCACATTTACTTGCATACATTGGGCAGTGGCTCTGTGAGACTGGCTGAATTCTGGTCAAAAAGACCAGCATGTCCTGTGTATTCTTGTTTAATCTGCTCCGGTTTAAGGAGTCTGCCATTGACTGTGAGCTCACTACACATTCCAGAAATGAGTGGAATATGTGGCTGACATTGCTTCCTCTCGTCCTCTCTGCTTGGGAGAGGCCAGGATGACACTCAGGTCTCCAATTGTACACCAGAGCATGTGCTCTGCAGCCTACTTGGCAAGCACACTGTGAGACTAAATGAGCCTCTGCCTGTGGGCCATCTCCTTTGGAAGAGAGGCAGACTGTGCTTCTAAGGTGTCAAACTCTGAATACATTGCTGCAGAGTTTTTCCCCTAGGAAAGGTTTCTTGTAACTATCAGAAACTAGAAATCTTCGTCTAGAGAAGAAATTCCAGCTTCTAAAAGGCTGGTCTCAGTTGTGAGCACTTTTTAGTGCCTAGTGATGCTCCCAGTGTGATGTGTTGGTAAGTGATGAGGCCAATCACAGCAGCAGAACAAACTGTGGTCGTGGTAACTAGTGGTTAGCTCCAGCTCTTTGTCTCCTGCCATCTGTGCAGAATCTCTCACCCATTTTACATGTTCTCATATTTTTCTAAGGCAGAAGAGTTGTGGGGATGGGGGGACCACCTCAAATGCCATTCTTTGCTAGTCCCAGTGTTAATCTAGTGATTACTCTGAGGATTTCAGTTCAAGATAGAGGAGCATTGATAGGAATCTGTGCAATTAAAATACAGTCTAATAAGTTTGTTGTTCATGTGGAGGACTGAGGCCATGAAATGAAATGCTTTACTTTGGATTGTATTAAAATAAAGATCAAAGGGAACTGATGGATAGCTTCAACATACAATGGTATTGTCGGAGCTGATGATCAAAGGTGTTTGCATTACCCTCCACCTCACAATAACCTTAATTCCTAATTTATTTACAAATTGAGTGAATGCAGCTTGCTTAAACTTATCTTAGAATAAAAGATTATTGGAACCTCAAGTACCATTAGGTGGTTTGGGACTTGTCATCTTATTCTTTAATCTCATGATCAAAGATGATCACTAAGAAAAAAAGTTTAAAAGAATGTTACAATGGCAATCCTGATTTGAGGGTACCAGCCTGATGTGTGCCTTGTGTTTTGCTATGGGAACTTGACACCTCCCAGCTTTTACTGCCTGAAAACTCAGGCACAGCTGCCCTATTAACTTGATCACACAGGTAGGGAAGGCACAAGTATGGGATAGGGGCTGAAGCCCTATGGTTAGATGTGTCATTGTCAAGATTTTAACTTTTATTTGGAGGTAGGGTAGGGGTAGTTCACAAGTGTTCAGTCAATTATTAGTAACTCATTATTATTTCTATAAAATCTTCTTATCTGTTTTGCATTCAGCCATCAATGAAGAGCAGGAGGATTCCACTAAAACATTTCTTAAATGCCAACTACATGGACTTTATTTTGTTTCCGAGCTTCTCAGTACACCATTCCAATTTAGAAGCATCCAGGACAAAAACTCTGAATAGTAGAAGTTTTTAATTTAGCAGATTGTCATGTTCATATGAACAGATATGTATATAGGTGGCTTTAATTATTAATAATGCTAGTTTTGCTTGCATAACACACATGTACATACTGTTGTATGTTCGCATAAAGTGTTGTCTTTTCCAAAGTCCTCATAGGTGATCATATTCTGAACTTCATAATCGCCCAGCAGAAGGGTTAAATGACCTGCCCAGACTCACACTTAGTAAGTGGGAGGGCCCGCACCGCAGTGAAGTTTCCTGATCCCTAGCCAGGAGTTCTTTCCACTACAACAGCTGTCACTGCTTACGGGGAAGGCAAGTGGAAGAAGCTGATTTAGCTTCTCTAAAGTTGAGAAGTATTGATAGTGACAGAAAGATCAGCAGTGCTGTTATTTTCCAAGTCAGTTGATCGAAGACAGTCCTATGTATGATTGAGGTAAGTTGTGAAACCAGCCATGGGTGATAGCTTTGATGTATTCTGCTTATAGTATGCTATATTCCACCATCACCTGGTGCTCTGATTCTTTTGTTACCTATCTTTTTAATTGCCTTTTTTGGACAACTAAACCATGTCATAGCTATTCATTACACTAGTAATAAAAAACACTGATGCCAGATTCCCTATTACCAAAAATATGCAAAACTAGAATCTTAAACCACATTTTACCCCAATTGCCAAAAAAGTGGCAATATAATAAAATTCCATTTCCAATACTTCCCTTTAGTCAAGAAAGTTTTCAGTGGAGGTGGGTATTCATAGTATACAAATTTACAGTATTACTTCAAGGTTAAAATGGTAAGCCATTTTTTTAGACATTCTCTTTTGAGACTCCCATTTATCTGATTTATGGTTAAGTCTAATAACAGAGATAAGACAACTTGAAAGGTCTTTATTCAAACAGCACTCACTGGCAGGTTTAGTAAAAGAAATGGAAAACTGTTACCACGTTACAAACAACAGTATGATTATAATCCAAATCAACCACATTGACAATGAAGTATTCTCTGTTTGAACTCAAAATACCATTACCAAATCAGAAGCGATAGGAAAGCCCTCTCTAATAACCTTGGTGTGATAATAAGTATTCATTAAATTCAACCTGACACATTAGACTTTTGTAATTAAAAATGTTTGTCCCATAGGTCCTAAAAGGCAATTTTCATAATTGAAACAACACTCATTTTCTTAAGAAAAAAAGGTTAAAACCCTGTATTCCATGAATAGAGGTTAAGCTGTTATAACAACAACAAAATAAAATAAGACAAAACAAAAAACCCAAATGTAGTAGCTTATACATATAGATAGAAATGTATTGCTCATATTACATTTCCATTGGTCCAGGTGGCACAGTAGACAGATTCTTTTAGGATATTAAAGGACATAGGTTTCTTCCTTTCTGCTGCTTTACCATCCCTTGGTCTTGTGCTTAATGTTACCGAAGCTGGGTCTCCATCGCCTCTGTGCTACAGCCGATTGAAGAAAGGATGAAAGAGAGTCCAGGGCAAGCACCTTTAATGAGATAACTCAGAAATGACAGATAACTTTTCTGCGAAGCTCTTTATATTTGCTTCGATTCTAAATGATAGCTTTACTGTGTAGAGTAATCTTGGTGGTAGGTCCTTCCTTTTCATCACTTTGGATATTTCTTGCCAGTCCCTTCTGACCTGGAAAGCTTTTGTTGAAAAATCATTTGCTAGTCTTATGGGAGCTACCTTGTAGGTAACCAGCTGCTTTTCTCTGGAATGTACACCGGAAATTAATACAGTTTATGTGAACTATAACTGAAAAATAAAAAAATAATTTAACTTGAAAAAAAATGATATATCAATTTCACTTCTCTCCCATTGACTGGAACTTTAGCTCATGAACTAACTTAGCTTCAAGGGATGCTGGGAAATGTAGTTTGTAGATGGGAGGTCATGTTTCTATAAAGTGAAGTAGAGAAGGAATATTGGAAGGTGGAGGGGTGGGTTCAATTCTTTTTTTTTTTTTTTTAACTTTTTAAAAATATTTTATTTAATATTTTTAGAGACAGGGGAAGAGATAGAGACAGAGAGGGAGAGAGATATCAATGTATGGTTTCCTTTCACCTGCCTCCAGCTATGGATCTGGCTGGAGACCTGGCTTGCAACCTGGTTATGTGCCCTGACTGGGATGGGTTCAATTCTTAACAGAAAGGAGAAGAAGGGATACTGGAGGATATCTAGCAGTGCCTGCCACAAAACAGTATAGAAAATAAAATGCATTTACTTAACAGGAATAATGCATCATCAAGGACACACAAACAAGTTAAAAATTGAATTAATGCTAATAGTGCTTGGGTTATTTGAAAATAGTGGTTCTCAAATTTTCTCAATCTCAGTGGTTCTCAAATTTCTCAGAATTGTACCAATTCTTTGAGGTAAAAGTTGTGCACATCACCTATACCCGGCACAAAGACAGCTGTGTATCTGGCTTTGTTTTTAATGGGAAGATATGAAAGTAGTTCCTAGTTTTTGTATGGGTAGGTTAGACAGGCATGCCATTCTTTTACATATTACTGGAAAATGAACTTTCCTCCCGTAACCTGCCATTTCTATTTTATGAAGCCAGTACTCCCATTGGGCTTCTAACTTAAACACAGTGCAACTTGGTTTACCAAGTATATTTCTCATCTACTGACTGCATATTCTGTCACTTCTATTGCATAAAAATATCCCCAATTCACCCTCTAGCCTAGCTAGGCCTTTATCATTTAAGGCCTGGAAGCTGTTACCAGACTGATCTTTCTACAATCAAGTTATCCTTACATATTCAAATTGCTGCATTGTCAACAGGTGGCCACCCCCAAATAAATAAAAGCATCTAGTCATAATTCTTCCATCCTTAAAACATTCTGTTTGTTCTTTGATCTCTTAAGAATAATGTCTCAGTTCACTATTTTGGCATACAAAACTCTCTTCAGTTCAGCTGTGGCTTCATCTCTCATCACTCAGCTCCCACCCAACCTAAATTCTAGCCATACTTCATGCTTTGCTAATCTCCAAACCCAACTGCTTTTTCATGTCTCTGTACTTTTGTACACGATGTTCTTGTGACCTAGAGTAGCCCTTTCCATTTCCTTCTGCCTAAGAAGTTCTATACTTTAAAGATCCCATTATAATTAGAAAGTTGCTTTCCCAAATGAAGCTGGTCACCCTTCTTTGCTCCTATAGTATTCTTGGTTATCTGAACTGCTATCATAATTATGTGTTTACATGCCTCTCTTACCCAGGGCATGCTCTCCTTGACAAGCCAGGACCACCTGGGCCTTGCACAATGGCTGGCAAAAAAAAATAGCCACTCAGCAAGTGTTTGATTGGGAACAATGATCTAAAGACTCAGTTGCTAGACATAGCACAAAGGCAGTTGTGGTGAAGTAACCACTGACCAAAACAGTCAACTGTCCATTGAACACTTACTCTAAAAATGTTCTGTTGCTTAATACTATGAGGGGATCAAGAAAGAATAAAATAATTATCTCCCTTAACTCTTTGCCCTTAAGCTTAAAATTTAATTAAGCATCTGAGACTGGTATTTTGGAAATTAGAGTATTCATGTGTCTTTTTTATTGTTCTGTTTTGGGCCTATTAGACTATAAAGTCTGTTTTCATTATTGTCTACCCAGCTGTCATTGCTCACATAGTAGATGTTCAAAAATCTTTGTTGAAGAAGAATGCATAAAAGGTTTTCAGAATACACGGAATGACTGTATTTAAATTTTGTGGCATAACTTCCATAGATACCTTTGAAGATGAGATAAAGATACAGGTACCAAAAGAAGATTTGGGTCAGTCTGAAACATCTTCTTAAATAAGGATTTAAGTTTGAGTGGTAAACATACAATACAATATGCAGATGATGTATTAATGGAATTATATGCTTAAAACCTATATATGTTTATGAAGCAATGGCACCCAATGATTTTAATTTAAAAATTAAAAGAATAAAAAATGATAAGACTATCAAGAAAATGTGGAAAACATGTCAAGGATATAAGAAAAAATATGAGAAAAGGGACTGCATTACTCTATAGTAATACAGCTAGTGCCATGTAAATGCTACCTAATAAACCACCCCCTAACTCAGGGTCTTACAACAGCAAACATTTATTTTTACCCTTGTGGGATGCTGGGTTAGGCTGGCTCAGCCAGCTCTTGTCAGGCTGCAGGACACTTAAGTGGGGATTGGCTCCAGACTGTGGTTGGTTTCATGCCTGTGCCATTCCTGTGTTGTCTTTGGTAGGGGTAAATATAACTTAGGTATGAGAAGGGTATGAATAATTGTGATGAGGCTTCATTTATTGATGTATTCATTGTTCACAATTATCCATGTTAGAATTGTACATGTATACCATATGATTTTACCGTATTTCCTACTAGAGTGAATGGGATATACCTCCCAGGCACATTGATGTTGGCATTTCCAGTTTTAGGCTAAGACCTCAAGAGAAATTGTGATTTTCTGTTCACCCTCTTGCACTTCTGCCCTTTGCCATAAAAAAAAAAGCTTGCCCCCAAATACATGGCGATAGAAGGAGACTAGGCTTCATTATACAAAATAGAGTATACAGATATATATTATAATGTTCTACAGCTGAAATTAACATAAGAGGTCTATCTGGAAAAAGTCTAGCCATTAAAAACATAATGAGAATGGTTTGGGGAACACTGATATAATCTGGTGGCCAAGAAGAGTGGACTGGAATGCTCATGCGTAACAGTGATGACTTCACTGTACTAGTCAGTGGGGGTGGCAGATGTCGTTGAGTTAACATGTGTACTGAGTGGCTGTCACATTCAAAATGAGCTAATAGAACAATGAGCCTGCATCAGATTTTGTATTACGCTTAAACATTCTTCTGCGGAACTATTTGAATGATTCAGAAGGTAACTGGTGACTGGCAGCTTCATCATGATAATGCACCCACTCATGCATCACATCTAGTGCAGAGTTTTTTTGGAGAAGCATCAAATCATCCAGGTGACTCAGCCCCCTTTAGCCCAGATTTGGTGCCCTGTGACTTCTAGCTTTTCCTAAAACTAAAATCATCTTTGAAAGGGAAGTGAGTTGAGACCATCAGTGAGATTTAGGAATACATGGATGGGGCAGCTGATGGGGTTGGGAAATCCGTGTGATATCCCAAAGTGCCTACTTTGAAGGGAACTGAAGCATCCTTGTCCTATGTACAATGCTTCTTGTATCTTGTATCTTCTGCAATACAGGTTTCTATTTTCCATAGTACACGATGGATACTTTCTGTACAAACCTCTTATGTAACATTACTCAATGACATTACCCTGAAAGGTTAAAATTTTAAAAAGAATTACAATAAGTTGCCCCCCAATAGCTGCTGGACCATAAAGATGAAAGATACAGGATGTCAATTTGTTTCTGATCCAAAACTTGGAGCCCAGTCATTTACAGAATGAAGCAAACCTGCCCCTGATAACCCTCAAACCAGTGAGCAAGAAAAATATATCCTATTGTTTAAGACCCTAGGTTTGTAGCAATGGTTGATGAATATATGTGTGACAGTATGCAAAGACAAGGAGTAATCAGAAATTCTCTTGGCTAAGTATTTTTGAATGGTGGCAGGAACGGGATGTGGTGACTGACAGGACAGAGGGGCAATAAGTGAGAAGGGGGTGGGTTCAAGTTGACAGTGGTCAAGTCCAGGTTGGATAGGAAAATCAAGGTGGACTAATTCAGTAGCCATAGAATGTTAAAGCTGAATGAAATGTTGAAATTACCTGCAATCTGCAAGGGAGAACTGGCCTGCAGAATAGTTTTGTTAGGCCAGTATAGATTTTTTAAAATTTCAATTTGAATGTATTAGGTAAGTCATATAGTATCAAGTTCTTTACCTTCCTGACCTTTCCTTTTTCACACTCTATACCTTTGAATGCATTAGAAGTTACTTCCCCTAATAATGCCATCATTATTTATCCCTAGCTACATCAATATTAAAGTGAATATAAGATATGTGAATTATAATGATGATAGTAGGCATGAATTGGGCATTTATTACAGGTTCAGAGCTATCTTATCTCATGAATTCCCATTTCATAGATAAGACAAAATTAAGTTAAGTAACTTGCCAAAACAAAATTAAGTTAAGTAACTTGCCAAAGGTCAACAGTTTTAAGTGGAAGAGCCACAATTTGACAACTGCAGTTTATTGAACAGTTTCCACTGGGTCAGCCAAATGGGAGACTGGGATTATTTTTGTGTAAACACTTTCCCCAGCTGTCTGATCTGGACTCCTCCTTCCATTCCTGGTAGCAAATCCCTTTGCCACATCTTAGCCAGATTTATAACTCCTGTCACTTTTGTGTATTAACTGATCATCCATTTTATAACTTCAGTCTCCCCTCGACCTCAAATTTTTCACTTCTTGATTAACAGCTTGGCCTAGAGCTCAAGGGGACCGAAGGAAATGAGTGGTGGTTTTCTCTCATCCCTCTCCCACTCCTGTCCTGGACAACATGGAGTATTGGATTTGTGGGTATCTTTGGAGGGGAGATTGAAACCATGACCTTGTTCTTTTATTCTCTTTTCAAAATCTGTGACATCTGCTATTGAGGAATTGTTGGGGAGAAACAATAGAGAAATGGCAGATTGCTTTTGATTCAACTGCCACGTTGTATAGTTCTCTTTCTGTAGATTTTCTTTGTTTCTCTGGTCAGCTCAAACCAGTCTGCTATGCTGTCTGTTTAACAGGTGTCCGAATGATGATTCTGTAGAATGTCACATGTGTAATAATTTCCTTATAAATAGACTTGGAGTAGGACTTTCCATAGCATCTTATACCTGAGTTAGAAGTTCCAGCCCTGGCACTACCTTGCCCGCCCAGCTCCTACCCCCAACATTACACATTAAAGCTTCTTGATCCTGGGCCCCCTTGGCTGTGGTACCAGCAAGAAAGGCTCTAGCCCAGGTTAATACTTCCAAGAATAGCTCCCACCCCACTAGATGCCCCAAGGGAAACAGCATCCTTGCCACACCATAAAGTAGCATTCCAAGAGCTCCTGTGCCACCTATGTTCTGCAATCTAACTTCTCTCACCAATTCTTTTACTTAAGAAAGCATAATATAGACCAATAAATCAGCTACCTAGGCAGCCATCCAAATAGAGAATAAGAACACCAGTCTCCTCTTTCTACGTCAAGAATAGGTCTTTTCTCACTTGGCTGTGGTATGGTTAAGAGGTGGTAGGGTGGCTACAGTTTTCCTCGGACCAACAACTCAGAGCCAGCACTCTAGACTCCCTGTGCAGTCCACCAGCGGAGTGGGAGGGAAGGTCTACCATGTTGACGTTTAGCTGCCTGGAGCTGACCATTGACGCTGTAAGGACAGGTAAACTCAGAGAGAATGGAAGGATGGAGACAGAGAAAGGATCTGAGAAAGAGACTTTTACACCAAAAAGGGCCCTCTTCTGATACATTTTCTATATCAGAAAGACAGAAAAAAAGAGGCTAGAGATTTGCTGAAGGTCACACAGCTGATTTGGCGCAGACCCTTAACCAGAGCCCCCTGTTTGCTAGCGTTACTGGTGAATTTTCAGAGAAACAGGAGGAGCTCAGGATTGCCCCCAGTTGGTAAGTCAGATGACTGAGGTGAATTGAATTAGTTTTACCCAGAATATCAGGCCCCCACTTTGCCCTGAGGATGTGCCTACAGAGATGAAAGTAGCCTGGTTTGGGAATAGCTGTTGACTGGAGGCGTGTGCCATGTTCGGGCGGGATGGCCTGGATCAACAGTTGTCCAGTTACTAGATAGTTAAAGTTGTGAAGAAAATTGTTTAGAGCCTGGCTCCTTGGCAATTCACTGGTTTAAAGAACTACAGCGATGGCTGAGAGAAAAAAAGGATGCTCCTGTAGCAAAAATTATTTCAGAGGAAAACTTTGAGTGTGGAACTCTTTAAAACCATAGATTACAACTGTCTATTATACCTTTTGTTGCCTGTTTAAGGTAGAAAACCTACAGGCAAAACTGCTATGAAACATTTTTTTTTAGTACTTAATAAAATAACTTCTGATTCATTTTTTTCTCCAATAGCTGAAGTGGACAGTGATTCTTTGATAACACACTGTTAGAGAAAAAGTGCACGAACAGATATTATGATTCCTGGGTATATTATACAAACCTATATTAACCCCTGAGAAGAGCAGTTGATTAATACTTACCACATTTTCAAATGTACATATCCCCTTTGACCCACAAAGCACATTTCTGGAAACTTACTCTCTTAAAATATGGCTTAGCCACCAACTAATGTTATTTAAAAGGCTTTCTATTCTGGTTTTGCACAGCAAACAATTGGAAACAGCCTAAATGTCAGTCATTTGGGAAGGGGCTAAATAAATTATAGTATAGGCATAGAATGGAATATTACACATCTATAAAAAACTAATTAGTTCTTTATTTAATGATGTGGATAATCTATAAGATACCTACTTCAGAAAAAAAGCAAGATATACAAAGGTTTGTTGAACATGCCCCCTTTTATGTAAGAAACAGGAAAAAAAGTAGTTGTGTTTGCACTTGCAAGAAGTAAATAGATGTGTTTACCAGAGGGTAGAGAGGCAGATGTGGGAGAAAGACCTTTCACTGCATATTTTTTATATAGTTTTGAGCTGTGTGAACCTATTTCCTATTACAATATTTGAAAACAAAAGTAGTTACTTTTAGGTACTTTAGGTTTTTTTTCATTAGAGATAGAGCCTGCATTTAATTACCACATAATTACTCACTTGTTTGTCCATCTCTATGAGAGTTGATTTCTTCCACTGGAACTTGCCCTGTTGGCTGCTTCATGTTTTTCCTGGCAGTAGTTACTGGTCCACGTCTTCCTAGAGGCCCTTACCGAATTGCTTTCTGAATTGGAAGCAATCACTCTCACCAGTCAATATAATGCCTGCCACATGCAGATGAGGAAACTGAATCTTAGATAGGAGGTATAATTGCCGAAGGTCACACAACTAGTTGTTCATAGAAATGGTACCAGACAATGGGCATCTTGAGTGAGGGATGGTCTTTTTCATTACCCCATACCTGTCACACAGTCCCGTTCTAATTTCAGGTGGATCAAGCCAGACAGGTGGCCATCACCAGGTCATTCTCTGACAACTGTCTGCATGTCTCTCATACGTGTTGTGCTATTTTAAATATTTTCTTTCCCTGTGGTCTTAAAAACTATTCAACTCTTTGACAGGTTCTCAGAGTGTGATCCTCCAGTCTCTCCCCACCAGCTCTTCTTCTGTACTCTTTTAGCACAGTCTGGAAGCTGATGTCACCTCTTGGCTGCCTCTCTGTACACCACTGGGGGGGGGGGGGTGTCCCTGCATTTCAGCCTCCCAGCTCTTGCCATGAAGTTACTTCAGTAGATCAAAATCCTAATAAGAATGGTGGTCCTTTCTTGCAGAACAAACATTTATGAAATAGGCTATATTCCTTGTTAACTTCCATACAAATTTCTATAGCAGAGAAAAGTATGCTTCCGTGTGTGTAGTTTTACCTTTATTTTTGGCACTTCCTTCAGAGCAGAATTGTGTACTCTGGAATATAGCCAGGTATCAGAAGTTAATATAAATATAGTGATGGACCTTTTTCTTCTTTTCTCCTTCCTTCTTCCTTCATTTCTTTCCCTTTCCCTTCCCTTCCCTTCCCTTCCCTTCCCTTCCCTTCCCTTCCCTTCCCTTCCTTCCTTTCTTTCTTCCTTTCTTCCTTCCTCAATCCCTCCCTTCCTCTCTTCCTTCTTTTCTTTCTCCTCTCTTTTTTTTCTTTTGTATTTTATTCACCTTTAGAGAAAGGACTCTTATCTTCTCTGGTAGGCTGAATTATTTCTATGCCCTAGGTGTATACAGCATATCCTGAAATACTTAGACTTGTGTGTTTTTACATCTTGTTGGGTATGTTACATTGTTACAGCCACTTGAGATTTTAGTCCATTTTATGCAATTATTCCTGTTGTTATTTCCTTGTTTTTCTGAAGGGTCCTTTTGAGATTCTCAGATGGTCATCTTCCTCTTCTGTTAGTGGTCTTTTGGTTTGCCTAAATTTTGTTTGATCTTTGCCATTCCAGATTTGCCTCCCTTCTTCTCCTTTCCTTTTCCTTTCTTCCCTCTGTATCTTACTGCTATCTCTCCTTCCTTCTTCCTTTACTTCCTCTGGATCTTTTTTTATTCATTCTTTAATGAATTCATTCAGTGAGTGTTTTGCCATCTACTAATTCCCAGACCCTGTGAAGTCTGAGCTGAGTACTTTTTCTTCTCATAAAATAGGGAATGAAGTGAACCTACTTTGCAGGGCTATGAGAGGTAAGGTACTACATATAAAGTGTTTAGAACAGCATCTGATAGCCAGTAAGTACTAAAAAAGATTACTTATTATTATTATTTTAGTGAAGCACTTTACACGGTAGAAAGAGATGAACGTTTTCAAGATGGCACGACCCTTTGGCAGAGTTCTTACTCCTCTCCTACAATTCAGTCTCCAGTCCAGTGGGTAAAGCCAGGACCATTCCCCCCGGTGATTGAGTTAAGGGAGCTCTGGTCAGCTTGGATGGCTTTGTTATTTTCCTCTCATTTCTGTCAGCTAAGCCCACTTTTCTAATATTTTGAAGACCTGTTATTAATATATTTTTTTCCTTGATTTGTTTATAATCATGCTGGTTGCTGCTGTCCTTGACTTAAAAGTAAACTTTTTTTTTTTTTTTAAGATTTTAGTTATTATTTTTAGAAAGAGGGGGAGGGAGAGAGGCAGAAAGGGGAGAGAGACATCAATGTATGGTTGCCTTTCACCTGCCTCCAGCTATGGACCTGGCTGGAGATCTGGCTTGCAGCCTGGTTACGTGCCCTGGCTGGGAATTGAACCAGCGACCTTTGGGTTCGCAGGCTGGCACCTATCCATTGAGCCAGGGCTAAAAGTAAACTTTTATGTAACAATTGAGTCCTAGGTCAAGAGCTCTGGTTGGGACCTAACTATTCTGAAAAACCATTGTACATTTCCTTAAACCAACTTTAGTTTCTCCACATTGCTTGAAGTCAGAATTTTACTTTTTCTTTTCTTCTCTCTTTCCAACTGCTTATGTGGATGAGGATAGCTCTGTGTTTTAAAGCTTTTGAGTTTATTCTGCTTTGATAACTATTTTTTTTTTTGTATTTTTAATACGTATTACAATGATCTCACATCTTGCTCCTTTCTTCAAGCATGTTTTAACTACTTCATTTTATGCCTGACACTTTTATTTCACTGTGGTATAACTGTCTAATTTCTAAGCTTTTAAGACAGTTGTTCCATGAACAGAAAAGGTAGCTCTGTACATTTCATACAGCTTCAAATATTCTTCCTTGTATAGCCCATCAATTTTCCTGATTCACGCATTTTACTATGTGTATTCCATAGAGCGTGTCATCCTAGTACTATTTAAAGAGGTTCTTTTTCTTTTTTGTTTTTGTTTTTTTAAATTTTATTGTTGTTGTATTACATCCATCCCCTTTTTGCTCCCCTCTAAAGAGGTTCTTTTTAAGGCTGTGCTCTTCCTGTGTTCAAATTCCTCTAAATTTTCAGCAGTTGCCCACAGAGAGCTCTCATTGTTTTTCAATATTTCATATTTTTTTTACCTGAAAGAAGGGAGGACATATGCAATTCAAATGCTTTATTTTTGACCAACTACAATTAAATTTATACCTGTGGGGTATTCCAATTTAGGTCCCTCACTCTCTCAGGTCCTTTTGACTTCCTGAGCTGGTGGGTTACCTCCTCTAGGGACCTGGACATTGTCTTCCTTCTCAACTTCAGATTGTTGTCGTACTCACATAACAGCCACTTATGTCTTCTCTAGCCATTGGTGTTTATAGCCTTTTGTTTTGTATTGCATGTTTCTATTTGTACTTCTTCTGTTTTAATTACTCTGTTAAGACTACTTTTGAATATTTCTTTCCTGTCCTTTGATTTTATTTCTGTTTTGTCTATTTCAGGCTGAGTTACACCCCTCCCTACAGTATTCTGCCTTCCACTCAGTAGGCAGCGTATGCTAAGCATGGTGCAAAATCTTGGGGATACAAGGCTGAACAAAGCAGATAGGTGTTCTGTTCTCATGAAGTTTTCCTATTAGTGTAGAAGACAGACAAGTCAAGCAAACAGATAATGAAGTAGAGGGCTGGGTTTAAGTGAGCACATGAGCTACTTTTTCTCAATAAGATGATTAAGGTCTCTCTGAGAAGGTGACTTTGAGATGAGAATACCATAAAATGAGAACTTGGAGAAGGGCATTCAAGGCAGAGGGACAAATAAGAGTGAGGTGAAGGTGAGCTATACAAGAAACAGAAGGGCATGTGGCTCCAGCAGAGCCACAGAGAGTAAGGTGACATTGGAGAGGTGGGGAAGAGTCCCGTCACAGTGGATGCTGTTGTCTATCCTGCCAGATGTCCCTGTGACATTGCTTATAGAAGGCAGTAATCCTTGGTACTAATTTGTGATTTTATTCTGGGGGTTATAGGAGGCCACCAGATGGTTCTCAGCAAGGGAATGAGAAAATAATTAGCTTAAAAGATCATTTTGGCTACTGTGTTGAGAATAGACTGTGCAGGGAAAGAGTAAGAGGCCAGGGGACCAGTACAAGACTACTTCCTTTCACAAGGATGGTGCTTGATTTATTATATCCAAGTGATCCAGACTGACTTACATAGGACATGTTTTATTTCTTGCTTTCTGAATTGGAAGCAATTGAGGAGTCCAGTACCAGGGTGGACTCCAGGGTTTGTTGTTTCATCAGACCCTCTATGATATTGTCAAGGAGTGACTTTTGCCATCCCTGTGTTTTATTTGATTTTTTAAAATTTAATTTTACTGTTGTTGTATTATATCCATCCCATTTCCCTTCCCCATTCTCCCTTCCCCAACCCCCCAATCCCCTCCACAAAGTCAATCCCACTTGTCCATGTCTGTGGTTCTTTCAGGCTAGTTCCTTGACTAAACTGCTCCCCTTCTTTGCCTCCTCCTCCTCCTCCCTCCCCCTCCCCTCTGCCAACTTAAGGTCTTTTCATTATATTCATGTATCTGGTTCTGTTTTGTTTTTTTGTTTTTTAATTAAATTTAATTGTTGTTGTATTACATCCATCCCCTTTTTACTCCCCTCTGTCCCCTTGCTCACCCACCTACTCCTGCCAAAGTCAATCCCACTTGTTGTCCATGTCCATGGTTCTTCCATACTAGTTCCTTGACTAAACTGCTCCCCTTCTTTGCCTCCTCCTCCCCTTCCCTCCAACCCCCTCCCCCCTGCCCACTGAAGGTTTAGTCATTGTATTCATGTATCTGGTTCTGTTTTGCTTGTTTGTTTTGTTCATTAATGTCCTGTAATGGGTGAGATCATATGGTATTTGTCTTTCAGTGACTGGCCTATTTCATTAAGCATAATACTTTCCAGTTCCATCCATGTTGTTGCAAAGGGTAGGAGTTCCTTCTTTCTTTCTGCTGTGTAGTATTCCATTGTGTAAATGTACCAAAGTTTTTTGATCCACTCATCCATTGATGGGCACTTAGGCTGTTTCCAGCATTTGGCTATTGTAAATAGTGCTGCTATGAACATAGGGGTACATATGTTCCTCTGAATTGGTATTTCAGGGTTCTTCAGGTATAGTCCTAGTAGTGGAATTGCTAGATCAAACAGCAGTTCAATTTTTAGTTTTTTAAGGAAGTTAACTCCATACTGTTTTCCATAGTGGCTGCACCAGCCTGCATTCCCACCAACAGTGCACCACGTTTCCCTTTCCCCACATCCTTGCCAACACTTGTTGTTTGTTAATTTGTTGATGATTGCCATTCTGACAGGTGTGAGGTAGTATCTTATTGTGGTTTTAATTTGCATCTTTCTGATGGCTAGTGATGTTGAACATCCTTTCAGATGCCATTGTGCCCTTTGTACATCCTCCTCAGAGAGTTGTCTGTTCAGGCCCTTTGCCCATTTTTTAATTGAGCTGTCTCCCTGGTGTTGAGTTACATAAGTTCTTTATATACTTTGGAGATCAAACCCTTGTCTGAGTTATCATTGGCAAATATGTTTTCCCATACAGTTAGTTCCCTTTGAATTTTGTTGGTGTTTTCTTTAGCTGAAAAGAAAATTTTCAGTTTGATATAGTCCCATTTCTATTTGTTCTTTGACTTCTTTTGCCCTTTGAGAAGAATCAGTAAACGTATTTCTTTGGGGTGAAAGGTTCTGTATATATCAGTTAGGTCCATTTCTTCTAGAGTGTTTTTCAGTGCCACAATATCCTTGGTGTTTTTTTTTGTTGTTGTTGTTTGTTTGTTTGGAAGATCTGTCCATTGTTGATAATGGGGTATTACAATCCCCTACTATTTGTGTGTTGTTATCTATATCCTTCTTGAAGTCCTCCAAGATTTTCCTTATATATTTGGGAGCTCCTATGTTGGATGCATATATGCTTACCAGAGTTATATCTTCTTGATGGATTGTTCCCTTAAGTATTATGAAATGTCCTTCTTTGTCTCTTTTTATGGCCTTCATTGTAAAATCTCTTTTGTCTGAAAAAAGTATTGCTACTCCAGCCTTTTTTTTCATGTCCATTTGCTTGATATATATTTTTCCACCCCTTCCCTTTCAATCTGTGTCAATCTTTTGTTCTGAGGTGGGAGTCTTGAAGACAGCATATATGTGGGTCATGTTTTCTTATCCATTCAGCTACCCTATGTCTTGATTGGCACATTTAATCCATTTACATTTAAGGTTATTATTATTAGATACTTATTTATTGCCACTTTTCTCCCTTTGTACCTGTGTTCCTCTCTGTGTCTCTCTGTTTCTTCATTTTTAAAAAGCAGACCCTTCAGCATTTCTTGCAATGCTGGTTTGGTAGAGATGTATTCTTTTAGTCTTCTTTTGTCTGCGAAACTCCTTATTTCTCCTTCCATTTTGGATGAGACCTTTGCTGGGTAGAATGTTCTTGGTTGCAGGCCTTTGTTTTTCAACAAAAAAAAAATATTTTGGAATATTTTTTGCCATTCCCTTCTGTCTTGTATTGTTTCTGTTCAATAATCATTTGATAACCTTATCAGAGCCCCCTTATATGTTATGTGCTGTTTCTTTCTTGATGCTTTTAGGATTCTCTCTTTATCTTTGAAATTTGCCATTTTAATTATAATGTGTCTTGGATGGGTCTGTTTGGATTCATCCTCATTGGGACTTTCTGTGCTCCCTGAACTTCAGTAACATTTTCACTCATCATGTTAGGGAAGTTTTCTATCATTACTTTTTGGAACAGGTTTTCCATTCTTTGTTTCTCTTCTCCTTCTTGTGTCCCTATGATACAGATATTATTGCATTTCATGTAGTCCTGCAGCTCTCTTACAACCTCTTCATTCTTATTCAGCCTTTTTTCATTCTGTTGCACTGTCTTGGGATATTTTTCTACATTGTCTTGCAGCTCACTGATCCGATCCTCTGTTTCCTCTAGCCTGCTGTTGATTCCTTCTACTCTATTCTTCAATTCAGAAATTGTATTCTTCACTTCCCCCTGGTTCTTACTGATAGTTTCTATGCCCTTTTTTAATGTTGGTGTAGTTCTCAGTCAGTTCCTTATAGTTCCCCTGGAGTTGTTTGTAGTTTTCTTTGAGTTGGCTGAGCTCATTGAGCTTCTCTATCATCATTATTTTGAATTCCATATCTGATAGTTTGCTTGCCTCTGTTTCATTTAGTGATCTTTCTGGGGATTCCTCCTTTCTTTTTGGTGATGGAGTGTTTCTTTTTCTCCCCATTTTTAGGTTTTGTTGTAATCCAATCAGAGTGTGATCAGCTGCCAGGCTAAGGAACTGCTAGGCTGGAGAGATTGATTTAGTTGTAATCCTATCAATCTGTGATTTACCACCTGGCTCAGATGCAGCTTGGGGGCGACAGACCAATTCAATTGTAAATCAATGAATCAGCTACCAAAGGTAGGCTCTGCTGGTCTAGACTGAAAGATTCCATTATAATTCAATGAATCTGATCAGCTGCTGGGCTAAGAGGCCACTGGGCTAGACTGAAAGATTCAGTTATAATCCAATGAGTTTGTGATCAGCTTCCAGGCCCAGGTGCTACTGGGCGGGACAGACCAGCTCAGTTGCCAACCAATGAATCCATGATCAGCCACCAGGCCTGCACGCCACTGTGCGGGGCTGACTGACCCAGCTGTAAGTCAGAGTTTATAATCAGCAGCCAGGCCCAGATGCTGGGTGAGAAATATCTCTTCAGGGGCCAACTATTGTGTCTATGCTAAGACAGGGCAGGAGAGGTTATTTAGATGTAAGTCAAGTTGTGATCAGGCGCCCAGCTCAGGCACCACTGGGCGGGTAGATTGCTCCCAGTGGGCAGGGCTATGAGGACCTTCACAGGAAGCCTCCTGGGGCAGCCCAGTCCCAGGTGTGGCGGATGAGTCAGCACTGGGATCCTACAGCCGCCTCCCCACTTCTCTCCTCCAAGCCACCACCGCAAACTCTCCCCAGTGTCTCCAGTCCTCCCTGCCCTCCCTCTGCTGGAGCCCAAGGTAGGTGGGAGCTAATGTATTGTTGCTGTGGTCACCCTAGTAGTTCTCTGTCTCCAGCACTCTCTCAGGAAACCCCGTGGCTTTCTGCCCTTCTTAGCTGGGTGCTGCTCTGCTCTCCACCATGTTGCTGTAGCTGGGACACCCAGCTGGGGAACCAGCATCCCCCTTCTCAGGTGGAGTCCTGGCTCTGTCCCTTTGGCTGCTGCCTCTGGCGGCGGCGGGGGGAGGGGGACGGGGGGGAGGGGTGGTTTGGGCAGGGAGCCCAGCGAGCCCTCTCGTGTTTCCACGATTCCTACCAGTCACATTGTGATGCGGCGGCCTCTTTTATTCGGTCCGTGGCTATAGGTGGTGTTCTGTTGGTAATTCCAGCTGACTTTCTCCAAAAAAGTAATTCCAGATGCCACCTGGGAGGAGATTGGTGCAGCTTCACTTACTCCTCCGCCATCTTGCTGCAACCCCTGTTTCATCTTTTGCTAGTTGCCATAGTTCTAAGCGTTATGCACTAAAATGACCCAGTCTGGATATAGGAGAGAAATTACTACATAACATGAAAGTGTCTTAGTAAATGTCTTCTCTTTTAAATTTGCCCCATACCTTTTTGACCAGAACTGGTTACTTTTCAACCAATCATTGACAGAAGATACAGAATTATCAGTATTTGTCTGGGCCAATGAATGGAGTAAATTCCACTGCTATGGTCCACGGGAAATAAATAGCCAGTGTGTAGCACAATATGGGGTGCACAGTAGGACCTCAAATGCAACTAAACTAAAACCAAAGCAAAACAAACAAGACAACCCTCCTTCTGTGGACACTTCAAAAAAAACCCCAATATCCCCTAGAGGCATTTCTGTTTCCAAATAAGGTCTTCCTCTCCTGTAACACAACAAGAAGATATTCAGTAACTTTCCAAGTTAGCTTATAAAGAGAGTACTTGAATGTGTCTTATATGACAGGTAATACTCTGGGAAGTTTACACCAAGAACTGTGTTAGACTACCGCCATTTTATGAAGTATGTATTTCTAAATCCATTTTGCAGAACAAAAAGCTGGGCCTAATTAATTTGATGAAGGTCACACAGCAATTTTTGTCATGCTCCTAAGTCCATGAACATTCTTCTCTAATTTTAAGACTAAACTAAAAATATGTTAATGGACATCATTGGATCTGCATACTTGAGTCTTTTTTAAAAAATTCTGAATAGAGAGCTTGCCTAGATTTTGATAATTGGATCTCATTTCTGGCTACCAAGGGTTCACAGGCAATCCATGAAAAGCAATAATCTTCAAATTGAAGAAATAAAGATCAGAAGTGATATATCAGCTGGAAGCAGACTCCACAGGCACATGTCTTCTATTTGCCAACTCACACGCAATAAACACAGTGACTAATTGTTTTAAAAATATTTTGGTGGGAGGAGAGTGTTGGTTTGTGGATGCTGAGGTGCTCATCTTTTTTGAAAGAGGTATTGTGAAGGACAAACTGGACACAACTACAGACTTTCTACCTGAAGGCAAGTTATTTATTCCACTCAATTTGGGGTTTTGTCTTTGTGTTTTTAACCTCTGCCTTGGTGTGTATGCTGCACAGATATTGACCAAACCATAGCTGCTGAGAGGTAAAATTAGGTGATTTAATGATTCACTTCTGATTCCCAAGATATGCTCCAGGGCATGCTATAATGTGTTTTAGGGCATAAAAGGATCTCAAGCTGGGACTGAGAGGGGAAAATACCTCTGCAGTAGCAATAAATATTGCATGATGGTGAGGTAGTTAGAAAATAATGTTCTTAAACATTTTCTGAACAACTATCCTTTTCATAACATCAGGTTATAAGGCAGGAAAGTTAACTTGGTCAATTGTTGATTTTATTATAAATGGAAACTCTCTAAGTCATTCAATATGTTATAAATTGTTCTTACCAGTTCAAAGGTAAAATTCACTTTGTATATTTCTAAACTACTTTTGGATCAGCACGTGGACTTAAATAAATATAAATCTTCTGGGAAAGTTAAGGTATACCCAATTTTAATTTGTCCATGGTAATGAGGGAAAAGAGATGTGGCCCTCGAATGTCCAGTTCTGAAGAATGGAGTATTGATGTAGAAAAGATAATTCCAATGGGGCTTTGATTGATCTGTCATTTGCATAATCAGGAGTAAAGGACAGTCTTAGAGTCTCCCAAATAACTTTTATCTGTGTTACCAGAAAACAATGGAACATTGACTCAATGCTTCCTGAACATACTCCTTTCTACCCTCTGGCAGAGCTTCTAATAAGTGAACTGATCAGAAAACAGTGGAGGAAAGTAAGAAGAAAGAGAAAACAGGAATCTGGGTTAATTTCCAAGCTGAATAATCAGCTTCCTACTGAAAAAAAAAAGAGAATTGGCAAAGCTGTATGGAAGGTTCCAGGATTCCTTCATTCCATTGTGGCAGCAGTATGTGGGCTGGCAACAGCCCTCTCAATACTATGGATAAATCTAATGATTTCTCAAAGGCTCCCATTTACTCACTATAATTTAAGATTACAGAGCCCTACTTGCCCTGCATACATCCTCTCCGGCATTGCGTTTACAACTTGAGAACCTAACAACCATTGCTCTGAATGGTGTGTTAGTGTGGAGTGCTTTGTAGCTGGTGACATACTTGGGGATTTTTGCAAGCTTGGCCCAGAGGGAAAAATAACCTGTCTTTCCTCCCCTGAATCTTGGAAAAACGTGGTCACTAACCCAGTGGCCTGTATTCCCTAGGTCCCTGTTCCAACTTTTTTTTTTTTAAATGATTAAAACTTTTCTTCTTTTTGCCCATTCTTGTTGTTCCAGGTTGGTGCAGAGCAAAGACCTGGGTGGGACTCACAGGTTTGTGTCTCAAAGATCTTAGATTCTGTTGCCCAACAGAGCAGAGATTATTTGAATCCTGCAGAGTTGCTATTAACATACTGATTTTACATGTAAGGAAATAGAACTCAGGGAGTTTAAATAACTTGCCCAACTTCACACAGGAAGGATCAGCACCAGGGTTTGGACACAGGTTGGTCTGATGCTGAAGGTCATGCGTTTTCCACTGTCTCCCAGACTTACATAAAGGGAAGAAAGAAAGCACCAAGAGGTAAAGTGGAAAGCTGTCTTCAAGTAAAACAGTGTGTGGCATATTGTAAACATTTACCAAATGTTTTTTTGAATGGAAAAGAAAGGAATTAGCTAGCAACTAGTTTCTGGATTTTTTCCTCCTTTATATCAATACTTGCTAAATTAAAGAACAAATGAGCATTCATTACTTTTGCAATTATTAAAAGAAAAAAATAGGAAGGAAAAAGAATTTCTTCTTTCCACAGCTGCAGAAAATTATTCCAGGAAAAAAAAAAATTGCCTGTAAAGAAGTTTTGGCTATGGAATGTTCTTCAAAGTCTAAATCATCACCATGCGTATTGGGTGAGTTGTTACTGGTTTAGTGGATTCAGTTCATAGAATGGTCAGTCACACAGCAGCCTTGTCATTCTCTTAACCATTGGTTTCTCCACCTGTGAGCAGATTTAATCCCTGTCACCCATCCAGGAGGATGATATGTTCTAATGAGTACAGAGATGTAAAGTACTTTCAGAGGCTTAAATATAAGGCCTTGGGTATAGAGAACAATGGTACAAGTAAAGTAGCCAGCCAGTACACATTCAACAATTAGTTGATTGATAGCCCACAAGGCTTTAAACACATCACAGAGAGGTAGAGAAGGAAAATAAATGATTGCCAATGTGTATCCGCAGAACTTAATATTATCATAATTGCATAATAAGAATTATGCTGGGGGGAAAACGTTGAATTTTCACATTGAATTTCTAATGTGCTATAAGGAGCCACATCTAATTTTTGGATCTCAAACATAAGTAAAGCGAGATACCCATGGAGACTTGAAATTTAGAAAACAGAATTTTGGAAGGCGAATTTCCTCTCCCAATTATTTCTAAATTTAGAGATGTGTTGTCATAGAAAATACTGGGACCAGGACCTTAGCTTAACAAAGCACAGCTGATAGAGGGCAAAAAATGCCCAATCCCGTACCATCCCACCAACTGCACAAAGGTTGTGCTGTCTAGAGCAGTGCTTTTCAATAGAACTTTCTATGATAATGGCAATGATCTATTCTGAGCCTCCAAAACAGAAGCTGATAGCCATTTGCTGTTGTTAAGCACTTGAAATGTATCTAGCGTGAATGAGGAACTAAAACATTAATCATATTTAGTTTAAATAATTTGAATATTAGTTTAGCCATATGTTGCTAGGGGCACAAGTCTAGAGATAAGTTAATATACCGGAAGTTCCTGTTTAATGGTCCCTGCTGTAAGTATGGTTAATTACAGTCATGCTGGCTTGTTGAATTCGAAGGGCCAAGAAAGCCCTCTCAGAAACCATACTGGAGTGAGAAAAGACTCTTTTCCCATTATTCCATGATTCTAGAAATTCTTAAGCCAGGGCATCTCCATACAATAAAGACCCCAGAAGCCCCTTCAAGCAATTATTGGCTTCTTCTTTGTAAATAATGGCAAGGAACAGACTGGTATAGGACTTTGTAAGAACACTGATTCCAAGTGAATCCCTCTGTATGCATTCGTATTCAT
The DNA here is from genome assembly GCA_004026585.1 of Noctilio leporinus. Classification (NCBI taxonomy): domain Eukaryota; kingdom Metazoa; phylum Chordata; class Mammalia; order Chiroptera; family Noctilionidae; genus Noctilio; species Noctilio leporinus. The sequence continues at coordinate 1,454,379 of PVIW01000005.1, read as the reverse complement.
ATACGCATTTATTCACTCAAAAAATCTTGAGCATCTGTCATGGGCCAGATGCTGTTCTCTCCAAGATAATTTTCCACTGCGAACATTTTGATGTGCTGCCTTTTACCTCCACCCCATATGCACATGGGGATAGCGTGGCATAGAGAAAGGACCTTTGGAACCAGACCAGCCTCAAATAGCACTGTTTCCCAGAACAGGGATTAGCAGATTTTTTATTGTAAAGGGTCATGTAATAAATCTTTTAGGTTCTGTGAGCCATATAATTCCATCACAACTATTCAATTCCACAGTTGTAGTGCCAAATAAACCATAGACAATACATAACCTTATGAGCTTGGCCATGAGCCAATAAAACTTTATTTATAAACACTGGAATTTGAATTTTATTCATTTTTCCTGTTCACAAAATGTTATTTTTCTTTTGATATTTTCCGATCATTAAGAAATGTAAAAATGATTTCTCAGCTCACGGGCCATACAAAGACAGATGGTAAATATGTTTGGCCCATGAGCTCTCATAGTTTGCTGACTTCTGACCTAGAACATAACTCAGTAGCCCCCACTAAAACATGGTTTTGGTTTTTGCAGCTTCACCTACTCATGGTCAACTTTGGTCTGAAAATATTGAATAGAAAATTCCAGAAATAAACAATTCATATGTTTTAAATTACATGCCATTCTAAGTAGTGTGATGAAATCATTCAAGTCCTGCTCCATCCTGCCCAGGATGGGAATCACCCCTTTGTCCACTGAATCTAAGTTTTTTACACCATGTGCTCATTAGCCACGTATTGGCCATCTTGGTTATCAGATTTACTGCCCAGTATTACAATGCCTGTGTTCAGGTAACCCTTATTTTACTAATGAATGGCCCCAAAGCAAAAGAGTAGTACTGCTGGCAATTTGGACTTGCCAAAGAGAAGCTGGAAAAATGCTTCCTTTCAGTAAAAAGGTAAAATATCTTGACTTAATGAGGAAAGAAAAATATATGCTAAGACTGCTAAGATCTATGGTAAGAACAGATTTTCTATTCACAAAATTGTGAGGAAGAAAAAAAAAGTCATGCTAGTTTGCTGTTGCACCTCACAGTGCAAAAGTTATGGCCACAGTGCATGATAAGCACATAGTTGAAGTGAAAAAAACAAACATTAAATTTGCAAGTGGAAGACAGGAACAGGAAATGTGTTCCAATTATGGTAATGTGTTGCACCAGGAAGTATGAGTCTATAGGTAGAGTCCAGCAAGGAATTCCCTGAAATGAGTGACACCAAGACATTTACTGCAAGGAAGGGCTGGTCACACAGACCTGGGAATAGGTTTGGACTGAAAAATGAAAGTACTGAAGAGAGAGAGAGAGACCACATTCATATAAACACTGTTGCAGCATACTAATTGTTCTATTTTATTATTTCTTATTGTTAAATCTCTTACTGTGGCTAATTTACAGATTAAATTTTTATCGTAGGTATGTATGTATAGGGGAAAAAACAGTATAAATAGGGCTATTTGTGGTTTCAGGCATCCATTGAGAGTATAGGAATATATTCCCCACAGATAAGGGGTGGCTACTGTAAATGAGAATGTCTATACCACAACATAACTCAAACAATTTATAAACACTTTAGTAATTCTATAATAGTCTAGCATGTATGTGTGTGCACCATGTATGTTGGTTTTCCTTATTTTTGGATTTTTAAGATTTTTCCAACTTTTTATCATTAAAATTAAGATAAACATCTTTGTTCATAAAAACTTTTATTATGGATTATTATGCAAGTTGGAAAGTATAAATATTTAAAGAGTTTCATGATGGTGTTACCAGCTTTCCAAAAAAGTTTTACAAGCTGTGCTCTACAGCAGTTAGCTCTGTCATCTTTTTCTAATTTTCTGTCGGTAGCTCTGTAGCTTCATTAGGTAGGGTCTTAATTCCATATTTCAAAAAGTACTTCAAACTAAGTACTTTAAAGACAAGTAGATTGATATATTCTAGCTGGAATTTCCCTCAACAACTGAAGGATGGGTAAATATTTATTAAATTAAAAAACTCCTTCTAGGAATCATATTTCTCTGCCATTAAAACAATAGGATGAGTTTGCTTGAAAATAAAGGAAAGGTTTATTTTATGCTGTATATATACATTTGGATGTGCAATGACTCGCAGGACAGAACCTGACCTAAGTGATTTAGATACTCAATTGTCCAAAATTCGAAGCTTAGAACGATTTAGATTCAGGTCATATTTTTGAAATACCCACTTTAACATGGTCTTCAAATCTAGCCCACACACCAGCAATAGTCTGAGATCAAGTTTCTACCCTTCCATAGAGCTCCGCATAAGTTACATGTCTTTAATTTAAATGTAAAGTTCTACTTTTTTTGTTGTTAAAATGTCTTTTCTTTTGAGAAAATAATGGTGTTCTATAACTTCTTTTTTATGATGATTGACAAAATGAGAAACATCATATCCTGTGGGTCTTATCTAAACCCAAATATGTATAATTGTATATATCTTTTATATTTGATATGTTATATTTTTACAAATATATTTTATATATAATGTGCACAGACTTTGTATGCAAAATTTCTGTGAAATTTACAAGCCTTGGATTCCTATATTTAATATTAACAGCCGGTTCTAGTTCAAAATATAATAATTTATTTTTTATGGCTATTTCAGTTAGATATTGTTATATCTTTTTTTTTTTTTTTTTTTTTTTTTTTACAGATTAAGAAACACAGACCAAGAGAGGTTAAATAACTTACCTGAACTCACAGAGCTAGTAGGTGATATAGTCAAAACAAAATTAAAGACTTTTTGGCTATCTTATCCTGCTTCTTATATATAAGCACATAAATTACTTAAAAATTATTAGCAGTATTTTAAAGTCTCTTCTAACCCTGTGGTTCCACTCATTAAAAAATAGATTGTTCATCATTGTATTATAAAAATAGCAGAAGAAACAAATATAAAATGTCATCCAAATATTAATTTTTATGATGTGGCTATTTTTTTTCATGAGTTTACTTATGATCTGTTTTTATGAGTATATGCATAGTCCTATGATGCACATTAATTCCACCCCCTGAGAAATGATATAAAATTGTTACAAGAAGTCATTTGAGTGATGCTATGTTTCTCAGGGTGAATTTCTCTTTCATTTATTACATGGTCCTTCTAGTGAAAATAGAGACATAGGGACAGTGAGAACCCCATGGTTACTTTCTCTCATACACTGGTAATGGTGTGTTAATGTTCTAGTTAGGATTGGAAGTGATGGATAATATTAATGTAGATACTAAATAAAAGTTGTGCCCTGGCTGGTGTGGCTCAGTGAATGGGCACTGACCTGTGAACCCAGGGGTCACAGGTTCAATTCCCAGTCAGGGCACATAACCAGGTTGCAAGCCGGGTCTCCAGCCAGGTCCTTAGCTGGAGGAAGGTGAAAGGCAACCATACATTGATGTTTCTCTTCCTTTCTTCCTCCTTCCCTACCCTTCTCTCTAAAATAATGAATAAAATCTTTTAAAAAAAAGTGTTAAGTGCTTGGAAGGAAAAGGACAGGATGCCAAGGAAAGCATAGTTTTCAGGTTTCTTACTTGGAGCTCTGGGAAGAGAAGTTTACTCTGAGATTGTGGTTATGCTTGTGTCATCCAGGTGAAGACAGAGGAGAGAAAAGGGGATCACCTAGAACAAAAGCAACACCCAAGGGCTCTGAGATCCATGATCAAGGGAAGAAAAGCTCAAGGGGAGACTGGCACCATTGTTAGAAGCCAACTATCTTGGACATTTAAAATTTTTATCCCCATGGTAATGAGAAGCAAAGTGAAGGCTTAACCAGCAGTCACGTGGTCAGATTTGCATTTTAATAAGGTCATTTTTGGCTGCATCTAGGAGAATAAATTAGAAGAAGAAAAAATATGCAAAGCAGTCATTTTAATAATCTTGCTGAGCCTTGATGGCGGCTTAAGAGAAGATGGTGACAGTAAAGATGGAGGCAAATGGATGTTTATGAGCATTATCCAGAAGACAGAATTAATGCTTCAGCTTCTGGGGACCATAATTTATCCTCTTTCTCTATCCTCTGAGCTTGGACTAAGTTGGAGAAGTTGACCCATGAGACAGTTATATCATTCAAGGGAAGCTTAGCTGTATGGCTGATTTTTCCTAATGCATTCTGTCCAAGTCAGGAATGTGAAATGGCCCAATGAGGGAGTGTTTTAGCCCAAAGACCCTCTTTTCCAGGATTCCTATCTCATATCTATCTGTGCAGGTCCTGTCACAGAGACAGAAATGCATGAGCTTCTAAGCTGCTTCTGAAAGCCAAATCTGGGTCTTGACCCTGCAATGTATCCTTTTGGAGACAGAAGAGCAGATTTCTTACACTCTTTTAAAAAATATTTACTGAGATGTAATTTATACAGTGTGGTAGACAAAATGGTGGCCTTCCAAAGATATCCATAACTTAACCCTTGAACCTATGACTGTGTTACCCTTTGTGATGAAAGAAACTTTGCAGATGTGATTAAGGTTAGGGACTTTGAGATGGGAAGAGTATCCCAGGCTATTCAGGTGGGCTCAATCTTATAACATGAGCTCTGAAGAGTGAAAAACCTTTGACAGTGGACCAAGAGTCAGAGAGATAGGGAAGTAGTACACACACCATAAAAGCTCTACCTGGTTAAAGTGAAAAATTCTTTTGCAGGAAGATAATCCAGTTGTCCCAGCATCTTTTATTGGAAAACTCCATCAGTTGCTGGTGAGGTAGAGCAGGAGTGGGGGAAGTTGAGCAGAGCTGGGATGTCAGGGTAGGAGGGAGCAGGAAATTGGAGTTCCCTGAAATCAATAGTAGAGAATGTTTCAGGCAGTATAGAGCGTGTCGAATACCATAGAGAAGTCAGGTAAACAGAGCTAGACCAAATTTGGTGACATTGAGGTCATTGTTGAGCTTGGCAAGAACTGTTTTAGGGGATTTGTGGTAAGGTGGAACACAAAATTCTGAGAAACTAATAAAATATATAAAGGGACCAAAATAGAAGTAGTGACTGTGAATAAAATCAGAGAGAGAAAGGAAGCTGGTGGGGGAAATACGGTTGAAAGAAATGTTTTTCTTTGGAAGAGAAGAGAAACTTGAGAATGGTTAAATGTTGATGGCAAACAAGCCTCAGAAAGGAAAAGGATGAAGATGAATTAATGAGTTGGGGCAATCCATAGGAGTAGGTTCTTAAGAAGGCAGGACAGCCAAAGGATTCCTAATACAGATGGTTGGATTATCCTCAAATAAAGAGAGTCTGCACTCATCACTGTGGAAGAATGCAATATGTGTTGATGCATGTACCTTTTGGGCTTGCTATATATTGTGAAGGCTTCAGTATTTGTGAAGTAGGAAGGTGAGGTCACAGACAAAAGGATTGAGGGGAGACTATTGATTTAGGAGAATAGAGAGCTGGGCATGCTACTTGATGAATGGAAGAGCAAGTCAACAAAAGAGACATAGCAGTATTTCTGGATAGTATTGAGGGCTCTGTTCTTATTATATGTAGAAGCAGGTATTATTGAGGGAGAGACAGTCAAGTGTTGTGATGGCTTCTAAAAGCAGATGACTGAGGTTGACCATAAACCTAAAATGAAGTGTGTAGATTAAGGTTCCTTCTAACTCTTTCTCATTTCCATGGAGATATTTGAGAAGGATTTGATGGTTATGAGCAATAGTAGCCAAATGCTCACCTTTATTTTCCCACAAGGCTAGAGAGTGTGTCCAGTTGTGTTCTGCAAAGACAAAGCCAAGGACAGATTTGCAGACAAGAACTCCTACCTTGGTTTCCTCCTCCAGCTGCTTGGTGCTAGTAGCCTAGAGTATTCCCTTACAGTCATATGATCACTACAATTCAGAATAAGATTCTAGATAGGAATTTGTGCCATCCCATGAGAAAAGGTCATTACACCAAATTCTGAACTGGGATGGGAAAGATGCAACTGACAAGGCTAATGTTGTCCTGTGAAACGCAAGCGCATGTGCCAAGCCAGTGGTCCCCACCTTATTTCAGAGTGCGTTATCTTTGGTTGTGGTGAGATGTGTGGGGAAGAAAGCACTCACACTAAAAGTTGCCATGAGGTTCACTTACTCAGTGCAAGCCTTCAAGTTTCTCTAGCTGTCCAGAGTTCCAGAACGCCAGGGCAGTCTTTCTGTGTTACCCTCCTCCCCAGCTCCTCCTGGTGAGACTTTTATGTGTGTGTGCCTTGGCAACCTCACAGTTACCCTGGGAGGCACATGGCAGTGGAAACATTTATCACATTATGTGCTGAAAAAAGTAAAAGAAATGGGAGTTGGCTGAACGGAGCAAGTAAAACAGGGATTGTTGATCAAGGAGTCAAATGAACGCTCAGATGATACCCACATGGTGAACACAGGACTAAAATATTGGGTGTTTGTTTTTTTCTCTCTCTGTACATGTTTTAAAAAAAATTAGTTGTCTTAAAATGTAAGGAAACACGCTTAATGACAGGATATAAATCAACGCTTTTGGTAGCAAATCAGAATGTCTTCTAATTAACATTAATCTCCCAGGCTTCTTAAATGTCCAGTGTTTACAAGTAACATAAGCTCATTTTGATTAGATCATTTGGAAACATTTTACTTTCAAGTAATGGACTCAGGACTATAATAGTTGAACGTATAACTGCTTGGTCTTGGTTTTAATATTTATGATAATAATAATAAATATTACAGCTACCACTTATTTGTTACTTCATACCAGGCACTCGGCTGAGCACCTTACATGCATTATGTCATCTGAACCACACAAGAACCTTGTGGATTGTTACTGTTATTTTAGGGTATTTCTTTTACAAAAGTCCATTTAGCCAGTAAAAAAAACTGGGCACTGCTAAAATGTCAGGGCTGGAATTCGCATCAGGGTATATCTGTCCCTAGAGGCCATGTTCTATCCTGTTCTGTCATTTTCTTGGTGACCATGCTGTCTCTATGCCTCAGTTTTCTCTGCATAAAATAAAAATAATTATGCTGTCTCACTGGATTTTACGATTTAAATGACCCAATACATGTAAAATTTGGATAACAATGCCAAGCATGTAGAAAATATTCAAGTGAATGTTAGGTGCCTAGTGCACTAGAGTAAATGATGTATTTATTAGCGGTTTTCCTACTTGTGTTGTCTCTGCTGATGATCAGCAACTTGCTTGTTGAACTGCTTTTCTTGCAGTAGCTTAAACAGCACGATCCATGAACGCTTCCTTGGGATCAAAAGCTAACACCAGTCTGCTGGAGCAGGGGCTACAGTTTATAGAAATAGAATACAGTCATGCCTACATGGCCCACAGGGAAACCACATTCACAGTTACGATTTTGTAACAATATGCTATAATATTCAACTAAGCAGTGTCTGTGAAAAGAAAAGATGGAGTTCAGCAGACTCTGAGAGAACAGGGTCCATTAAAGCCACAGCTTTCTAATTGGGACCAGCAGAAGGAAAATTCTGAAGCTAGGATGTGAGCTCCTCTACATGTGCAGGAAGCCAGACAAAGAGAGAAAATTAAGAAATATAAATGGTAATAGCTTATTGTCTTCTTACTCTTTATGTTTAAAATGACCCTGGCTGGTGGCTCAGTGGATACGTGCTGGCCTGCAAATCCAAAGGTCACTGGTTCGATACCCAGCCAGGGCACATAACCAGGTTGCAAGCCAGGTCTCCAGTCAAGTCTCCAGCCAGGTCCCCAGCTGGAGGCAGGTGAAAGGCAACCATACACTGATGTCTCTCTCCCTTTCTTCCTCCCTCCCTGCCCTTCTATCTGACACATAATGAAATCTTTAAAAATAAAAAATAAAAGGAAATGATTTTAATACTTTATCATTAAGTATGAGTTTACTTTGCAGTAAGATTTTAAACCACAGGTTCAATTTTTAAAAACAGTTATAGGACTACCAATTTTCTGTTTCTTCATTGGTGAGTTTTACTAAGTTACATTTTCTTCGAATTTGTTTTTAAATTTGTGGCCATAAGGCAGGTTGTGATATTCTTTTATTATCTTTGAAATGTATATAGTATTTTGTTAATCTTCTATTTCATTTCTAATTTTACTTACGAAAGCATTCTCTTCTTGATAATCCTTGCCAGTGTTTTGTCAATTTATGTATGTAAGCACCATTAACTTACACTAAAGGCTTATTAAGTTTATAAGAATTTTATAATTTTATAAAAACTCACTATTTTATTTGCAGATTATTTCTATTTTATATATGTCCTTAATATATACTACTATTTTTTTTACCCTTTCTCCTATTATTGTGGGTAAACTATTTGTGCTCCAAGCTAATTCTGACCCTTTCATTTGTGTATTAAATTCATTCCATTCTCCTACTCAAAGACATTGGTCTAAAAACTCTCCTGTCTTTCCCTGCATCATCATGTTCTTGCTTTGGTATTTGAACATTTCCATCAGCAGAAAATAGATTTTTATTTCTTCATTTTAAACAGTATCAAAAACAACAACAATAAGCAACATTCCCTTGACTTCACCATGTTTTCCAGCTGCTGCCCTATCCCTCCTTCTTCTTCATCAAACTCCCTGTGAAAGTTGTCAGCACTTGCTGTTTCCAGTGTATTCTCTCAGTTGTTTCAGGCTTTGCACCCAGCTCTGCTCTGAAACTCCATTCCCCCTGGTTATCAGCATTGCTAAACTCCAGTTGTCATCTCTTGGTCCTTTTCCTGTTTGCCTGATCAGTAGCATTTGACACAATTTTCCATTCTCTCTCTCTTTTTTTTAAATTATGTTTTATTGATTACTCTATTACAGTTGTCTTGATTTCCCCCTTCCCTGCCCTGCACCCAACACATTCCAATCCCCTCAGGCATTACCCCTACCATTGTTCATGTCCATGGGGTCATATGTATAAGTTCTTTGGCTACTCTATTTCCTATGCTGTACTTTATATCCCCATGGCTATTCTGTAACTACCTGTTTGTACTTCATTTTTTTTTTTTTTTTGTTAAGATTTTATTTATTCCAGAGAGAGGGGAAGGGAAAGAGGCAGAGAGGGAGAGAAACATCAATGTATGTCCCCTGCCTCCAGCTACAGACCTGGCTGGAGACCTGGCTTGGAACCTGGCCATGTGCCCTGGCTGGGGAATCAAACCAGCGACCTTTGGGTTGGCAGGCCAGTGCCTTTCCACTGAGCCACCAGCCAGGGCTATTAGTACTTCTTAATCCCCTCACCTCTTTGCCCATTCCTTCAGATGCCCCTCCTATTTGGCAACCATCAAAACACTCACTGTACCCATGGTTCTGTCTGTGTTCTTGTTTGCTTAGTTTGTTTTTGAGATTTGATTGTTGATAGGTATGTATTTTTTACCACTTTGCTATTCATAGTTTTGATCCTTTCTTAAATAAGTCTCTTTAACATTTCATATAATAATGGTTTGGTGATGATGAACTCCTTTAGTTTTACCTTGTCTGGGAACCTCTTTATCTGCTTTTTAATTCTTAATGATAGCTTTGCTGGATAAAACAATCTTGGCTGTAGGCCCCTACTTTTAAGACTTTAAATGTTTCTTGCCAGTCTCTTCTAGCCTGAGAAGTTTCTTTTGAGAAATCAGCTGACAGTTTTATGGGAACTCCCCTGTAGGTAACTAACTGGTTTTCTCTTGCTGCTTTTAAGATTCTCTCTTTATTTGTAACCTTTGGCACTTTAATTATGATGTGTCTTGGAGTGTCCTCTTTGCATCCATCTTTTTTTGGGTTCTCTGTGCTTCCTGTACTTACATGTTTATTTCTTTCACAATTTTTTCAAATACATTTCCAAGTTCTTTCTCTTTCTCTTCTTCTTCTGGCACCCCTATGATGCAAATGTTGGATCTTTTGAAGTTGTCCCAGAGGTCGCTTACACTATCCTCATTTGTTTGGATTCATTTTTCTTCTTGTTGTTCTGGTTGTTTTTTTGCTTCCTTATGTTCCAAATCATTGATTTGATTCTCAGCTTCATTCACACTACTGCTGTTTCCCTGTCAGTCGTCCTTTATTTCAATTAGTGTATTCTTTGTTTCTGACTGGATCTTTTTTATGCTATTGAAGTCCTCACTAAGTTCTTAAGCATCCTTCTAACCAACGTTTTGAACTCTGATCTGACAGATTGCTTATTTCCATTTTGTTATCCCTTTTTCTGGAGTTTTGATCTGTTCTTTCATTTGGGCCATGTTTCTTTGCCTCCTTAATTTGTCAGCCTTCCTGTGTTTGTTTCTATGTAATAGGTAGAGCTGCTTTGACTCCATGTCTTGGTAGTGTGGCCAATTGTAGGATGTCCCATAGGGTCCAATAGCACAGAATCCCCTATTACCCAAGCTGGGTACTCAAGATATGCCCTTCCTGTGGGCTGAGTACACCCTCCTCTTATAGCTGAGCCTTGGTTGCTGTTGGTAGATCAATCGAAGGGATTTCCCCTGGCCAGTAAGTTACAAGGATTGGCTGTGACTAATGACCACCGATCTCTGCCTTCTGTGGGGGATCAGCTGTTCAGGGGCAGGGTAGTCATGTTTTCACATGGTCTGTAGCTGTCCACTGGGTATGCTGGCCCTGAGTTTCCTGGGTGGTGCAGGCCAAGGTCAGCCCCAACCTGTGTTTTGCCTGGGGCCACCCTGTTTAAGTTATAAAGCCATCTAAGATGGCTGCTACTTGTGCTGGGCTTGGAGATTCCCAGGGGAAGACAAGCTGTGAATCTAGGCTGGCTGCTGCTAGTGCCAAGCCTGGGGCCACTGAGGCAGCTGCTGCTTGTTTGAGAGGATTTAGGAAGGTGTGAAGCGTGAGCCAAGACCAGCCATTTATATGGACAAGCAGCTTAGTGGGCCTGCAATTTGGGTAGGGAACAGTCTCTGGGGATCTTCATAGTGGTTCAAACAGTGTTGGCCAGGTTGATGGAGTCTCAGATAGGGCACCAGCTTGCTAGCTCTGTGGTGGGAGCACTTAGAAAAGAGACTGTGGCCTCTGCTGGCCTTGATGTCAGACACTTAAGTTTTTCCCTGTAAACCACTGTATACCTTTCAGCTGCTACTCCAGTGTTGGAGCTCAGAGGGAGTCTGAGTGTGGTCTCTTGCAGAGAAAATGTTTGGAGTGCCAGGAGTTTCTTCCCCCAACTCCATCCCTACTGGTTCTTGCAGCCAGAAGTTGTGGAGACTTTCCTGGCACTGGAATCTGGGGTGGGGGGCCTGGTGTGGGGCTGGGACTCTTTGTTCCTGAGATATCCCTCCTGAAGATTTATTCACCACATGTGGGTATAGAATCAGTTCATTCTGTGTTTCCACTTCTCCTATCAGTCTGGATGGATGTGGTTTGTTTAATTCCGTAGGTGTCAGACTCCTATTCAACTCAATTTCTGCTGGTTCAGAGTGATAATTGTTCTATCTTTTAATTATAATTTTGATGTAGTTGTACGAAGAGATAAGCCTTGTCTGCTTAAGTTGCCATCTTGACCAGAAGTCTCAATACTACTTTTCATTCTCCTTTCTCTCCTCGGCTTCCAGTACATCACACTCATCTGGTAGCCTTACTGTGTTTCTGGCCACTTCCTCTAGCTCTCTGTTGCTAATTCCTTCTCATCTGATCAATATCTGAAATCTGATGGCTTAATCTTGGGATTTCTTTTCTCTACACCTCTTTGGTGATGTGCTTTTGTATCATTGCTCTAAATATTCACCTATATTCTAATAACCCCTCAATTACATCTCCATCTGCTATCTTTCTCAGCACACCACTCTTAATTCCATTTACTACATGTTCACCATAAACTCCAATATGACTAATGGATCAAATGGCATTTAGGGTTCCTAGAAGACAGAATCAGTTCAAAACCAGTGCCTCATAATTCTCAAAGGGTCTCGGTATTTCTTTTGCCCATAATACAGTCATACTAATAAAAGCCTGAAGCTTGAAGGAAGATTTATGTTATGTATAGATGTGTCAGTGTAGCAAGCTCTGCCTTCAAATGAACCTAGCCTCTCCCCTTGAATCAATGTGTTCTAGGCTTATTTATAGAAACTGGGCCAGAGGTTATAACACTGCATTGTGTCAACTCATGCCTGGTTTCTATCAGATTTAGAGTTTTCTTATTTTAGAAATTAGGCAACATTTTAGTAACCATGTATTTCACTCCTAGGGACACTAATCAATTTTCTACTGTCAAAGATATCTATAAGTGAAACCCCACTGATTTCCAGTTTATGCCTTCTGTTCATGATGATAAATGCATTCGTCATGCCTTTGTGAGTTAAACACTGACACTTGGACATTTCAACTGCAGGTTCACATTGGAAGTCAGGGAGCACATTGCAATGGCAGCACCTCCCACTTTTGTTCCTACAAAGAAAAATGACCTGAGAGTTTTCCCAGGACTGTGGTTCTCCCCTGACCAAAGTGAAGGGACTATGTCCTCAGAGCTCTCTTGGTGAATGCAGTGTGAGTGGTGGGAGGGTGGAAGTGTAGGTCACATGGGATAAATTTGCTCCAGCATTCTTTATCTTCCCAAACCTTCTGGATGTGCTCTCCTACATTCTTCCAGGAATGTTCTGTCCTCTCAATCTCATTAAATGCAGAATATCAGAATCAAACATCACTCAACCAATGAACACATTCGATCCAGAAACACTCATAAGTATATCAGCAGCAATCATTTTAGTCCTTTTCAGAATTGTATTCTGTCCTCCTGGGTCCAACACCCTTAGGATCCATTCACAGTATTTCATGTCCCATTTTCTCTCTGTCAATGTTCCAATGCACTCAGTCCACACGATAGTCCTTGTTACCTTTATTGCCACAGAACTGAAGGACAGTAGCCATTTGGTTTCCCAAGGACCTGCTTCAGTTGGCATTTCACCACAATCAATCACAAGAGATGCTTTGATTAATCACATGCCAGTGAATGTCATGCGTCACTAACAATCCATTTCCCATCAATAAGTAGCTCTACACTCATGGCAGCCCACAAAATGACCAAATGAATGATAATGTACCATGTTAATTGTCTGTTTTATGGGGCTATCCCCAGTGCCAATAGCTTTATCAGCCAAGGTTCATCAAAACTGAATCAGATCAGCTTTTTAAACAAATTATTTAATTGAATAAACTGTTAACCAAGCCTAAAGTTATTTATGTCACAGACAAAGCAGAAAGAGAGTGGGGAGGAGAGAAACACTAAGGTGTCACAAAGGCGATGACTACAGGAAGCAGCCACCACCTGTAGTGCTGGGGGATGGGGAGAGATTGGAAATTTTAAACCCTGGAAGCTGGGAAGAAGGGTTGTGGTATTGAGAGTCAGATTTCTGAGGAAGGGGCTCTGTTTAGCTTGTGTGGGGATGGTGGGTGATGAGGATGGTTCTACCAGCATCGGAAAAATGAAACACTGGATTCAACTGCTCTTACCTAAAGGGATTACAGCTACCAGAGTGAATAGCATTGCCAGGGGATTGTGCCAGGAAATAAGAACAGGTAGGAAGCAAACAAATCCAACAGCAAACCATTGGAGATACTTTGGGGCTCTTATCTTGCAATCAAGCTACACTTAAAAAGGGTATAGCATAGAAAGTCACTGTTAAGACGAAATAAAGAATAAATTCTTAAAAACAGGTAAAAGTAGCACACGTTCAGAGACAAAAGAGTGATGGATGTTATGTTTGCATTCCTCTCACTTTGTGTGCATTCACAAAGCAAAACATTTGGGGTTCATCCATATGGCTATACAATTTATATTTGTCTCCATATGAAATTCCTTTTCTTGTTGTGTCAAGAAAATGAGTGAGCCTATAATGTGAAAATATCACCTTTTATTGTGTGTTTACTTAGTATCTTTTTTGGTGAAAAAAAAAAGTGAGTTCAAATGGGGTTTAACTTTTCAAGGAGCTGTGATGGTAAGGAGTTGCTCAATGAATAGTTATTATACAAGGTAAGTCTTCACTTGAGATTTAAGTGTGACTCCTGGGAAGGAAGAAGTGAAGCTGCTTTATTGTCAGACCACAGGTACATTTATTTTGAAAACTTTAAGAAAAATTCTTTGTAATTGCTGACTAATATGAGCTGAGCAAAGTTGCAGGATGCCTGGTCAATTCACAAAAATCAATTGCATGTCTATGAGCAATAAACAATTGGAACTTATTATGTAAAAAGTAGCATAATAATAAGGTATGAAATTCTTAGAAGTGAGTATAAAATATGTAAGAAGCATACTTTTCAAACTGTAAGACAATGCAAACTAATATGTGCTGAAAAAGATGAAATATAATATTAAGACCAAATTAATTTCATGAAGTTAATTTAACATGTTAAATATAAACATGAGTTTTAAAATATTAAATAATTACATTCCTTAATATGAAATATCATATCTCATGAAAAATTACTTGTTATCAGAGAAATAAAAAAAAAAAAAAAACACCAAAATTGGCACCATACAGGTACAATGTAATGGCTAAAAAAGAATACCTGCAATTGCAAGTGATAGTGAGGATGCAGAATAATCCAAACACTCACATTTTGCTGTGGAAATGAATATAAAATGGTACAACCACCTTGACACAGTTTTGTAGTGCCTTATAATGTTAAACATATACCCACCATATGAATTGAACAGAAATAGTCATAGAAACTTTGTCCATAACAAATCAAATGACATCAAAGTAATATGCTAAATAAAAGAAGCCAAATACAAAAGACTAGATGAATTTACATAAAATTCTAGAGAAGTCAAAATTATAGCAATAGAAAGCAGACCAATAGGTGTTAAGATTTGGAGTTTGGGAGGAAGATTAATTATAGGAGAAAGAAGGTTTCGATGTGACAGCAATATTCCGTATCATGACTGTGTGGTATTTATACAACTGTGCACCTGATTAGATAATGTCATCAAATTGCTCACTTCAGATTGGTGAATGATATTTTAGGTGGATTATATCTTGAAAAGGTGATTTTAAAAAATTTTGCAAAAGAAAACTAAATTGTCTTTTGTGAAAGTAAGAGTAATTTACCCTTCCACTAGGAATGTAGCTTAATGTCTCTGGTCACTTTCTGAGGAAGTAAAGTGAGAAGACAAAAAGAGAAGAGAAACCCTCAAAATGGCCCTTAGCTCAGGGGACAATAACCATAAAATGTTATTTCATGTGTTCATTCACCAAGGAAGTAAGACTGTCTTAAAGCATATTTTTGTGGGTTTGGGGAACCTGTCTCAGATTTATTAAAATCCCTTATTCAAAATAGTTTTGTTTTCACTTGATATTTAAAAAATTGGAGTGTCAAGATTAATATTATTTATTAGTGAATATACAGATATTCTGGGTGTTGTGTCACAGAGGAAAACATTCTCTAAAAGAAAAAATCTGTGAGCTTCAGAACACAGACCTGCTCCTTAGGCTGAGAAAAATCTAGAAGGTCTGACACTTAGCCCCTAGCATCCTGAGGGCCAGGAAACACCAACGTTTGTGCAGCACAAATTAAATCAGGCGCCCTGAGGGCAGACCAAGGACTGATGCATGTGTATAGATGTACAAGCTCCACCATGTATTATGAAAAATAGAGACATTTATTGGAGAAAATACAAGACACAAGAAACATTGTACAAAGGACACCAATGCCTCAGTCCCCTCCAAAGTAGGCACCTTGGAACCTCACACAGTTCTCCCAGTCACCATTAGCTGCCTTGTCCTGTTTTCCTGGATCTCAATTGCCAGTCTGAAATCTCTTCCCTTTCAAAGGTGATTTTAGTTTTGGGAAAAGCCAGAAGTCAAGGGGTGCAAAAATCTGGGCTATAGAAGAGCTGAGTCACCCTGGTGATTTGATGTTTCACCAAAAATCTGCAGGAGATGTGATTGCATAAACAGGCACATTGTTTTTGATGAAGCTGCCAATTACGAGGTGCCCGTAACTGCGGCCTTCTGAATCATCTGAATAAGTTCCAGAAAGGAATGTTCAAGTTTATCACAAAATTTAATGCAGAGTCATTGCTGTACTTGCTCAGTCATTTTGAATGGGACAGCCACACAGTACACATGCTCACTCAACAGCATCTACCATCACCACTGACTAGTACAGTGAAATGATCATTGCTCACATATGCTTATTACAATCCACTCTCCTTGGCTGCCCAGTTACACTGATGTCACGTAAACCATTCTCATTGTATTAACAATGGCTGGGCTTTTTCAAGACGGACATCATATGCATTTGTGTATGTAGGTACACACACATACCATGTTAGTTTGCTCAGGCTGCTGTAACAAAATTTCATGCACTTAGGGGCTTACACAATAGGCATTTCCCTTTCATGGTTCTGGGGGTTGGAAGTCAAAGGTAAGGGTACCAGCAGGGTCAGGTTCTGGTGAGAACCCTCTTTGTGGCTTACAGACAGACCGCCTTCTCTGTGTCTTCACAAGGCAGAGGTATTTCTTCCTCTTCTTTTTTTTTTTTTTTTTTTTTTTAAATTTTTATTATTGTTGTATTACATCCATCCCCTTTTTGCTCCCCTCTGTCCCCCCACCCACCCACTCTTCCTCTTCTTTTTATAAAATTTATTTTTCATACAGTTGACATACAATTTACTAGTTTCAAGTGTGCGGCATAATTAGACATCTATATATGGTACAAAGTGATCACCTTGATGAGTGTAGTATCCATTTGACACCATACATAGTTATTACAGTGTTATCAACTATAGGGTTTGGAGAATGGGTAAAAACATGAAAAGGATTAAGAAGTATAATTTGTCATTTATATAAACAGTCACCAAGAAATTTTTTTCTCTTTTTATGAAGACACTAATACCCATCATGAAGATAGGATCCACCCTCATGACTCACCTAAAGTGAATTATCTCCAACAACCTCACCTCCAAATATCGTCACATTGAGGTTTAGGCTTCAACATAGGAATGTCAGAGGAACACAAACATTCAGTCCATAAAAACACATAAACACCAGGTGATTCTGATGTGCAGCCAAGTTTGAAAACCTTTGCTTGTGGACAATTGCGCTCAACCATTAGGGTACAGCAACATTAACTGGAGAACTTGCTAATCAATGTACTGATGGGCACCCCTGCCAGGGTTTCTAATTCTCTAGGACTTGAATTTTTAACTAACCTTCAGGTGGTTCTTATGCTGGGACCTGGCTTTGAGAGCTGTTTTTGAAGTTGCTGCCTTGTGAAATTAATTTTAATCAACTCTTGATTTCAGAAATTCAGTCAATATAAATTCTTTTATGTAGTCACAATTGTTTATTGAGTACCAAATGAAGGTGAGGCCCTCTGTTGGGTTCAGGGAAGACACTAGAATAAGGTTGACAGATATACCCAAGACTGAGCAAGTCACTCCTTTGTATTTCTATTGCACCACTCACTTTGCTTACCTCCCCATTTATGATGGCATTTCCTTGTGGAATTGAATGTTTGTTCATTCGTTCATTGTTCTAAGCCAGAACCTGACCCCTTCCAACTGGAATGTTATGGCAAAAATAAATCTTTTTACTAATCAAATGTATTCCAATTCACCTGGTAGGGCAAGATTTTCTTGCAACCAATGATGCCTACATACCCTATTTACCAGAAAGGTGAATTGTTCTTAGAAATAAGTAAATCAGATACTGAACTACTTGGGAATATAATGAATTTAAAGGAACCTCTACAAAAGGAACTGAGTGAACACTGTTACAGAATGTTCCAATGCAACTCCGGGCCTTTTCTAGTCACCAATATCCACGATACACTAGCCGGAATTAGCCCACTATACAAGATTGCTTTTAAGAGAGGGCTTATTATTCTGTGCGCAAGCCCCTGAAATGATCATTCCTGTAAAGAAATTCATTGGGAAAAGATAGAGATTTGTATAGAATCTCATACCTATAAATGAAAACAGTTATTCCAAAACATTCTGTGGTTCCATGTCCACATAACCTATTAGCTATTCCTATGGACTGCCAATATTTTTCAATGATAGAGATTCATGTACTGCACTTTTTTACAGCATTTCTGGGGGAAAAAAAAAAAAAACAGAAATACCTCTTTGCTTTCACCTGGGAGATTACAAGTATACTTGGACAACAATGTCCCAGGATATATGGAGAGTCCCATTTGGTTACCTAATATCTAAAGATTGGCTAAGAATCACCCCTAAAAGACTCAGAGGAATAATATCATTTTCTCTTCTAAAAATGAACACCACCACCACCACCAGCTTAGAGAGTTCCTGGGTTTGACTAAATACTGTCACAGTTGGATTCTAAATTTTTATTAATGGCCCAGCCTCTATATGTCTTATTAAAATCAAATTGACCTGATCCAAATCAGTGAAACTGAGGAGGGAAACAAGCTGTGAAATCTTTGTGAAGAATTACCTAAAGCTCCTACTCTGAGATGCCTTACTTACAAGTTTTCTGATAAAAATAAAGGAAATACTTTTAGATGTCTTAAACATAGCAATGTTTAAAACATTGCAATCATAGACCTATTGGCTATTGTAATCAGCAACTAGACTCAGCAGCCAAAGGGCTCTTCTCTGCTGTAGCTCATTATGCAAACAAACAGAAAAGATAGTTATGGGCTCTCTTTTCATTGTGTTCCTCGTTCTGTTGAGTTTCTGCTGAATTCTCAATGCATTCAGCACTTCTGTCAATCAACTGACTCTTTCCCTCTGCATCTAATATAACTTGAACTTGATGTAACAGTCTTCACCCAGCAACTTTACTATTTTGTTTGTGCAGGATGAAGATATCCATGGTTGTATTTCACTTACTGACTACCTTCTTGTTCCTAGGGATAGTTCATAGGAACTCTTATTGATAATGCTGACTTAATTGGTTTACAGATGGATCTATGAAAGAATTGGCCAATATTTACACTGAAAGTAGTTATGCCCTTGGTGTGGCTCAGAATTCTAACTGTTGTGGAAGCAGTGAGGCTTCTTAACTTTCTCATGGTGGCCCATAAAGAATGGAAAATAGGTTGCAGAATGACTAGATGTCATAGAGAAATGAAAACAGTTGGCAATTATCAGGCAATTCCAGGACATTCTAAACCTGCCACCATGGATGCTGCAGCTGGTCAGGCAACATAAAACAGTCAAAATCATCCAGACCCAGGAATGCTCCTTGCTTCCTATGAAATTAAAAGACTCTCTTTTATAATTCCAGGGGACAGCTGCAGAGAAAAAGAGGACGTGAAAGCAAAGAGGGAGAATCTTTGTCCTAGACAATCAGATATTGTCCCGATCAGAAACCAATCTTGTCTGTTGGGTTTCACTTACCTATGTGGTAACGTGTACATGAGCTAACACATTAGGGTCCTAAAAAGATGATATTGTGAGGTAGACAGTATTACTGCTGTTGTAGCTCATAAAATATATAGTAAATATTCTGGCTGTCCAAAATGTAACCCTGGAAAATCATTCCACAAGTCCCAAGGACATTTGCCACTTCCTTTAGATTCATATGAGGTATAGTGATTAGATTGTATTCAAACATCACCATTGCAAAGATATGACTGTCAGTAAAGATCTGTATGGGTTGAAACATGCCCTTGTAGGGGATCAACAGCCTTAATGGTAGGCAAATTCTTACTGGAAAAAAATATTTCCTAGTTGGGGAATTCCTTCTGAGTTAGTGACTGAGTGACTCATTTTACTGGGCAAATAATGCAATTCATCTGCAAATATTTAGTCTATTCTATGTTTTCATTGTGCCTCTCACCACAGTCTTCTGAACTGGTAGAACATACAAGTGGCACAGGTAAAACTCAACTAAGTAAATTTTCAGAAGCTTTTACTCTCCCTTGGTCATCAGCTCTCCCTATACTGCTCCTTGACATGAAATCTACTTCTTTGGGTAAACATAGCTTTTCTCTTTATGAAATAGTCAGCATTTGTCCAGTGAATCTGGAGGAAGGGCCATATTAATCCCTTTTACTTACAAGGCTCATTAACCAATTTATAGGAATTGATAAATTAATGGCTTTCATTTCATGAATGCACTTTTGGGAGGTGAAGACTTCAAAGACCATGACTTGCAACTAGGAGATTTTGTTCACTGGAAAAGATATCAGTTAAAGACTCTCTCCAACATTGTTGGAAGGGACCTTATCAGGTGCCTGACCACAGATAGATATCCACCCCTCTCTCTTGCTTCTACCTACAGTGGAGATCAAGTCTCAAGGATGGGAAGCCACAAACATCAGATAGACAGCTTTCTCAAGATATCAAAAAGACCTGTCAACACATAAATTGGTGTTGAATTTTATTAGTTTGATTGTCTTCATCTGTCTGCTAATATATTTTTTTGCCTTTTTAACAATATACTTTTTTAAAAATAATTATTGTTGTATTACATCCATCCCCTTTTTGCTCCCCTCTGTCCCCCTCCCCACCCACCCATTCCCCTCAAAGTCAATCCCACCTGTTGTCCATGCCCATGTTTCCTTTGTCTAATATTAATAATAGTAGTTATTTTAATTCTTTAGGCTCTTCTTAAACCTGTGTATATAGCCCAACTGTTAATAATTGTTGAAAATGTATAAGATATTTTGTATTATCAAGAATACTTTTTATATTTTCTCTTTTGAAATTAGAAAAAAAATGCTTTTGCAAAAAGAAGGAAAGGGATACATATATTTTTGAGAAATTAAAAGGAAGTAGTTTGTCCTAATAAGTTGGTTATTTCTAAATGAGTAAATTGACAAGCCAACAACAAGGGAAGTTGTAGAAAGTTAGTAGAAAAGGAATACTGATAAAGGAGTTCTATGCATAAATGCTAGAACTCAATTATGGGAATGTGCTTACCATCTTACCCAACAAGGACTTCTAACTGTATTCATTCAGGTAGAAGCTGAAGTGGCTATAAAAATGTGGCCTCTTCTAACTCCTGCTGAGTCACAGGAAATTTATTGTATTTATGAAACTTACTGTCCTCATGGCCTCAGGAAGTTTTAGATAGTAATTAGAATTTACAGCATTGTGTTCTTACATCCTTGGCCTTGATTTAATCTTAAGGTTCAGCTTCTACTTGCACAACTAGTTGGGATCAGATTAATAACAATACTTGAGTGCTTCCAATGGGAAGTAGATGGGCCATGGCCATCCATGGTCAGATTATGAAAATTGAAAAGGTGTATGGTGTGCACTCAAACTATAGGTAAGTGTTATACAGGATGCAAAGTATGTAAAAGAGGGACAAATCCAAGCAAAACTTGGATCGTATTAACTTACCATTTAGAAATGATCCAGAGTGTTTTACTTAATGAAGGCTTTGACTTCCATCCAAGGTTACAATCTTGCCCTATTCCTAATAGTTCGTTGTTCAGCAAGACAAAAGATGATTCCTAGGTGTGAGACTCCCTAGGAATGAGTCTTCCTAGCACCCTGGGACCTTGTTTTTCCAAACAAAAGGTTGATCATCAATGCATCCTGTGGATTGATTTATGACCAAAAGGGGGGAGTGTGGGCAAAAAAGGGGCCACGTACCAAACCTGACAAGCTAAGAGGCCTACCTGGCGGCCTTACATAGTCAGAGATTGAAAGTAACCACATGGCATGATTTGAGATGGAAACTTTCTAAGTAAAAGCAGTTGATGTAGGTAGTCATGTCCTAGGCCAGTGTTTTTCCCTTACAAAGGCCAATCTTTACCTTAACTGAGTCTGTCTGGGTTTCTTTTCTTTCTTTCTTCTTTTTATAAATCCATAATAACATGCCTGATAACACGCCTTTGGGATATCAAAGTATATTTTTTCTCTAACAAAGGTTATTCCTTGCCTTAACTGAGGCTGCCTGTTATTATTATTATTATTATTGCACCTAGGATAATGTACTTGATAACATAGCTTTGGAATAGCAAAGTAATTTTTTTCCCAGACAACCAGCACAAGAGCAGAGATCATAAATCCCCTCATTTTTATTATGATTGTGTTAATTATTAATTGTTAGCTATCCTACATCTACCGGGGTAAAAGTTTGTGACTATTTGTTTTACTTTTTTATCAAATCACAGAGATTTCCTCACTTTGCTTTCTCTTGCCTCCCTAATCTACCTACCACCAATGAATTTTATGTAAACTTCTTCATCTTCCCTTTTGAAATAAGTGGTAACACTGTCATGTCTGAGAGCTTTTTCTCATTCTGTTGAGATTTTACTTCCTGGCAACTATCATTAGTTTAGCTGAAATAAACTCATACAAAATTCTTATAGGTTTGGAGAGTTCTTACATTGACAATAGGGATTGCATTAAATTTGTAGATCAGTTTGGAGAATGTTGCCATTGTAACAATAGTAAATATTCTGATCTATGAACACATTTTATTTTCCATTTAATGATCAAATTTCCATTTAGGTATTTAATTTCTTTCAATGATGTTTTGTAGTTTTCAGAATGTAAGTCTTACAACTCTTGTTAAATTTTTGCTAAGTAGTTTATTCTTTCTGATACTATTTTGACTTGAATTATTTTCTTGGTTCATTTTTTATTTGGTCATTGCTACTGTATGGAAATACAATTAATATTTATATTTTGATATAACTTGCAACCTTGTTGAACTCATTGATTAGATCTAATAGTTTTGTTTTTGTTTTTTAACAGATTCCTACAGGACTTTCTATATACAAGATTATGTTTGGCAAATAGAGATAGTTTTATTTCTTGCTTTGCAGTCTGAAGCCTTTTATTTCATTTTCTTGCCTAATTGTCCCAGCAAGGACCTCCATTACAATGTTGTATACAAGTAGCAACAATGGGCATACTTTTCTCTTTCTGATCTTTACCTTTAAATATGATGTTAGTTGTGAGTTTTCTATAGGTGACCTTTTGTATATCTTTTTAGTACCAATGGGATCATACAAAGTTTGCTCATTTTAGCCTGATTTCCCATCCAATATAAAACAAACATTTCTCCATGTCTTTAAACCATCTTTTGTGCTCTGCTGTAACGTAATGGCTGCACACTATCTTACTGTGTGTGGCCACCTTTAACATTACTCATTTGTCATTTCTCTAAGGCTAGTTATTCTGAAAATTATTCTATAAATGCATATTGTTATGCCAGGATTGATTGTTTAGGCTAAAATCTGAGAAGTACATATCTAGGTCAAAATAGCATGGACCTGTGATAGATTTTTCTAATTTAATGTTTATAATGTTTTCTCTCTAACTATCAGCTTCTTTTAGAGTAGAGCCCAGCTTTTACTTCTAGATGTCCTCTATAGAACCTGATCATTCACATGAAGGTGCTTAGGGAAAACACTTAAATGACTGGTTATTTTTTGGAACAAATTATTTATCCTTATAATTCCCCATTATATCCAAGATGTTTCCATTGTTTCCTTTCATATGCTTTTTATTATATAAAATGCTACTTACATACCTTTTGATAACATTAAATTACTTTTGTATATTTTTTTTGTATATTTTTTTATCCAACTTTATTTTCCACTTATCACTTCTATAGTGTCTAGTTACCAAAAAGTCTTTTTTTCTCTCTCTTATTTCTATTCCAGTCAGAGAAGGGAGTATTAGGAATTTAGCCCTTAAGAATACTTTGTTTAAATAGTGCAGGGGTTGGTGAGTACAAAGAGTTGGTAAAAAGTTTTGTTTCTTTTAAGTTTATATAATAGCTGGATTGAATGAATATCTTTGGCTTGTCTAAACAACCATCACAGGTAGTAACATTAAAATGTTGCACTTAGATACACACCAATTGACTGAGAAATTGGGTGTGTTTAGTAGACAGTTTGTATAGCTAGAAGGAGATGATCAGGAACAAGTAAATTAAAGAATGGGAAGGAAAGAGCCATTTGCAAGAGTAGGAAAGGGGCCAAAGAAAATTCATGACAATCTGTGCCTGATGAATCAAACAGGAAAAGATAATGGCTATTAACTGTGAATAGGCTGAGCTTTCACGCTATTTGAGTTCACTATGAATAATGTTTTGGGATCGCTGTGCTAAAGAACAGACGACATTTTGTTTAAAAAGAGAGAAAAACAGTCCTTAGACTGGGCTCTGTTTTACTTCCAAGTTGTTTTCCAGGGAATGCTGTGCGAGTCTTTCAGGTATTTCAAAGGCTGGGGTTTTAAGTCTATATATATAATCTATCTTACGCATTGAAAGGGAAGGATGCATTTGTAACATTTTATTTACCTTTTAGCAAAGTCCATGCCTGTGAAGTTTAAAAATTCTTGCATTTCTTTGCAAGACATCTGCATCTGCACCCCAGCTTCTTAGCAAGGACTGCAAACATGCAGAGGATTAGCTTAATTAACTGCTATCTCTTGGGACGCAAACTGGCAATGCTGTTCCGACCTAGGCCACACAAGGTCCTTGTGCTTGGAGATTTTAGATTGCGAATAATGAGATAAAAATAAAGTAACACGGGCTCATGATAATGCAGTATAGAAAGATCTATTGTGCAGCTTTACCTGAATTGCTTCAGACTAAGACCACACCAAAACACTGAGTGTAGGTGGTGAAGCTGCTGTAGAGGAGCTGGGGAGGCCGTGGCTGGAGACTTCAGGTAAAACGAGCAGGTATCCTGTTGCGCAAGGAGCCATGTGTTCGGTGCGAGGTAGGGGCCTGAGAAGAAAGTATGAAGTGATCAGATAGCGTCTCCAGTGCCCTTCTATTCCCCATCAAACTATAAAGCAGGAAGCAATTTGTTCACCCATTTTGGTGACAAGAAAAGATGTTAGAAGATAAAGGGTCAGTGTAAACCCTGTGAGTTGTAGCGGGGGACATGTAAGAACAATAGGGGCTGAAAGCTGTGGATCAGCACGATGAATTGATGATCATGATCCCCCACCCCCGCCCCAGATCATCATCCTTCAGGGGCCTGGCGCTGGCCTTTGGGTGCTGAGCTGTCCCTGTATAAGGCTGGAAGGGATGTGCTAGAGACTGATGGATGAGAAGGGGATCTGGGGTGTTGAGGAAGGCGCTATTGAAGTAGTCAATTACTGGTGGGAATATTCCATTTTGACCTCCTTTCCTGGTTTCTGAGAAATCTTCCGCTTTATTATGGCTCCTGCTCAATGGGCCACCACATTAAACTCTGGCTTGACAACCCTCACAAGGCCTTCTTCCCTTGTTCATGTGGATGGTCAATCTTTTCAAAACCCTGCTTTCAGCCTGTCTGATCCTGCCTTCTTGGAGTTACTGCTTCAAGTTCATACTTGACCAGTCATTTTCAAGGACTCTCATAAACACGTGTGAGCCTCATTCCACACAGTTGTTTTCTCAGGTCTTTAGCCCTTGCCTCGTGTGGCTCAGAATTTTCCTCTTGGCTTCTTTGCTTTTGCTCAGCTAGTTTCTCAGCTTCACTTCCTTCAGTGTAGATCCTGCTCATCCTTCAAGGCCCTGTCTAAATCCTATAGTTAACTTGAAACCTTAAGCTGTGTATTTCAGCTCACAAATCTTTATTTTCTTTTCTCTTTGCCAAGGTATGGGTCTGTTAGCTAGGATGCTGAGAAAGAAAAGACCTCATTTAACATTCTGTTGAGTACGTTAGTCTCCTGTTTCCAGCCTGCTTTCCTAACTATAGAGTGAGCATTTTGGTAATGGAGCCCTTCTGACAATGCTAACACCTCAGTTACTGCGCAGCATGCGCTTGGTGACAGGAAGCCATACTGAGTAAGGTAAAAGGTCACAAGAATGCAAAGTATAGGGAAGCCATCAGGCATTGAATGGCACTGGTCTGAGCTCATTTCCTAAGAAGGTAATATAATTATGCAAGGGCTTTTGCTTCTTCTTTCTTCAAAGACTTAGAATGGGAGGGAGGACTAGAAAAGAAGAAGTCCAAATATTATTTGGTCCACAGTGTTGTTGACTACAAATACCCTAGGGAAAATGGAACCCGGACTATTTGATGGGCCCTCCAATTATGGCGTGTCAACCTGGAGTGCGCTTTATTTTCTTTAATGCCTCAGAACCCCTGTTCTTATTAATAGTGGAGATTATCCAAGGGCAAAGAATGTGTGGTCCTTTTGATCAGGGCCTAGTTTCCAAAAACAAAATAGCTTGCTAATTATGTTAATTATCATCTCTTCTGTCCATTTCACCACCCAGAGCAACAAAGGGACTCCATTAAAAAACATTACTATTTTATTTAAAATGCTAAATTGAATTAGTATTCTTTTTAATTTCCCAGTAGGTTTTGAAGAGATTGTAGGGCCATCTGTGTGTGTCCAGAAGTGGTAATAATGATATGATAGCAGGAGAACCAGCCTCAGCTTTGGTGGCCCTTTCTGTTTCAAATGTGACCTGAGTTAGGTCATTGTCCTTAAGGATTAGTTCAAGTTCTCTATCTTCTTTCAAACTAAAAACAAGGGAGACCATATTTCTCAATCTACTTTAGGGACATGGTAAAAAATGAATTGTTTTATGTAAAGAATTTATGTATACTACTTAGTTGGGCTTACATAGTAATCAGGATTTGTAAAAAAAAGTTGAACTGGTTCATTAAAAAAAATTATTTAAAAATTGTTCAATTACAGTTTATTTTCAGTATTATTTTGTGTTGGTTTAAGGTTTACAACATAGTAATTAGACTTTAATATACTTTACAACATGTTCCCCCTCATATTTCTAGTACTTATCAGATCCCACAAGTAGTTATCACAATATTATTGACTATATTTCCTATGCTGTACTTTACATTCCTGTAATTATTCTGTAATAATAATCCATACTTCTCAATCCCTTCACCTTTTTAATTTAGTTCCCCATCTCCCTCCCATCTGACAACCACCTGTGTGATCTCTGGGTCTAGGGGTCTGTTTCAATTTTGCTTGTTTGTTTATTTTGTTCTTTAGATTCCGCAATTAAGTGAAATCAAATGGTCGTTGTCTTTCTCTGATGGACTCATTTCAGTTAGTACCATACCCTCTAAGTCCATCCATGCTGTGGCACGTGGCGAAGTTTCCTCCTTTTTTATGGCTGAGTTATATTCCATTGTATGTATGTCCCATGTGTTTTTTATCTACTCCTCTCTTGATGGGCACTTGGGTTGCTTCTATAGCTTGGCTATTGTAAACAATGCAGCAATGAACATAGGGGTGCATATATTTTTTTCAAATTAGTATTCTAGGTTTCTTCAGCTAAATCCCCAAAAGTAGAATTGTTGGTATTGAGGGTCTTCAAAAAATTAAAAATGGAGGTGGTTCATTCTTAACTTGCTTTTCTGTATGGCATATCCTTTAGTAGTCTGGTGAAACTAGTGAACCAACTCCTGTGCCAATTAGAAAGTTATTGATTCTTCGCTATAAGCCTGCTCTTCTGAAATCTGATTTGTGATGCTGAGGCTAAGACTTTGCCAACCACCTTTCAGCAGGCCGCCTGGCTCCCTGCTAGATTATGCCAGTGGAGGGTGCTAGCTGGAGATGACAAGGCTGAAGCAGAGAGAAGCGATTTTTCCTTCCTGTTTGTTTCCTGCCTATTTCTTCTGACCGTGCAATACTTTTCCTCCTTAGCATCAGCAGGGTCTTCCTACAACAGCAGCTGAATTTATTTTGCTGCTTTTCCAACCCTCGCAGAGTTGGGTTATGGCTGCACTTCAGAGGCCTCCACACCAGCTAGTCCACCCTTTTGAAGAGTTCATGTTTCAGCTCCTCAGGGTCTTGCTTCTAGTCTCTAAGTTTGAAACACATTGCCCTCTTCCCTTTAGCCTCCCAAGCCAAGGAGTGTGGCTGCTTTCTGCAATTGATATCTCCATAATTCCTCCATGCTGTGGCAAGCAAATTTGTGTTCCTATTGTCTGTGGCTACTTTTATTCTGTAAGAGCCGAGTACTTGTGATGGAGACCATGTGACCCCAAAGCTGAAAATGTTTACTCTCTGGCCATTTGTACCTGCCACTTACTAAACCCTGTCACAGTGTTCTGTCCTTGCCTTTTTAGTCAACATGTTTACATGAAACTGAAAAGTATTATGTTAAATTAAATTCTCTGTGTAAATAATTGATATAGTTTCTGTTTCCTGCTTGGATATGGACTGATGCAAAATTTGGCTCCACGGATGGTCCCAGGAAGCAGACACTCCGAAGTGAATCTGGGGATTAGTGTAGTCAAGTCATGTTCTTGGATTTGAACACTATCCTGAAATCAGTTGCGCGTAATCCATGCCATGCATTAGCATCTCAAATAAATATATGAATTCTAAGGTGGAAATAGTCTCTTCTTATAGCCAAAGGTCTTGGCTAGTATTGTATATTAATGTTGCCGTGAGTAAGGATAGAAGAGAGAACATGAATGAATATTTCCTTACAAATCTGCTCACCCGTGGAAAAGCAACTCAATGTAGAGACTCTACTGTACAGACAGGGGTCCAGTAGACCCTACTTGGGTGGCCACTATTCTTGCCTACCTGGCACCCATCCTTTCATTTTCCCCTTGCAAATAGAATGGAATTGTGGTTTGTTTTCTGGTGTGATATGTACATCAGTGGAGACAGGTTTCCCCTTAGCTGTGAGGGCCGGAGATGAGTCTTAAGCTAATCCAACATTAGTCATTGCCTTTGACAATGGTTTAGGCATGGGTATGTGATGCAGTTACAGGCAATGAGATGTGG
The DNA here is from genome assembly GCA_004026585.1 of Noctilio leporinus. Classification (NCBI taxonomy): domain Eukaryota; kingdom Metazoa; phylum Chordata; class Mammalia; order Chiroptera; family Noctilionidae; genus Noctilio; species Noctilio leporinus. The sequence goes on along the minus strand of PVIW01000005.1, from coordinate 1,425,808 downwards.
TGACAAGTCTGCTGAGGGGTGTCTAGGAAAAGATAAAAGAAAATGATGCCAGGGAGGCAGCAATACTGTTTCTCTCTCTTTGGGTCCAGTTAGGTGAGGAGATAGATGGTGCCCTGAGCTCCAGCAACCGAAGTGTGATAGTATGGGGAGCAGCTGGCATACTGAGAGCGGCATTATGGGAACATGGAAAGAAAGTGAGCCATTGCTGATGCCATTAGGATGTCGTACCAATCAACTAGTGGGGCTTGTTATACAACAGATGTCTGTGTTAAGCCATGTGTGCTTGTTTATTGTGTTACTTGCTTGTTTATTGTGTTACTCAAAGTACCATAACCTAGTACCACTTTCTTAAATAAAGGACAGCTTTACCAATGACCATGTACAGGCATGACAGCATTTCATTCTGACTGAAATCGTGATACTTGAGAGTGACAGAAGTCTGCCATAGTAGGCAGAGATTCTTTTAGAGTTCCAACCATCTAGCAGCCTCATTTAGAGAGTTGGTAAGGTGCTGTTCATCTCTGAAGATCATCAAATGAAAACACTTCAAATCTGATAAGCATGTGCAGGGGAATCTAATCCCAAACACCCTTCACAAACCCAAATATGCTCTGGTGAGGCATTGCTGTGCTGCATGTTATATGTTACCATGTTATGAAACTGGCTTTGACACTTGGATGTCTACCATTTGGTGAGTGGTTAGTTATGAAATGCTATTGGTTCAACAGATTATACTTCTGGAATAAAGCCTGGACTTCTGGGATCTTTTTAGTGGCTGGTTTATTTGTATTTCCAAGGCCATTTTTTTCCAATAAGCCAACACAATCAAATTACATGCAGCTTTGAAGACATTCTACCTTACAGTTTGACATTCTAATTAGGACTTTAAAGAGATAATAATCACTCCCCACAACTTCCCTAATGTTACCCAGAAATGGGTCAGTTAATTAGGATCCCAGGGGGAAAAAAAAACAAAAACAAAAACACTGCATACATTTCTTTTAAATTGTTTTTCCTAACTTCCATCACCACATCTGTTGGCTTCAACTCAGACCAAAGCAAGCAAACATCGGGAAGGGTTCAATCTCTCCAGCCTTCTAAAAAACCTAACGGTGCAAATAAGGAAGTCAGCCTGTGCCCATCACCTAAAAATGTATGTTTTATCCTGACTAAGATATTTAAGATATTTTCCTTTCATTTCAAGATTGCCATGGAATTGCATGGAAACCATGCCAGTTCATTTCATTAGATCATTCTCTGAAAGCCCTTAGGACCTTGTTCACCTGATCTCTTTGATTCTTATATTTATACTTTATTTTTGTTGATCTCTCCTAGGGTAACATTATTGGGTGGTCCCACTAAAAACATTTTTTTTTTAATGCTGCCTGACGGCATTAAATTCCTGCTAAGTGGATTTTACAAGGTGAAAGGAAAAATGAGCCTGCCTATTATTGAGCAACAAAGGGGCCCAGGGTGTGATAGCATTCAAGAAATGAATTCTGTACCATTGGGTGGATTATGTGTAACAGGATGCCCACTGCCTCCCCAAGCCGTGCCCCTCCCTATCCTGTGGGTCAATAGACAAGAATGGAAGCGTGGTGAATGTCTGACTTGTTTGTCTGGTGCTATGATGTGTTTTGACACACTCAGGAGGAAGAGTTGGTTGCTGCTTCCCAGAAGGGGTTTAAGGAGTGTAACAATATGCTGCTCTTTCTGCCAGCCAACTACCCTTCCCTTCCCTTTTGAACCTGATGACCTGTACCTTAGTCTCCAATTGCAATGCCAGTTGTGAGATTTATCTCAGTTCCTGAGGTCCAGCGGTGATAATCTTTTGTAAAAATTCAATGTATTGGGGTGACATTGGTTAATAAAATTATCTAGGTTTCAAGTGTACAATTCTGTAATGCATCATCTGTATAATGCCTTGTGTGTTACCACCTATCAAATCTCCTTCTGTCACTATGTTATTTGTCTCCCTTCACCCTTTACTACCACCCCTCCACCCCTTTTTCCCTCTGGTAACCATCATTCTGTTGCCCGTGTCTATGGCTTTTTGTTTGTTTGTTCATTTATTATTTTCAGTGTTATATTCCACATAGGAATGAAATCATATGGTTCCTGACTTTTTCCATTTGACTTATTTTGCTGTAGTTCCTCTTTTATGCCTGACTAGTATTGTATATGTGTATCTATGTATCATCTATCATCTATCTCACACCTTCTTTATCCAATCATTTATTGAGGGATACTTTGGTTGTTTACATGTTATAAAGTGTGTTATTTATTATTATTTTTTTTATTGTTTTTTAGTTTAAGAGTTGGGCTGTTAATGGTTAATATGAAAGATATCTTCAGTTTGCAACTTCACTGAGGATTACATCCTGATTAGTATCCACTCACTCTTGCTCATTGTTAGAGGCAGGCATACCAGGAATCCAATGAAATTCAAGCTTTAAGACTCCTGGCTTGCACGAGTCCCTTCCTAGTCTCTGGCAAGAGCTCTTGCAATGTGTGCTCACATGATCACATGTTTCTTGTAATATTTGAAAATATAAGATCATCTAAGAATAATTGGTTATAATTACTGTGTACTCTTACGGTCAATTTTGTATTCTTTATTTTTAAAGAAGGACCTCCAAATTGCATAACCTTTAGGACTACAAACCTGGATCTCTCTCTCTTAATCGTATAAGTACTTTTTTTAAAAAAAGGTTGTAGGTCCTCAATTGGAAAAATGTGATGTGTCCAGATCACCACTAGGTAGCTTTTCAAAGCTATCTGTGAACACGAATGTCCTCCAGGCAAAGATTTTTTTGGCAAGTCTTGTTTTTCTTGTTACCATGTTTCCAGAGATTTATCCAACTCTGAGACATTTCTCTAATCTTGGGAGTTTAAACCAGTTAAGATATGTCCAGCACTTAGGACAGTGAATGTACATTGTTAAGTCCTCAGTGACTTTAGCTGCAATAATTATTGTTATATTAATTTTCTCCAAATTTTATAGCCTTGTGTATATCTTGTTATTATTATCACCCTGAGAAATGTACCATTCCCCAACTGTGCCATTTGATTTTTCTTCTGCTATTATAAATGTTTGTTTCACAATTTTCAGCCATCTGGGAGAATTATAAAATTTTCTAGAGTGAGCCATCTAAAGTGATATGGCTTTAATGCAGTGCCCCAAGGTGACAGAAGGAAGAGCATAGGGACCAAATGCCACTCCATTATTTACTAATTTTGTGACCAGCCTACCTTCACTTCCTTCATTTGAGGAAAAAGATATAATTTTTATTTTACAAGGATGTTTGAGGAATAAGTGAGTAAATCATTTATTACAAGGTCTAGAATAGATGAGGGACTCAGTGAATGGGAATCATTATTGTAATCAGGCCACCTTTATTGGAAAAATTCAGATGATTTCATGTCACTTGGGGAGACATCCCAAGGCATGGTAATTTGCCTCTTGTTCCTTAAATCAGGTGTAGTTAAAATGTCTATACCCATGAATAGCTATATGTTTCCTAAAATATAGAATAGATAACAATGAGAAGGTAAAATTCTGGCATACTTAGGAATGCCAATAAGTTAATTCATAGGCTCACTTTATATGATTTTATAGCACTGAAATAGAATTCTAAATCTATGTACTGCACTCTGAGGCCTACTAGAACTTAATAAAAATGTTATCATAATGAGATCTAAATTTACTTGCTTAATTGATCTAAATTTATACTAGATTTATACACAGATTTAAGTAGTAAATGGTAATAGTTGAGGATTAGTGAGAAACAGCTTGCTGGTAAACATATTTCTCAAATTTCACTTGAACCTCATTCCAGTTGTTTTCACAATCAGGGATTTGAATGATTGATTTCTACTTTATCTGGAAATTTTAAGAAAAATATTGATCGTAATCCCTTAATTTGCTTGAGTAAACTATTATTTAGTTTTATACTAGTTATATAATCTCTTAACCTCTTTGTTTAATAAGGCCAAAATTAATAAAATATTCTTCCAAATGTGAAGATACCTATAGTTTCAAAGGTGTTAGACCAAGTTGGGCGTAACTGCATGACACATGTCAAAAAATAATTATGTGCTACATAAGAATATATGTAGCCCTTTTAAAAATGAATATGTATCAAATACAAAATATATAAAATTCTAGACTAGAAGCTTCTTAAGGGCAGTGTCTAGCAGACTACCTAGAACATAGTAGATGCTCAATATATGTTTGTTAATGAGTAAATGGATGAATTGACTTCAGTAATTTGGACTTGGCAGGGTAAGTCCATGAACTATCCTTTAGAATACGAGTCTTTGAGCTTTTTAGAGGAGAATCAGAGACTTTTAGTGCTTCAAAAGGAATCGAGCGATCATGTAGGCCATCCACCTCTTTTTGCACCAGGTAAGCTGAATAACTTACATACACTAGTGATGGAAATGTCTGTCTTTCAAAGGTTTCTATTGTGATGGGGTTTAACATCTCTCTTGTATATAGTATAAGTGCAAATTTAGAGGGAGGCGGAGAAAAGAAAGTAGGTTTTATACAGGTGGCAACATCTGAAGCATAAAACCTACATGAGTCCAATTACTGTCAAACCCCATTTAGTTGATCATAGAAAGAGAACTAGAAAACAAAAGGGTGCCATGCCTTTGCATTTGCAAAATATGCCACCATAGGAATTTGGTTCCCAACTCATGAGTGTGTGTGTGTGTGTGAGTGTGTGTGTGTGTGTGCCTTCATTCACTGTGTACCTGAGTCTTTCTTTGCTTGAGGTGTTTGGCTTTCTTACACTCATGCAAAGCTACTTGCCTAGCGGGTCTAAGAAACAGATTATAGTAAAATGGGCTGCATCAGCACAAATAACTGGTCAGCTTTTTGATTTCCAAAGAAAGGAAGCCCCAACCAAACTTTTGAATTCCTTTGCACTCTCTCTGGGCTGTTGGTAGCAGCCATGAGGTCTGGAGCAACCAAACTCGTTCCCTCTACATCTTAGCTTTGAAAGCCATTGGCGGGACGAGCTAGACTCGACCTTGGGTGGGTGATCCAGTATTGCTATGGCATCACAGACTAAAATTGCATCGTCTTCAACAAGACAGGCATGATTTAGGGCATGCTCGGTGGTGAGTTAAAAAAAGATGGGGAAAGTTCCGAAATTCAGGCCCATCAAAAGCATCATGGGTCTTGCCGGCATGCAGCCAATGAGTAATGAGTTCTAAAAGGAAAGTTATAGCTACAGGTGGAAAATATGAAATTACTATTTTTGTATTTTTCTTTCTAATGCTCTCAAAAGTTTTGGCAGAGAAATTAATAGAAGCTGCTGCTCTTGCTTGTTCTGTGTGTGTGTATGTGTGTGAGAAAGAGAGAGAGAGGTGCATAATTTAAAGGAGAAAATTGAAGCCCTGGCCGGTGGCCCAGTGGGTAGGCTCCAGCCTGTGACCCCAAAGGTCACTGGTTCGATTCCCAGCCAGGGCACATAACCAGGTCTCCAGCCAGGTCTCCAGCCAGGTCCGTAGCTGGAAGCAGGTGAAAGGCAACCATACATTGGTGTTTCTCTCCTTCTCTGCCTCTCTCCTTTCCCCTCTCTCTGGAAATAATAAAGAAAGTCTTTTAAAAATAAAAAACAAAATAAAGGAGAATTGAATTCAAGTTCTGGCCTTATAGAGTCAAGACTGGCAGAGCTAATGTTAGTTTTTCAGTAAAATAATTTCTATAAGATGGAATTAAATTGATCTGATGGCACCAAGGCTAATACCTTTGAGTATCATATTTAAAAAAATAAAATCCTTTGTAATGCCTATGGTGGTAGAGATATAACGTTCATGAGCGTATTTGAAAAATATGTTAGGCATATAAAAAGAGGAATGCTATTAAGAGTATGCCCAGTCTCTTTAGAATTAATCCTGCACGATTTTTCATTATGGGGGAAACACTGAATAAATAAAATGTTTCCCTGGCATGACGGGTATACCCAGCTTGAGTACCAGTCAGGACTCTGCCAAAACACTCATTTGTTTTCTTAGCCTGGAGGGACTGGACTAGCAAATGGATGTCGCTTTTAAAGTAAGCACACAAGTGTCTTTTTGGTGTAGGCTAAACGAAAGAGTTTAAAAGAAAAACAACCCCCTTTCGCATAAAGCTCTATTCTGTTCATCTCCCAGAGTTAAGTGCTGCTTGTAACATTGAGGAGGTGAGGAGAGTGGAGAAATATCTCTGGCATTTAGCTCTAGCTTGGAGAATCCATACTGACTCCATACTTTTATTATTGTGCATTTTTCCTTTCCTGAATTTTCAATTCTTTCACCATTTCCTTTGACCAGCGACCTTGCTAAGAATCTCCCTATGTGTATATATATATATATATATATATATATATATATATAGTAATTAAGAAAACTACACAGTGTAAAAGTATTCTGCATTTCTTATCTGTGTATCATTTGCTGGTACTGGCCTAGCCATGCTCTGATCATGAGAAAAGGTCATTTTTCCAACCTCAAAGAATGTGTTTCATTAATTCCTTTTCAAATTCTTCTTCCCTCAGTGAATGGTTCAGAAGGAAAATGCTCAGATTCAGGTGAAAGGAGTCACAGCAAATACTTGCCAGACCACAGAAACTTCAGCTGCCTGGGCTTTTTAAGGCTGATTTCAGTTACTTAAATTGGGGTTGGAAAACACTGTTTGTAGTAAATTTGTAGAAATTCTGCAAATGTCACAATGTCAGGATCCTTGTCTGTCAGTTGAAGAACCAGTTAACAATTAGTCTGCTTTAATGAGTTTTTAAGATCTCTTTATCATCATTGGTTACATTGTTAGATCCTCTAATAATGTACAGACTCTGTTAAGAGTTCCTTTTGCTGGAGACAGTGAAATTCTGCCTGGCTTGTGTTTTGGTCTTCGTGTCCTGACTCGGTGGCTTAGAATCATGGAAACGCTTGTTAAACTATGGCTTGCTGAGCAGTCTGCCCCTCCAACTGCACTTGTGATTTGGTAGACCTGGGGTAGGGCCAGAGACTTGTGTTCCTAAATAGTTCTCAGGTGTGGCTGATGTGGTAGGTCTCAGGACCACCCTTTGAGAACTATTGCTCTAAACAGCCACTACACCGAACCATTCCAGAACATTCTACGTTTCTTGTGTTTGCAAATAATATATTTTTCATTTCTTTTCCTCTTTGGAAATCATTTTTGCCACTCACTTTTCTTTTCTTTTCTTTTCTTTTTTTTTTTTAAAGATTTTATTTATTATTTCCAGAGAGAGGGGGAAGGGAGAGAGACAGAGAGGAAGAGAGACATCAATGTATGGTTGCCTTTCACCTGCCTCCAGCTACAGACCTGGCTGGAGACCTGGCTTGCAACCTGGTTATGTTGCCCTGGCTGGGAATTGAACCAGCGACCTTTGGGTTCGCAGGCCGGCACCTTGTCCACTGAGCCACCAGCCAGGGCTTCACTTTTCAATATGATGTAAATGTGCCCAACATGTGTAAGCCTACCATGTAACTTAATATTCAAAACAGGTGCCTTTCCTCTCCTATGATTTACCTGGCCATTGTAGGATGCGACCAGCTGCCTTAGATTGGTTTGACATCTCCAGCTCTCACAGCCATGTAAATGATGTGAGCTCAAATAGATAAGGACAAGTAAAGGGTCATGGGTGGCTCTCTCTGTGCTGGCCTGCAAGCCTATTCCTTTTCCAGCATGGAGTGTTTCACCCCAGGGATGTCATTTGCTCATCAGCTGGGCCACCATCTATCAGTAGAGATGTTCCCTGAATATTTGTTTTGGGAAAATAGTAGGGTTCCTATTTTCACACAGCGAGGCATTGATTGTCTCCCAAGTTTTTTCAAACCAGTTATTCCTCCGTTGTTGGGGAGATCTCAAAGTAGATCATCAAGTTGGTCATTACCAACAGGCAAAAGGTGTAAATATAACCCATGCTAAGTGTAATGTAAATGCCAAGGAAGCAGTTTATCTTGTTAAATTCCACCAAGGGCAAGTGACACAGCAGCTGCAGATCTGTCCATCGTGGCCTAGGGGATGCATGCCAGCACTTTGATGGCCTTGTCTCTAGCCTCACCGGTGGGAAATCTTTGCATGAAACCAGAGCTCCAATTATAATGGACATGAGAAAGGAAGTGAGAGAGGCGGCCGTGTTTGCAGTGCTCAGAACTAATTCGATGGATTTTCTCCCCATCGTCAACAGCATTCGGCAGCTTCTGTGGTGAGCAGCTACTTTGCCAGCAGTCTCGAGGGCCACAACTGCACAGAGCAAGGAGCATTCGAAACAGTGATGTTCCGGTTTAAAAAGACAGAGCTGCAAAGAAAGGTAGGCTTCTATTATGGGTAAGATCCTTTCTACTGCGCGAAATCTTACACCCAGCCACATGCCATTCACCATGGCCACACTCACAACGCTGGGCACATGGGTTCGCTTTCTTCTTAAATCCTGTAAGGGGCAAGGGAGGTGCGATGTCAGCATCTTGTCCTGAGTTTCCTGTTTCTTTAGGTCTCTCCCTGTCCCACTTGCCTCTTTGCCTCTCTGTCTTTTTAAGCTCTGATCCCTTCATTGTTCGGGGGCCTGTGTTGTATGAAGATGATTATTTTTGACAGCAGTTTGGTTCCCTGAATGTAATATTTGATGTTTTCTTTTTCATTTCTTTTCAAAAGACTTTATTCATTATTTTTAGAGAGAAGAGCAGGGAGGAAGGAAGAAAGGGAGAGAAACATCAGTGTATGGTTATGGTGGCCTTTCACCTGCCTCCAGCTGGGGACCTGGCTGGAGACCTGGCTTGCAACCTGGTTATGTGCCCTGGCTGGGAATCGAACCAGTGACCCTTGGGTTCGCAGGCCTGTGCCGATCCACTGAGACACACCAGCCAGGGCCAGTGTTTTCTTTTGATGGCAGAAAACCCACAGTGTTGCAGTACCTAAATTACAGAATATGCCCAGCAGGCTGCCTCCAAAGTATGGTGATGCTTCTTTGTTACGCTTCTTTGTTGTCATAGTTGAGTTGCATACAGTCAAGTAATTGTTTGGTCACTATCTTTCTTCCTCACTGAACATAGGCCACTGTGAAGAGAATGACTGCCTGTTTTTCCCACTGTTGGGTTTCTAATGCCTGTTAGAGGCTCTGGGGCACAATAGTTACATAGTAACATTTGTTGTGTAGGAGGAAAGAATACACATCTCAAGTGCACCAGCTGAGTTGTAGAAAAGTCCTTAGCTGGGTTTAACTGCACATTGGAAATGGATTGTACAGAAAGACTTAAGTTTTATGAATGAGCTTATTATTTTTATGTTTGTCGTTTTACCTTATTCAAAGTGGTGGTATTTGTTGGGTGGACATAGACAGATAATGTATCACCCAACAAGGAGCAATATTAATGATGATGAATGATACAAACCTTCTGTGCTAGCAACTGATTCCTGTAATATACAGATTGCTAAAGCTTTATATTGTTTTTCAAAACTTAGGAAATACGATCTGCACAAGTTTTGCTAGGGTTGCCAAAACAAAGTATCACAAAGTAGGTGACTCCAGCAAGAGAAACAGTATTGTCTCTCAGTGCTGGAGCCTAGAAGTACAAGATCAAGGTGTCTGTAGGGCCGGTTCCTGCAGAGGGCCCACTGCCCCCAGTATGAGCTCATCTGAACTAATTACACCTTACAACAACCTTATTTCCAAATAAGGTCACTTTCTGAGGTCCTGGAGGGTGAGGACTTCACCGTATGACTTTTGAATGGACGCAGCAGCTGAACAAAAGGTGCATGTGCTCCACCAGAGTCTTTGTGCCCAGAAGCACTTCCTCGTGCTCCCTGCCAGCTCCTTTCAGTGGCAGGGTTTCAACCTTTCTTCTCATGTGGGGTGAGGATGATCTTGGCTTGGCAATTCATTTTGATTTAACTAGCTGAACCTGTTTCAGAGAGCCAGCCAGCAAGCAGGTTGCCAGCTGGCTCCCTCTCTGTGCCATCCCTAGTGGCTGTTAGGGACACTGTGTGAGGCAGTCTGAGAAGACTTCTAATGTCTGCTGAGGGCGCACAGCTCCTCCTCACTGGCACTTGCAGAGCAGTCCCCCCCTGCTCCCCCAGGGTATGAAGAGGGCAAGAGAAGGGCTTAGGACAGTCTCCGGTGTTGGCTGCTTCGAACCCCGACATCAGTGGGATCTATTCCGATAGAAGCCTTCCTGCGGAGGAGGGAGAACGGGGTGATGAAATACACTGGAACCATCTGATACAAAGAGTTTACTTCACCAGAGTAAAGGAGGAAGGCAATGTTTGACAACTGGCTGAACGTCCATGAGAAAGACCAATATTTAATCTTGTCTCTGGCATGTTATCAACAGAGCATGTTATGTCACTCACCTGTAGCTTCCAGGTGCTTAAAAAAAGTAACTGGCTGAGATACAAGGGCTTCCCAAATTGTAAACTTTGAAGTCAGTTGTCCCTGTCCATGCAGCTAGCGGTCTAGGGTACATCCATCAGAGGTGCAGTCATTGCTGTTGTTTTGAGTTCAATGAGAGGGAGAGAAAGGGAGGGGAAGAGAGACAGAGACAGAGACAGAGAGAGCGCTATGCAGGTGAGCAAGGGTACATAGCAAGGGGTCCACCCGGGGCAAACGGTTCGTCTCAAGGTGAGTTAGCAGCCAGGGTGCAGCTGGAATGTGGACCTTTTGCCGAATGGGCCAAGTGCACTATAATGAAAAATGTCACTTGGTAAACAAGTGAAGAAAGAAGATTAGGGGTAAAACTAAAGAGGAACCCAAAACTGCAAGTGGTGAGAATAAGTGACAAGCCTGAGAACGGGCGACAAAATGTGGCCTTGCTCCGGTCCAGACTACCCATGTGATCCCAACTTTCTTGCCTGGAAGTGAGAGTGATGGAATAACTCATCTCTAGGGGAGTTTTAGGATAAAACGTCCATAATACAGTCATTTCAAGCTAATGTAGAGTTTCAATTCTTTGTATCTTTAATGGCCTGGATCTGCCTCAACAGCCTTAATGTTTTATGTAGTTAAATTTCTATGTAATTGGTTCTTGTGCTTTATCTATAAATTTTTTTCCTTACTGCCATGGTTTCAGGGTGTCAGTGCCACAGAATATACCCTAAAATTATTTTATAAAAAGCAAATGGTAAAAAAAAAAAAAAAAAAGGCAAATGGTGCAACATTTAAAAAAATTATTTTTTGCCATGCTTTGGTAGCTAAGTACATTAAAAAGATAAGCCTTGGTGGCATCAAACAAAATTGAGCTCCCTCGCCCCCAATAATAATAACAACAGCAAAAAATCAGTGTGTTCTAAAGCAAGCTGTTTCCAGTTCTTCCAACTATAATTCTGAGGATCACTAGACATAACTAAATAAGCATATAAGGAGAGAAAGTTCTTATGGAAGATGGGCTTTGAGACATGTCCTGTCCGGTGCATTGAAATCCACAGTGTATGGATTGGGTGGCATTTGCAAGTATAGTAAGAGTCTACCAAGTAAATGTCCGGTTGAGTCAAGCCCATTTTGAAGAAACAATCAGTGTGGCAAGGAATTTAGCTCAGGCAAGAACTTACTTCCACACAGATGGCCCTTATAAAAGTTCTAATAAGCAGCATCCTTAACTGCTCTTGTGTTGGCCCAACATTGTGATACTGTGTTAATGGATCATGTTGGGTGGGGGGAGGCCATGTTGAATAGTGGGTAAGAGGTTAGGCTTCCAAGAGTCCAGGAGTTGTTTAATAATACTATTTTCACTTATCACAATTGTGTGACCCTGAAGCCTCAGTTTCCTATCTATAGGAATGGATCTCATATTTCAATGTTCTTTCGTATGTGCAGATTAAACAAAATAATAAATTTGAAGTGCTCAGCAAACTGGTACATAGTAAATGATTAATAAAGATCAGGTCCTTATTATCATATTTTTAATGCTGTACTCCCTTTTGGAGAATCCATTACCATCAATGACTTCCTATCAATATGGAACACTTTTCTCTTTAATCTGTGACTGATCACAAAGTTCCAAGTATATCAGATCCTATCATCACCCTAAAGGTCCAGATCTGAAGAGGAAGAAAACATCCCTGAGGTAATTCATGGGTGTGGTGATGCTCCTCTCTGAGGTGTACCCAGTTCATTGCAAGTCTGAACAATGAGGTCCTTGCTCTGGGCAGAAACTGCTGAGTAAAGAAATGCCTGTTTCACAAGAAGACAATTCAGACTTCTTTTTTCCAGGGCCTTTTATAATCCTAAATGTCTCAGCTAAAGCAGCTGCAGCAGTAGCAACAATTATTGAGTATGATACCTGGATATTGTAAGAAAATAAAGATGACAATGCATAGTTTGTAAACTCAAGATGAGCAAATAGAAACTTAGTGGAGAAAAGAGACAAAGACATGAAAGGATGTGATGAAGATAAGCATGTGTCCCTAGGTATGAGGAAATACAGAAATGACTTTAACAGGCTGCCCCATTCCAGTAAATGTCTGGCCCCTCCTTCAATACCTCCAAAGGTGGGGCACTTAATGTTTTCTTAAGTGTCCCACCCACTCCCTGTAGGGACAAGCTGTAGATAACCTTGTAGAGGCAGTAGTGAGGAGGAAAAACAAACCTTTCTTTATTCTAATTCTGGTTTAGATCCTGGCTCCATGGCTTCACATTTCTGAACTTTAGATGGAAAACAAGATGATGTGTAAAGGGACATCATGATAGTACATTCTTCAAGAGGCTGTTGCAGGACTCAGTAAGATAATACATGTACCAGCACAATGGCTGTCACATAGCGAACACTAATGGAACCAAATGAGTGTTCAGTTAATTTTAATATTGAACAGGACTGTCTGGCTCCAACATTCTGCTCTTGAATGATTGACTTTATTTCTCTGTACTTCTGGTCTACTCTGTAAATGGGGACAGTAGGCACATCTGTGTCATGAGAATGTTGAGAGTTGGATGAGTCGATCTGGGTAAATCTCTTTGAGTAGTGCCTGTGCTATTGATCACCATCTGCTGTTGGTCATCATCGATGAAGCTATCCTGACCAGTTGCTCACTTCTGCTCTTACCATTCTTTTTGCTCAATGAGTGTTTCTCCCAAGCAGAATCCCAGTACCCTTTCTAGCTCTGTCATTCTTCCTGAGAACTCTGTAAGCTTAGGGTCAAATTCAGGCAGCAGGTTTAAGTTCTACCGTGTGCATGTGCCTTCCGGGAGGAAGAGTGGGTGAGAGTAAGTCTGTTTCCCAGGGCGGCTAGAGAGATGAGCCACAGAGGAGGCCTGAGGGAGAGGGGCCAGCAGTTGTGATGTGGTCTGGAAAGAACATGAAGTACTCTGAGAAGTGGTGGCCCACAGTGGGGATAAGACACCATGGTTTACTTAAGAGCCTGGTGATGTGGCAGGTACACAAATGGCTCTGAGCATGGGAGCTTACCCTGTCCCATGCTGGTTCGCCTTTCAAAGTGTAAATTCCACTTAGGTTAACACTTGATACATACCCTTCTGCATCCACAGCCTGTTCTTTACTAGTTTTGGGCAAAACATGGTCACACCCATCCTAGTCTATATTTATTCTGAGAGCACAAGACTAATGAGATAATCATGCCCTGGAGCTTAACTGTTTGGAATCTGTAAATCTCCTAAAAGGGTAATTACCTATTTATAATCCTTCTTTCCAATATTGTGTAAATCTCATTAGTACATATTTTTTTATTGTGCATATTATGGAAAAAAATTGCTCTCTTTTTTTTTTTTTTTGCCATCGAATGAATGGTTGGCAGGGGAAGACCTGGAATTTCATTTGAGCTACAAGGTTTTATCTCCATGATAAAATAAGGAACACATTCCCAAGTGTGGGAGAGTCTTTCAGCAGCAATTCTGTGAAGCCTTCTGGTTTTAGAGCGAGGACACTCTGCTAAGGTCTACAGGTGTGAGGTTGGAACATTGCAGAGTGAGGACGATGCTGATCTTGACTCTTGTCTAGAAATGGTCTCTAGAGAGACATGGATCCACTCAGGGGACAAAATTAACTCTGATGAGGGTCTCTGTACAACCTTAGGATATTTTTGCTTAACACATCTCTCTTGACTGGACATCAACCATGTAAGATTATATGTTTGTATACAAAGACTTAGAGGAAATTGGAGATTATTAAAGTGTTTTTTTCTGAAGTTACTTAATTTTTCTAGGCAGAGGTGACGTGAGCATTAATGGAACTTGCATGACATCCTGGTTTATTTAATCAGTTATTTGATTCATGACATATGGTGCAATATTACAGCATAAAAAGTAGTCCTGTAATTTTTTTTGAGGTTCTCAAATAATTTTTGGGGGCGGGGCATTGCTGCCTAATATCGAATAAAATTGCCTGAAACCATGGCCTCCTTCCTACTGTGCAGGATGAGGCAGAACAATGTTTGCCTGTACGTATGTGACCTGATACTCCTTCCTACACCCCTTCCCTTTAACGCAGCAGAGCGGAAAGAGCCTGTTAGAGAATCAGAAAACCATGATTCTCCTTCTGCCACTGCCACCAACCAGGATGCTAGGGTAGGTGGGCCACATAATGCCTCTGGGCCTCAGAAGAAAGTGGTATAGACTCTCTTCTGAGTGTCTACACTATAATCCAGGTGACCTCTGGATTATACTTTAGCTGTCTGTGGTCTTTAGCAATCCATGGCCTTGACCATAAGGAGACAAGCTATGGCCTATCTGGCTAAGCAGTCAAGAGGGTAGAGAGCAGGGTGTGGGCAGGGGTACTTTCTAATGGGGTAAAGAAAGAGGGAAGCAGGGTTCGTCCTTTGCTCTCAGAATGTCCTCACCTCTCCATTCTGAAGACTAGAGCTAATTCTAGAGAAGCTGGCTTTATTCCTTTTACTTTTACCCCATTTCAGCCCCTCCAAGAAAGAGAGTGCAAACTCTCTAAAATTTCCTATATGTTCACTCTTAAAGGTCTTTGCTCTAAAATACTTTTATGCTAGAGGAGCAAATGCATTTGTACTGAGTCTGAGCCTGCATTTTCATTCATATCATGTCTTAATATGTTAGACATATAGATAAAAAATGATAGTTCCTCAAACCTCCTAACTCTGTAAATTTCAAGGAACATAAAGTTCTAAAAGCTAAATATCTGAATAACTTAAAATTTTACTTTTTTCTTTGACCACTTGGGTTTATAGATATGTGAGGTCTTTCCAGAAGGTATCCAGCCATATATTATGAAAAATAGAGACATTGATCAAGGAGGATAGAGGATACAAGTTACAAGAAACATTGTACATGAGATGGTGATGCCTCAGTCCCCGTAGAAGTAGGCACCTTGGGGCTTCAACAGTTTTCCCAACCACATCCGGCTCCGCGTCCCAGCAGGGGGGCCCAGCCGCAGGTGTCTCCCAGCACCCTTGCTGGGGGCAGCACTGTCGGGAGCAGGTGTGGCCAGAGGCAGTGATGTGGGTCTGGTGCCGACCCTGTCGCCGGGACTCTAAATCCCCAGGAGAGCACCCCTGTCACCACCTTTGTCTCTCCCTCCCAAGGCTCCACGCGGCCGCCAAGGTGCGGAGAGGGTGCTGACTGGGAAGGTGAGGGGGCACCACCCACCCTGCTAGCCCCGCACAGACTTGGGTTTTATCATGCATTATCCAGAATCTCATCAATCGTCTGAAATCTCCTCCCTTTCAAGGGTGACATTAGTTTTGGGAAAAGCCAGAGGTCGCAGGAGGGCTGAGAGACCTGGGTGATTTGATGTTTCACCAAAAAACTCTGCATGAGACGTGATGTACGAGCAGGTGCATTGTCATGATGAAGTTGCCAATCACGAGTTGCCCATTGCTGTGGTCTTCTGAATCATCTGAAGAGTTTCCACAGAAGAATGTTCAAATTTAATGTAAAATTTGATGCAGATTCTTTGCTCTACTCAGCCATTTTGAATGTGACAGCCACACAGTACACATGTTTCCTCAATGGCATCTACCACCCTCACTGACTAGTACAGTGAAGTCATCATTATTCACACATGTGCATTCTAGTCCACTCTCCTTGCTGTAGGTTACATCAATGTTGTGCAGACCATTCTTATTACATTTATTATGGCTTGACTTTCTTCATACAGACCTCAAATCATACATTCAAGGCAGCTTCAGCCAGCTTCTTGCCTGAAGGTTTTCTTCAAGTTGGGGTCTTGCGTGACACCCTGTACTCCAACCCCCCACCATAAACTCAAGAGATGCAGGCAGAGTTTCCCAAGTGATTCTCTTGAAATGTCTTTCATTTGACATGAAGGATGGAGGGAATACCACCCCCCCCAACTTTTCCATGGGTGGAGTAGGGGCACATAGAGAGAAAAATGTACAGAATCCTGAGAACTCCTTCCCCAACATTGTTTCTCTCCTCACCACTTTAACCACAATCCCTTCATCCTTTTAAGGAGAGTGTTGTGCTGAAACTGCAAAAACTAGTTTTTTTGTCTACCTCCTTTGCAAGTGCTGTGTTTGACACCTCCATGTATGCGTGTTTTATGTATTATATTATACTAGCCTGCAAATTTCTTAAAGGTAGAGGCATTTGGTAAGCATATTTATATTCCTTGCAACACCTAGCTCTAAGCTAGGTAGTGGGTACTCAACAGTAGCTGTAGTGGGTACTCTACATGTGAGATGAGTGAATGAGTGAACAAGGGTAAGTAAGCCTCATCACCCACTGCCTGCCTTTTCGTGAAGAAGAATGACCAGTTTCTGTTCAACTGTGCACACTTTCAAGTTACTCTCCTGCATTCTGCTTCTCATGTAAGTACTGTTATTAAACTTCTAAACACTTAACAGAAGGCTGTTTTTTTGGCAGCAACTGAACTCCTTTTGTCTTCTGTCCCGTGAATATCCTAACCACTTTGTCACTTTGATCTAGGGGGCATTTCATCCTCAGAAATGCAAAGAAGTTGGCGATGGCACAAAATGTGTCCTGTTTCCTATTGCTATAAAACCCACTGCTCTTCAGCCTTCGCCTGCCCCACTTCATGATAATGCGTAAGCTACTCAATTGCCGTTACTGGCCGAGGCCATGGCCATCAAAAAATCGTGAATGCCATGTCGATTTGAGGCTTGCTCTACTAAAGAGGCCACAATGGCTTTACTGTAACTGGGTTAACTAGAACTTGGCAAAGAGCTACCCAAGGAGGGTGATACCAACCCCCCCTCCCCCTTCCAGGATGCTGGCCTGATCTTCTTGTATTTGTGCAACTGGCCCATCCAGAGACCCGTTGGAAGCGGGAGGAGGGCCCTGGTGAGGGCTAATCTCTCGGGGTCAGGTTGTCCTTTCTCAGCTCTCTTTTCTTTTCACACAGCTCCTCTTCCTGCGAAGCGAAGTAGGTTAGAGGATAGCTTGTTTTCTTTGGCCATTTGAAATACAGCATCGAGGGTCATGCTTGGAATAATGTGTGCTTGTTAGAAATGACTGTCGTCCTCTTGAAGCAATAACAAAGAACTACATTTAAATTAAATTCAGCCAAACAAGAGCCTCTCCACAAAACTCAATGGAGCTAGGCATTTTTCAGAGTTGATGATTTTTTTTTTTAAATCTTTTTTTTTTTTTTAATTTAAGATTTTATTTTATTATTTTCAGAAAGAGGGGAAGAGAGAGAGGCAGAGAGGGAGAGAGACATCAATATATGGTTGCTTTTCACCTGCCTCCAGCCACAGACCTGACTGGAGACCTGGCTTACAACCTATTTATGTTGCCCTGACTGGGAATCGAACCTGTGACCTTTGGGTTCACAGGCCGGCACCTTATCCACTGTGCTACCAGCCAGGGCTAATGATTTTTTTTTTTCTCTCTGTAATATTCTAGGATGTAAATCAGCAAAGATATCCCAGAATCTAAAAAGTGGTGGGCTGTAGTTTATCATGCTTTTAAAGGATTTTAAATATTTGGGATAGGCATGAAAAGGTAAGGTAAAAAATTAGATGAAATCATCTTTAATATCATTTCTTTTTATATTTGGCAAACTTTACTCTTCCTCCATTTCCTAGTTTAAAATTTTAAATATAGATTTTTTAAAGATAGCTTACTTGAGTTACATCTTTAGGGCCTCAAGATACCAAACTCATGTGAAATATAGTTTTAAAGAGTTCACTTACATAAATGTATTCATATCCATGTATACAGTGATGAACTTCTTAACAAGTGTGGTGTCAGCAGTGATGAGTCACATGGTATCCTGCTTGTGGAGAGGACTTATGGCAAAACACAGAAACATACATGTTTGTTTTAAAACTTCATTTTTTTTTTTTTTTTTTTTTTTAGGGCAGTCTTAGATTTATAGCAAAATTGGGAAGAAAATAGAGACTTCCCATACCCCTGCCCCCGACCACATTACAACCTCCTTTATTATTATCATCTCCCACTAGAGGAACATCTACATTTAAAGTATTCTCTTTTCCTAAAGTCTGTATTAAATCCTACTTAAATACTCAAAAATTTCAATCTTTACTTGAATATATCAAAGCAGTCACACTTTAGTTCTTCAAAACCAAAAACTCTCCATTCTTTCCTCATACTGGACATAGAAATCTCTGAAGCTGCCAAACTTGATCTTTTCAAGTCAAGAAAGTAAGTTCCATCCATTATTTTAATAATTTGCCTTGTGGTTGTGCTGTCCAATTAGGGACAGATTCTGTCTCATAAACCTAATGAGCAGATTAATTATTAACACACACTAAAAAATCCAACCCCTCATGTGTATTTCACCTTGTCTGTATGACAGACAATATCATTGTACAAGCATATGCACTTCTTTGCTATAGTGGCTACTTTCAAAGCCAAGAGGAATCCTTCATTTTGGTCAGTGCAGCTATTTTGAACAAAGCCATGTACCTGGTTTTGACCTCATCTGGAGCTGTTCTTATTTCAGAGTTCTTCCTGTTCTGCTTTTGCATTGATGTCTGGTAAACCCAACTTGTGCCTATCCTTAGATACCCACTTTATGACCACACAGGAAGTGCATCTTATTTTCTATCAGATTATCTCCTTTTCCTTACTTTTTTCCTCATGCCCCAGCACATGCCTCTTCTGGTGACCTTGACCTTAGGGAGCCTTGCTCTAAGTCAAGGGCAATATCTCCAGTAATGAGTACAGGGTTTCTTCAGGCTTCAAAGCATGTGTGAGGAAAAAACCCCTTTTCAGGACTGAAGAAGATGATAGGTTATGATTTCATCTCAGTTCAAACATCGAATTGTTCTTGAATCTTCTCTCTCTGCCATGGTCAGTTACCTTCTACCAACTTCAGCAACTTCAGGGGCTCCCTGCTATCTTTGCTGAAGTGCCTATTACTAATACTTCTCAAACCTTAGTATTACTGGAGTCAGCAAGGTTAACTTCCTAAAGCCCTGTTACCCCTTAAAATACAGCCTTCTAGAACCCATCCCCAGAAAATTCTGATGGACTCAGTGTCTCTGGTGCAGTTTGGGAGCGATTGCACAACCTCCTGAAATGGTTACGTTGACAAACACTGGTCCAGTTAGCCTTCTGGCTTCCATCTGCGCTCTGTGGCACCGTTACATTCGTTACCCAAGTATGAGTTAAGGGAAGCTTGCTGTTGCTACGCCTGCAAAACTGTGAAGGGGGAGGGTAATTAAAAGACAAATGCTTTTACTTTCTGAAAACATTTGGATTCTGAAGACGTTTTCCATCTTACCATCGTTCAAAAAATGAATAAACTGTTCTTTTCTTGCGGAAAAGATACAATCGCCAATTACCTCATTCTAGACTCATGTTTAGATACCATCCCTCACCCTTTTAATATTCTATCCAGAGTGACTCAAGCATGGCTAGGGAGGTTGTGATCTATGGACCCATGTGTATGCCATTTGCTGCCAAAATACCTCAACCCTGACCTCGAAGGACCCGTCTTCAATCGATGAGGCCATCACTATTCAATTACTACTTGTTATTTGTCCTTAACATCCGGAATTTAGGAATTACCTTTCTCTGAATACTGAACAATTTATGGAATAGTGCGTGCGTGCGTGTGCATGTGTGTGTGCATGTGTGTGTGCGTGTGTGTGTGTGTGTGTTTAATCCTTGCCTGAGGATATATATTATTTTGCATGTTCAAATGTTCAATTTTAATTCAATGAAATAATTGAAATGTAGCCATTACTTCTCAGTCAGAATAGTGGAAAGTTCTTATAACCATTTACTTACACATTGCTAAATTTATAGGGTAGAATGTTATAAACTTTGGAAAAGAATCAGTAAGTGAGCTTATCTAGGGGATTCTTGAGTTTGGAATGGTAATCCCATTTGGGTTTCTGCCTGTGCTTGTATGTGTGGATTGCATTTGAAAAGGAAATTTTTGAGTTCAGAAGGCACGCCCGATAGCCAGGAGGGTGAGGCACCAGGAAAACAGACTTAGCTCCAAAGTCCCTACCTCTTAATCTGCCCACCCAGGTGAATGGATGGATGGGCAGGGACTTGGTATTTTAGCACTATTCCAAACAGATGGGAAAGATGTCCAGCCAAGCAAGGAAACATGCTATTTGTAGAACTTGACAATTTAGCTGCCAGTCAGTGTCAATGTGGTCCAGCAAGGCAGGATCTTGGCAGCAGTTACAGGGCTGATGGGGATTTAGTCAGTGTGACTCCAGTCTTGAATGGGCTAGGAAACATTAAGAAAGAATCCCATATTTTAAAATATTGCCTGAAGAATGGGAGTGTCATCTCCTTTTCTTCGCCTTCCTGATGAGCTCTAGACCAATGGCAAGTTCATATATTCATTGACTCAATAAATTTAAGACCCTTTTCTCAAAGAAAGTGATGGTAAGATGATAAATTGTGCAAAAGTGAAGTTTAGCTTTTTCTGTACTTGTACTGAAAAAATTCTATTTCTTTTGTTATCCTTTGATTTAGAAATTATGTTCTATGTATTTTCCTCAAAACTGTTATGAAATCAACACCATCACATCATGAAGGTTTCTTTTTAGTTTGTTTGTTTTGCTTTGTTTATCCCCTTTTTCCTTCCCTCTGCCCCATTCCCCACCCACCCACTCCCCTCAAAGTCAATCCCATTTGTCCATGTCCATGGTACTTTCACACTAGTTCCTTGACTAAACTGCTCCCCTTCTTTGCCCCCTCCTCTCCCCTCCTACCCTCTCCCCTTACCCATGCCCACTGGAGACCTATTCATTGTATCCATATATCTGGTTCTGTTTCGCTTATTTGTTTGTTTTGTTCATTATTGTCCAGAAATGGGTGAGATCATATGGTATCTGCCTTTCACTGACTGGCTTATTTCACTAAACAAAATACTTTCTAGTTCCATCCATGTTGTTGCAAAGGTTAGGAGTTCCTTCTTTCTTTCTGCTGTGTAGTATTCCATTGTGTAAATGTACCAAAGTTTTTTGATCCAATCATGCACTGATGGGCACTTAGGCTGTTTCCAGCACTTGGCTATTGTAAATAGCACTGCTATGGACATAGGGGTACATAGGTTCTTATGAATTGGTGTTTCAGGGTTCTTGGGTTATAGTCCTAGTAGTAGAATTGCTGGATCAAAAGGCAGTTCCATTTTTAGTTTTTTAAGGACGTTAACTCCATACTGTTTTCCATAGAGGCTGCCCCAGCCTACATTCCCACCAACAGTGCACCAGGGTTCCCTTTTCCCCACATCCTCGCCAACACTTGTTTGTTGATTTGTTGATGATTGCCATTCTGACAGGTGTGAATTGGTATCTTATTGTGATTTTAATTTGCATCTCTCTGATGGCTAGTCATGAAGGTTTCTAACACAATTGATTCCAGTAAGTTGGATCTTATAAATAAATGAGTTTTACTGCTGAGTTTTACCTTTTGTATAGTACTAAAAATTTTTAATAATTTTCAGTTAAAGACATGAAATTAAAACTTACTACATCTTTTTCTGCCAGGATCTTGGATCTTGGGGATGCCTGCTGGGAATAGGATTCTGTAACCACAAAGAGGCATGCAAGGCTGTGTCCAAGGTCATTTTTTTTTTTTGTCAGCTATAAGCAGGGCCTCTGAAACATGAGGGAGCACACAGCTCTTCTTCAAATTGGAGGTGCCTATGTGTACAAAGCAAAGAACAACACAGTGATTCCTGCTGGCCAACTGATCAAAACCAGTCATCTGGGGAGGGTAACTCATGTCATGCTTATCGGAACAGTGGCTGGTTCATGCTAAATTCCAAAGCAGCCTTCCTGCTAAGGCCATTGGACCAAGAATCCATGTAATGCTGTACCCCTTGAGGATTTAAACTTATTGAAAAGTAAATAAGTGAAATAGATTCATCAAAAACAAACAAACCCCACAACTCATCTGAGCCCATGAATATTTTAATGAGTAAAACTAGCAAAACATCAAAAAAGGATATGACAGTTTCCTTTCTCACTGTTCCCCAGTCTCCGAGTTATTTTGATGTATTCTGTAGTCATGAGCACTTCATGAAAAATTCACTGTATCATGAATAAATCTAGATCTTTATTTACTGCCCCACAGCCCAACCCTCTCTGGTTTATTGAAAGATTGGCATCAATAGGATTCCACCTGAGAACAAGGTAATTGCCTTGGAGTAATTGCCTTTGTAAGTCAATAATTTTTTTAGATTTGACACCAAAAAGTATAGGCAATCAAAGAATAAATAAATGAAATAGACTGCAAAGTTAAAAGCTTTTGTGCATCTAAGGACACTATCAGGAAAGTGAAAAGGTGACCTACAGAATGGGAGAGACTATTTGCAAATCATATACCTGATAAGGGTCTAGTATCCAAAATATGTAAAAACAAACAAACAAAACAAAAAACACACACCAAAAACTGTTACAACCCAATGATAAGAACACAAACAACTTGATTAAAATGGGGAAAGAATTTGAATAGACAGTTCTCTGAAGAAGATACAAAAATGGCTAATAAGCACATGAAAAGTTGCTCAATGTCATTTGCCATCAGGGAAATTCAAATCAAAACCATAGTGAGATAATACTTCATATCCATTAGGATGCTTCTTATGAAAAAAAAAAAAAAGATAACATGTATTGGTGAGGATGTGGAGCAATTGGAATTCTCATATATTGCTGGTGATGATGTAAATGGTGCCACCACTTTGAAAAACACTTTGGCAGTTCCTCATAAGGTTAAACATAGAGTTATTACATGATCCAGCAATTTCACTGTTAGGTATATACCCTAGAGAATAGGATGCATATGTGCACAAAAATCCTTGTATGAGAATATTCATAGCAGGATTATTAGTAGGAATCAAAAGTGTAGACAACCCAAATGCCCATCAACTGGTGAATGGATTAACAAAATGTGACATAGCTGTGAAATATTATTAAGCTATAAAAAAGAAGAAAGTACTGATTCATGCTATAATATGAATCAATCTTATAAACATTATGCTAAAAGAAAGATGTATACAAAAGGCCAAATAGTACGTGTATAATTTTATTTATATAAAATGTCCAGAAGAGGCAACTGCATAGATCTAGAAAGTAGATTACTGGTTGCCAAAAGCTTTGGGGAGAATGCAATGAGAGTGAATGCTAATGGTAATGGGTTTTTTTGGGGGGTGATAAAGATTTTCCAGAATTGAATACTGGTGATAGTTGAACAACTCTGTAAATATGCTAAATATCAATGAATTGCACACTTCAAAACATCAATTTTATAGTATATGAACTATGTCTCAAATATGTAAGGGTGAGTTTATATCCATTTTCCAATAACTGTTCATTTCAGTTATTTTTTCTTTTATCTACCTTTTTTTCTCATGAAGGATGCTTTTATAGTGGTAAACTAAATTTGTAGATGAATAAAATGTTATAAAGCAACAATTGCTTTTGCTTTATGATTTTTAATATAACCATTTTAGTTTAGAGTACTTTTAGATATATAGAAAAGTTGCAGATAATACAGAGAAATGCTGTACAACCTTCACCCAGTTTCCCCTAATGTCAGCATCTTACAAAACCATGGGACCAAGACTGAAAACTAAGTCATTAACATTGATATTAAATACACTTCAGGCTTTGTTCAGATTTTACCTGTTTTCCTACTAATGCCCTTTTCCTGTATCAGGATCCAATCCAGGATACCACTTTGATTTTTGTTGTCTTATCTCTTTAGTCTCCTCTCATCTGTGACTGTCTCACTTTTTCCCTGTGTTTTATGATCTTGACAGTCTGGAAGATAATTAATTGTACAGGTATTTTATAATATGTTCTTTCATTTAGGTTTATCTGATGTTTTGCTCATGATTAGGCTGAGGTTATGAGTTTTGGGGGACAAATAGCACAGAGGTAATAAACCTTTCTCATGACATCATTTGAGAATAAACAGGATACCAACATGACTTATCACTAGGGATATTAACCTTGGTCATTTGCCTAAGTTAGTGTTTGCCAAGTTTCTCCATTATAAGTTTACTGTTTTTCTCTTTTCATACTCTGTTGTTTGGAAGTGAGTCATAAATCCAGATGGTGTTCAGAGCAGAGTGTGGGCAGACTAAACTCTACTTTCTAGAAGAATGTCTTAGTGCATTCAGATTGCTATAACAAAATACCCTAAAAAGGTGACTTGTAAACAACAGAAATGGATTTCTCACAGTTCTGGAGCGTAGGAAGTCCAATGTCAAAGCACCAGAAAATTAAATGTCTAGTGAGAGCTCACTTCTTGGTTTGTAGACAATTCTTTTCTTTTTGTGTCCTCACATGGTGAAGAACATGAAGAACACTCTGGAATTGCTTCTGTGAGGGTGCTGTCCCATCCATGAGGGTTCCACCCAATCATATCCCAAATTCCCTACCTCATAATACCACCACATTGGCTGCTAAATTTTAGCATATGACTTTTGGGGGGATCACAAACTTTCAGTTCCCAATAAGGGGAGAGCATTTATAGATATTATTTGTAATTTTTGTGTATAAAAGATGTATCTCTTCTTTTGCATGTATTCAATCATTGATTTATATCAACAGGGACTCTCGTATATTTATTTTGTATGTATGTTATAATCCAATTCTATGTTACTTATTTTGTTGCTCAAATTTTCCCAGCTTTGGCCCCTGGAACTCTTTTTTTTTTTTAATTAATTTTTATTAATCCTTATCTGAGAATATGTTCATTGACCTTAGAGGAAGAGAGAGAGAGAGAAAGAGAGAGAGAGAGAGAAAGAGAGAGAGGAGTGGGGAGAGAAAGAGAATGAAAGAAAAACATTAATTGCTTGCCTCCTATCTACACCCTGATCAGGAATCAAATTGACAACCTAGCTATGTGTCCTGACTGGGCATTGAACCCACAACATTTTGTTGCATGGGCTAACACTCCAACTAATTAAGCCACCCAGCCAGGGTGGGAGCTCTTTTTAAGGCTGGTTTACTTGTTCCTTTGCTATCTCCCATCCTTTATAACTGCTGAATTTTTTTCATTGAGCATGTACTTTCTGGCACTACAAGATACTCTAGGCTTCTCTGGTACACCCTCTGTGGCAGACTAGAATTAGCCCCAGTTGTTGTTGTTGTTAGTTATTACTTATTTTTTTAAAGAGTGGTATTAGAAACCAAGGTCTAGGTGCCGCTGTAAAAGCAGTCAAGTTTGTAGAGCGGGAATATGTCAGCTGGAGATAATGCAAGGGGGTCAGGGCTGTCAGGTAGAACAAAGAGGAGAAAAGAACTAAGGGACCAGGTCAGGTGACAGCTGAGGACTAAATTTTGTTGAAGCTGGAGTTAATGGGGCACCCCCTGGGTGAGCCATGGAAGCACTGTCCGTAACTTGGCATGGTGAGTCTACACAGGTGCTTCAAACTGATAACAAGGTAAATATGTGACAAGCCACCTTGGCAATTGAATATGATACGCGATTTTACTAGAAAACGTAGCCGACCTTCAGACCCAGCTTTGCCTGGATTTTCCAATCCGAGACCTGCTTGGTATCACTATCATTGCACTGAGATTCTTTTTTTCTTCTACGATGGTCTTTTATTTTTTATGAAGGAAACTTGAATAGTCGCTGAAAATGGAGGTCATAACGATAATGCTAACCAGCAAGTGTGATCGTTTGGATTCTGCAGCTCCTGCTTGTACTTTATTATAATGACTTTTTATTTGGTCCCAGGCAGGGAGAGATGGATACCACGCACACACATAGCTGTGGTGGAGAAATTGGAAGAAGCGAACAGTGTTCAAGTCACGGTACAGCAGGCAGGAAAGACGCTGCAGTTCTGTTCTCTCTTACCCTGGAGTGCAGAGGCTGGCTGTCTGGGGAGATTGTAAAGGGAAATCTGCTTAGAAGGAGAGCAAGGTGGACAATCTTTGCGCTACTTATATTAACCTATGTGCACTGCACCAAATACGTACACTTTGAAAAAATGTGCAGACACATTTTTTTTCCCCCTTTCAGATTAGAAACTGGAGAGAGCAGTTTTCTTCTTCTTTTTTAGTAGCTGAAGATTTTGAATTGTACTACAGATTAGCTAGAAATTAGCGAGTCAGCCGGATAGCACTGATGGGTAGCATAATAACTCAGGAATTGTTGATTCCATCCATTGAGGGGATAGAACCAGTGTTTCGATTCTCCCTCCTTTGTGGAGGGTACCTGAGGGGTAATTAACCACACATTGTTGTGCTTGTAGAGTCCCTATCTATCTCTGGAATCCACGAGCCTGGAGGAGAGAGACCTCACGGTCTGCCTTAAGCAAAAAGAAATGGGGCTTTTCAGTTGCTCTATAAACTGTGTTTTCTTGCTTACCTCTGTCTGGAGGCAACGTGGCTGGGGCTGGGGATTTTCCTGCCTCTAACTAATTTTATTCCTTGTGGCATGATGGTTGGCGATGAGTCACTTGTGCTTCCCCCACAAATTCTTATCTTGAGATTCTCACCCTTGAGTGCCTCAGAATGTAACTGTATTTGGAGTTGGCTCTTTAAAGGGGTACTTGAATTAAAATGTGGTTATTCAATGGGGCTCTGACCCCATATGACTAGTGTCCTTATAAGAAGAGGCAAGGTGGGCAGAGGCGAGGATCACATGGGGGTGTAGAACAGGATGAAGAGAAACAGTGAGGGCTTCATCTACAAGCCAAGAGGGCTTTGAAGAGCTATTCTCATGGTCTCAGAAGGAACCAATCCTCCTGACAGCCCAATTTCAGACTCCCCAGCCTCCAAGCCTCCAGACCTATGAGAAAATCAGTTCCTATTGTTTAAGCCAGTCTATGGTACTTTGTTACAATAGCCCCATAAGCTAATACAGAGCTTTATGGATGTAGAACAGAAATCTTTGGTGGGAAAGAAAAAACTAATATTTGTTGAGAGTTACTGTATAAAGATATAAATACACTAAAAATCTCCCTTAATCGTCACAGCTACCCTTCATCATACTGATGAGTAAATAGGAGTTTGGAGAGATGGGGTAATTTGTGTAAAACCAAAAAGCTGCAAGTGGAATAGATTTAAACTCATCTTTCTCACTTATTGTCCTCATTCTTTTTCCTCTGCGTCTTTGGGAACAAAACTACAACAGGTAACCTGAATCCAACCCATGGTGCACTTCCACAGTGACTTCCACAAGAGAAACACTGGCTTATGCAGGAGTAAGGCCAGGAAACTTTCATCAGGAAATAATCCAGACTTCTAAAGGAAAGGAACCCCCAGAATGACCAACAACCCTCTTAATAATTCATGAGTTACTTTGGTCTCCCACTAGATGGTGCTAGAGCCTGTTTCTAGGTCATGACAGTATGGTGCCAGGATCTCAAGCCAGTATTACGTTTGTGGTGCCTTGACCATAATCTATTTTTGGTTTAAAATTTCTTTCCTATTGATGTTCATACTTCTGATCAATGGAAAAGGGAGTTCTTAAACAAGCCAAAGTTAGAGACTCATCCACCATATTGGCATAGCAGGAAATGCCTTCCGTGTTCCTAGTGTGAGTAATACCTTATCTAACAAGCACAGGACACTTTTTATTTATGGAGAGGTCTTTATTACACCCGCCTGTGGTTGAATGCATAGAGAACAAGGGATTTAAAATTGTTCTATTTCAGTGCCTCTAGTGATTGATTCACTCTGGGGAGAGGCATTAAACTGCTCTCTGCCCTAGTTTTTCCATTTATAAAATAGAAATAAAATATGGGACACTTACTTCAAAGGGCACTCAGAAGATGAATGAGGTAGTGTCTCTTAAAATACTCTGTGGTTGTTGGAGAAATAGAGTTATATCCTCTTTGCAAACAGTGCAAGAAGGATGAGGCCCACAACTTGACTTTGACCAATCAATGCTTATTTGAATCTGGTAACCCAGTTGGTCACAGGTTCTCCCCGAGAACTTCCACTGCTGTTTTCCTCAGTAAGATAAAAAGGTATCCGCATAATGGAAACTACCATTTGGGGAATGGCTTAATAGGTGCATTTTAGTTTCTCAAAGGGAGAAGTTGCCTTGTCCTCCAGAAGTCATTTCACCTCCACCTCAAGCTCAAATGCTTTGCGAAATGTAAGATTGAGGTAAGGTTTCTAGACAGCCTCTTTATTCATAGTCAATAAGGAAAATTTTCTACTGTATTTTATTTTCAACCTATTTTCCAGAGGTGTTTACAAAGGTACATTGCAGGGTGCATGGGAAAAAATCCTACAGATATTTTAGACTAAATCACATTCTGTAGGTTTGAAGTATGCTATACACTGACTGTGTCTTCCCCAAAATCCATATGTTGAAGCCCTCCCAATGTGACTATCTTTGGAGATAGGGCCTATAAGAAGGTAATTAAGATTAAATAAAGTTCAGGCATATTTTGGGCATTTTCATTCCTGAGCACCACAATAAAGCGAGCATCTCAGTAAACCAAGTGGTCATCATTTTGCTGGTGGAGGTTCTTGCCTTCAATTTGTAAAACACAGGGTATCTGTGAAGTTTAATCAAGCAAAGCATAATAAAATGAGGTATGCCTGTAACGAGGTGAGGCCCTAATAAAATAAGATTGTTGAACTAAAAGAAGATTGCCAGAGAGATGTGCTCCTTATTTTCCTTTTTCCATTCTAGTCCTTCCCCCCACCCACCCCAAAACCCTGCACGTGGAAGCACACTGTGGGATGGCAGCCTCTTAGAAGCCAGGCAGAAAACCCTCTCCAGGATTCAACCATGCTGGCAATGACTTCCAGTCTCTCAAACTGTGCCAAAATAAGTGTCTATTATTCAAGATGCTCAGTCTGTGATATTCTGTCATGGCAGAATAGGGGTTGGTGTACTTCTGTTGTAAAGGGCCACGTGGTAAATAGGTCAGGCATTGTAATTCATACAGTCTTTTGCGCAAAAGCAGCCATAGCAGTCTGTAAAAAAGTGAATGAGCTTGTGTTCCAATAAAACTTAATTAAAAAGAAAAAGACTGCGGGCCATATTTGTCACAGGCTGTAGTTTGCTGGTCCTTACTCTAAGAAAAGACAAAAGTAACCTTAAGTGGATATATTTAGGTAGTTTTTCCTCAAAGGTGGATTTCCATTATCACCAAAAAAAACACAATATAGTGACAATTAATTGTTTACACTTTTAAGGAGATTCCCATTAGTAATAATATAGTTACTTTTATTCAAGAGGCACATGGGCTAATGATTATTTCTATGGTGAAGCCATGTAAATTCTGCATCTCCTAATTTTTTATTTCTCCTCATCCAATAAAATTCATGTCTTTTGTGTTTTATTATTTTTTCTATACGAAACATTGAGATAGAGTTTATTTGTGACCAAAAATGAAAGTAGCCGGTCTTTGTTGTACATAGCAAATTTGCTGTCCGACCCTTTTGTGTCTTCCTGTGTGGCACTTCTGACAGTCACCTCCCTGCCCCCCATCCTCCCACACTGCCAAGCACTGAGCTAGATTTCTCCTTTTCCTAGTCATGGGCTGTAATTATTTGAAAATGTCGCGTCATTGGCTTCCACAGCTGGGCTATGGCTGCCAAAGTTTCTGCCCGATTGTTCAGCTACAACCACAATCACCATTTACAGCATACTTATTATGACCCAGGCACGAGGCCAACTATCTTCCAAATATAATCTCACTTAATTGTTATAACATTCCCATAAATAAGTATTATTATGTCCATTTTCTAAGTGAGGGCACTGAGGTGCAGAGTAGTCAGGCAAAGGACCCGTAATTGAATAAATCAGCAAGTAAGCAGTGGAACTTGGTTTGGAACCCAAGAGTGGCAGAACCCAGAACCTGTATTTTTAGTCACTCCTCCCTGTTGGGTTTCTGTAATGCAAATGCTTTGAAAATGCTCTTTCTCTTTTTCTTATACCCTCATAATAGCAAAAAATACAATCTATGTAGAAAACTCACAGCCCTCCAAAAAGCCTGTGAGCACTGGAGATAGGATTTATGCCATATACCTTATTTTAACAAAGAGAATCTGGGTATTTTGCTTTTGTCAGTTTTACAGTCTTTTTTTTTTTTTTTTTATTGGTGAAAGATGGTTGTTTTTTAGATCTGTACCATTTTAGTACATTTTTCACTACCAAGTTAAATATGGGTTAGTCAACTTTGCATCAATTGCTTTTGCCTATGTCTTTTTAAAAGACTATCAACATGTAGAAAATGGGGATGATTTAGCTTTTCTTACCTAAAAGGGAACATACTACTGTCTGGGGAAATGGAAAGACCATGTGCTTCTGGGTTAGGTAGAACTTGTGTTAGCTTTTTATTTGCTTCACACATTACTTGACCTCTTGAGACTTTGATATCTTTATCTATTAATATGTCCATAGTGGAGTGATTAGGGCTAGATTATAAAGTAGATAGCTTACTATCTGGCTATATATATTCTTGTAACTGCTGATGGCATTGATTAGATGACAAGTATTTTCAGAAAGGGTTTATGTTGATCAGCTGAAAATAAATTATTATTGCATTTCATGTGGTGTGAGTTAGAATCACATGTATGTATTTTTGAGGTTGAATATTATTGTGTGTTTAGAGAAAATGTGGTTTTCTCCTTTGGAATTAAAATGCCATTCTGGAAGTCCTTGATATGACAGTAAGCTTTTTCATAACAGTTAGCCATTGAAAGGAAGAAGTGAGACACATGGCTTAGATTTATCTTTGAAATACGCAATTTAACTTTTAAATGAAGGAGAAATGTTTGGGGAAAATACATTTTTGGTTCTTTTGCAGAATACATGCCATGAACTCCCACTCTGTCCCATATGCACTTAGTATATACATGGGTTAACAGATTAGGGCAGGGTTGCACAAGTAATGAGCCCTGATTTCATTTTATTTATTATTTAAGCTATCATGTTGGGTCAGTAGCTCATAGTTGCTGAGCAGTCCTCTGAGACAAAATGAGGTAGATATAGCTCAGGTTTTTGTTTTTGCCTAAACTGTACCTTATGTATCAACCAATTAGGAGAGATTAAATGTGGCCATCACTCCTTATTTGCTTTGTAGATTATCCAAGGAAAAATAAAAATATGAGGCAGTTTCCTCTCTTCCCTCCAAGTTCTATTGACTTTATCTGTCATTAATTAGTGTTTGCTCATGGAATAGTAGGCAATTTTGATATTTATTGGATTACACATGATTAAGGAAGCAAATCTAGAAAAAAGAAACAGCCTTAGACTGCATTTTAAGACAAATATATGATACAGGGTTTTTCAAAGATTTGGGAACTCTTCCACCAGCAGATCTTGTCAATAGTTCTCAGTCAGGCCGCAGGTAGTAGTTTCTGTGCTGCACAGCGGAGGGTAGGAATGAGGAGAAGGAGAAAGTCATCTAAGCTGTCTGTCCCCTGGGATAGGGTTACCAGATTTAGCAAATCAACAATAATAATAAAAACAGAATGCTTAGTCAAATTTGAATATCAGATAAATACAACTAATGTTTTAGCATAAATATCTTCCAAATATTGACTAGGATGTATCTATACCAAATAAAAACTTAGAGTTTATTGGAAATTTAAATTTAACTGGACATCCTGCATTTTTCCAAGCAAACCTACCATGTAGCTATGACAAAGGCACACATGAAGGCAGAGCCATCGGTGCAAGGCAGACACATTGAGGAGCAAGCAGAAACCAACATAGTGAATTGGGTTAAGAGGATCTTGAAAATTAGGTGAAATCTCTTTCAGTATAAGAAAGCTATTAGATCTTCTCATTGTACCAGGAACCAGGAATTCTGGTACTTTAGGGTTTGTTCTCCTTCGAGTTTATAGACATTTCCAAGTCCACCATATGCCCACAGGAAGAACTATCTGGCAATCCCTTAGGATTGCAACAGGAAATGCCTCAAGTGAAAGATGCCTGATTAAGCCTTGCTTCTGACACTTATTAGCAGCATAACTAGTTGAGTTAACTAATCTCTATTAATTTCAGGATCCTTGTTTCTAAAATGGAATAGTGCTGATCTGGAGCACTCCTTCAACTTATTACTGGCTGAATATCTAAACTTCATCAGAATCCCTCTTCTTCTTGCATCTTCCATCTTTTTCTTCCTACTTCTTTCTCATTAGTACCCAAACCTCTCTTAATGTATTTAATAAATAAATAACTAAATAAGGGTCTTAACCTCCCATCCCCTGTTCTTCCCACCAGGGACATGTCTCTTTCTTTCTCAGAGCCAAATATCTTGAAAAAATAACCACAAAGAGACAATGTCTCTTTGTACTCTCTGCTTCTCCATCCTCCATAATCTGGTTAACATTACTAACAATCTCCAAACTACTACATCAAATCGACACTTTCAGGATTTTTCATCCATGACTTTTCTGTAGCATCTGGGACTGCTGGGATACCTCTCTTCATCTGTGTATTCTATACATTCATCTCCTTTGGCTTCTGAGATAGCCAACCTGCCTTCACAGGATCGTCATTCTCTGAATGTTCTTTATACAGTACAGTACATGGACACTTAGGAGGGGTTTCTCCTGGCTTTCTACTCAGTCAGCAAATTATCTCTTCACTGGTTTATACATTGCCATGCTTCATGTGGCATCCTGATGTGGATGAATTAAAATTCCAACTCTCCAGCCAGTTTTCTTTCAAGCTCCATATTGGCATCTCCAACTATCATGACACTAAAAGCTGATACCCTTTGGCTACCTCAGATTCAGTAACACCTAAATCCCTGCTATTCCTATACTAGCAGAACATAGAAATTATACCATTTAAAAAAATCTGATAACCAAGAAGACGACAACAGTAACAAGAAGTAACTTCTTGTTCAATTCCTATTCCTTGTTCAATTCCTATTCCTCAGAGAAATGTTCTCTGGCTGCAGACACGCAGTAGCTTTTTGTAATTATAATGATGAGTTTTTGAAAGGTAAATATGCTGATTATGGCTAAAGTTGTCCAGCACCTTTTTGTCTGACCATATAAGTATGACTTCACAAGAGATAGTGTGCCACCATCACAAGTTGTTTACTGATTGTCCCAGAAATATATCTTGTTGATAATATTCTATGGGCTTTTTATATTATACAGGATTTTTGACACTTCTCTATGTTATCACATGCAAAGTCATTGCCATGGTCACTGTGTTATCAATGCTTGGCATAATTTGGGCCCTTGAAGCATGTCCCAGGAGGCATATGGTGATTGTAGCATATTCTTTCTTCATGCAATGTCTGGCAACTAAACAAGGGACATTTATCAGATACCCCAGTTCAAGCTACATACACTAGAGTGATTTTGTGCATTGTAGGTGCACTTCAATTTACCAAGGGTTAAGCTTCTCAGGGATTATTCTGAACATAATTTGTAAAGAAATCACATTTTTCTAGTGATTTACATGATCATTTCAGAGATGGGTGCCCTCATTAAAAATATTGGCACTAAAGCAAATTAAAACCATTCTTTAATGTGAAAAACTCTGCAATAGCATATTTATTATGAAAATAGGGCTTCTGAAAAAGTATCCACAAGATACTTTAGTTCTTTTCTAATTTCCTAAAATTTCAAGATAAGGAGTTACACAGGAAACAAACAAAAAAATATCTTAATTTCTGCAGTTTTGTTTGTATTGTGTTATTTTGGGAAAGAAAGAATGTATCTTAGAGTGAGGTGAAGGTCATTGAGAGGAATTGTCTTAGTCTGCAATAACAAAATATCATAGACTAGGTGATTTAAAAAGCAGACATTTATTTCTCATAGTTCTGGAGACTCAAAGTCTGAAGTCAGGATGCCTTCATGGTCAGGTTTTAGTGAGGACCCTCTTACAAACTTGCAGGTAGCTCCCTCTTGCTGATCCTCACATGGGGTGGTGGGGAGAGGGAGAGAGGGAGGGAAAGAAAGAGAAAACAAGCTTTCTGGTCTCCTACTATAAGAACACTGATCTCCCTCATACTTCATCTAAATGTGATTACTTTCCAAAGCTTCACCTTCTAATATTATTACATTGGGAGCTAGGACTTCAACATGAGTTTGAGGGAAATAAGAGGGACAGTCTACTGGCCAAGAAAAAATCCTCTGCATATCTCTAAGTTGGTAGCAAATATTTTTGTTTCGTGGTAAAGGGCATCTGGTCGAGGATGTCTTAGAATATATATTATGTGAACTGGGAATCCAGTCTTAATAGATTTGTTTTTCTGTTTATCCCAAGATCTATGGCATTGAAGGAGTTGATGTCAGAGAAGGTGTTATTGTGCTCTTTATGCTATTGTAATACCTGGAAGAAAAAAAGTTCATAACCCTTGATAAAGGCTACCTTTTGTAGCATTTTGAGTTGACCTTGTGTCATTTCCCTGTATATATTTAGCTGGACACAGAATAAAAGTTGAAGAACAGTCAGGTAAAGTGAAATGGATCAGGTTCAGCTTTTCATACTTTTAAAATCTATCTGGGGTTAATATTTTCTGTGATTATTGAGCAATCCAACAGAGTTTAGACTTATGATACTAGGAAGAACTGATTTTGAAGGAGAAAGGTTATTTTAATTTTTAGTGAAAACTTATATCCATACAAAGACATCTGTATGAATACTCATAGTAATTCATAGCCCCAAACTAGAAATAATCCAAATGATTATAACTGGTGAATAGACAAACATAGTACAATGCAGTACTACTCAGTTATAAAAAGAAGTGCACTACTGATAAATGTTACCACGTAACTGAACTTCAAAACACTTTGCTTAGTGAAAGAATCCCATTGCATAAGACTACACATTATATACTTTTGCATATATAAAACATTGAGAAAAGCCAAATGTATAAAGACACAAAGCAGATCCATTGTTGCTAGGTGGTGGGATGTCAATAAGTAGTAATTGTAAATTAGGGACACAAAGGGATGGTGTCCCTCATTTGTAGGTGATTGAAATGTACTAAAACTGTATTGCGGTGATGAGACATCTAAAATTTTCTAAAAAGCATCAAGTCCTCCACTTGCAAGGGGTGAATTTATACTATGTGAATAATACTGGAAAAATTGTAATAAAGCTTTCTCCTTTTCCTTAATATAAAATTCTTGAAAGCCCATATTTTAGGGATTATCTTTGCTCTGGTCCAGCCCAGACTTCTCTCCTTTTAGATTAGATTGATTTTAATACCATGATCCTTTCACAAATCATTTGGAGTTCATTCAGGAGCATTGCTGGCTTTTTTTCTTGACAAGATAGTACCAGGAGTGCAGGAGGAGGCATGGCTACTCTGACCACAGAATTATCTGTGACTTTCAGGTTCAAGTTGCTAAGCAGAGTGACGGAAACTGTAAACATTAATTGGTAGGCACTGGATGAGCATCTCTGTCTTTTCTGGCACCATCAGCCAGACGAACATGAAGCATGGCCACGGCAAATCAATCAAGTAGCTGCACTTGATTCCCGTCATGGGCCACAGCGGTACCATTCTTGAGGTATCAAAATTCTTGAATAATGTCCATCAGCACTTTGCTATCGACAAACTGCACATTGAGCATGTTGTCACTTGAGGAGCACTCTGCTTGCTTCTAAATCAGAAACTTTGGAAAAAAGGCAGAGCACTTTTGAAAGCAGATAATAAACAGTAATGGAGCAAGAACTGGGACGTATTCGTGCTGTTAGTCACGGCAAGTGCATTTGATATTTTTTCCCTAATCTATAATTCTCACCATTACTCAAATGTGCAGAGAGCAAATGATGTTTTATAAAGTCATCTGGACAGCTAGTCTTTCAGAAGGTTTTCCACATCCTAATGCAGTTCGTAGAATCAAATGCCTAAGTATAGTTTACAAAAAGAATATCAAATCAAAATGCAATTTTTGGCATTTGTTTTGCAGTCAATAAAAGATGGGAAATAATTTCTAATTTTCTACAACCAACATGAAAGTCTGTTGTAAATGGTACAGATGGAGACACTGAGTTATTCTTTGATTTGAGAACTAATACAAAGAAAAGGAAACTGTCATGTAGGAGATCTCATTAAAACATTGCTAGAATGGGATGCAACTAAGCTTTTCATGAAAAGTTCACCATCTTAAATGGTACTTCACTTGTCATAGCTGTCTGAGAATGTGATTAGACTGTGGCACATCTCTATCTGTCAAAGACCAAATCGTTCTATAATGTAAACCTTTAGACAAACACAACTACAGCATCAGGGTCTATAAGAGAAAAGGTAAAAAAATGAAAGCCCTAACCTTAAGGAAACTGGATTTGTTTTCAGAGATAAAATAGCCTCATTTTAAAAAAGCTGATTAATCAAAACATGATGAGTACCAAGATGCTTTCTGAGAGGTTTGAATGTTGGTTGAAAGAGTTAAAGAAAAAATTCAGAAGAAGCTGGTACTATGGGTCTCCCTTAAATTATGTGACAACTGGCCAGTTGGAGAAGAAATGGGAGGTGGTTGGTGGAGGAGAAGGAGTATAGGAGGTGTTGAGTGGAGGTGGAAAGGCTTAACCATGTTTTGTTAATAGTGAGGAAAGTGGTCTGGCTCTAGCAGAAAATATACATTGGAGAGTTGGGAGATAAAACTGAAAATTATCTTATAATTTGTGGGTTGTCCTGAATGCTAGGATGACAGGTTTAGATTTATCTCGTAGATGGTGAACCAAGGATGGCTTTGGAAAAGCAATGTGATATGAATGTGGATTGTGTTCTAAAAACAATGTGCCCACTCTATATACATATACACAGAACAGATTGAAAAGGAGAAGCCTTGAATGCTAAGGGAATCAATTAGAAAATGATGGGAAAGAACAGATATGAAATAAAAAATGGATGGATGTGGAGTGAGAACAAAAAAGAAGTTTTTTTCTTTCTTTCTGATACACAAGTTCACCCACAGCTACACATCTGGATGAATAGGTAATTGGTTGTAGCACTGACCAAGAAAAAGAGCTAGTATAAATGGAAGATGATGAGTTTTAAGTAACAAATGTTAAATGCTATATGTTGAGCATATATCTAAGGGGGTCATTGATAGGCAGTTCTAAAGGTACCATACTGACTGCTGTGTGTTCCATTCTATCTCCAGTGCCTGGGGCAGGACCCATGAACAGTTAGTGTCCTGTACATTATTGTATGAGATGAATAAATTGACATATATAAAATGGAGATTTGTTTCAGATGTCAAAAACTCACAGATTTGGAAGTTCTCTGCACAGAAGTTATAGTTCAAGTTGTGGAATGATAAGATTTCGTTTTAGGCAGCTGTTACACACACATACGCATGTACACATACACACAGAAAGAAGGCAGGAAAATGACTGAGAGCCAAGTGGTGGGAGAGCCTAGAGAGGAAGTATAGAGACCATAACACACAAAGAAATAGCATATTGGAAAGATAGTAGCTTTGATGCGTACATTTTCTACAATTTTAAATTCTAGGCTGAAACATTCCAGTGGTAGTTTTAGAAGAAAAAAGCTTTCTTGAATCCTTAAATTAGGATTTAAAATTTTTTGGTTAAGAGTTGAGTACATTTGGTTGCTATAAATTTTTATATGGTAGGGTATGAGGAAAATGAAAGACATAATAGTACCTAAGTATCAAATCTATTGTACAGTTATTTTTATTGTTTGCCAAAAGTGAAGAAAATGTGTGTCATGTATATATGCTGATGGACATCAAATAGTGACATCAAAGCCTGTTTACTTCCTCTGGCGTGATACTTTACTCATGATTGTATAAAACTTAATTTTGGAAACTGAATGAAGTATAATTTTGAAAATCTTTATTTTGAGCAGTTGTGTACAGTCCAAGCCTAGAAAATATTTCTTGCAAGTTTCCAAAAGGGATTTTTGCCACAATGTCAAAAAAATACCAATCATATTTTTCTTAAAGTAGGAGTAGATGAAACTCAGTATTTTCTACTTTAAAATAGTTTTTAAGATACTGTCCTTGAAATCTTCAAGTTGAGACAGATAGTTTTTTTTAGTATTATTATGCTATATCCATATCTGGATTTTGGCTGTAAATGTTTACCATTTAATGTAATGAGAAATGAGGTTGGAAATTTTCTCTTGAATTTTCAAATTCAGTATACTCGATGCTTAAAGTATATCTGCCAACAAGCCAACATCCACTTATAATTTTTTTAAGTTTGACACAGTTGGTCTTTTCTTTGGTATTCCAAAAATAGGCCGCTTGGTCTTTCAGCTCATAAATTTAGCCCAGCATATTTCCTTTTGAGAGTCAAAGAACCTCAACATGGAACACAAGCATTTTTTTGATCCACATACATGTCTTCATAACACAAAGAAAAAAAATATCTGGTATTTTATATACTGTTATTCTCATAATTGATTATGTCATAAACAAGATTAATTCTTCTCTAAGAGAACTTGGAAACATTTGGAAAATCATTGCTTGAGAACAAATAGCACAGAACATCAATGATTTCTTTTTCTCCAATTTTTTTTTACTAATAGTCTAGATTACCGACCCAATATTTCTAGAATAGCAAAAGCTTATACTAATATCCTCCTTCTTCCTAATTTGGCTCTTTTGTTTAGAAAATCTTTGACAAAACCAGAAAGATAATTAATCATTTTGGTAAATTCTAAGGCTTGAAAAAAGAACATTTTTATTCCATAAAATACTTAGCTAAAAATTTAGAATAAACTAATAGTTGAATAAACTTTCCCATTGGTAGAACCATTAAAAGTAAACCAAAAAAAAAAAAAAAAAAAAAGTAATAATAAAAGGTAATGATTCATTTTTTGCCAAATTTTAAATATTATCTTCTACTGAGTTATATTTGAGAATTAAATATAAAATTACATAAAGAAACACCATAATGTTATTTAATAAAGAACACTACTTCTTCTATAAATAACCATAGGGTTTCTTTAATAAAAGTTTTGGAAACACTCAGAACAAGGTTCAATTAAAATCACCAAAGGAGTAAGATTTTACCTTTTGCAATTAAAGGAGCTATTTCACATAAAATTTTCACAACCTTAAAAAGTTTTTGGTTATAGGCTTTAATAATTTTCACCTTCATGTGCGGGACAGAGAACAGTCTTTAAAAGAATATTTCCATGGTTTTTATTTAAAGCTTTTTACATAAATGTCATTTAAGAGGGTGCCATTACTTTTTATTTTTAGACTCTACTGAGAAATCTAGATATCATCTTTTTACAATGTTTGTGACCATTTACTTATATCAGCCTTATCATATTTTGGAATTTTATTTCTACCAATGTTGATAGCTACTATATCCTTTCCCCCAAATGAAAACACATCATTCCTCAGAAAACTTGTAAAAACAGGAGTTACTGATCAGAGTTTGGCTTTACTTTCACAGAGTTCTATAACAAACTGAGAAGGATGAGACTTTCTTATTTATTCTTTTACCTAAAATAATCAATGAGTCAATTCTCAGAAAATATTTATTGAATAAATTTCTCTAGTGAATGTTTGTTAATTTAATATTATCAGTGATGTCATGGTGGGTAATGAATGGTAGAGTTGCTACTTCAGTTATGCTTGAGCTGCAATCAGCAATGTTTAAATAATTTTCTTTATGTAGCTACCCACTTAGATCCCCTAAAAGCTTCTTGGGGGTCTAAATGGGTAGCTAATAAATGGGTAAATTCAAATAGTCTTATTTTTAATCTGTGTTATAGCTTGCATAGTCAAATGAACTGTGGGAAAGGAAATGGAAGATACAATCATTAACAGATTTTATTAGACCCATAGTCCCATTTTTGACATTATAGTAGATTCAAATATTATGTTTATTTTTAATATATAAAACATTTATATTTTAGTAATCAATAAAGTTATCAATATAAAATACATAATTAAGAAAGAATTATGTTACATTAAATGTAGTGCTTATCATACTACATATGGAAGCATGGATAAATACATCTTGCCTCTATGTACAATTAGCAAAAAATACAACTAGACTAAAAGACAACTATCATCCAGAATTTTCAGAGAATTAAGTTGTGTGGAAGTCCAACAACCAAGGATTTAAAGGGGCCACATCATCTAGACAAGTAAGATGTGCGGAGATGGGAATGAGAGTCCCACATCTACATAGCAGGTGAAAAATGGGAGGGTTACCTTGGGAATGAGAGATCCCAGTCCTAGTCCAGACCACCCAGCCCAGGTTTCCAGCACCAGGAAGATAATTCCTATAACATCTGGCTGTAAAAACTAGTGGGAGTTGGGGTGGTGAAAGAAACTGTGGGATTCTCAAGATACTCCTCTTAAAGACTCTGAAAAGGACTTAGGACCCACACAGACCCATATCCTCTGGGGATCAGCACTAGGGCAATAGTTGGAAGGCACCATTGGTATTGGGAAGACAGTGAAATTGAGTACTGGGAGGCAGCTTCCTTTTGGGAAAAACTCCAGAGGCCGGGCAGCAACATTATCCCCTCTCTGAGCTTTATCCCACACAAAACAATGGAATGGTGACATGGGTTGCCCCACCCTAGTGGCTACCTAAGGCTGTACCCCATATAACTTAACAGGTAGGGTTTTCTACAATAGACCACATTACACAGGGAGTCAAAGCAGCTCTACCTAATACACAGACGCAAACACTTGGAGGCCACTACAATGAGAAGATAAAGAAATATGGCCTAAATGAAAGAACAGAACAAAACTCCAGAAAAAGAACTAAATGAAATAAAGATAAGCAACCCATTAGTTGCATAGTTCAAAATACTGGTTATCAGAATGCTCAAAGAACCCACTGGGTATGACAACAGTATAAAAAAGACGTAGGAAGAAATGAAGAGTGCATTAAGTTAAGTAAATAAATATCTATTGGGAGCCACCAATGGAGGGGATGAAGCTGAGACTCAAATCAACAATTTGGAACATAAGGAAGGAAAAGATGTTCAAGTAGAATAGCAGGATGAAAAAAAAAAATAAGGTTAAACTTAGTAACCTCTGGGACATCTTTAAATGTACCAACTTCTGAATCATAGAAATGCCAAGGGAGAAGAAGAAAAGCAATAAGTTGAAAACTTACTAAAAAAAAATGATGAAGGGAAACTTCCCTAATTTGGTGTAGGAAATATACATATAAGTCCAGGAAACACAGAGAGTCCTAAATAAGATGAACCCAAAGAGGATCACACCAAGACAAATTACAATTAAAATGCCAAAGGTTAAAGATAAAGAGAATCTTAAAAGCAACAAGAAGAAAGCAGAGAGTTACCTACAAAGGTGTTCCCATAAGAGACTGTCAGCTGATTTCTCGAGAGAAACTTTGCAGGCAAGAAGGAACTGGCAAAAAGTATTCAAAGTGATGAAAAGCAATGACCTACAACCTAGATTACTCTATCCAGATCCAGCAAAGCTCTCAAAGGATATAAAGTGCTTCTCAGACATTATCACAAAAGCATTATTATGTGAAATGCTAAAGAGAACTAAATAAGAAAAAGAAGATCAAAATGATGAATATCAAAATGGCAATAAATTCACAACTATCAATACTTGAAGCCAAATAACAAACTAAGCAAGCAAGCAGAAGAGGAATAGAGTCATAGATATGTAGATCATTTGGAGAGTTTTCAGTTGGGAGGGGAAAGGGAAGAATGGAGAGAAAGGTGCAGGGATTAAGAAGCACAATTTGGTAGGTACAGAATAGACAGGGGAATGTTAAAAACAACATAGATAATGCAGTAGCTAAAGAATTTATATGCATGACCTATGGACATGAACTAAGGTAGAATTGTGGAGGGAAGGGGTTACCAGGCAGAGAGGTTCAAAGGGAAACAATTAGGACAACTATAATTAGCATAATCAATAAAAATATATACATATTAAAAAATAAGTCATTAATAAAACTTTGAGGAATTAAGGCCAAAAATATGTAGTGCGTGTTATGAATGTGTTCTGATGCTGTTTCTTGCACAATCCCCAAACTGAGGGATATTTGTTTTGAGATTAATTTGATATATTTCATATTATAAAAGTTACCTGTATTTTTTCTTAAATCCAAGTTTTAAATTCTGTTATTAAATATATTTCTTTGAAGAATACTTTCCTAAGTTATCTACCGGATTTACACCTGAACTTTCAAGGGGACATCTTGCTCTCAGCCTCTTCTTTCTGAAAATACTGTTCAACCCCAGCAAAGGGAGAAGAAAGCCTGGATTTGGTCATTACCAGTATGCCAAATGCAATTGAGGTCAAACAGAATGATGAATACAAGCGAAGGTTTTGTGATCTGGCAGAAGGGGATCATTAGATGTCCTTGGAAAGAAGTTTTATGTCTAAATGAGGATGGAAACCAGATTGGAAAGCAATGATAAGATATATTTAAACCCATTGGACAATATGAAATATAAAAATCTGACAACACTCATTGCTTCAAGGATGTGGGGAAGCTTCATACATTAATATCAATAGTAAGAGAGAACATTGAAACAACTATTGTGGGGAGACAGTTGGTACAATTTACAGTTTCTAGTGAAGTGAAAATGCAGCTGACCTAAGGTATTTCACATCTGGCTAAGTACCTTAGAGAAACTTTTCCTGCATCTACAAAGAGATGCATGCTAATAAAATGTCTATTTTGACATAGTATTTGATAGGGAACAATTAGAAGTAATGTAAACGACCATCAGTAAGGGAAAGATAAATAATTTTTGTCCTATTTATATGATAAATAGAACTCATTGAGTAAAAGAAATGAAGCCATATACTTCAATATAAATATATTTCAGGAGTATAGATAATATATAAAATATGTCTATGCCCACCTTTCAGGAATGGGATAGTGTGATACGATGTACTTTAAAAAAACATTCAAAGCCCTGGCTGGTCACTCAGTGGAATGGTGCTGGCCTACAAACCTAAAGATTGCTAGTTCGATTCCCAGCCAGGTCACATAACCAGGTTGCAAGCCAGGTCTCCAGCCAGGTCTGTAGCTGGAGACAAGTGAAAGGCAACTATACATTAATGTGTCTCTCCCTCTCTTTCTCCCTCCCTTCTCCTCTCTCTAAAAATAAAAAAAATAGAATCTTAAAAAAAATTCAAGAGAACACTATTTTAAAAACTATGTATACTACATGTCTGTAAAATACAAAAGTCCACATGTACGTAGCAAAAATATGTCAAAACTGAATGGGAAGAATTTATCATGATAGTTACTTGGTGGTGGTGGTGGTGGTGAGGAGGAGGGTTGAAAGAGATGTTAGATAAGAATGGGAAGCTTTAATTGTCTTGAAATACTGTATTTTTTTTTTTTTGGTCTGAGTCAAATAAAACACTAACATGTATTACTTAGGTGGTTGGTGATATTATTTTACTCTACTTTTCTATACATTTAAAATATTTTATTAAAATGTGAAAGCAAAAGTAGAGACTACTTTTCAATTTGAGGTGGGATAATTGTATTTCAAGTTAAAGGGTGCTAAAGAAGAGGGGGAATTTTAAGACTGAAGAGATTGAGAATAAAGCCTGGGGCCTTTTGAAATTGAGGCACATCGGGAGGAGTGTAGACTTTAAGTCCCATGCCACACCTCATCTTTGTGCATATCTTACACCACCATCCATCTCATGCCCCTGTGTCTTGTTCATCATTGTATTTTTGTCGCCAAGCACAGGACCTGATAGCCAATTAAGACTTGTAGGAGGAAGATGAAAGATGGGGAAGAATGAAAGGAACAAAACAAATTGGAGTTTGTACAAGAAGGGAAGAAAAGAGTTAGAGGAAGGCAGTAAACAACACTGAAGAAGAACTAAAGGAGAAAAAAAAAAATCAGAGATAAAGACAAAAGAGGATGGTACTTATTCTCTGTAACCAGGAAGCAGGTGCATGTTTCTGTTGAGAATGGAGGGGCTTGAGCTAGGATTTAGCTTCTGTTGGAAACACTGAAGTCATGTTCTTTTGGTATTGGAGACTAATCAGATTCCTAAAACTTAAATTCAATTTTGTTATAAGGGAAGATGACAATTTGGAAAAAGTAATTGCCAGACCCACTGAAGAGAAGTATAAATAATGTGAGTGGTATATTAAGGGA
Organism: Noctilio leporinus; assembly: GCA_004026585.1. Lineage (NCBI taxonomy): Eukaryota > Metazoa > Chordata > Mammalia > Chiroptera > Noctilionidae > Noctilio > Noctilio leporinus. The sequence continues at coordinate 1,381,432 of PVIW01000005.1, read as the reverse complement.
AAACAGACAGAAAGGGAATTGTGAAGCTTTGGAGAAATCACAGAGTTGGAAAATAGTTGCTGATTGATTAATTGATACGGATTGAGCTCTTTATCATTAATTTGAAGATTATGTAGCCATACACATTGGACAACTTACACACACACAATGAAGGCTAGTGTTGCCTTGAACTATGAATCACACTGTGTGGATAATGGTAATAACTACATTAAAATTCCCACTGGCGCTAGCCCCCGGGCCTGCAATTATAGTCAACTTTAGCTTGATACTTTGGGTTTGTTCATTTAATATGATCACTGATATCAGAAGATGAAGGGCAGGGTAGATGTTGACTATAGGTCATTAGTAATTGTTTTATTGCACATGATTCATTATTAAATTCTCAGCCAAATAATTCTGAGATAATTTCTGTCTTCTGGAAAACAAATCTTGGGATTTTATAACATTACACAGTATTTCAGTATCAAACTAATTATAATTGATAGGCATTCAAATTATTGGGGACTTTCAGATTTCCTGCATTGTATTTTATTCATGGACTAGAAGCTCTAAGTGTCAAGTGTATAGAACTATAGTGTATTAGAAAAAAGTTAACTTCCATTAATATTTAACAACATTCAGAAATATGCATCTGGATTCAATTGTATATAACCTTAATCAACTTTTTATTATTTTCTACCAGATATTTAATCTAAAGGTATAATCATGTGATATATTCTGGAAACACATAAAATAGTAAAAGTATGGCATGGGTATCTATGACCCTCTTGGCAATTCCAGCTTACCACCTGCTTATGTGTGAATGTGAGCTGAGAATGATTTTTACATCCTTAAGTGGTTGAAGGAGATCTAAATAAAAATAATACTCTATGACAAGAAAATTGGAAGTTCAAATTTTTGTCCACAAATAAAGTTTTATTGGAACACAGCCATACTTGTTCATTTATGTGTCCTCTGTGGCTACTTTCACACTACACCAGAATTGAGTAGTTTTGACAAAGACCATATGGTTCCAAATCCTAAAATATTTACTCTATGGCCCTTTGCAGAAAACGTTTGCTGACCCCTTGTCTAAATATGCTATTTTGTAATTATGTAGTACTTTTCCTTCCTGAGATTGGCATAAACAACTCTGTGTCACTTGACAGTCTTGGGGTTTGGCTGGTCATCAACCATCACATCAGAAATCCTCCCAAGGCCACAAGACAGAGAATAGACAATTATATAACAGTCATCTATATAGGAAATAATGGCAATAATCATGCAGAATTTCCTAAGTGCAGCCAGAGGAACTACTGAAAGCATACTTCCATTAGAGGTCTGTCAGCTCTAGCTGGAGAGAGATCTTACTTAACCAACTTGTTGAGAATGCTTTACAAATAATATTGGTAGTCACAGACAAAGAAAATAGAGTTGGTATTTCCTTAGAACCCAGAACATAAGTTGCTAGATGAATATCTGCTTTCTTCTTATTATTTGGATGCCAGCTTGTATAGCTGAACTTTGTCCTGTGTATTCAACTCCTGTTTTTTAGTGTTTAATAGCCCAACTAAAAAAAAATCATTCCTACTTGAAGCTAGCCGTGGAAGTCTGTGCACAGAGTTTGCTATTGTGTGTGTGTGCTTGTTTAATTGCCTGGCCACTTTGGCTCCCTCACTAATGCTTTTTACTATAAATTCTACACCAAGTTGGTCTTTGTGCTTTATGCCAACATGCTGGTGTTGGTCTGTGTCAGTGGGCACTGAAAATGGGGTGAAATGCCCCCACATGCTATAAAGGAGCCATAGAGTCATGAAGGACACAGGAAAAAAACTTCTTGGGATTTGACCATGTCAGAGTAATTCCTCCGCCTCACTGAGGGAATGTCCAGAAATGATGTTTTCCTAATAAAACTTATTTTCAATGACTGAACTTTATTGGAAATTCTAACATTGCTATTGGCTGACTCGTCTCTTTCAAACAGATGTGATTTTGTGTTTTCCTAGTTGCTGGACTCAGAACTACCTACATGAGGTAAAGGCATTTTTTTAATGTCATGGTTGCAGAGCACTTGCTTCCTTTGATGGCATTGGAAGCTGTTTAAGCAGCCAGGCGACTAGTGAAGCTCAAAAAGGCTGAAAAAGCAGAATGGAAACAGCAGTTTCTCCGTTGCTTCTGGAGAACATCAGAGAAGTTTGATACCGCTGTCCTGTCTGACACACATTGGTTCAGTTTCCAATAAGGAATTTCATATTTTTCTGAAAACCACTTTTCCTTTATGTTTCCTTCTCTCCTTTCCCTTCCTTCCACTCCCCCTTTTTCATATTCCCTTCTTTTCTTTCCTCCTTTTTTCTCTCTACGCTTGCTCATATGTGCAAAAATAAAAAAAGCACACTGCTTCCTTTACATTTTTAATTAGATTATGTTTTCCCTAGGTAAGATGGATCATGATTTAAAGTTAACTGTATAACGTGTTGTGCACTTTACAGTCATATCACTGTCATCACTCCATGCAAATAGGGGAAAGTTGAAGAAACAAATGTTAAACATGGTGTAGCTCTGACCAAGTAGGAATAGTTAGGGAAAACTGTGTGTATCTTATCTCCTTCTGTCTTCAGAACTTGGCTAGTTCTCTGTCCTACTCGGCTTTCCCTGGTTTCTTTCTCCATTCCGTTCTCACTTCTCTTTCTTCCTGGTTTTTCTTCCTTTTTTTCTTACCAGAATGTCATAATATGCTAGTTTTCTGTTACTGTATACCATATTACTGCAAAATTAGTGGCTTAAAACAAACCTATTTGTATCTCACAGTTCTCTAGGTCAGTGTCCAGGTGGGCTTGATTGGGTTCTCTGTGTAGGGTTTCAAATAGTTGGGTTATCTGGAGTCTCTGGAGAAGATTTTGCTTCTAAGCTCATTCAGGTTGTTGGCATAATTTTAGTTCCTTGCAGCTGGAGGACAGACCCCTGCTTTTTGGCGGGCTGTTAGCCAAATACCTCTCTTGGCTTTTAGAGCCACTCTCAGGCCATTTTTCTTTTTCTTCAGCTACCAGTTGGAGAAAACTCTTTAAGAGGTCTCATATAGTTAGGTTATAATCTCCCTGTGCTAAAGTCCACTGACTGGTCATCTTAATTACAACTGCAAAGTCTCTTTTGCTCTGCAAGGTAATAATCACAGGGTTAACACCAGGAAGTGCAGGTCACAGGGGCCATTTTAGAATTCTGTCTAGCACAAATGTAACACTTTTCCCCTTCCTGGGATGGATTGAGACATGAGTGATCATGAAAGTTGACCCTGCCTTCGATGATATCTGAAAAACTCACTGATATCTTCAGTAAGAGCAGCTCAGTCAGATGTTGTCAGACATGGGAGACAGGAATGGGGCTTCATGGTTCCTGCTGTAGGGTTTTCTTGCCTACCCCATCATGCTTTTTTAAATGAAGATAGTGAAATGCTGAATTCCACAATTTTTTTCAACTTCTTACCCCAATACTTATGAAAGACAGGTAGGTATGAAGGGCAAAAAGGTGGGGAAACTTTTGAGGAGAGCTTTTGACTTATTCCTTTGTTAAAAGTTGTCATGAGTTGAACTGCATCTTCCTCCCAAATTCATACGTGGAAGTCCTAACCCTAGGACCTCAGAATGTGGCCTTGTTTGGCTAGAGTGTTGTGATAGATTATAATTAGTTGAAGTGATGTCACACAGAAGTAGGATAGGTCCCTAATCCAACCCGACAGGGTTCTTTAGAATAAGGGGAATTAGGACACAGAAACACAGAGCAAGGACACCATATAAAGATGAAGGCAGCGATTAGGAGAAGCTTCTACAATGGTTGCCAACAAATCGCCAGAAGCCAGAGGAAAGGCATGCACCAGATTCCTTCTCACAGACCTCAGAGAGAAACAGCTTTGCTAACATCTTAATCTTCTAGCTCCAGAACTGTGGGACAAGGAATTTCTGTTATTGGGGCCACCCAGTTTGTGGTGCGTCATTACAGCAGTCCTAGGAAACGAATATCAGTCTGTTAAAGTGATCCAAAATTGGAAACCGCAGCTTACTATATACTAAAGCTCCATTTTAAATAGGTGCCATCTGAGTTCAAAATAGATGATTGCTAAGGAGTCCAGGAAAGAAACAGTTTGGAAATTAAGGATATTTGACTTGGGTAAAAATGTATTCTCTTTTTTTGCATACTGAACTCTCATTAAGTAGTATGCTATTAAAGAATACCAACATAAAATCTGTTAACAACTGGAAGTAAGCAACTAGGACTCCTCTTTGTATCTCACACTAGCACAGAGACAGGTATATAGCAGGTTCTCAGCAAATGGTTGTGGCATGAAGAAATGCAAAAAAGAAAAGTTGTCTTATGGGAAGTATCATAGTATCCACTTACAGAAGGTTCTAAAGAAACAAAAATTTAAATAAAATTTTTTTTAATTTAAGAGCCAATGCTTTAAATGTATAGTGCCTTCTTAGGGGAAACCCTAAGTTTATCAAATTCAGCAAAGTTTTGTAATACACCCATGACCTGCCAGGTATAAAGCTGAGAAGTGGAGGCAGAGTGGTGAAGGACAGATTTCCAGAACCAGCCTCTTGGAGCTCACAGTTGGAACGACAATTTGAAAGAAATACATACTGGCAGATATTTATAATTAGAAATTCTGTTAAGTGCTGTGAAGGAAATAAAATATTTCATTTTTGCCCCATCTTGGATAAAAATAAATAATAAAATATGGTGCCATTCCAGTTACAATAACAAAATACCATAAACTGGGTGGCTTAAAACCAGATATCCCTTTGTTCCTAGTTCTGGATGCTGGAAGCCTACATCAGAGTGCCAGCATGTCTGGGTTCTGACCCCGTTCAGTGTGGGTTCACAGGCCTATCCTTGGTGCCTACACACGGAGAGAATGCACTGGTGCCGCTTCCTTTTCTCATAAAGACACCAGGTTAAGGACTTACCCTCACCACTGCATGTAACCTTTATTACCTTCTCATGGGCCCTATCATCAAATACAGATGCACAGTGTTAGGACCTCAATGTATGAATTTGCAAGGGACACACACATTAATTCCATAATTCTCTCTTTCAGATTATTTTCCCAAGGAACAAGTATTGTAATCCTTTTATAATGTGCAAGGAAGATCATATGACCCTCCCCTCAGAAACTCCTGAGGGCTTCACATTTTCAATCAGAGAAAAAAATCTAAGACCCTAATGGTCGTCCAAGGTTCACCTGACCTTACCACTGCTTCTCCAGCCTCATTCATCTCTTACAACTGTCCCTGAGCTCAGTGAATCTCAGCTACTCACCTTCTTACCTTCCTCAAACATCCTAGGTGCCCTCCTGCACATGACCTTTCACCTGGTTGATACTCCCACCTCCCTCTACCTGGAACATTCTCCTCGGGTGGTTCAGTGGTTGCCCCACCCCTCCTGATTATATTTTCTCACAAGTCACTCTCACATTTACCTAACTTTTCTAGCAAAAATGAAGTAAAGTAAGCCCTGGCCAGGTAGCTCAGTTGGTTAGAGCATTGACCAGATACACCAAGGTTTTAGGGAACCTGGTCAGGGCATGTATAGGAATCAACTGATGAATGCATAAATTAGTGGAACAACAGATTGATATTCCTCTCTCTCTCTCTACAATCGAGCATTTAAAAAATTAATAAATATAAATTTAAAGTGAGGTACCTGAATGTTTTTGCTACTCTTTTACATTTTTATTTTGCTGATTGTCTGCTTCCCTGACTAAAATTTTAGCTTCACAAACACATTTTTAAATCTGTTTTGTTTACTGTTGAATCTATGGTGCTTGAAATAGTTCTTGGTACATACAAAATACACAAATTTATTTCATGAGTGGAAAAAATAAAAAGGTGTTGTGATAGGGAAGAGTGGGTGAGATCTACCTAAGTTAATAAAAAAGGCCTGTATCAGGATGGGTAATAAAGTTTAAACCCTAAATATAAGACACTATGGGAAGAATCAGAGGGAAGGCAGTTATGTGTGGGTGAGCTCAGGGAAGGGATATGACCTAAGAAGAGAGAAAAGTGTGTGCTCTGAGTTGCGAAAGTTTGACCTGGTTCAGGAAATGAAAGGAGGTGAGTGTTGTTGGAACATATAAGAAAAGTAATAAAGGGCTGAAGAGGAGGTGGCAGAGTTAGGCAGGGCCAGCTTATAAAGTGCCTTATAGACCATGCTAAGGAATTTACATTTTTTCCCCTTTGGGAAATGGAAAGCCATTGAAAGTTTTAAGTAGGGCAGGATATGATTGGATACAGTAGTTTTAAAAATAGCCCTGGTTCTATAGGAAGGGAAAAAATTGGGGTAAGCAAGAAGGGTGGCAGAGAAGGTATTATAAATGTCTAAGTGAGAGATGATGGTAGCTCGCCCTGATGTTATCCTCCCCTGACTTTGTTTCCCCATGGCTAATTATCCAGCTGATTACTGTCATATAGCTGTAAGAGGGTTGGCAGTTTGCAGACCTTTCTCTCCAGCAGTCACCCCTCCATCATTGCAGCATAAAGATATTTGCAGTTTAGTGATGATCGTAGAATTCAACAGTATTTAGTTTACTGGAAACGCTGTTCCCAGTATAGTTGGTAACATTAACGGGATCCGAGGGTAAGGATTATTTTTGAACTGGCATTCTCCAGTCATTACATGGGTTCTTTCTGGGCTGCATAATTTCCTGGAATGCTGATGATGTGAGAAGAGAAGAACCAATCAGATGCCCATTTTCTTCATCTGCCAAATAGGGACACTCCTCATTTTCAAGGCCACATTCTCTTTTGAGTCAGAGACAGAAGGGAGGATAAATGAGTCAGCAGGGACAGCTCTGAAGATGAAAGGTGATATGCAGAATGGAAAGGATTCTAAGGACTATTTAAGAACTTTTCAACTGAAGCTGTCAAAGGAGTTTCTCCAACTGAGGAGAGAGGTAGCTTGCAATGGTAAAGATGCCAGGGGGTAAAAAAGTTGAGTTCCCTAAAGTACTTGGCCTGTTTTTTAAATTTTAATAAACATGTAATCCAATCCGCCTATTCTAGGACAGAACTAACATTTTATTTGGATGCAATACAGTGTACAACTGCAATGGTTTTGAAAATTTCAGTTAGACAAGAGTTAGTGAATCTCACTATTGTCCAGAAGATAGAAAATGGAGGCTCCTGCTGAATCTCTTACCATCTTGCTACAATCAATTCAAGGGCAACAAATCAAAGTGGGGCACTCTGTTAACCAGTTCATGCACACATATAAAAATAACATGTGAGCAGAATGTTGGAGGGCAGTCACTTGTTATATGACAGCACTGAAATGACCTATAGGTTCATGGGTGCCCAGAACACAAACTGAATGGAAGATTCTGTGTTGCCCATGTTGGTGATCAGCTTTGATAATTTTTACCCTTCCTTTCAGTCAGTGTCATGCTCAAGTGTATTATTAAGCAACGATGACCACAAGAAAGGAACCGCTGGTGAATTGCAGGTTTAGCTAGGAGGCCTTGGAGAGCTCTGGCTATGTCTCACAGCCACCCAGCTGTCTGTAGTTCTGCTCCACTGACAAGAAATTCAAAAAGTTGGGTAAAGAGGCCCTTAGCAGCATCCCATTAGAAACTGGAGTTATTGTTGAGAGCTAAGGATGAACTGTGCTTCCTTTGGGAATTACATGCAAGAATAAGTGGCCAGTGTTGCCTACTTCCTCAGCTTGGCATGTTGGCTCTTGGCATATTTGTGAGTGAAGCAGAGTTTGCCTATAGAATGCTGTGCCTCTGCTGGCTGATCCCACCTGGATACCATCCCCAGGTATACAGTCATCCATCTGGAAAATTTATTTAGCTAGAATGTAATATACAAATACTGCTTTGCGGGTGCCTGCAATGGGCAGCTAGTGTGTCTCGTGGGGCATGACGTAGTGGTGACGAAGTCTAGAGTTTGCTCATCCAGTTTCAATGATCTCTGCACCTCTTACTACCTCTGTGACCTTTGCCAAGTTGAGTCCTTGTGCCTCAGTTTCTTCATCTGTAAGTGAAGAAGCCAAGGGTAATTTCCACATAGGTAGTAACGATGTCATGGAGTTGTGAGGATTAAATAAATTCATTCATGTCAGGTACTTACTTAGAAGTGTGCTCAGTACCTAGTAAGCTCTCAATAATTATTGATGTTTATGATGTAACATGAGGTATAATGAGATCAAAATGAGCGCAGAGGCCTAATTAACATCAGGTCAGCATGAGAAATGAGCATCTGTTTACTGAAACATATGGTGATTTTCCTCTATAAAGATTTAAGAGAGCAAGTACACATTTATAAACTGCTGCAAAGATGACCAGTGTATGCTGTTGACATTGTGAACTATTGTTATTCTACATTATTGCTCTTTTAGTGCTGCTTTGAGACTTTCATTCTATTCATATGTCCTACCAAATGAGATGTGTTTTTGAAAATGTGCTGAGAAAAGAGAAAGATAGAGGTTAATTGCTTCATGCCTTCTTAAGGCACTGCCCACCCCCACTCTTTAAGTATCTTCATGTGGCCAAAACATTCATAATACTCCTGCTGTCCCCTTGTTAATTCTTCATTAGTTGATAGATTAATTCATAACTCATTTCTTCAACACACTTTTTAAAAGATTTTTATTCATTATTTTTAGAGAGAAGGACAGAGAGAGAGGAAGAAAGGGAGAGAAACATCAATGTATGGTTGCCTTTCACCTGCCTCCAGCTGGGGACATGGCTGGGAACCTGGCTTGCAACCTAGTTATGTGCCCTGACTGGGAATTGAACCAGTGACCCCTGGGTTTGCAGCACCAATCCACTGGCCACACCAACCAGGAAACTTTTTGAATATGTAATAATAATTGTGATTGTTTTTGTTAAGTTGCAAACTCTGTACCCAATACTGTGGAAGCACTTAAAAGTATATCTTAATCCACAGAAGCATATTGGGAAGAAGGATTATGTCCATTTTGGAGATTAGGCTTAATGAGATGAAATATCTTACCCCAAATGACTTAGCTTGTAATTGGCAGAATTTGAACTTGAGCTGAGGACTGTCAAGTCAAAGTACTGTGTTCAACTGCTTCCATGTTATCAGCCCCTGTGCCTGGTGGTGGGGAAACAAAAACAAATGAGGCAAAGACCCCAATTTCAAGAAAATGAATTTAGGCAGGCACTAGTTATGAATACAAAGAATAATAACATAGTGGGCTGTGTTACTGTAGTGCACAACGACTTTACTCCAAATCTTTTCTCCATTGTCAGCCCAATATTTCCTCTCTTTTACTATATTTGCCTGTGTCATGCTCCATTTTGTCAGGGCTCTAATGTTAGGTAGGAATTAGATAAATACTTGGGTGTATGGTTAACAGCATGGTAGAGTCCTGTGTTCCAGGGTATTTTACAGAGTGCTTCTGGAGGTGGTATCTTCTCGGAAAAGACTGGCTTCTGTAGGCATCTCAGGTACAAGGGAAAGAGCGATGAAGTGAATGGTGGGACAGTCTTTGAGTCAATTTCATCAGACCACATGGGCTGTCATCTATGTGACAACAGTACATATGGCCCTTTTATTTGTATAAAGGAGGAAACTTCCTTACCTCCATCTGTCATCCTTGCCCCAAGCAAAGTTTTCCTACCCTTCCTACTTTACCACCTGAGTTCACCTTTGAAGAAAGAAAGGACGAAAGATCTCAATCTTGCATAAAATTGGACAATTTTCTTCTAGAGTCAAATCTGGTAATGTGACCAGAAAATCTTTTGTAAAAATAAATAAATAAATAAAAGTTCTTGGTATTTCCTGCTTCTTTACAGATAATGAATTCAGAAAGAATGACCTCTCCACCAAGCTTTAAAAAAAAATGTTTACCTACCCTTCTGTTTTCCAATCCAAACTGGTATGATAACATTCAGGAGGTCAACATTTGAAAATGGGTTTTGAAAAAGAAAACCACACACACTCATAAAAACTATTTTCCTTCCTAGTAAATGTAATTTTAAATTTCAAAGGCAGGATTTAGGTCAGTGGTTTGGGTCATTTTTTATTTTACCCAAACTGGGCCACCCTTCCCTTATTGTGCAACCAAGAGGAATCAGAAAGATGTCAGGTAATAAAAATCCAGCAAGGAGAAAAAAAATGCTGGAATACATTCTGCTCAAAGTTGCACGCCCTTAAATTCTGCTGACTACAGCAGGATTCGTACATTAGTAACCAAGGACAGAATCCGGTCCACTGATTTTATTATCACCGAAGAGGAGATTTTTCTGACTGTAAAGTGGAAAAATATGATTTATGATTCAGACTTAGGCTGACAGGCTGAACAAGAGGTGGAAACTTACCTGCTTGTGGCTTTAAATACAAAATTATGCAATGAGGGGAGACCAGGAGCACCCACACATGACCTAGAAGAACTCAGTTCCAAAATGACCATTCAGCTCCTAGGGCATCCAAGGCATCTGGATGTGCTCTCAGACAGGGTCTGCAAGTAAAGTTTATTGTGCCGTGGAGACAAGATGAGGTGTGGTGAGCTGACTGGACAAGTGACCTTTTTAATATGTCAATCTCTAGTATCCTCACAAATCATTTCAGTGCAAGGCAGGAGCCAAGAAGACTACTTTTCACCTCATGCATAAAAGCTTTAACTTGCCAGTGCTGACACTTAACCTGAACTAATCATCCTGGATGGATGATGAAAATACGGATGAGGTGCGAAAATGAAAATGATGTTCCTTTGAAAATGTTTTGCCATTTTCCTTATTACCCCCAATGTTCTGGACTCTGTTTGAACTTGTCCATTTCACACTGCCTGTATTTGCTTGACCTTTTGATTTCATATGAATGTGCTACTTTTCTGTACTCAGTGTTCCAGTGGCATGGCCTTTCAGTGGATTGGTGACTCTATTTCAGAGATGACCAAAGTGAATACAATTAATTGATCTATTTATATTTGTGATGCTATTAGCATATAGACTCTCTAACAAGTTCAACTTTAACAAGTATGTTTCCCTGAATCATGCCAGATTTTTCTTCATATAACTTTCTTTTTTAGAAGCTCATGTGTTTATTCAACAAACATAACCCAGTACTTATATGTAGTAAATATTTAATTAATGTTAACTAAATAGATGAATGGTTTGTTATTCATGGAAGATGTTATATTTGAGCTGGATTTTAAAATGTAGGAGGAATTAAATAAGTTAATGAAGGGGAGGAGAGTAAACTCAGGTGTGGGAAGTAAACGTATGTTTGTGGCATGGGCCCAATGGTCGATACTAGGTAGGTAATGAGGAAATATATGTTGAATGAATGAATGAATAATGGCATTAGACACCAAACAAATCAAAAGACAAATATGAGGAGGGCTTCCAGTCAAGGTGGCAGCATAGGTAAACATGGCTCATATCCTCACACAGCCACAACAAAATTATACCTAAGTTATGGAACAACCATCACTCAAAACTGTGAGAAATAGAGTTGAATGGAAGTCCAACAACTACAGAATTAAAGAAATCACATCCATCCAGACTGGTAGGAGGTGTGGAGAGGTGGAATGAGCTGGTACCACATCCACAAGGTGGTGGATGAAAATTCGGGAAGAACATCTCAGGAATGAGGAGTCCCAGCCCCATAACCAGGCCTGCCAGCTCAGGGTTCCAGTGCCAAAAAGATAAGTCCCAATAATTTCTGGCTTCAAAAGCCGGTGGGGATTGAGTCAGTGGAAGAAACTTCTGGAGCCACAAGCAGCTCTTCTTAAAGAACCCACTCACAGACTTGCTCAGACTTACTCCCACTGAGCTCCAGCACTGGGGTAGCAGCTTGGAGGGTACCAGTGGCATACAGGGAGGAGCTGAAGTGCCTGGCATCAAAATAAGAACTGGGAGCAGCTTTCTCCCAGACAAGAAGGTGGGAAGAATCCATTGTCCCTTTTCTGAATCCTCTCCCTACAGAGCCACAGGGCTAGCAGGTGGGTGCCATATCTGAGACACCATCAACCTGGCTAACACTATTTTCCCTGCTCTGGAGATCCCCTGAGGCTTTGTTCCACCTAATTTACAGCTGTTAACTCAAGGGCCAACCCATCCAGTGGACAGCTATAGACCATTTAGAAACACCATTAGTGCCTGCACAGCTTATCTTCAATGGAGGGTGAATGTTGGTGTTCTATGGTCATAGCCGATCCTTGCAGTTGACTGGATGGGTTGGCATTGACTTGCCAACAACAACCAAGGGTCAACCACTAGAGGAGGGTATACTCAGCCCACATGAAGGGTACACCTTGAGTAGCTAGCTTGGGTGATAGGGGAGGCTGTACTACTGGACCCTACATAGAGGGTAACTACTATATTAGACCATGCTACCAGTATAGGGAGATGTGGCAGTTCTACCTAGTAAATAGAAACATACACAAGAAGGCTGCCAAAATGAGGAGATAAAAGAATATGGCACAAATGAAAGAACAGATGAAAACTCCAGGAAAAGAGCTAAACAAAATGGAGATAAACAGTCAATCAAATGCAGAGTTCAAAACACTAATTATAAGGACGCTCAAGGAACTTAGTGAGGGCCTCAACAGCTTAAAAATGATACACTCAGAAATGAAGGGTACACTAATTGAAATAAAGAACAATTTACAGGGAAACAGTAGTAGAATGAATGAAGCCAAGAATCAAATCAATGATATGGAACATTGCCCAAACAAGGATAGTGTAAGCAGCCTCTGGACAACTTTAAGCCTTCCAATATTTGCATCATAGCAATGCTAGAAGGAAAAGAGAAAGGGCAAGAACTTGGAAATCTATTTGAAAAAATAGATTTTGAAAAAATAATAAGAAAATTTCCTTATTTGGTGATGGAAATAGACATGTAAGTCCAGGAAGCACAGAATCCCAAACAAGATGGATGCAAAGAGACCCACTCCAAGACATATCATAATTAAAATGCCAAAAGTTAAAGGTAAATTGAGAATCTTAAAAGCAGCAAGAGAAAAGAAGTTAGTTATCTATAGGAGTTCCCACATATTGGCAGCTGATTTCTCAAAAGAAACTTTATAGTCTAGAAGGGATTGGCAAGAAATATTCAAAGTCATGAAAAGCAGAGACCTACAGCCAATTTTGAATGATATCTTTGTTCTACCCATCAAAGATATCATTTAGAATTGAAGGGCAGATAAATTGTTTCCCAGACAAGAAAAAACTAAAGGAGTTAACCATCACCAAACCATTGTTATATGAAAGGTAATATAGGGACTTATTTAAGGAAAAGAAAAAGATCAAAATTATGAACAATAAAAAGACAATAAATAGATATCTATCAACAATTGAATCTAAAAATCTAAGCAAATAAGAAGAAAAGAGACAGAATCATGGATATGGAGAGCATTTCAATGGTTGCCAGATATGAGGAATGTGTGGGGGAATGGGTGAAGAGGTGAAGGGGTTAAGAAGTGCAAATAGGTAGTTAAAGAATAGCCATGGGGATGTAAAGTACAGTATAGGAAATGAAGTAGCCAAAGAACTTATACACATGACCCATGGACATGAACAATGGCCTGGGAATTGCCTGAGGGAATAAGGGTGCTAAGTGGAGAAGGGGAGGGGGAAAAATGAGACAATTAGCATAATCACTAAAATGTAATTTAAAAATAAAGACTAGTGAAAGAAATATGTGTTAAAGTTATAGAGCCTTTAGTAAGCTTAGAGTCCGGTAAGGGAATTTTATCTGTAAATAGTTAACAATAAATCATTTATTCATCCAACAAGTATGTATTGAGTGCCTACTATACTTGACAGAAAAAGAGATCCAGTAAGCCTTATTTCTTTTTCTATCTAGATAGAAAGATAGACAGATAGGTAAATTGATAGATAGATAAATGGACATATAGACATAGATTGGTATAAATATGTATACCTATACTAATATCCATATATAGCAAAAATATCTATCTGTCTATCTATCTAGATATAAAGAGAATTAATTTAAGGAATTTGCTCACAAGATTCTCTCTCCTGGCAAGTCTGAAACTGTGCAGCCTGGCAGGCTGGAAACCCAGAGAAGAGTTGATGTTATAGCTTGAATGCTATTGGAAAGCAGAATTTTCTCTTCCTTGGAAATCTTAATCCTTTCTCTTAATACTTTCAACTGATTAACTGAGACCTACCTGCCCTATGGAAGATCATATGCTTTATGCAAAGTGTATGGACTTAAATACTCATTTCATTAAAAAAAATATCCTCACTATGACATCTAGGTAAGCATTTGATCACATTTCTGGTTACCATGGTCTCGCTAAGTTGGCCCATAAAATTACCCATCACACCACTAAGTGGCAGGCCTCATTCTGGGCACTGAGCAGATTCCAGCAAAGAAGATTGGTGAAAATCCCTAAACTTAGGGAGTTTGTGACACACAAATATGTAAAATTTACATGACAATATCATAAATATTATGAAGAAAAATAAGATAAAAAAGGAAGAAGGGGGGCTGAAGTATTAAAGAACAGTGAAAGAAGGCCTCATTGAGAAATTCCTATTGAATTTTTTAGTCAAGACCTTAAAAAAGGACAGAAATGACCATGCAGATATTTAGGAAAGGAGTAGTCCAGGAAAGGGAACAACGAAGATATCTACCTCATGTATCTACAGATTAGCTTTTGATAGAAGTTCTTTGATGAATGCAAAATAGCATCAGCAAAAATGTGACAGGCAAACTTGCTATTGGATTACTGTGGAAAAAGAGATTGTTTCCAACTGATGATTTCTTGGCCAGTATCTAGCACTTAATATTTAATTAATGTTTTTTTGAACTAAAGGAATATTTATGTCAAACATTTAATTCATGTTTTTTGAAATAAATGAATGGGACCTCATCATAAATGATGCCATGTTGGGCTGGATATCAAAAATTGGTGGAATTAAACACTGAGCATGAAGGACACAGGTAAGTCCAAGGTACTTGTGAGTCATGGACACCAGTTCAGAATGGCTGAGTCATGAGGGTTTAGTGGATTGGGGATGTGGAGGGTAAGGAATGTGGGCTCAAAAGGGAAATTAAAGCCAGAATGTGAAAGATTTACATCTAGGCCAGAGCTTGGGTGTCATTTCATAACCAATTCTGAACCATCAATTTTCTGAAGGAGAGGGAAAGTAAAGTTATCTTGTGATGTAGGAGAGTATTTATAAGGAACGTTCTTTAGACACTCATTCCTAGAGCATTGATAGCTTTTTCATATACATAATTTTTAAACAAATTTGGGTCATGCTAGGTTAAGCAAAATTAAATTCCCCCCCCTGAAATAAATGACTCTTAATATGCTAGTGTGCATTGTAGAGCTAAAACAGCTGGATATGACCCTGGCTGATGTGGCTCAGTTTGTTGGAGCACCGTGCCTGCAAGGAAGAGTCATAGATTAGTCCCTGGTTGGGGTGTGTGCGAGAGGCAAGTGATTGATGATTTTCTCTCACATCAGTGTCTCTCCCTCTCCCTCTCCCTCTCCCTCTCTCTCTCTCTCTCTCTCTCTCTCTCTCTTCCTCCCCCTCCCTCCCTCCCTCTCTCCCTCTCCCTCCCTCTTTCTCTCTCCCTCCCTCCCTCCCTCTCCCCCCTTCTCCCTCTCTCTCTGGGTGTCAATAAATAATAAAAACAATAGATGGATATAATGTGTAATGTTTTCCAAATATTTTTGTCCACATAAATACTTTTTTAATAGTGCATCCAAAAAAGACTAACAGACGATTGGGCGTATCTCATCTGCAACCCTGTTTTAGGAAAAGAATATTTGTTGTAAGACGGGATTGAATGAGAGGAGAAAGATTGGAAAGCTGATGGACTAACCACAGGGCATTAAGAAGGGTCTGGTATATGCACTGTAGTGGGGTTGAGACATACAGACTTTCCCAAGGTAGAATCATATGGATTGTCAATGGGTTAGACAGTATCAGGGAAAGGAGGTTTTGGTGGGGGAAAGAGAGTTAAGAGAAACAGTAGATCACCCTGGCTGATGTGACTCAGTGGACTGAGCACTGGCCTGTGAACACAAGAGTTGTAGGTTCGATTACCAGTCAGGGCACAAATGTGGGTTGCAGGCCAGGTCTCCAGCCAGGTCCCCAGCTGGAAGCAGGTGAAAGGCAACCATACATTGATGTTTCTCTCCCTTTCTTCCTCCCTCCCTTCCCCTCTCTCTAAAAATAATGAATACAATCTTAAAAAAAAAAAAACCCAGAACTGGAAAAAATCAGTGAAGCAAAAAGAAAAAGAGTAGAAAAATTTAATGTATGAGAAGGTAGCAAAGTCCTCTGTAGTCAAAACCTCAAAATAGATCTAGGTTTGAGGAGATAAAGGATAAATTGGAGAGACTTATAGGAAATAACTGTGTAGTTTCTAAACATTTGGGTATTTCCCAGATCTCTCTCTTTTTTTGATAGTTTTATTTCATTATGGTCAGAAACTATATTTTGTATAGTTGCAATTATTTTGCATTTGATAAGATTTATTTTAAGGCCCAGACTACTGTATGATATGTCATAGTCAATGTTCCATATGACCAGAGAATGTAGAATAGTCTATTGTTGAGTGGAGGATCCTGTAAATCTCACTTTGATAAAGTTGGTTCATAGGGTTGTTCAAGCCTTATATATCTTTTTTTTTAATTGACTAATTTATTTATTTTTAAAATTTTATTGTTGTTGTAATACATCCATCCCCTTTTGGCTCTCCTCTGTCCCCCTCCCTACCCACCCATTCCCCCCAAAGTCAATCCCACCTGTTGTCCATGTCCATGGTTCCTTTATACTAGGTTCTTGTCTAAACTGCTCCCCTTCCTTGCCTCTGCCTTATATATCTTCATTGATATTTGTTTACATATTCTGATGACTAAGAGTATAGCATGGAAATATCCAACCAAAATTGTGGATTTGCCTTTTTCTTTCAATTTTTTTGGTTTATGTATTTTGAAGCTGTGCTTTTGGATGTGACTCAATTTTTTCTATGTTATTGTTAGTTATATCTATTTGTTCTTATTTTATTGCATAACAGTAATTAATTATCTTTGGCAAAAATATCTTGCAGAATTTATAACATGTAGAAGTAATGTGTATGAAAATAATATCGCATGCTATGGAAGAGAAGAAAAAAGCGTATTGTTGAAAATTTTTTATACTATATATGAAATGTCATAATATAATTTCAGTGTAGACTATTATAACTTAAAGATATATATTTAAACCCTAGAAAATCTTGAAGAAAATTAAAAAAAAATATATATATATATAACTAATGAGACCATAATGAAGATACATTTGAATTGCATTCAAAAGCAGAGCCTCAAAATACATAAAAACAATGTTTCTTTCATATATAACATCGTTTTACAAATTTTCTGCTAATCTTAATTTTGAAAACTCACATTTCTAACTAGGTGTCATACTTTTTAAAATGGAAATATTTTCTCTAAAACTTGTTGAGAACACATACACTGACAATTATTTCAGCTTTGGTTGGTAAAAAATGGACTTTACTTTCCCTTCATTATTGAAAGATATTTTTGGTGAGGGTAAAATTCTGGGTCAGTGACTTTTTTTGTTGTTTGTTGTTTTTATTGTTTTTATTCCTTTTGTTTTTTTTAGTACATTAGTCTAATGTCTTTCAGCTTGTACAACTTCTAACAAATTATGTGCTTTAATTCTTATCTTTGTTTATTTGTATGTATATTTGTTTTGTCTCTGGGCATTCTTGTTTTAAGACTTTCTTGTTTTTTTGTTGTTCAATTGAATTTATTGGCATGACATTGGATAATAAAATTATATAGGTTTCAGGGGAACAATTCTATAATACATTGTCTCTGGATTATATGTTTACCACTCCAAGTCAAAATTCCTTCCTTCACCATTTACCGCCTCCCAACCTTTTAACCTCTCTCATCTCCCCTACTCTACAATCTGTTTTCTGTGTTTTTGCATTTCTTCCTTTTAATTTTTTTGCTTAAACCTTTACTTTTTTTTACCCAGCCTCTCCCCTCTGACAGCTGTCAGCCTGTTCTCTGTATCTATGCTCCCATTTTTATTATGCTTGTTAATTTTGTTCATTAGATCCCACAGAGGAGCAAAATCAGATGTTATTTCTTTTTCTTTGATTGGCTTAGTTAGTCTAATGCTCTCCAGGCCCACTCTGCTGTTGCAAAAGGTAAGATTTCCTTTTTCACAGCCAAGTAGAATTCCATTGTGTAAGTGTACCACAGCTTTTCTTATCCACTCATCTACTGATGGACACTTGAATTGCTTCCGTATCTTGGTGATTGTAAATATAATGCTGCAGTGAACACGGGGGTGCTTATGTTCTGTCAAATTAGTGTTTTGAGTTCTTTTGGATATATTCCCAGCAGTGGGATTGCTGGGTCAAAAGGCAGTTCCATTTTTAATTTTCTGAGGTATCTCCATACTGCTTTCCACATTGGTTGTACCAGTCTGCATTCCCACCAACAGTGCAGAAGGGTCCTCCTTTTTCCATGTCCTTGCAACACTTATTTGTTGGTTTATTGATGGTAGTTATTCTGACAGGTGTGAGGTGACATTCCACTGTGGTTTTAATTTGCATTTCTTTGATGATTAGTGACTTTGAATATATTTTCATATGTCTGGAGGTCACCTGGATGGTATAATGAGTCTCAACAGTTACGAAATAACTTTTCATACTTACAGAGCAAAAGGCCCAATCAGGAGCTCATGGACCAGAGAGGTGTTCTCACTGTCTTATTGGCTCTCATTGTTCTGCAAGAACTCTGTCAGTTCCAGCTGCTGGGATGTGAGCACTATTTGTCATGGTCACCACTGTACCCCCAGCACCTAGTGTTGTGCTTGGAACATTGCAGATGCACAATCAATATTTGGTTAAGAAATGAGCAAATGATAAATTGGCCTGTCAAGTATGTATGCCTCCAGTACTCTAAGAAAATTGCCTAGAAGCCAGGCCTGGGTCATTTACCTTTTCTCCCTCTTCTACAGCTTTTCCTCATAACCTGCTGGAAAACCCAACATTTTAGAGAAATCAGGGGTTGCTGATTGTTAGGACATTCTGGGAATCTTTTATCTTAGAGTCATGAGAAACTATTGAAGCTGGAGGTCTGCAACTCACTGGTTTTGTTTTTAGTACCTAAAAACACTCTTTTAGTTTGCTTCTGGAAAATAGAAGATTAATGAACTGTTTGTGTCTAGCATACATGGTTCTGTGTAAAAAGATAAAAAGTTCATGTATTAGTGCTTTCCAGAGAAACAGAAACAGTGTATTTCTCACTGTGTGTGTATTATGTGTGTGCATACATATGTATATGTGTATGTCTGTCTGTGTATATTCTTCTTTCTTCTCTTCTCTTTCCTTTTTGCTTAATCCCTTTACGTTTTTCATCACACCTCTCTACCCCCTCCCTTCTGATGTCTGTCAGTCAGTTCTCCGTATCTTCTATGTTTCTATTTTTATTATGCCTGTTAGTTAATTTTGTTCGTTAGATCAAACACACACACACACGCACACACACACATATATATAGTGAGGAATTGCCTTGGCTCATAAGATTACGAAGGCTGAGAAGTCCTCCCAGGATATGCCATCTACATGCTGGACACACAGGAAAGCCCATGGTGTAACTTATTCTGAGTCTAAAGGCCTGAGAACCAGGGAAGGTAAAGTGTAGATCTCATTCTGAGGATCACAGAGGATGAGATGAATGTCCTCATTCAAGCAGGCAGGAAGGAAGCAAAAAAACCAAATTCTCCCTTCCTTCACCCTTTGTCCTATTCCAGTCCTCAGTGGATTGGATGAGGCCCACCCACATGGTGGGGGAGGGGCATCTGCTTTACCAAATCTCCTGATTCAAATGCTAATCTCATCCAGAAACACCCTACAGACACTCCAAGAAATAAGGTTTAATCCAGACACCCCTGCCTGATCAATGGGATGTCTAAAATTAACCATTATAATGCATTTTCTTTGGTATGAAAAGATGCTAAGAATGCCTGCTGTAAAAGTAAAATAATATTCCTTCTGAAGTTGATTGTGTTGCCTATTAACTTGAAAATGTTTTTCTATTGCTTTGTAACAAAGTATTGGGCTGGGCAAAAAGTTCATTTCCCCCACCTAAGATGGCTCTAGTAGTGCTTAGTTGTCTTGAACTTCATTTAAAATAATTTTGTTAGATTGTATTGTGACAGCTGTCTTATCAGTGTGCATTAAAAAAAAAAAAACCTATCAAAATTGGTGAATTTTTGTATAGCCATTTTAATATTGAAGATGGGAGAACATATGCTTTATTATTTCAAGAAAGGTAAAAATGTAACTGAAACAACAATAACAAGACATTTATGCAGTGTATGGAGAAGGTGTTGTGACTGGTCAAATGTGTCAAAAGTGGATTACAAAACTTTGTGCTGGAGATTTCTTGCTGGACAATGCCTCATGCTTGGGTAGACTAGTTGAAGTTGACAGCAATCAAATCAAGACATTAATTGAGAACAATGAACATTATACCCTGAGGGAGATAGCTGACATATACAAATTATCAATATCAATAGAGTTATCGGTGAAAACGAAAAATGTCTTTTATGGAAAAAACTAAACTGATATTTGGCCAACCCAACACTGCAAATGGACACATTTAGTATCTTACAGTTCTGTAGGTTGGAAGGGCAACACTGGTGTCATTGGGCCAAAATCAAGGTGTTTGTTGCCAGGACTGTATTCCTTTCTAGAGGCTCTAAGGGAACATCTGGGTTTTTTGTTTGTTTGTTTGTTTTTTCCAGCTTCCAGAGAGTATGCATATTCCTTAGCTTGTGGCCCCTTCCTCCACCTCCAAAGCCAGCAGTGTTGCATTTCTCTGGCCATTCTTCTCTGGCACATTTCTGTTTCTGACTCTCAACCCAGTTAAGAAAGTGTCTCATGCGTTTAGATTGGACCCACCTCATAATCTGGGGCAATTTCACCACCTGAATTCAGGCCCCTAACCTTAGCTGCATCTGCAAAGCCACCTTTGTCATGTAAGGTTACATTTTCACAGGGATGATGAGGTGGATGCATTAGAGAGTCATTATTCCACCTATCACATACCTCGTAGGGTATCTGCATTTTAGGAATGTTGTGGAATATGGGTGAGTGCCAAGATGCTTCTTTTTCCATAACAGAGTGCCTTTGTCCTGCAACTAAATCAGACAAATGTTCGTACTGCAAATGCCAGAGGTTACAAAGAATTTACTGCCTAGTGAGGGAAAGCACTGAAGGCTTTATTTACAAGCATGATGCTTCATTTGGCCCAAGGAAGTTGAACTGAGATTCTGTTCTTGCTGTGAGCATTGGACAGAGAAATCACTGTTTTAATGTAAACCAGTGTGCTTCTTACTCCAGTTACAGAATCTGTCCCTGTGTTCTCTACTAGGATTATGGAGTTCAAGTTGATGTTATATATTTGAAGTTTATGGACATTTTGACACTGGGGGATTGGAATCTTGAGAGGGTGGCAGTTACACATTGTCTATCATCTGAAATAAATCACACTGACTATTTGGTTTTTGTTGTTGTTTCCCCCCCCCCCCCCCCCATTTTTTAAGGTGGCAAGGCAAGATCTCTGACTGCAATATAATTGACACATATTAATGATGATCCTAAGATAAACCCAATACACAAGATGCTGAGCAAGATGTTTAGAATTTAATTAAAACGCAGGAAGTCTTCAGTGGCTATATTTACACACTCTGTATGTCAGTTATGTGCAGAGGAACATTAATAATCTGAAGAGAATGTGACCTATATTTGTCCGAGTATGTAAATAATAAAGTCCTTTTGCCAAAAGTTAAACCTGTTTATAGCCTGGGGAGAATTTCATAGTAACTATTTTTATCCTGTCATTTCTCTGTATCTTATGTAAACACCACTCAAAGAGGATTATCTGCAAGCACAAATTAGCATTAAAAATAAGATGTACTCATCAAGCTTTCAACAGAGATAGCATTTTCCAAACTGACATGTTGTCAGGGGCCCCCATGACTCAAAAATATCATCATGAGAAAAAGGGGGCACCAGCCTAAGTGATCCAAGTGTTCTGGCTTTCAACACAAATCTCCCTTGACAAGTGGAATGAATTCCCTTGAACACTGCAAGGAACTGTGTGTGTGTATTGCGTGTCTCTTCCTGCCAATGGCCAGCCAATTGAAATGGAAGTCACTGAGTTTTCTTTTGTATTCCTGAATATTTAGGCAGCTGTTGATGTGGTTACACACCTGTAATACTAGTTAGTCTAGGGTCAGCCATTTAGCTCTGGGAATATAAAAACCAGGACTTGAAAGGTCCCAGATGTGTTTGCTGCCTACTGGCATCCTGCCTGTGCTTTTCTGAATCTCTGCTTCCTAAATTTGGGGGTGAAAAGTCCAAGGAGTTGTGGCAGTTAAGTGTGAAAGGCCCCTAGATCAAAAGGCCTGGTTTGAAATGTTGACTTTGACCCGTTCCAGTTGTGTGATGCTGGGGAAGTCATGCCGCCTTCAAGGATCCCAGTTTTCTCCTCCATGAAAATGAGGATAAAATGGTATCTCTCTCCTAGGACTGTTGAGAGAATTAAATCATTTCGATGTATATGGACTGCTTAGAATAATACCTGATTCAAAATGAGGACTAATGAGTGTTACCATATTACTATTCTGGTTTGAGGCCATTGTGAAACATTTTTTATGAAGTATTGTACACATAACTTTTTAATAAACTGAATCCTTTCTAGAAATACTTTTAGGAGAGCTGGGTATTTGAAAGAAGGTATAAGAAGTGACTTGGATAATGAAAAAGCAACTCCCTCTCAAATACCGATGTTGCTCATTCTTTCAGAGGGTGAGGCCACACCTGTGTCTCCCCAGTATTTGATCAGTGGGCTATGTAATTAGAGAAATATGTCTCTTTCCTGCCTCTTTGATTTATGATCCCTGGAGCTAGGGTGAAACATTCGACTTATATACCAAAATAAAAACAACCAAAATAAATAATATTTTAGTATAATATTTAAAAAGTCAAGATTAATGCAAAACACTTAATGACAAACAATAGCAAAATTTTAAATAAATACAGGATCAGCATTATTGATTTCCCTTTTTGCCTTATTCTCCAATATGGCTAGTCAGGGCACTGAGAGATACATTTACATAATACCATTTATATAAAAATTCATGTTATTCAGAAATACGTGTAATAACATTGGTTAACATAAATGAGTGGCTCTGTAGAAAGCACCATGGTAAATGTTTCAAATGAAGTGACTCAATTATTACAAATAATCCCATTTTACATTATTAAACTGAAAAGAAGAGGCTTTTGCCATGCCAGCAGTTGGTGGAGTTGAGATTCAGTTCTAGGTAATCTGACCAGAGACTTCCAGTCCCATCATCTAAACCACTCCATAGTGTCCTGACAGTGTAATCCAGGGGCTGACTGCTCGTCGCCTCATTGACATATAGGTTCCTGTTGAAGGTGCACAATTCTATACACAATCCCAGACCCACTGACTCCGTCGCTCATGATGAGGCTTGGATGTCTGCATTCAACCAGCTCCCTCTTCCCTTTCCTCTAGTTCGCCTTCTCACCCACAATTCTCCCTGGACTGAATCACCGTTAAGGATTTGTATATCCTTTCAGCTTGTATCTCTGTACAGAGTTTTTAATTTGTATAGTCTTACTTCAGGGGGAACGTATATAACTGTAATGCCTTATGCTTATCTTTGTGAACGTTTAATTTACAATCATGTCATTCATGTATACGTTCTTTAGGAAACACTGATTTTTGGCCTGTCAAATGTTTTTGTTGTTATTGTTGTTTATTAATTTCATAAGAGTAATACTATGACCATTTATAATTCATGTAATTACTTATATGATTGGATTTAAATCTACCATCTTTGTGTTGTTTTCTACAAGAAACTATAGAAAACAGTTTTTTTTTTCATTTTTGTCCTTTACCTACTTTCTGTTGTATATTAATTAAATCTTTTATTATTCTATCTTATCTCCACCCTTGACTTAGTAGGTATACCCTTTTTCAAAGTGGTTGTTCCTAGAATATGTAATATACATCTTTAATTTATCATGGACTTTCTTTAAATAATAACATATCAGTGCTCATATGGTATATTTAAGAGCCTCGCTCTAGAATACATCCATCTCCTTGTCCTTTATGTTAGTGCCATACATTTTACTTCTGCATATGAAGTCTTTCCCAAAAGTATTGGCTGTGCAAACTGTTTTAATTATATTGACATTGACTGGATACTTTTGGGACAGACCTAGTATATTATAAAGTCCATACTACATTATCATTAATTTTATTTTAAAAATGAATTATCTTTCTAAGATATTTTATTTTTATTTAATTATTATTAAAAGATTTAATTTTTTTTTTAGAGAGAGGGGAAGGGAGAAAGGCAGAGAGGGAGAGAAACATCAATGTATGGTTGCCTTTCACCTGCCTCCAGCTGGGGACCTTGCTGGAGACCTGGCCTGGAACCTGGCCATGTGCCCTGGCTGGGGAATCAAATCAGTGACCTTTGGGCTTGCAGGCTGGTGCCAACCACTGTGCTACCAGCCAGGGCTTATTTAATTTTTTAAAAAGTTTTATGTATTTATTTTTAGAGGGAGGGGAAGGGAGGGAAAATCCTTTGGTTGACTCTCACATGTGCCCCAACTGGGGACCAGGCCCTGGATCCAGTCGTGTGCCCTGACCAGGAATCAAACCAGCAACACTTCGCTTTGTGGGATGACACCCAACCAACTGAACCACATTAGCTAGGGATGAAGATATTTTTTAAACGTAAAATGTTGTTTATGTTTACTCACATATTACTATTTCTGATGTTCTTTATGTCCTTGTATGTAAATTCAACTTTCCATCAGTATAATTTTCCTTCAGCCTGAAGAAATTCTAGTGATAATTCTTAAAGTTATTATTATTATTATTATTTTGCCTGACAGACAGTATCTTTAATTAGACTTTACTTCTGATATATATATTTTTCTGGTTATGGAATAATTAGTTGATAGTTTTTTTGTTTCAGTATTTTAAAGATGTCACTTCATTGTCTTGTTTTCGTAGTTTCTCGAAGAAGTCTGCTGTGATCATTACCTCAATCTTTTATATATAATGTATTTTTCATTGAATGTTTTCAAGAGTATCTCTATTACTAGTTTGCAGCAATTTTAATATGATGTGAATTAGACTGATTTTTAATATCTGTTTTTCTTGGGATGTGTTGAGCCTCTGGGATCTGTGGGTTTATAATTTTTATTAAATTTGGAAAATTCTGTTGTTACTTTCAAGCAAGTTTCTTCCCATTTTGTACATGTTTTATCATTTGATATTGTCCCATCATCACTTATGCCTTGTTCATATTGTAGTCCTTTTTACTCTATTTTATTTTAAATATTTACCTTTGCTGCATGTCCAAGTTTACTGATCTAGTTTTTTCTTTTGGCATTATCTAACATGTTGTCAAGCTCTATCAGTGAGTAGCCCTTCCAGTGAGTTTTTCATGTTAGAGACTGTTTGATTGGCTTCTTTTTTGCATATTCATTTTTTCTGTTCATTATGCTCATGTTTTTATTCCTCTATCTTCTTGAGCACACTGAGCATATTTAAGGTAGATGTTTTAATATCCTTGTCTATTCTGTCCTTTTTAATTTCTGGGTTTACTTCTACTGATTAATTTTTCTCCTAAAGTGGGTGGGTCATAGATTCCTGCTTATTTGCATGCCTAATAGGTTTTGACTGGATGCCAACATGGTAAAGTTTATGTACTTAGGTGCTGAATTTTGTTTCGTTCTTTAACTATCATTTGGTTTTGCTCTGGGTTGCAGTTAAATTACTTGGAATTAATCTGATCCTTTGAGACTTATTTTAGGTTTCATCAGGGCAGACCTAAACTCTTCCTTTAGCCTAAGACAAATTTAGCCCCACTTCTTAGGCAATGTCATACTGAGGACTCTACACATTTCCCCGTGAATTTGGAGGTATTTTCACTCAGGTTGGTTGAAAAAGAAATCTTCTCACCCTTCTAGGAGCTTTAGGAATTGTTCACTATCTTCTTTCCCTGGCCTTGGATCATTTCTTTCACCCACATGTACATTAATACTCAGCCCAACTCAGAGACTCCTCCCCTTCAGACCATTGGGGGATATTTCTTTGTGGAACTCCTTCCTCTACTGTACTCTGCCCCACAAACTCTAGCTGCTTTTGCCTTCTCAAATTCCAAACTCTGTCTCCTTAACTCAGTCTGAAATTCCAAGTTATGTCTCCTTCATTCAGAAAGACCTCTGCTTCTATTTTGGGTTTCCTTTTTCTGCCCTGCAGCCTGGAAATGCTCCAGGAAGTAATCTGGGGCAATTATAGAGCTCACTTTGTTCCACTTCTCTTAGGGATAGCTGGCCTTTTCTGCCAGTTGTCAAATATTTGAATATCATTGTTTCAAATCCCTTCTCCCAGTTTTATTGTTGCTGAAGGTAGGAAGAGAAATTTGGCCTTGGTTACTTTATCATGACTGGTATTAGAAGTTACCTTAAGGGTGGTAATATTTAAAAGTTAAGGTCATTTTATCTTCTATTGAATCTTACCCCAATTCTTCCATTCTCACAGGTTAGAAAACTAAGGCTTAGACAAAAAAATTAAGTAATTAATTGAGGAATGGTATAGCATAAATTAAGAGCATGGCTAAAGACCTAGCACCAATGGGTCAAATACTGGCTTCTTCACCAATTAGCTAGTATGTAGACTGAATAGCTTGGTACATGTTAGGGGCTCAGACAGTACTTTGCAAATACTAAATTCTTAGTAAATGTTAGCTTTTGGTATTTCCAATGTCACATGGCCTGTGGTACAGCAGGGTCTAAAATGGGGCCTCTGTAACCCTTCAATTCATGCTGCCTCTGAAGAATGAGGCTCATGAACATGCTGTTCTTAAGGCTTAACTGATGGAATCTGGTAAAAAAAGAATGAAGTCAACACTATATACGTTCAATGCATTATTTTAGGTTCCCCAATATTCAAACAATAGAACTATGTATAATGCAGTTACCCCCCTGTGATACAAGTCAATTTGGGGGCAGTGACTTTGGTCTAGGAATATGAAAATTGAAGCTGAAAGGTCCCAGTTATCTCTGTTGCCTATATGAGACTAATATGTTGGTCACTTGGCAAGCAAATGGTTCACATATCTTTGATACATGTTTTTTTCTCTGCTTTTCCACTTCAGGCAACTCTTTTGCCATATGCCCACACTGTACCAATTCAACTCAAATTCAACTCAGAGCCCAGGCAAATATTTGGGATGGCACCCTGCTCGAATTACAATGCCCATGGGGGCTAGACTGTTTTCTGTAATTTCCTTTCAGGTTCAAAAATCTGTAAAAGACTATTTCAATGAAAGATTAATCTTTTTCAGGAGGCATGCTTCCAATTTAGATGTCTTGGGAACATAGTAAAAAAGACATTGGGCCTTTTCTTTTTATTCAGAGAGAGACAGAGTGAGAGAAGGGAAGAGAGAGAGAGAGAGAGAGGGAGAGAGAGAGAGAGAGAGAGAGAGAGAGAGAGAGAGAGAGAGAGAGAGAGAGAGAGAAAAGAGAATAAAAATAAGTGAACCAATAGAAACCTTTATTATATCCAAATGTTTATAAGGAACAGAAAATATCCAGGGCACCTCACAGTAATTTTATCTTAAACTTATTTGATTATTGTAGATGGTCTGATAAACTCAGTGTTAGAAACTCCTAGAAAACTCCAGTATTCTAAAGAAGGTAAGTAGTTAGAGGATTTCAGAGCTTCCCTTCCTTTTTGACCACCTTTCCTACATTGTTTAGCTTTTGAAATTACTGTTATTTTCTTACCAACATAGCCTTTTTTTTTTTTTTCTCATAAGTCATTTCAGTTTATGTCTCTTCCCTATCAAAAAGATAATTCTTTCAAGGGCAATCTGTTTTCCTTATAATCTGAGGTCACTTCAGGCCTTCAAGGGTTTAGTGGGTTTAATTTTTTTTTAATGTCTTCAATTTCTCTTGTGTCTCTGTCATTTCCCTTTATGATTCCATTGGAATGGAATTTCTTCTCTTTAATTATAAGTCACTGATGTTCTTCACACTTGCTTCCCAAGCAATGAGGAGCAGCTGGTGCTTCCACGAGGTAAGGAGGCCCCGAGATGGCCTGTGTACCCCATGCTGAGAAGTCCTGTTAGGAATGTACCATGTTTAAATGTAAGTTCCTTTGTTTGTTTATCTGCAATTGCATGACTGACCTTAGCTAAGTGAAACCTGATGAAAGAGAAGGGAGACTCTCATCACCATCCACTGTTTTTGTTTTCTTGGCCCACTGAGAACATTTTCCCAAGTTTCTGGCATTTCATTTAAAAATTTATTTGGAACAATTTTTTGTTGTTGCATATTTAAAAACAAAGGCATCGTGAGCTCTTTCGGGTTTTGCAAACAAAGCTTTACAAAATGGTTAACTTAGTGATAGAAGAACAAAAGTTTTGCGTGTTTATAACCATTTTCCTTTTGGAATGGTGGGAGGGAGGGTATTTTAAACTCTCAAAGCTGTGATCTTGAATGGAAAGTGCACCTCAGAAACACTGGTGGACAATGATGAGTCTTCTGTTGGAACTTGGAACATTGTTAACCGTTTTGCCTTGATTCATGAAGAAACTCTCGTCTGAATATTTTGATGCCCTGGGGACCCAAGCTCCAGTGAAGTAACTCATTTTCCATACACCAGTCAATGCTGGGACAGATGGAGGTGGCCAAGCAAATCGAAGCAAAATGTCGAATTACGTAACTTTACCCCCATCACTCTAGAGAACATGACATTCTACATGCAGTTACTACCCCTTCCTCAGAGCTGTGCTTCTCCACGCATTTGAAGTAGAAGTCATTGAATTACAAATGTCAAGACATAGACCCATGCTTGTGGTTGAAACCCAGAGCACATTTTAGAAGAAGGGTTTATTTGTTTCCACAGCCTTTCTTATAGGGCACATCTTGGTTTTACGGATGCATATTAATGTAGAGGAAGTTTTGGTAAAGTTGAAGAAAATAAATGATAAGTCCTAATTTTATAAAGGCTACTGTGTTGAATGCACATTTATTTCCCTACTGATGTTTTGCACTGATTCAGGATAATGGTGGGATGGGGGCTTAGCCTGACTGAATGCCCAACCCTATGTACTTTTTATAACAGCTATTCTCAGCCTTGTTTGGGTGTCAGAAGACCTGTGGAATTTAAAAAACAATAAAGATGTGTGAGCTTTACACAAGACCTACTGAAAACAAGTTGGTGCAGATCAGGCCTGGGGAGTTGATTTTTTTAAAAAAGCAGCACAAGTGATTCTGATAAGCATTCAGAATTGAGAATCACAGGGCACACAAAACAAATTTTCAATTTTTATTTTGGGAAAGTTTACCTTTCTATTCATACATTGTAAATTTACCAGAATAGCTCAATTGGAAGTCAATTAAAAAAATTCTGGCATATCAAGATAAACTTTTTAAAATAGAAATTTCTTAAAAATCTTGATTGAGAAAGACATATCAGTGAAAGCATCACTTTTTTCTCTTGTTAATCTCTTACTCTAACATAAACAACAATCACTACTAACCTCTATTGAGAAGCTGCTCTGTCAAATGACATGTTGGGTCATTTCATTCAATATGTCATTTTATCTTCACACTTATTCTATAAAGTAAATATAATCATGCATATCATAGAGAAAGGACAACTTGGGCAAAGACACATGGCAAAAGTCAGAGTTTAAATCAATGTACATCTGGCATCAAAACATGTTCTCTTTTTATGCCAGCCATCCTCTATCTTCATTTCATTTCATGTCTTCTACTCTTTTACTCTCAGCTCCTGTGCCCTTTAATTTTTCTTCTTCTTCTTTTTTTTTCTTTATCTTTCCATGTTATAATATGTTTGCTTGAAATATGAGAGAGAGAGGGGTGAATCTGTCTCACAAAAGTTCTTGTTAACAATGATTGCCTCAGTCTTCTTTTTTGTAAATATTTCCATTTGGAGAAGTTCTCACAGTCACTGATTGGATGAACTTTGGTTTGGTACCCGTTGACTAATGGAAATGTTTATATTTTTTGAGTGCTTCATTTTAAAGAATGTCCTGGACTTGCTCAAGAGAATATGAAAACCTGCTGTCCTTCTTTCCATTTCCCGACCCAGACATGACCCCCGTGCATTGAAGCATCTGCATTTAATTTCACGTCTCTTCTATCTTAAGGGCCATCTCTTTGGACTAGGGTGTAAAGCAGATCAACAAACAGCAATGTGAGAAGAAGGTAGTGAAGGTGGTGTCTTTGGTTAAAAAATGGCAGAGATTACAGAACTATCTGCATGAGCTGGGCTTTTTGGTGGAGTCATTTGTATTGATGGGCTTCTACCTGCATTTGCTGTGGGCACCGGTGCATCAAACTGCCCAGCTGCCTGCGCATCTCAAATACCCTTTCTCCTCAAATCCACTCACTTTTCTCTCTAGGTGGGGTGTGAGAAAGAGAGACTAGAGCTAAAAGCTACTATTCAAAATAAGAGAATTTAAAAATTAATATTATGCAGAAGTTTTGGACTTTCTGTGGTACTAAGGTGAACATGTACTTGGGAAGTTAGACTCCAAGTAAAAGTTTATAATACTTGTTCATAAATTGCGAAGGATACTAGTTCTAAGTTCAGGGAATTTAGAAAAGATGGACAACTTTTTTTTTTGATAAATTTCATAGTGGAAAAAATTGACCAAGTTGGCAAGGATGGAAATGATCTGCCTAGCAAAAGCTGTTGCACAGAGTTGATGTTCAGTAAATATTTTCTAACTGAGTGTGTGACCAAAGATGAGAAGGAGATTGTAGGGTTTATAATTGGAAGCCACAGTGCAGTTATATGGAGTCAGGAATGCCATTTCCACTCATAAGATCATGTATGGTCTTGGGCAAGTGATATAGCATCCCTGAGCTTGGGCTGGTGCTTCAATAAAATGATGTTTTGACATCTACCTCACAGATTGTTATGAGAATTAAGTGAGATGCTACCTGTGAAAGTACTTTGTAAGTTACAGACTATGAATAGTCAATCAAGGAAATAGGATTTAACCAAGCATTTGATAGAGAGTCATGAAAGAGAAATTACATGGCAAGACATTAGACTACATATATTTGGACCTAAAAGCTACCATTGTTTTTGAAGATAAAACCTTTGGTTTATTGTTGGATAATTGAGTCAGAGAAGGGATTATGTCTTGTTAATACTTAAATCTCCAGTTCTGGCAGAGTCTGTCCTAGAGTAGATGTCCAGTGTCCAGGGGACAGATGGATGGGTGAACGTGTGGGTGTGTGACTATGGAGCTCTGGATTTGTTTTTAGGTTCAGAGATGGAAAGGCAGTTTTTGATATTCTCTTTAACTCAGCCCAATACAGTTTCTTTTTAAAAGCAATATCATGACTTCTACAAAACATTTTAGTAAAACATGCAGTGGTTTACCTTATTTTCTAGAAAGATAGATGATGTCATGAAATACTGCTGACAGAACAAGGCTTGTTCTGTGTGACTGGAGACCACATTTTCTAGATTAGTATTATAGTTAACTGATGAGACAGCCAACTGGTAAATGATTGTTAACACAGAAAAGAGATATTAAGACTGTGCTATCTGCCTGTTTTCTCACATGCCATAGAGTGAGCACTTGTAGTGTCCTCTGACCATGGGAACCAATATTTTTATTGGGCATGAGGGAGTTGGGGAAAGGGATGATCTTTGTTGGGGGGGGGGGGGATTTATACAGAATTAGGGCCAATTATGAGTGGGAGGTTTACACTAAGTTTCAAGACTTTTTTGAACAGGTCAGAATTGCAAAAGCACCAATTTGGCATAGATTTGATTTGTGTATTCATTTTGTTGGGCTTGAGCTTTTATGCCCATACATTTTGCCCATTAACATTTTGCATTGACAACTGTGTGCGACTGAGGAAGGCATCCAAACTATTGGCGAATTCAGCCAAGGTAGCTTTTTGGTTGCACAAACTGGTGTTAATCATTTGAAATACTCCATAAGGAAGGAAGATACAAAAATTTGACCCCTGAAGGCTGACGAGAGAGACACGAAGCTCTATGAAAACAATCCAGTTCCTCTCACTGCTCCTATGGGGAAACTTTCTTGGGATATGCAAATGTGTCAAGTTAAGTCTCCTCAGGAGAAATGGAAGGAGGAGATGTAGATAAGGAGGTACATCAGTCAACACGTATCAGCAAAGGGTGCTTCCTGATGATCGGAGAGCCAGTCTCCAATCATAATATCATAATTATAATGCCTAATGTATAAAGGAGACAGAAACCAGGATTATGGGCAGTGGAGGATGGCTGCAGGCACTTGGGTAATACTTGCAGCCCACACTGGTGTATCTTAGCTAATTAGGTAAAAACCCATTCTCTCTCTTTCCCATCTTAAAGAATTTAAAGAATCCCTAGGGTATTTGGGAGCAAATATATGATCCTGTGGTATTATTAGGTGAAATGTGGGTATAGAGAACCTCTTCACTATATATTCATTTATCAACAAATGTTTATTGGCCAGACACTACATACCAAATATTATCCCAGGAGCTTGGATTATAGTGATGAATGCAACAAAATCATCGTATGTAGGAAGATTATGTTCTGCTGAAGTAGACCAATGATGATCAACCAAACACATAAACCATACAATGTGTGATAGGGATAAGTATGGTGCAATCATGTAAAGTAAGTTCTAAAGATAGACATGCACTATCACAAATTGGGGTGGCCATTTCAGAAGAAGTGAGGAAGAAATGCTTCTCTGAGAAGCTGACATTACAGGGGAAAAAGCTGAATGAAATGAGAAAGCATGTCATAAGCAGGTACGGGCATGGGGAGTGTTAGAATATGAAGCATTAAGTGCAGGAGAAGACATTAGTGGGGTCAAGCTTAAGTTCTTAGAGAAGCAGGAAGGAAATCAGTGTACCTTACATGGAAGGATCAGGGGAAAGAGAATGAGACTGGAGAAACTGGCAGCAGAGAACCAGGGATTCCCCGTGTAGATCATGGCTAGAATTTAGGTATTATTCTAAGTGTGATGAGAAACCCTCAGAGGGTTTGGAGCAGGTGAGCAATGTGATTGTTTGGCATTTTCAATTCATGTCTGTGCTGCCATGTAGAGATTGAACTTCTAGGGTCAGCCACAGTGTGCAAGCAAGACTCTAGCCTACAAAGAATATGAGCTCCTTCCTCTACATGTTATAGTTCCAAGTGCTTTGTCTTATCCTGGTACTTCATAGGTATTTGGTAGGTATTGAATATATTCTGGATGGGTGAAGAAGGGAAATTTCTGATTTAGCTTGAGGCAGAAGTACCTCAGTCTCATATGACTTAGGACACTTCTATACAGATAGGCCTATTCCTGTGAAGGGTGAAATGAGTTCCCTCTGTTTTGTAGAGATCTCTAAGTGGTTCCTTGGGGTCATAGGGAGATAATTATAATAATGGCCATGTAGTACGTACAGGGATATATTGGGGGAAGCTGTGAAGGCATCCCATGAAACAGGGATGAGGAAGAGTTTGAGTCATATAGAGAGTTTGACTTGAGGCTAGAGACTAAGATTAGATGAGGCAGCTGGTTAATTTTTTGTCATGACTTGAAAAGCACTTTGCAGATTTAAACCATGGAATCATTCAAATTGTTCTTCTCCTTTGTCAGTATAAAATATATTTGATAAAAGCAGTGAATGTTGGATAAGAAATAGGTCATTCTTCTTTGATGGGCCCCTCTGGAGACTTGTCTTGACCTGTGTCCATAAAATCACACTTTTTAGCTAAATAAAAGAAACAAATCTGTGCAAGCCTACTCATAATTTTGACTTGTGGGTGTCAGGCAAGTCTGAGCTACCTCCCTTATTATAAATACCATCTCCAGAGGAGAGAATGTCCTTAATTTTTACAGTCATGATGCAGTCATGCTTTGAGATCATCTGAGAAATGCTGTAGAAGCACAAAGCATTATTACTATTATTATGGTAGTAATGACTATGATTATATAATGCAGTTAGGGGGAGCTGAGGAGGAACGACAGTTAAGGGTAAGTTTTACCCCCTGATATGTCAGTAAGATTTGCAGTATCAAAAAATTTTGTTTTTGCCTCTCTAGCCAGGGCACATAACCAAGTTGCAAGCCAGGTCTCCACCCTGGTCCGTGGCTGGAGGCAGGTGAAAGGCAATCATACACTGATGTTTCTCTCCCTCTCTGCCTCTCTCCCTTCCTTTTTCTCTGGAAATAATAAATAAAATCTGAAAAAATAAAACAAAAACTTTGTTTTTGTATGTATCTGTTTGTGTGCATGTGGGGGGTATAGAGAGGCAGATGTGAGTATCAAGATATTATTACTGGGAGATATGTACTCAAATGCATTTTAGTGAAACTGAGTTTAGAAAATATCATTCTGTTCCACTCACTTAAAACCTAGAGCACAGCTCTGCTTGGATTCAGTAATAATGTGTTGGTGTGAAATATGATTTCCAGGCATATCACTTGGGATGTGATGGTAACCTCAGAAGGTCCGGATGTAGTAAGAGGTTGTAATTTCAAGTATTCATTTCACACATTAACTACTCTGGGGAACAAGAAGACGTGACAGACAGAAGGTCTGGAGTTTGGCATCTTTGTCATGTTCTATGTTTTTTTTTTTTTTTGCCACTTTCTTTCTTCATCTTCCTTTCCACAAAGGAATCTGATTTTGAAAAACAAATACTTGCTAATTCAAAAAGCATTTAAAGAGTGCCTATTAAATGCTATGCCTCATATTAGTGTGCAGGTTTAACAGGATAAATATGACTTGTTCCCTGCTTAAAGGTTTTATAGGTTAGTGAGGGAGTCAGACTAGAATATCAGTAGGTGCGATGTATTAAATTTATGCCCTCCCATTGCCTGGGTACCATGATCAAATTTGCACCTTGGAAGTCTCCCCTTGGGGGTGGTGCATAGAAAGAATTTAAGTGAATTGTATTTGAATCATTTAAGTGAGTTGTAGTAGAATCAGGACTCTGAGCAAGGCCATTGCAGGAGTACAGGTAAGAGGTAGGTATCTGACTGTTAGGTCCTTTGAAGGATTTGATTTATCATCTCTGAAACCCGAACACTTGGCATTGTTTATCATGACATCAAGTGGAGGGAATGAGTGGTTTGTAGGATTTGAAGAATATTCAGTTCCCTGATGATGTGTTCTGGCTGTGAGTGGAAGAGGAGAGAGATCATTTTTGCAGGGGTAGGAGATATCTGGATATTTCCATTGAATTTCAGGGATTCTGTGTAGTTGATAAATAGAGTTATTCAGAAATAGTTTGAGTAACACTAGGTTCTTATTGAGGGCTAGAGTTGCATGTGACATTTTGGGCATGATCCTAAATGTTGCCTAACTGTGTGTGCGCACAATGATAACAGGTACACTTATTATTTCTTTGCTACCAGAATGGATTACCAAGGGGAATGACAGAGACCTTCTTTTGGGATTTGAGAATTATTCTAATGGGGAGAGGGGGACGAGAGAGGCAGGGAGAAGTGAGACTTCATCTGCCTTGTCTGGGGTAGATATAGTAGGTTTGGGGGAAGATGCTGGTTGTTCATTTCAGGCACAGGATTCAACAAGTAAACAAACTTGGAGGGCTCTGCGAGATGTACTCTATAAATTCTTCCCTATTGTGAGAAAGCCATAAAGCCCATGACTTTATGATTACAGAGTAAAGAAGCTCACTGTTTTAAATTTATTCTTTTGAAGGGCTGAAAATGCCTTTGTGCCACTTGAAGACTATAATCATGATGAATTAATGATGCGGAGTATATTTACAGGGGTCATGGTTTACCCACTTAGAGATCAAACAGCTTTGGAGGGACTTCTGGAACTTTGCTCGTGTGCAATTATTTTCCGTTAATTGCAAAAGAAGTGTAATTGAAGGTGGCCTAACTTCACACCAGATCTGAGCTATAAAGTGTGGTCGGCTGTTTGCCATTCTCCCTGTGAGTCTGGGAAAGAGGAATGACTTTAAAGTGAACCAGGAAAGATAAAGTCAGGAAGCCTCTTTCTTGGTGCAGGTAACATAGCCAAGAGACAAAAAGTAATGGACTGATATCAAATCATCAGGGAAAATCTTGATGACTATTGTGGTGACCTGAAAAAGCCTACCTCTGCTTCCCCATACTCTTTCCTTTCCTAACAGTATGACTAAGTCTCTGCTACCTTTCAGGGACCCTTTCAGTTATGGCTAAGGGACTGGATAAGCTCTTTCAGTTCTGTATTAAACTTACGTTATATTTAATTAGAAATGACCTTTGTAGCATTTGCAGAAGTTTGGACCATCTTAAACGTAAAGGTGATATTGTCTCGAAGTGAGAAAAGGCTTTCCAAGTTTACTGTCAGTAAACCTCTGTAGCAGAGCAGAAATACTATGAGTTGTACAGGGACACACTTCATGATATGAAATCACTGTCTCCTATGGCTACATAAATGATTTTATTTTTATATCTTCAGAAGAAGCAGAACATGGTCCCTCATTAAGATGCATAAGTGTAGCTCAATTGGTATTTATTAATCCCTTCTTATAACAGACAGCATGCTAAATCTTTCCATGTGCATGATCTCATCACATCATATTTTATTAAATGAAGCAGGTATAAGAGACTAGTGTTTGTGTTTTTTTTCAGAGACACAGACTGCATCAAAACTAAGGCTCAAAGCTGTTGACTTTGAGGTTCAAGGTACTTTCCTGTGTGTGTGTAATCTTTTATTCTCCTGATACACTGCTGGTAACTCCCTGACTGTCATACAAACAGGCAGCATTTGTATTCCACCCACCAGTACCTTTGACCCTCTTCCCATCCCCCAAGCTAAATTCTGACCTACTCATTGAAGATGTCTACCTCTGCCTTTAATTCCTCAACTGTTATTTTCATCCTTACCAGTATTGAGAAACATGAACTTCAGGATCACCTTTACTTTCAGAAATGTTGGTCTCAGAGGTCTTCTTCATACACTCACTGCTGTAATGTTAAGAGGCATGTTAAGAGGATTTGTTCATTCTAACTCCCTAATATATTTCAAATCTGAATTTCATTTATGGCCACATTTTTTCATCCTAGCTCAAGCCACCATCTTGAAACAAACAAAAGTCTGGACTATCATAAGAATAATCCCATATTTTACTATCCAGAGCATGGTCCATGGACCAATAGCATCGGCATCACTGGGGAACTTGTTAGAAATGCAGAATCTCTGGACTTGGAGAATCAGAATGCACATTTTAACAAGATCCCAAGACGTTTATGTGCACTTTAAAGTTAGACACCCCTATGATGACAGATCTCCCACACTTCCTTTGCCTTCTTCATTATATTCCTCCCTTTACATTTGGTGTGCTCTTTTAAAAGTTTATGTTCACATGATTTCTTCACTTTATGTCTTTTAATGGCTTCCTATTTCCTTTAAAGCCCAACTCTTTACAATAACCTACAAAGTCTTCTAAGATCTGATTTCTACCTCTTCCCAGGCACACTGACTTTCTTTCAGTTCCTAAAATACACCAATACTTGCCTCATTCTTTCCTCTTCTCAGACCATTCCTTGCTTAGTATCATCTTCATTTTCTTAACCTTCATCTCAGCTTAAGTGTCACTTCTTGGAGAAAATTTACTATTAGGTTCCTCTAGTTTTTCCCTGTCCTAACCATGTTGATTTCCTTCAGAACTTATATTTCAGTTTGTTTTTATATTATGTAGTTATGCCCTAACCATTGCTTATTTCCTCTCTTAGGCTGTATGAGGATAAAAACCCAGACTGTTTCCCTAGTTCTTAGTACAATGAGTGGCACAGAAAGGATGCTCTATAACTATATTTTGAACTACTGAGTAAACATAGTTATGCTTCTTGCTTATTGAATTTTTCCAGGAGTATCTAATTAAAGAGGAATTGTTAGCATAGATAATACTTATAATTGTTACTAGTAATGTGCAGTTTTACCTGCATTATGTTTATTTAGCTATATAGATTATGTAAGGCTCCTAATGTAGACTTTCAGCTATTACCAGTGTAGTGTTTTTTGTTTCTAAGTGATTTGCAGATGTGAACTAGTTCTAATTTATTTACTATAACCAACAAATATTGCCCTTGTATCAAATATCTAGACATCTTCTTAACAGAAACCAAAAGTCATTGTCTATAATTA
The DNA here is from genome assembly GCA_004026585.1 of Noctilio leporinus. Classification (NCBI taxonomy): domain Eukaryota; kingdom Metazoa; phylum Chordata; class Mammalia; order Chiroptera; family Noctilionidae; genus Noctilio; species Noctilio leporinus. Next base: position 1,343,193 of record PVIW01000005.1, on the reverse strand, counting down.
CAATTGCTTTTGTCCAGAGTGAATGAAGGATTATATTGGACAAATATTACTTTCTTTCTGTTTTTTCTTTTTTTAAAATATGAAGAGAAAGTGGAGGAAAAAGTGAAGGGATAATGAGTTCAAGGGCTGATGTCTGAATTACTAGGCTACAACTGATGGCTAACCCAGGGTCAGAAAAAGAAAACTCCCTAGTGATGCATCATTGCACAATTGCATAAAGCAGATGTGTAATACAGGCTGTATCTTTCCCTGAAACATCTGGCATTAGTCATCATAAGAAGCAGGTGCCTAGGTTGAACAGATCACATGTCTTTTCCAGGATGACACGTTTCTGTTGTTTCTGGGTTGCATTTGGATTTTCTTTGGCTCCTGTCAACCCAAGCACATTAATGATCAAGATGATAAAACACAGAGAGATTGCCCAAGAGAGATAGTCAACAAGGTAGCTGCTGCTTCTGGCACGATGAGGTTCTGAGTTTCAGAAAAATTAGTAAGTCACCGGTGATTGACAGCCCATGACTCTCCAGAGGTAAAGTTTGTACACTTATTGTGACAGGTTGAGTCACACCTTCCATGGCTGGGGCTTGTCTCAGAAAAAAAGGCTTGTCTGCTAGTTAGCTGAAGTGTTTGTGAGGACTTAGCCAACCATGGGTGTCATAAAAGTTTACAGAATTGTACCCTTTCTCCTCACATTAGCCTTTGTGTCTCACAAAATTAAGTTCTGCAAAAGTACTGGAACAAGGTTTACAAAGGTATAAAACTTCAACCAGGGTACATGTGTTCATTCCCTGTGAGAACATGGTGAAGTCACCTGTCCTGTTATGCCTTTTCCCCTTGCTTTACTCTAGCATGGTGTTAATTCACTGACGGATTTGCAGGATGAAAAGCATCTGGTTGTTAGGTCCATGCACATGGCTTGGATTGTGATGTCTTGGAATGTCACGCAGAGTTTGGCTGGAACTTGTGAATATTTGAGATTCTAATAGTGACTGTGTTTTCAAGGTGTGCTGTGCTGATCATCTGCTTCAGAATTATCTGGCATGCTCTTGGGAAGCATAGATTCCTGGGGCTGTCCCTACAGATCTACTGAAACAAAGTTTCTGACAAAAAAAGTTCAAGTGTACGTTTTTAACAAATGCTTGATGATCCTTGTGAATTATAAAATTTGAGAACTATTAGCTTCCATTGAAGTTAAGTGTACAATTTTAAAATTATTCCTACATATAATAGGGGATTAAAATAGTCAACTTTAAAAATAAAATTATTACAACACATTTTTGGCTCCTCAGCTATAAGCTACAAAAATTCTCATATAGTTAACCCGTAGAAATGTAAGTATATGAGTCCTCAATAGTGAGTCTTAATAGGAAAAATACTTGTTTTCAGAGATAGCAATTATGGTTTGAAGTGCATGTATTCATGTCTGTGCATGTGTGCACATGTGCGTAGAAGAAAGAATTAACTGGAGGCCTGTTGTGTGCAAGGATTTTAGATTATTCCTTCTTATCCCTTGTCAAATACTCACGGAACATGAGGAACATGAGGCTTGGTCTTCTTTTATCTTTTAGTGAAATGATTTTAAAGAGATTTTCAACTTTTTCTTTTGCAAAAAGAAATATCTACTATGCCTATGTTCTTCTCATGACCATTCTTAATATTAAAAGAAATCTGTAGTGCAAAGATGCAGAAATCATCATTTAGAACAGCCAGTATTCTAATCCTCACTGTTAAAAGTCATTTCTTACAAATATTTACTGAACTGTAATAATAAACAGAAATATACAAACTGAGTATCATCATGTAACCAATACTGAGAGCATTGACACCCAGAAAGTTCCTTTATTTTCTAATTCCAGTCACCAAGAAGAAAACATTTTCCTGTTGTTTAGAATTCATTTTATTTCTAATAAATATCTACTCAATTTACTTATTTTTTTCTGGAAATATTAGTCTTTCTTATATACTCACCAAGTCACCAAGTCACCAAGAAGAAAACATTTTCCTGTTGTTTAGAATTCATTTTATTTCTAATAAATATCTACTCAATTTACTTATTTTTTTCTGGAAATATTAGTCTTTCTTATATACTGGAATCTTTAGCATCTTAATGATCAGTATTTATTCAATTTGACCTCTCCTGACTAAATGCTGACCTTTAAAAATACTTTCCTGGAAGATCTAGTCAAGATGGTAGCATAGGCAGACATGGCTCACCTCTTCACATAAACACATCAAAATTACAACTAAAGTAAGGAACACCCATAAACCAGAACCATCAGAAATAGAGTTGAATGGAAGTCCCACAACTATGGAATTAAAGGAATCACATCCATTGAGAGGGGTAGGAGGGGCCTGGGATAGGTTGGTTCCTTATCCATGTATGGTAGACAAAAATTGGGAGGGGTATCTCAGAAGCAAGGAGTCCTAGTCCCACACCAGTCGCTCCTGGCCCAGGGTTCCAGTGCCAGGAAGATAAACCTCCCACAACTTCTGGCTGCCAAAACCAGCAGGGATAGAGTCAGCAGAGAAAACTGCTGGAGCCCTAAGAAGTTCTTCTTAAAGAACCCACACGTGGACTCACCTGCTCAGAGTCACTGCATCTGGGCCCTGGCACCAGGTGGCAGCTTGAAAGGCATCAGTGATATACAGGGAGAAACGGAAGTATGTGGCATCAATGTGAGCACTATTGTCTCTTTTCTAAACTCTCCCCACATAGAGCCAGCAGGCTGGTGCCTTGTCTGAGATTCTGTCAACCTGGTTAAAATTGTTTGCCCCACCTTAGAGATTCCCCAGAGGCTACGCCCCACCCAATTTATAGGCCCACCTAAACTGCCTTTCCATATGAATGGCTGGTCTTGGTTCAAGACTTCATGACTTCCTAAATCCTATCAAAGAAGCAACAGCTGGCCTCAGTAAGTGCCACGTCTGGCACTAGGAACAGTTAACTTGAGATTCATAGCTTGGCTTTTCCTGGGAATCTGCAAGCCCAGCACAAGTAGCAGCCACAAGTAGCAGCCATATCAGATTGACTTATAGTTCACACAGGGTGACCTTGATCTGCAGCACCCAGGAAACCCCAAGGTCAGCACACTCAGTGGACAGTTACAGACTATGTTGGATCACCACAACCCTGCTCCTGCACAGCTGATTCTCCATAGAAAGTGAAGGTTGGTAGTGAACGGTCACAGCCAATCCTTGCAGCTGATTGGCCTGGGTAAATGCCTCCCTTTGATGGGCCAATAGCAATCAAGGTTCAACTACAAGAGGAGGATATAGCCCACACAAAGGGGACACCTTGAGTACCCAGCTTGGGTGATAGGGGAGGCTGTGCCACTGGACCCTATAGGACACCTATTACTTAGGCCATACTACCAACACACAGAGTCAAAACATCTCCACCTAATACACAGAAACAAACACAGGAAGGCTGCCAAATTGAGGAGGCAAAGAAATATGGCCCAAATAAAAGAACAGAACAAACTCCAGAAAAAAAACTAAGTAAAATTGAGATAGCTAACCTAAGAGATGAGGAGTTCAAAATACTGGTGATCAGGATGCTTAGAGAAATGATTGAGTATGGCCACAAAACAAAGGAAGAAGTGAAGGTTAAACAAAATGAAATAGAGAAAAATACATAGGGAATCAAGAATGGTGGGAAAAGAGCCAGGTTTCAAATCAACAATTTGGAACAAAAGGAAGAAATAAACATTCATTCAGAACAGAAAGAAGAAACAAGAATTGAAAAAATTGAGGAGAAGCTTAGGAATCTCAGAGACAATTTTAAACCCAACATCCAAATCATAAAGGTGCCAGAAGGAGAAGAGGAAGAGCAAGATATTGAAAACTTTTTGAAAAAATAATAAAATAAAACTTCTCTAATTTGGTGAAGAAAATAGACATACAAGTCCAGGAAGCACAGAGAGTCCCAAACAAGTAGGACCCAAAGAAGATCACATGAAGACACATCATAATTAAAATTCAAAATGTTAAAGATAAACAGAGAATCTTAAAAGCAGTAAGAGAAAAGAAGAGAGTTACCTACAAGGAGTTTCTATAAGACTCTCAACTGACTTCTCAAAAGAAGCTTTGCAGGCAAGAAAGGACTGGTAAAAAGTATTCAAAGTGATGAAAAGCAAGGACCTATAACTAAGACTACTTTAATTAGCAAAGCTATCATTCAGAATGGAAGGCAGATAACGTGTTTCCAAGATAAGGTGAAGCTAAAGGAGTCCATCATCACCAAGCTCTTATTATATGCAATGTTAAAGGGACTTATTTAAGAAAAAAGATCAAAACTATGAACATTAAATGATGACAAACTCACAACTATTAACAACTGAAACATAATTGGTGGGTACAAGATCGACAGGGGGTGTTAAGAATAACATAGGAAAGGGTGAAGCCAGGGAGCTTATATGTATGACCAATGGACATGAACTAAGGGGGTGGGATTGCTGGAGGGAAGGGGTGTTCTGGGTGAAGGGGAGCAAAGGGAAAAGAAATTGGGACAATTGTACCAGCAGAATCAATAAAATATTCTTAAAAAAAACAAAAAACTAAGAAAATAATCAGAACAGGAATAGAACCATAGGTATATGGATCATTTGAAAGGTTTTCAGCAGGGAGGGGGAAGGGGGAGAAATGGGGAAATGGTGCGGGGACCAAGAAGCATAATTGCTAGGAACGAAACAAACTGGGGGATGTTAAGTATAGTATAGGAAAGAATGGAGCCAAAGAACTTACATGCATAGACATGAACTAACGTGGGCGGATTGTTGGAGGGAAGTGGGGCATTTGGCTGAGGGGGCCAAAGGGAAAAAGTTTGAGACAATAACAGTATAATCAATAAAATATATTTAAAATACTTTCCTTTTGCTGTTTTTTAATTATAGTTTTTCTTTTAAAACTATAAATTTGCTAGGTTCAACTTGAATTATTTCTGTTTACTTTATGTTTTCTTTCTAATCTAAAATGTACAAAATAAAATTTCAGGATGAACCTGGCTGTTGGCATCAGCCTGTGAACCCAAAGGTTGCTGGTTCGATTCCCAGCCAGGGCACATAACCAGGTTGCAGGCCAAGTCCTTAGCTGGAGGCAGGTGAAAGGCAACCATACATTGATGTTTCTCTCCCTTTCTTCCTTTCCTCTCTTTCTAAAAAATAATAAACTCTTTAAAAAAATAAAATAAAATTTCAAGATGATATTAAGTGGTCAGTATCAATTATGAAACACTTTGGGCAATTACTTGCATTATATTAACTTAAAACAAGTAGTTGACTTTTTTTTTTTCTTCTTCATTTTATCCAATGGAAAAATGTGGTCAACAGGCAAACCAATTGATTGGATCTAATGGGTTTGATGCAATGGTTTATTGGGACTAGGGGAAATTCAACTAGGAATTGAAATTTGGAATACTAGGGAAGTACAACTAAAAATAACTATGTAGCTATTGGAGACTTCACATAACTTTTTTCTATTTGAGTCATAAATCAGATCAGTGTTGTCAGGAAGGGACAAGCCTATTGTCTGCAGGATTAAAAAAGAAAAGTATCGTGTCTTTGTGAAGAGACGACTATACTTGGGGTCTGACACATTTTTTGCATGGCCAAAGGAAAGTCACACGGCTCAAATTAAGGCCATTTTTTTAATCTATAAAATGAGAATAAGAATATTTTCTTTGAGAGGTTGTAAATAAGGTTAATGTCTCTAACCATCTAATAAAATGCCTGAATACAGAAATGGCTCAATTGTTGTGAGCTTCCCCAATCTTTCAGCATTGCAGCATAGCAGTTTCAAGGGAATTTCACCTGGGAGGCCTCGTCTAGTAGAATATAAAGCAGCATTGTACTATATCCTTTTTCATACATATTAATTATTTATTATTCCAAAACAAAAGCATGCTAATTACATAAATTTTCAAAAGGGAGATATTAAAAGTATCCCCCCCAAAACTCACATAATCTCACTCTCTTAGAGACAGCTATAGTAAATATTAGTTTTTATAGGCACCTCACCACCATATTTCCTGAGTACTCTCAGAATGCCCTGCTCAGGGTAGGTATAGTCAACATTTGAGAAATTGAGCCTTTCCAAGGAGACAATACAGTGGTTGCAATCCTTTATAAATATTAATTACTGGCTGAGAATTGAATCCAGCAGACTTTCTGGTCTCCCTGTTATTTTTTTCAGTCCTCAAGGACAGATACTTGTCCTATTAACTTCTCAAATAGCTCTCTGGACAGAGATTACTACATCTCTTTTTAGAACAGGGTAGATCTAAGAGCAGATGTTCATAAACCAAACCATTTAAAAACTATTTTATGAGGCTTTTATTGTATTTTAAAATTAAAGGTGGGTTTTTCGTTTCTTTTTTAAAGGAGAACAGCATGGTGGGAAAAACTGAACTAGGACTGCCAAGAGCTGAGTTATAGCCCTGCTCATTCATTCATTCATTCATTTGTTCATTCATTCGTTCATTCATTTTCCTGCCTTGGGATCTAGGTAAGTAGCACAACTCTGCCACCTTGTATTTAACAGAGGAAATAATACCTGCACTGTTTTGTTCACTGTTTTGTGGCGACTGTGGAAATCAATTGTGGTGATGTATGCCGTGATGTTTTAAATGCAATACAGAGCTATAAACTTTTTGAATTGATATAATAGGAAAATTAGTGTATATAACATTAACATAAATATATCTGTTGGGCTCTACTTGAAAGCAATGAGCAGAATTGACTTATTCTCTGGTTTCATTTCACAAAGCAGCTTATATCTAGGTTTTATCATTCTAGGTGAGCATAGTAGGTTGGGAGCTGCACCTAGAAGAACAAAATTCTCCAACTGCCTAGAACTTCTACAGATTATCGGGCCACCTCTTTACTAAGTTCCAGTCTGAAATTCAGAAAGCAGAAATAGAACAGTGAAAGGATAATACATTTTTTAGCCCTTATGTTACCCAGGACTGAAGGGCTATTTATATGACCATTTTCCCATTTTTATTCTTAGATATCACATGATGATAATAACAACTGTCATTCAAAGCATTAAATGGGCGACTTAGCATTTGGAAAAAAAATAGCATGAGCCCCCAAATATTATTATCATGCATCCTTTAGACATGTGGTAAGGCTTCTCTGTTTCTATGCAGAAAGAATATATGTTTTGAAGTTAGAACAAACTGGGTTGAAACAATGCTCTGCTTCAGCTATGTGGCTGTGAGGGTAAGTCATTATCCTCTAAATCTCACCTTCATGAGGAGGTGTGAGGGCTCATACAGTGCATCACGGTGGGCTTAGCCCACGTTAGGCATTCCGTAGGTATTCCTCCCCTGTCCCTTCTCTCCCAACCCCAAAATGTTTATTTCATTTAACAGATGTCAGCATTTGGTAATTTAGATGAACGTGAAATCGCTATGACATTTATTTTACCTAGGAACAGTGTAAAAATCCGCGCTTTTATCTGCATGAATTAAGAAGCCAAGAATTATACTTTCAAAAAAATGTTTTTTTGGAAACCTGCTTGCCTTGAATCACGCACAAACATAAGCTACAATTGGGATAGGAGAATGTACGTATGGAGGGGTATTTTAATGATCCTGCCTTGGAAAAAGGCTTTCTTCTCACTGAGGTAGCAACTCAGGGGTCATAAAAGAAGAACATGTCATGTTTTATTATACTAAACTTTAAGACCTCAGTTTGGCGAAAAAAATAGTAACCATAAAACAAAGGATAAACTGTGGAAATTTATTTACAATTCAGAAACAAAGGCTGATATCCTCAGTACCCTTAAGGCATTTTATGAAAGAGCTTCTACAAGTTGATAAGGCAAGATAAACAACTTAAGGTCATGAAAGGGCACGTACTGAGGAAGCTTACTCTTCTCACCTGAAAGCTTACTTTGGTAAGCCTGGAGTCCAAGGGCAGAAAGAAAGTATTAAACTATCCTCCTCTGTGACTAGGAAGCCAGTGGTCCTATATTGGATGGAGCATTGCAATTAGCTCTGTTTTGAATGAGTGAGTTTTTTTTTTTTTTTTTTTTTTGACTGTCTGAGTGGTTACTCCTACAAATAACCTGAAAATTTTTGTTTAAAGATTCTAGATTTTAAAATGGTGCTCTTTCTAAACATTTATGTTTACTTTGTTTTCTTTGTCAGGGCATTCGAGAATATACAAATAATCCTTTCTTGATGACTTAGTTCACCATTAAGAACACTGATGATTGTGCTTTGCTAGAATGCAATGAGGTTAGGAAGGGCTGTTTATTTTTATGCTGGTTAGGTTTGGAGCAATGCGTTTTAAATTCGTAGGGAGATATTAATGCTAGCGACAAAAGACAATCAGATAAACTAAAGTTATCCTTGGAAATCCCCGAGAAAGCTTCCACTTGGAAGAGGAATGTATAATCAATCTCTGGTCAATCCAGAATAGCCCATTTTTCTTTTGCATTGGAAAGGATTGCTCTTTCTTTGATTGAGGCTCAGGCAAGGTAGTTGGTTCAAAATGTGGTACCAGGTTCTATACATGTATATATAAAAATCTGTATTTAAACCTGGGTATTACATCTTCATAACCATCCTGTGAAATATGCCCATTTTGCAAGGGAGAAAATGGAGGCTTTGAAAATTAAATCCCTTACCACCTGATACATGGGAGCTAATAAATGGAAGGGCCTGTGACTTTTATTTAGACTGATCCTATGCTATACCAAACTTCTTAGAACTGTATGTAAAATAAAAATAAAAAATGTTCTCAGTGAGAGTTTAATGAACATCCTCACTGACTGAAATATGGAAATTTGAGGTCTGAGCCTTGGGGGTAAATGTGTATGAGCTATTCAGAAGCATGGCTGCCTTCTGCTTCTCATCAGCATTCCACGTATCTGTAGCCACGATGACTACCGTATGAGCTGCCATAGTTTATAAAGATAGAGGTTTTGATCATGTATGCGGCTCACCACACTGTAGTATTATATAAAACACATCGTGATTGAGCAATGAATGAAAATAATTTCATCTTCTCGTGGGGGTTTCACATTTCACACCTCTACGCTGGCATTGTCCTCATGAATCTTTCATTGTGCCTCAGAGTTGGGTAATAGAGTTGAGCTTTATCAGGGATGGAAGCTTTCCTGGGAGGGATGTGTATGTTCAGCTGATGACTGAACACAATTGACTATGCATGATGTCACTCCCATCACACACCACACAGAAAACCCTGAGTAGGGAAAACAAACTTACCACAGCATGCTTACTATTTATTCATGATCGCACAGTATTTGGCTCCAATGCTTTGGACTCAAAAATGGGGGCGTAAGTAGCAAGAGTTATGGCAGGGCTCTGGGAAGCAGGGCATTTTATATAAACCACTCTTGGAATGATTATGATCAAGTCACTTAATGTTCCTCTGGGGTTTTTTTTTTTTTTTAGAGATTTTAAAGAGATTAGCTAAGGCATCCTTTTCTAAATCTTACCTTAAATGAAGAAGTCAAATACTTGTCCACATGTTTTAGATTTCCATGACAGTTAAACTTGCTCTGTTTTCTTTTCATGGCTCTCAGTGAGAATCCTTGCATTACTCAGGAGGAGTTGCTTTTCATTTCTTCTCAGCCTTTATCTTCCCTGTCCACCTTTTCAGTCTCATCCGCTCCTTTCTTTTCTCCCCCTCCCCACTTTCACCTCAGCTGCTCCATGGAAAGAACCAATTTAAATACATTTGTTAAATTATGTATTTTACCTACCTTATGAAGTTAATTTTATTCTTTTTATTAACCCCATGTTGCTACAGAACTCCCTTAATTTTTAACGTATGAGTTGCAATGCATTGCTCTGATATTTTCAACTTTTTACTTTTGAAATTACCCTAATTTCCTTGTAAAATCCCATGGATTGGCTGCTGTATGTTTTATCCTCCTTTGCATCCTCTACTTTCCCTTTGTGCCAAAGAAAACACTGCTGGTGGCCTTATTTTGGAACCCTTGGCTAAAATCACTCTCAACCTGGGTGCCTTTGAGCTCTTTGGAACCTCTCTAAATCTTAATTTCTTATCTACAAAATGCAGATGATAATAATAATAATTTAGGAGTTGATTCGAGGATTAAACAAGATGATGCATATAAAATTCTTAGCATATTGTATGTGTTAAAGACGTATCAACTATTGTTACGATTGTCATCATTTTACTCTCAGTTTGTATTTGAAACACAATCTATTCTTTGTAGTTCATATTTGCTGAATAATATATATCATATATGTGATATTGTCCTGATTTCAGTGTTCCTACCCATTTTGATTGTTCTTTAATGATGTCATTGTCTTCAAGCTACCACTTTTTTTTTTCTTCTTTTATTGCTGTTACTGGAAAGAATCTTCTATATTATCAGGTCTGGGTTCAGAATTTTAGAAGTCCCCAGCTCTGAAAAGACTGTGGTACCTACCCCTAACACCAATACCCATCTGTATACAAATCAAAATAAAATAGTGTATTTTGAATTGACACACAATTGTATAATAATTACCTCTCATTTACAGATAAGAAATATGATCTTTAAGTGGTTAAATTAAATTAGATTAAAAAATTTTATTACAAATTTCTGAATCAATTCACTGTACCTGAACTTTTTACTTATTTAGAAGGAAACTATTGAGCTGATGTTATTCTTTGTAATAAATCATTCAACCATGTAAGCCATTTACCATTCCTTTAAGAAATACACTATAGTACACATATGCACACATATTACTATATGTGTATGTAAACATGTATATTCATATGTACATTTATATATATACAAAATCATGATAATGTTTGAAGCACCTAAAGTCTGGAGGGAAATGATAAGGACATAAAGACAACTATTGCATCTATTATTTCCTAGCAGATTTTTGTATATGTTTCTCAACATTTATGTCTCCTTCCTCATTTGCAAAAATGGGGGCATGACAATATTTACTTCTCAGGGTTGTTACGAAGATTGGGGAAGATTATGCAGGTGACCCCACTTGGGAAATTATTAAGCACTACATAACTTCAGTGAGTTAAAATGAAATATGGCATGCTTTCTTTGTCTCATTAAATCATTTAGATGTGAGGTGAGGGTCAATACTGAATAATTCTTCCTCGCCTATACCCAGCTGTTCAGCAACACATTCCGGGTGCTTAGTGAGCAGTCTCTTTCCCACCAGAGTGTTGTTGCCAAGATACAGTTTCAGTTCATGACAAGGAATGGGCCAAGGTGCAGGTGTGAAAAGTTACAACCACTTCATACACTTGTTGGGAGATTTAAATGGAATTATTTGTAAAGTATTCACTGCGCTGCCAAATGTGTTGGGAATGCTAAGTACATGAGGCTGTGCTAGATTATTATCGATAATGTCTTTGGAAGCAGGATCCATTCTGACTTTTGGTCAAAGTCAGATCTGAAGTATAAGATTTATAGAGAGTGAGGGTGAGAATCATATTGAGGTAAGGACAGCCAGAATTAATATGGAAACAGGCACAGTATATGTAGATGGTAGCATCAGTCTACATCATTTTCAAGGACAGTGATTTTGGAGAACCAAGCTTAATTCTAAAAATACTGCAAGTTCTTATTGGCTCCTTTGGGGAGTGGGTGATATAAATTAGAAGGCCTTTATTTTTCTGAGTGTCATGGGGTTCAGGGTACAGTTTTGGGACAGTACCTGAGGCTGACCTGAAATTTTCAGCATTCTAGAGGGGAGAAGTATTTGAAGATTCAGAGAAAACTGGGAATAGAAAAGAGTTAACAAGTTTGGGCAGCATGTTGTGAAAGAGGAGAGAGAGAGAAATCGTGGTAGTGATTTGGAAAAAGAAATATATATCTGAAGAAAACCTTCAGAAGTTTTAGGAGAGGTATAATTCAGATCTCTTCATCCATCTTTGCTACAAAATTTTCAGTAAAATTGTGCTACACATGAATGCTTTGGTGTAGATAATTTTTTTTTAATTGTTATTGTATTACATCCATCCCCTTTTTACTCCCCTCTGTCCCCTTCCCCACCAACCCATTCCTCCCAAAGTCAATCCCACTTGTTGTCCATGTCCATGGTTCTTCCATACTAGGTTCTTGTCTAAGCTGCTCCCCTTCTTTGCTTCTTCCTCCTCCCTCCCCTCCGCCTCCTTTCCCCCTGCCCACTAAAGGCCTATTCACTATATTCATATATCTGGTTCTGTTTTGCTTGTTTGTTTTGTTCATTATTGTCCTGTAATGGGTGAGACCATATGATATTTGTCTTTCACTGACTTTCACTAAGCATAATACTTTCTAGTTCCATGCACGTTGTTGCAAAGGTTAGGAGTTCCTTCTTTCTTTCTGCTGTGTAGTATTACATTGTGTAAATATACCAAAGTTTTTTGATCCAATTATCCACTTATGGGCACTTAGGCTGTTTCCAGCATTTGGCTATTATAAATAACGCTGCTATGAACATAGGGATACATAGGTTCTTATGAATTGGTGTTTCAGGATTCTTCGGGTATAATCCTAGTAGTGCAGATAAATTCTTTAGAAGAACCATGAGATACAGAGGTTCCAGTGGCAGAAGCTAGCACAGAACTGGTGCATTTGAGAACATCTATGTCACACTTGGCCTTTTCTTGGACCCTTGTATCTAATATTCATTGTTCTCAGAGGCTTCCATTCTGCAGAGCAGGATTCCCCATCCATTGCTTTGAAGTCACCTTCAACTTAGGCTCTGATCCCTGGAATCCCCAATTCTACTTTAAATTGCCCTAGAGTGTGTATACTACTTTGAAGTGAGGGTTTAGATTTATAGCTTCAAGGATATGGAGACATGATCACAGGGATGGTAGTAGTGGTAGTAGCAATAATTGCTACTGCCTATAGAGAAAATTGTGGTGTAATGATATAATGAAAAGATCCATGTAATTTTTGAGTTTGATCCACTTGAACTTGAAGTTTCTGTCAATCTGCACTGTGACTTCAATGAACTTACATAACTTCTCTAAAGCTTAAATGGTCTCATCTACAAACTTTTTCCTTGTGAAATTGCAAAAGATGCACGAAGACTGTTAAAAGTGGTGGGAGAGCAACAGGTTGGAAGAGTCCAACAGAAATCAGCACTGCCTATTAAATAATTTTTAATTATTAAATAATTTTTCTTGATTTCAATGAAGTAATATTTTTCCTGCCTTAACAGTTTATAGGACATGGTTAGTTCTATAATATACCAAAAGAAAGATGTATTTTGGTAAGTGTTTATTTACTCTCTTTCATAGGAAATGCTTTTAATAATCAATGAAGTATTTAGGTATTCTCATTTTTACTTAATTGTGAATGATAAGTTTACATAAGATTCAGATATCCATACTAATAGTTACTACTGACTGTCTATGTGTGAAATTCAGTTTTTAAAAATTATTATTAATCTACCAAGAGGATAAACAACTTAGCAGTTTCTTTCAGCATAATATTTTAGTTATTGGTAAATTTAACAGTTCCAGCACCAAATATACACATGACAAAATAGTGATAGCAATATATTCTATTTTCCAATGCAGTCTTAAGATTTTTATTATTCAGTTAGCACATCAACTTAAGGTATAGTTCAAGTACTAAGGGGAGAACTACTGAACCATTTATTAGACAAAGAGCATGAAATTATTCATTCTCTCCTGTCAAGTTTGTATTTCTAATGTGTCTGGAGGTAGGAAATGCCAACGTATTTGAAAAGGAAATAATCACCGTGTCTCTGCCAATATTTTCTGTCATAATAGAACTAAGGATTATGGCTAACATTTTTCATTTAGCTGTGGCTGGGCAAAATTTACCTTCTATAAATCTTGCTTTCATAACAAACAGTCTTTATTAAAGAAAGTGGTTGTGCCAGTATTTAAACAGTTTTGGAATAACTAAGGGTGTCACAAAGCAAGTTAACTTATAAGTTTCTCAAATTAAGATACTCATTCATCTCTCAGACTATCTTTAGCTTCTGTTCATTTTAAAAGAGATAATCAAAAGCTGAGCATAACTAGAGACTCCCCTGAACAGCCAATGTGCAATCACTTGGCCAGTAAAAGAGAAATTAGAAGGCTTGTACAATAAAGCATTTTTTCTAAGTGGAATTTAAAAATTACTTTAACAAGGATGAGGTAGTAATTAATAGAACCCATTGCTAAGAGTAAATGACCTGATCCAGTACTTTTATAAGTATATTTATTCATCTTCAAAACCAAGGAAAGTGCTGTTGAAACTTGGTCAAAGGGATGAATGGTTTTTCTTTGGATATTATATGATCTAATATTGATCGACACCTATACTGTAGAGTAACAGACCACCACAAAGGTATTATATGATTTGTATGTATTTCAAAGAAATGAATAAAAGGCCTTATTTCATTCTGCCAAGAAATTATTTGATTCATTTACAGTTGATTCCAGGGCTTTTTGAGGACCTGTAACAACAGACAATAAGTTCTCTGTTTTTTTTTTTTTTCAGGTCTTACTTCAAGTTATTTTTGATGTATTGAAATAAGAATGATCACAAACACTATCACATTTTTAATTAAGTCAGCAAAATCTTTGTTATAACATTTTAAAATAATTTTGGTTTGTCATGTATCAACTTGTATTATTACAACTTAATGTTGTTATATTGATATGTAACCATTTCAAGAGTTAAGCTGCAACAGGCTAGCTGTCATTGTAGGGGAGAAAAATTTTTTTCTCTCACCTTCTTAAGGTTTGTTGGCTAGTCTAAAAATCAAATTGACCTAAAACAAGTTAATAGAAAAAAAAAAAACATTTTAATTTCACATATGTGGGGGCCTCCCAAAGACAATGAAACCTAAGGACAAGTAGAGCAGTGAGCCATTCTGAGCTAAGGGCTGGAATAGGACCCTGGGCCTTGAAGAAGGAGGAGGGTAATCTATAGAATGGTTAAGAGGAGCAGATGTTTAGTAATTAGTTTGTTCTGCCACAAATATAAGTGAGTTAGAGAAAAAGCTCTCTCTCTTTTTGGGCTATCCTCCCTATCTAAATTCTTCTAAATAAGTAAGGGAGAGGGAAATATTTTTCTTGAGTCTGTTAGGTCTTGATTGCCTTCAGCTCAGAATAATTCATATGCCAAAGTGGCACCTTTTGGGGAGGTTTGTTCCGAACCCCTTCAACATAAAATTACATTTTTGCACATTAAATAGAACATTATTTATAAATTAACTTTTTTTAGTTTTCTTTTCATATTTTGGGGCCAATGAATTTGTTTACATTTTTAACAATTTTGTAGGTCATAAGTCTTGCACCCATAGATAAATATATTTAAAAAATATCTAAGGTTGTTTCCTTCTGTCCCTCCTATGTTTCACAACTTTCTATCTAATGTGAGTTTCTTATTATTGACAACTGCTCATAATGTATAACCATATTTTTAATTTCTCATCAAATTTGCAATAATTAGCCATTTATTGTATAGTTGATCATGATAGTTTGTACTTAATGAAATATATTAGAGTTAACCTCCTACAAATTGAATGTATTCTCTATTAAAATCCCAAATGCCTGTTTTTGGAGAAATTGACAGCTGATCTCAAAATTCATATGGAAATGAAAGGGGACCAGACTAGCTAAAGCAACCTTGAAAAAGAAGAACAAAGTTGAAAGACTCATACTTTCCCATTTCAAACGTACTACAAAGCTATAGTACTAAAGGCAATGTGTTACTAGCAGAGGACAAACATGTAGATCAATGAAGTTAAATGAAGAATCAAAAAATAAATCCTAGCATATTTGGTCAATTAATTTTTGACACAGGCGCCAACTCAATTCAATAGAGGAAAAAATAGTGTTTCCAAACAAGTTGTGTTTGAACACATTGATATCCATATGTATAATAATTTGAACTGCACAAATGAACTAAAAGTAGGTTATAGACTTGATATAAGACTTGAAACTAAAAAACTCTCAGAAGAAAACAGGAGTAAATTTCTGTGACTTTGGGCTAGGCAATTTTTTTCTTAGGAATGATAACAAAAGCATAAGTAGTTAAAAAGAAGATTGGTAAGTTGTATTTCATGAAAATTAAAAGTTCTTGTGCTTCAAAAGGCATCAAGAAAGTAAAAAGACAACTCTTAGAATGGGAAAAGATACATGCAAATTATACGCCTGATAAGGTAGTTAAATCTAGGATATATAAAATACTCTTACAAGTCTGTAAGGTAAGCAACCTAATTAAAAATGGGCAAAGGATTTGAACATGCAGTTCTCTAAAAATTATATGAGTGTCTAATAAACACATGAAAAAAAAACATTTAACATTATTAGTCATTATGGAAATTTAAATCAAAACCACAGTGAGATACCACTTGATACCCACTGAATGCCTATAATAAAAAAGAGAGACAGCAAAAATGGTTAGTGAAGTTGTGATAAGTTGGACTCTCATCCATTGCTGGTGGGATTGTAAAACATCTACTCTGGAAAACAATTCAGCAGTTCCACAAAAAGTTACCCATAGAGGTATATCACATGACACAGCAATTCCATTCCTAGATATCAACCCAGGAGAGATGAAACATATCTTCACACACAAATGTATATGCAAATATTCATAGAATAATTACTCATAATCATCAAAATAATGGAAACCCAAATACTGAGCCATTGATGAATGGAAAACCAAATGTAGTATAGCTGTCCAATGGAATATTATTGTAATATTCTTAAAAAGGAATGAAATACTGCTGCATGCTATAATATCAATGAAGCTCAAAAGTAGTATACTAAGTAAAAAAAAGGCTAGTGATAAAAGATTATATATGCAATATTGATATGAAATGCTCAGAATAAGCTAGTCTACACAGACAGAAAGGATGTTAATAGTGGCCTAGGGATGGGAGAAGAGGTAAGGAGTAAGGAATGGGGAGTGACTGCTAATGAGTGTGGAAGTTCTTGATGGAGTGATGAAAATGTTCTAAAATAAGATAATGGTAGTTATTGTACAATTCTATGAATATAATAAAATCCTTTGAATTACATGTTTTAAATAAGTGAACTTTATGGTATGTAAACTATATATTAATAAAGCTGTTAAAAATTAGGTAATCTCCAATATGTAATAAATTAAGTGGAGTATGAGTATTTTTCATGGTAGTGTTTATAATGAATTTTATCCTTTATGTTTCATATTTTCCCCAGCAATAGTCAGAACATATCTAATTTTTTGATTTTCATCTGTATTTCTACATCTCAATTTATCTCTACCCCTTCCTAACTCTATCCCCATTTGTAAGTCTTTCTATATAATTCAGTCTCTAAAATTAAAACACTGTAGTAAGATATATCTTAAAGTCTGGGTAATACAGCTAGGTTTTCTCCTCCTGTTTAAATAAATATTGGTTTTGCCCTGGCTGGTGGCACAGTAGATGAGGCACTGGCCTGTGAGCCAAAGGGTCACTGGTTTGATTCCCCAGCCAGGGCACATAACCAGGTTGCAAGCCAGGTCTCCAGCCAGGTCTGTAGCTGGAGGCAGGTAGAAGGCAACCATACATTGATGTCTTTCTTCCTATCTGCCTTTCTCCCTTCCCCTCTCTCAAAAAATTTTAAAAACATTTAAAAAATTAATAATAAGTAAATAAATAAATATTGGTTTAGGTTATTTCAGTTTAATGTGCACTAAACTGATAAAACCACTTTCATATTTATGTTTAATATTAACAGATACATTTAGCAATTATGAATCATGGCTAACACTGAATAGCCACAGATAAGCTATTGCTTCCTTAGTTTTCACATTTCTTATTAAAGTATTAAAAATTTAGATTAATTTAGGAGATAGAATGAAAGACATTAGAATTATTTCACCTGGGTAAGGTAAGCATATTGAGTCTTCTAGTATTTGAAAGGTAGTGGACAGTTAGTTTCCATCTCCTCTAAGAAATTCTTCAAGATCAGCAAGAAAAATTTTGTTAATATCCAACAATTCCTGAGAGCAAGGATTTCAAACCCTGAAATGCCTTACTAAATACATGTAAACCTGGTGCTCTTTGCCTCTTATCCTTAGAAAAAAGCCATCCTTTAGAGTCTCTTTAGGCATAATAGGTAGAGTGAGAGTATTTCCCAAAATGAATGACTCAGGCACCGCTGCCATCCCCCCGCCCCCCCCAAGTTAGCCCTCACCTCTGGAACTTTTTTTTTTTTTAATTGGGAAAATTCAGTATGGACTAAGTATTTGAATTAATTTTGGTGTGTTTCACATCAGCCATTTCATGATTAAGAACAACTTCCAGTGAAATAGATCCATTGAATTGGCAATGTAGGCTAGCTTTGGGCAAAATTAGAAAGTTGATAAGGTTATTTTTTTGGTATTCTCTATCTTTCTTTTCTTCTTTTCATGAATTATATCTCTTCTTGGTAGGCAGCCTGGTGTAGTAGAAAAGCATTAGACCTGAAAATGAAATCCAGTTTCTCACATTGAAGTGGTTCACCTGGCCCCAGTTGCTGAACCTGTGAGTCTCTGTTTCCTCACATTTAGGAGGAGGTTTATCCGTCCTACTTTATGGAGCTGATGTGGGCATTAAATGGCACAATGGCACAATGTACTAGAAGCAGAAAAATGGTCACTTCCCTTTTCTCTCAAGGTCTCTCTCCTGCCACAAAAGGAAGAAGTACATTGAAATCATCCTGAGATGTTATCATCTTGATTAAGTTATTCTTTTCCAAGAATGTTTGAGTTTAGAGTTTTAAATAACATGTCAGAGGTGAGGGAGACATTTGCAGGCACAGGGAACACTCTTAATATTATGGAGGTGATCACATACATCATCTAGACAGAATTTTGGCCAACTTGCTCATAGTGTTATACAGGTTATCAGCTGGCTGGCCAAGGATTTTGGCCTGATGATTTTGATGTAATGACCATTTTTATGACATTTAAAAATGATGACATACCATGAAATATTATTCAGCCTTCAAAAGGAATAAAATACTGACATGTTATAACATGGCTGAACCTTGAAAACATTATGTTTGGTGATATAAGTCAAGCACATAGGGAGACAAATATGTTAGGATACCATTTATATGAGCTATGGAGACTAGTCAGTTTCAGAGACAGAGAGTAGAATAGTGGTCCCCAGGGACCGGAAGGAATAGGGGATAGGGAGTTATTATTTAATGCATAGTTTCAGTTTGGGATGATGAAAAATTTCTGAAGATGTGAAGTAGTAATGATTATATCACAGTGTAAATGTACTTACCACCACTAAGTTGCACAGTTAAAGGAGGTTAAAATATAAAGCAGTTTTAGGTTCAAAGGAAAATTGAGAGGAAGATACAGAGATTTCTCATATACCCTCTGGTGTCACATATGCATAGTCTCCCCCATTAACAATAACCACCACCAGACCAGTACATTTGTTACAACTGATGAACATATATTGACATATCAGCATCATCCAAAGTTCATAGTTTACATTAGGGTTCGCTCCAGGTACATTCTATAGGTTTTGATAAATGTATAAACTATCTATCATTACAATATCATGTAAAATAGTTTCATTACCCTAAAAATCCTCTGTGCTTAGCTTATTCGTCTCTCTCTCTCTTCCCAACTTTTGGCAACCACTGACTTTTTTACTGTCTCCATAGTTTTGCTTTTGCTTTTCTTTTTCTTTTAAAGATTTTATTTATTATTTCCAGAGAGAGAGAAAGAGAGAGAAACAGAGAGGGAGAGAAACATCACCATATGGTTGCCTTTCACCTGCCTCCAGTCACAGACCTGGCTGGAGGCCTGGCTTGCAACCTGGTTATATGCCCTGGATGGGGAATCAAACCAGCGACCTTTGGGTTTGCAAGCTGGCACCTTATCCACTATGCTACCAGCCAGGGCTCTGCTTTTTCTAGAATGTAATATAGCTAGAATCAAATAGCATGTAGCCTTTTCATATTGGCTACTTTCACTTAATAATATACGTGTGTGTCTTTTCATCACGTGACAGCTCATTTCCTTTTAGTGCTGCATAATATTCCCTTTCCTGGATATGTTGCAATTTATCCATTTCCATACTGAAGGATACATTGGCTGCTTCCAAGGTTTAGCAATTATGAAAAAAGCTGTTATAAACACTCATGTGCATGTATTTATGTGGATATATGTTTTCAGCTCTTTGGGGTAAATAACAAGGTGCATGATTGCTGGGTTATATGGTGTGTGTTTAGTTTTGTAAAAAAGTAGTTGTCTTTCATGGTGAATATACAATTCTGAATACTCATCAGCAATGAATGAGAGTTGTTTCATTTTCTTGCCAGCATTTGGGGTCAGAGTTCTGGATTTTGACCTTTATAAAAGGTGTATAGTGATATGTCATTTTTGTTTCTATTTGCATATAATGTGGAACATCTTTTTGTATAGTATTTGTCATCTGTATATATTCTTTAGTGAGATGTCTTTTAAGGTCTTTCATTGACTTTTATAATCAAGTTGTTCTTTTTCTTATTGTTGAGTTTTAAGAGTACTTTGTGTATTTTGAATAAAAGTCATCTATCAAATATGTCTTTTCCAAATATCTTCTGCCAGTTTATGACTTATCTTCTTGTGTTCTAGAATCTTTGTATTTTTCAATGTTTACATTATGACATTGTATTATGTACTTAGCAGTTTACCTTAGATATTATGGTATATGTACATGACACAAAATTTAACATTGTCCATTTTAAAACCTTTCACAGACCATAATTATATACATAACTTGATGAATTTTCACCAACTTGAACTCATATCTGTAACCATGACCCAGATTAAGAAACAGATATTTACCTATATCCCCCCCACAATGTAACTCTTTGCAGCTACGACCCACCAACCAGGAGCAACCACTATCCTGACTTCTAAATCATAGATAAGATTTTTCTGTTTTCATTTTAATTGGTGTCAGGTCCTTGAGCTTTCAGATCAGTTGACTCTGATAGTGGGGAGGCCTCTGGTCTGGTGATAAACATGGATTTACTTGGAGCTTTCAGGAGATTTGACATAGCTTTATTGCAGGTGGCAGGCTTACAACTACACAGGCCCAGCAGCTTGGGTGTCAGTGTCTCCATGCACAGTTATACCACCATTATCACAGCTGCACTTAGGTTAACAACCACAGGGAGAGTCTAGGCGTCCTGCAACAATGCTTTCTATGTGCTGGACAGCTTGGATGAGTGTCAGTATTCCATGCATGGTTTGCATACCCCTTACAGCAGTAGCACACATAGCTTACAGCCAGGGCATCTTCTATACGCATTGGAACAAAGGAGGCTCTATATATTTTGGAACAAAGAGGCTGTATACCTTTGGAACAAAGGCGACACCTGTGGGTATTGCAATAACTGGTTGCCCTTGAGGCTCAGTGTTCTGGGCCTCTGGGAACAAGATTAGCTTCAAGGCTAGCTAGTTGGCAGACCCCAGCAGGGAGGTCCAGCCATGCATAGACCAAGAATTCCCTGAGCCTGACAATTAGATATCATTAGAATAATAAAATATATTCTCTTTTCTCTCTGGCTTCTTTTACGCACCTATTTTTTATTTGTTTCTGCTTGTTTATTTTGTATAACTCATTCATATTGTTTGTAGTTTTAGATAGTTCATTCTCATTGTCATATAGTACTTTATCGTGTGAATATCCTATACTTTACTCCATTATTGATAGGTATCTGAGGAGTATCCTGTTTGGATACTCCTATGAGTACTATAGTGCATTTATTTGTGAAAGTATGGGTTCATTTCTGTTGAGTTTATACCTGGGAGCAGAATTTCTAAGTCAGTGGTTAGCATATATTCAGATTTAATAGATACTGTCAAGTAATTTTCCAAAATTGTACCAATTCACACCCTGTTACCAGACAAAAATGGGCTTCCACTTGTCACTGAACAAAGGCATGAAACAAAGGTTGGTAGGGAAGGAAAAAGGTCTTTTTTTAAATGTTGCACAATTGGGAGAGCAGGGAACTCCCTGACTCCAGGCCAGTTTCACGCACGCAGACTAAACTAAGCTGCCCCAGAAACAGAACCAGTGTTCAGAAACCCCACTCCATCCTTATCTGTCCTTCTGGAGCCCAAGGCTGGTAGGCGGGCTCCTCTTTGGCTTTAGGCTCCTTCCCTGGAGAATGTGTGTGTGTGTATGTGTCGGGGGCAGAGCCATCATCACTGTGCCCTGACTGCTGCAGTGGGTCCTGGTGTCCATGGCTGCCCCAGCACCCAGGGACAGTGGGCGCTCTGGCCCGTGTCTGTGAGCAGAAAGCCACAATCCAGGACCTTTGGGCAGCACCAAGGCACTTCCTAACTCTGTGACTTGGCCTCACGGAGGGCCAAGGGCGGGGGATGGGGTGGGGGTGGGGACAATGACGAAGACACAAGGGGTGATTCTCTCTGGTCTCCGTCTATTTAAATCTCCTGACCCAAAATTCCAGGAGCTTCAGAAGCATTCAGCTTCCCCAGGCAACTCCTCCTGTCAAGCTAGACTGGCAGGTCTGCGCCTAACCCTGCCTACCACTTTCCAGAAGGAAGTAGGAGGGTTTCCCCCATCAATCACCCTCACCAACCTGTGCAAACTCCGTCTTCAGCACCCCTCCCCCCACGTCTCAGTCCTTCGTAGGGAAATCGTTCACGCTGTGCTAGCTTCATCCTAGCTGCCTCCAGGGTCTGCTGAAGCCCCTCTCTCACCTGGGCAGTGCGGCAGCGTGGGCAACACCCCGCCCCCCTCCCGTGACCCCGCCAGGCTTCCTACAGCTCCACCACTAGCTGTGCCGGGGTGCTCTGATTGCTCTGCACCTCCACTAGCCTCAGCAATTTTGTTATTTTTCTGTCTTTTCGATTTAGCTGCTCTGATGGGTAAGTGTAGCCATATCAATTCCTATAGTTTTTGAAATGGTTTCTCAATTGCCTCAATCATACATATCTAGATGTCTCTGCTTTTGGTTAGGCTGATGTTCATATTTAAAAAGAAAGAAAGAAAGAAACAGATGCAACTCCCTGTGTTGTTTGACCTTACACCCAAACTCTTCTATTTTTTAAAAGATTTTATTTATTATTTCCAAAGAGAGGGTCAAGGAGAGAGTCAGAGAGGGAGAGAGACATCAATGTTTGGTTGCCTTTCACTTGCCTCCAGCTACGGGACCTGGCTGGAGACCTGGCTTGCAACCTGGTTATGTGCCCTGCCTGGGGAATCGAACCAGCAATCTTTGGGTTGGCAGGCCAGCTCCTTATCCACTCACTGTGCCACCAGCCAGGACCAAATTCTTATTTGTTATCTTTGCTTATAAATAAAATGGTGGATTTTTGGTCTAGGTTCCACTTTGTTTTGCTGGCAAACACTTCAAAATCTCTTGGCAGCATCAAGGTTTTTGTGTCCTGGTATGAATACATTAATGATTGTCTCTGCATAATTAAACATTTAGCTTAATCTTTTTGAGACATTTTAACAACCGTCTTACTGATGTAAATGATTTAGATAGCCACCTGCTCTTATGGAGATGGAAAATCAAAGTATTTTGAGATCTCACATGAGTGAAATTACTGATTTTAACTGATAAAGGTTAATTATATAGCTAGTTAATTCCAGGATGTATAGAAAAAATTGCTCCCTATCAAGCAGCTACATAAGAAATCATGTTAAATCTTACTAATTTAGATTGAGAGACATAAGGTTAAATTTAGTTCTATTAAAAATTTATAGTTTTATATCTTCCAAGTATATACTACACAATTTGGTTATGAATGTGTTTGTCAGGTAATTTAGGAATTTTTAAAATTTCTAAAAAGCGGATGCATAAGAAAAAAATCAGAACACAATGTTTGTTTAAGCATTGATATAATATAGTATCAAAATTATTATTTTTTTCGAGTCAGGTAAACTTAAACTTTGTAGTACCAGCATTATTAGTGATTTAATAACCATTTCCCTTTCGTTTTAGTCTTTTTCTGATCTATCAAGGATTCAAGTCAAGTAGTTTATAAATTAATTAATAATGTTCTGCAGTACTTTAATCTTCAGGAATTCCCAGGATTAAAATTACATGCTTCCCAAACCAAACAATTATTTGTATATCAGTTCATTTATATAGGTTAATAACATGTAAAAATAAGTTTCTATAAACCTATTAACCATTATTATGCATTGTTGTATCTTTCAAACATCATTAGACTATTAGTAATGTGTTTCTAGATACTCAACCATGTTACAAAATCCATTAACAGGTCTGTCAGTGTCTGCAGCTGTCACTTCAAGGACAAGCAGTTTAAAGACTGAAGATGTATTTTCATGTTTATACTAGAATTAAAGCCCAGGGCCATACCATTCTAGGATGGTTAAATCTCTATGGTTTTGAAACAAGAACCACCATGTCTTCTTATTTAGCTGGCTTGAGGGGCATAAAAGGATGCCCTTCAGATAGATGAATTCATTATTATCTCTAAGGTTATTGGGTGTTTACTAAAGGAATGCATACTTGGTTGATACTTCAAAAGGCTGTGTGCCAGTTGAAAAATTATGCTTTATGGTTTTCAAGTCATTAAGAAGCAAGCTAACATTCCCTGCCATTCCATTCATCACAAAACTGCCAGAAGTGCTTATTAAGTTGTTATTTCCACTTGTTATAGTTAAGGTCATTCTTGTTATTTTTTACTGTGATTTTTGATAAACTCCATTCCTATCCCTAATATCATTCTAGGAGACATTCCTTCATTGTATATTTCTTTCTATGTTAATTTTCTGACTTCCATAGATCATCTATAGGCTTACATTAGACCTTGATCATGCTGTTTCTTCTTGGCAGGCATTGTATGCTACAATATTAATCTTCGTAGGGACAGGGATTTTTGCCTATTTTGTGCACTGCTATGTGAGTCTAGACTAGTGCCAGACAAATACACTCCCAGTAAAATTTATTGAATAAATGAATGATAAATGTCAAGTTAAGCATTAGGTAATTGTTGCAATTAAGAAATAAAATTAGCCCTGGCTGGTAGCACAGTGGATAAGGCGCCAGCCTGTAAATCCAAAGGTCACTGATTTGATTCCCCAGCCAGGACACATAACCAGGTTGCAAGCCAGGTCTCCAGTCAGGTCCATAGCTGGAGGCAGGTGAAAGGCAACCATACATTGATGTCTTTCTCCCTCTCTGCCTCTCTCCCTTCTCCTCTCTCTAAAAATAATAAAAATAAAATCTTTAAAAATAAAATTAAAATAGTAATTTAAATCCTGTTTTCTAGAACTCTTGGATAATAGGATACATTTATTTTACTTAAACTTCCACATAATCACAGAAGGCAAAGTGCATGAACTCCTGTTTTTCTTTTTGTACCTAGCCCTCAAGCTGTGAACCTCCTTTCTTATTTCCTTTACTGCCAAATTCTTTGGAAGAGCAAACTACCTCTACTTCTTTCCTGATAGATCAGCCTTGTCACCCCGTTCTCGTTCTCCCGTCACAGCCTGGATTCTCCTCTCCCAAATTTTCTGGAGTTCCTTTCCCTAAAGTCACCAAAGCTATCCCACTTATGAGAGCCAATGGTTTCCTCCTAATCACTCTCTCTTTCTGCCTTTCTCTGTCTCTCATCTTTTAGAGCATTGGTTCTCTTAGTTGGCTCCTTTTTGTGAAACTCCTTTTTAGTGAGTTGGCATACTTGCAAATGCAGACATTGAAAGTACTTAGGAGCAACTGTACATGTAAAAATCCCATTCCTTCAGCTCCATTGTTTATTTCAGACACATCATTTTTACCTGATTTATTATAATATTTAACTATTTATCATTGACTTGGGTGTCTCTTTAATTCCTCCTTCTACTGTTTTCTAGAACTCATCATTGGTCTAGTCATATTGCAGTGTAAAAACTTTTAAAATTTCACTATAACTATATTTAAATGTATCAACACAACAGACAGATTGGCCCCAGTTTACCTTTTTAGTCCCATTCTTCATATCCAATTCAGTGAGACCTGAAAAACATAATTTTTCTCCTTTATTCTAAATCTTGTAGTTGGGCTAAAAGTCACATGACCAGAGACAGATGAGCAAGAGAAAATGTCCCAGTTATACAAAAGAACATTTGGGGATCTGTAAGAATACGAAAACCCAAAGAGGCAGTGGACAGTTGAACAAAGGACAAAGAAAGGAGGCTGGGGTCTGGGATTCGAAGGGGAAATAGGCAGTTTACAGAGCTGAACTTGTGGCAAATTTGTTCCTGCTAGGAAACCCAGAAACCATGAAACACAGGGGGCAACGTAACAAGTTCTTGCTTGGATCCTTTCTACCCTTCCTATCTAATCCTAAAGTGACTCTCCTAAATTCCCTTCTGGGAGGGTACCTTTCCATCTTAATCTCTTAGGCAGGAAAAGGGTAAGGTCAGCTGTTTTTTCTGAGTCTTCTGTTTCTTAATAACCAGCTTAAAAAAAAAAATCAATATCCCACAAGGCACATTTTGGGGAGACAAAACTTTGTTCCTCTTCACCACATACACTATTGTCTTTTTAAAAAATAACTATTTAAGCGCTTAACAAAAAGCACATTGTTATTTTATACCCCTAGGCCATTTCATGTTTTTCACATTCTTAGTAATAACCTCATCCCTCTTCTTTGCTGGATAAAGATAAGCCTCAGATGTCATCTCTTTTGAGTAGCCATTTTAATCTTTGTCAGGCAGGTAGTTATCCTCTCACCTTGCTTTTATACATCACTGTAAACCTGGACTCTATTATTTGCTGTGTCTTCCTTAAAGGCAGAAGCATATATTATTCATATAATTTCTCTTTCTCCATTCATATCCAATTGGTTATTAAGTTTTATGAATTTAGCTTCCAAAATATCCAACAGTATCAGGCTTAGCCTCTGACCCTTTTTAGACTAACAATAGATGTTTGCAGAGGAAATAGATGAATGAGTAAATAAACAATTAAATGCTGGTCAATTTATGAGGAATTTTTGATTGGTTATATACTTCTATTAATAGTTTATTCATAAGAGAATATAAACTAATAATCCAGAACTATCTATATATTAAAAGTAAAGCAACTAGAGTAGATAAGCATTTACTGACATTCATTCCAAGTATAATCTGTCTTCATGATTGCATCAAATTTCCTGTGAAGTAAAAATAAGATGACAGACATTTTGAAATTCATTCTAAGCTGGTGCCACTTGTATTTAGTTGGTGTGGGTCAATTACCAGTGATTTTTATTTGCTAACAGGGTTATTGAAAAAAAAAAAAAAAACAATGAAAAAAGAAATGTGGTAAGAGTCTGAAGAATATTGAGTTACACACATTATTTTATAGATAGTTTCTTTGGGGGAAAATCATAAAACAGTAAATGATAATATCAAAAACAGTTCAGTGAAATAGATTGTGAATGATAACATGAAAAACTTGACTTTAGTTTTTCCTCGGTTAGTAATAACATTTGAAATCATGGATGTATTTTGTTGTGATCCATCTTTACATCTAGAAAAGTCATTTATATGCTGATGAATTCAATACCTTTTGCCCTCATTTTTAGATGAACATCATTGGGTTACTTGCATGTTAATGGGAAAAATTAAACTTCTGAAATGCTTCAATCAGAAATAAAAATGATGTTTTATTGTATCTTTCTCTAATGAATGAAAAACTAGAAAAGATACATTTTTATCTATGGGAATCTTGTCTTTTATATCTAAAATCTGTTTTACTATTTCTTGGAAGCTATAAAAAAGCTTTTATTTCTCCTTATGTTCATAAAAGCTTATGTATATGTGTCTATAACAAGATAAACACCTCACAAGCTTATATTACATATGTTTATCTATTCATTTCTTTTTCCTTCTGGGATTGAGAATCACAAGCAAATACTGAGAAGGAGAAGTAGAACTGTGCAGTATAATGGAAATAGCTTTGCTCTTGACCTTGGATATAGTCTTGCCTCTGCCTTTACCAATAAAATTGTGTTGCTTAGAGCAAGTCACTTAGTGTCTCAGTCTTATTTTCTTACCTGTATAAATGATTCCATTGGACAACATAGTTTCTAAGATTATTTTAAAAATTCTTTGATGAAAGATGAAAATTCAGTTACTATAGGGATGTTGACAGAAGGATTTATTCCAAGCATGGAATTGACATTTAATACAGTGACTGCATATTTTTTAAATGAAGGAATCCTGTGTAATGGATAATTTTATGTGTCAACTTGACTGGACCATAGGATGCCCAGACATTTGGCCAAATATTATTCTGAGTGTGTCCTTGAAAATGTTTTTGAATGAGAATAACATTTGAACTAGTAGACTGAGTAAAGCAGATTGCCATCCCTAATGTGAGCAGAATGTCTTCTGGACAACTGCTTGATCTGGACATTGATCTTTTCTGGCCTAAAAACTAGCTCTTCTTGAATCTCAGTCCTGCCAACATTTGGACTTGAGTTACACGTTGGCTCTCCTGGGTATCTAGCTTGCCAACTCCAGAGCTTGGGACTTCTCAGCTTCCATAAGTGCATGAGCTAGTTGCATATAGTCATCCATCCATTCATCCATCTATCTATCCATCCACCCATCCACCCACCCATCCATCCATCCATCTATCCATTCTATTGGTTCTCTTCCTCTGGAGAATCCTAATACATCTTGTATGCATTCCTTTTATGTCTTCCTTATCTACCTATTTCCAATTAGTCATTCATTTTTATGAATTCTGCCAAAATATATTTATCTTCTCAAGCTAGATTTGACCAAAATCAAGCTCTTACTATTTTTTAAAATCAATGCATACAGTGTCTTCTTTATTCAATTTCTCTTCTCACAGACCTGTGTAAAAAGTAGACCAACCATTTTCTAAAGATATACATATTTCATTATAAATAAATGGATTTTTATCCAGATAAGTTTCTGAAATTTTTTTCTTCATAGCATGTGCTCTAATGAAGTTAAAATACAGCACTAGTATGCTGAGTATTTTATTTATTAAAAAAATACGAGTGATTCATTTAAAATAAAAGGACATTGGGGAGTAAATAGAGAATAGCCCAAAGTGTGGGCACCATTTAAATGAGAAAACCATGAAGATGTGTTAATAATGAGGATGTGTTCTAGAATCATAATTTTCTTTTTCCAACAACATAATCAAGTAAATAATGTTCCAGGTACTGGAGAAAGAAATATGAAAAAAATTATAGTCCATATTTTTAAGGAGTTAAATCTGGTGAAAGAGAAACAGATAGATATTACATATATTATAGGGAAGAATCTAAGTCCTATAACTGAAGTTGGTTTTATCCATTGTTAAATGGGATAATAATAGTAGGTACTTGATGCCATTATGAGGTTTAGATTAAATGGCATTGTGTTAACTTTTGCCTAATATCTCAGTGATTTTCTAAAATCAAGTTGTGTTTCTTTCTCTTATTACAATGAGGGCTGCAGATTATCTGCAGTTTTTGTTGGATTTGATTGATCTCTGCTGTCCTCCATATGTCTTCTCATTATGGGAATCATGTTAAGGGATCATGCTGAAACATCCTGTTCTCATGGTGAAGACAAGGGTAAGGAAGACAGGGCAAGACTAGTGTAGACATGTGAACCTTCTGCTCAGACATATGGTACATGTGGATTATTCAGATATTATTGGCCAAATCAAGGGATATGACCAACCCAAAATCAATAGGGAAGAATACTTTGTCTTCTAGCAGCATGGTACAAGTAAGAAGCAAATCTACCACAAGATATAATACATATGAAACCTATAGAACAGTACAATATCAGGCATAGAGTATGTGTATAATGTTTGGTAATTGTACAAGAATAGCAACACTAATGATAGCAGCTAAATTCTATAGAAAATCAGGTAATGGAGCAATTTTATTCTTGCAGGGAAATGTAGGACAGTGTTACAGAGCAGATATTGGGCCAGTAGTTCAGGAGAGGGAGGAAGAATATTCTAGATAGAAAGACCATAATGGACAAAGACTAGTAATATAGGAAGGAATTAAGAGTCTAAGTAGGTGTAGACTTACCTTTCCTAAAAATGGCGTCTAGAGTTTAACCAGTTCTAACTTATAACCAGCTGCAAGTAACAGAATATTTAAGTAAACATATGTTAAATAACAAAACATGCATTATATCACTAAAAGTGAAGTCTTCCCTGGCTGGTGGCACAGTGGATAAAGTACTGGCCTGCAAACTGAAAGGTAACTGGGTCAATTCTCAGCCAGGGCACATAACCAGGTTGCAAGCCAGGTCTCCAGCCAGGTCCTTAGTTGGAGGCAGGTGAAAGACAACCATACACTGATGTTTCTCTCCCTCTCTGCCTCTCTTCCTTCCCCTCCTTCTAGAAATAATAAATAAAATCTTAAAAATAAAATAAAATAAAAGTGAGGTCTTAAGGTTGTAAATTTCAACATTTGCTCAGTTATCAGGATATCTTCAGTAACTTATGGTTTTACCTTTCCATTATGCCACCTCTTGGTGTGATGGTTTTATCCATAGGTCTGTTTCTCCTCTTGTGTTCATAAGTTGGTTTTTGTAACTCAAGGTATCAGGCACTCACTCAACAGCATCTATATGTAAGATGAGAGTTTCTTTTTCTTTTTTAAAAAAGATTTTATTTATTATTTTTAGAGAAAGGGGGAGAGATGGAGGTAGAAAGGGAGATAAACGTATGGTTCCCTTTCACTTGCCTCCAGTTATGGAACTGGCTGGAGACCTGGCTTGCAACCTGGTTATATGCCCTGGCTAGGAATCCAACTAGCAACCTTTGGGTTTGCAGGCTGGTGCCTATCTGCTGAGCAACTATCCAGGGTGAGTTTCTTCTTTTGTATCTTTTAAAATCAAGTTTGAAAATATTTTTCAGGTGCACCCTGTGGAGCTGAATTCTTATGTCTAAATAATTATTTGGAGAAAGGAGATGAGACCACCATGATTAAGTTAGACTAATAATGAGTCTAAGGAAGTTCTTACCTTCTCTGAACACATTATTTTTTCTCCTAGACAAGAATAACACCAGGATTCTTTTAGCAAATAAATAAATAAATAAAAGAGGGTAACATCAATGGTGTTTACTATGCACAGATACAAGGTTTTTTCTTTCTTTCTTTCTTTTTTAAAAGAGTTTATTCATTATTTTTAGAGAGAGGGCAGGAGAGGGAAGAAGAAAGGGAGAGAAACATCAATGTATGGTTGCCTTTCACTTGCCTGTAGCTGGGGTCCTGGCTGGAGATCTGGCCTGCAACCCACATATATGCCCTGACTGGGAATCAAACCCATGACCTTGGGTTCTCAGGTTGGTTCTCAATCCACTGAGCCATACCAGTCAGGGGTTGGTCTATTTAACATTTAATGTTTGGGAGAGTGACTACCTCAGTGAACGTTATCTTGACTTTAATCATTTATATTCTATCTTAGAATAACTTCTGGTACTAAATTATGGTTGAGAACCACAAAAAAGGTAGTGATTCTATAATGGGGCAAATAGAATTTTTTGCAATCTGTCTGGTTGTGTTGTTAATATAGAGACACAGTATAGGATCCAGGGCTAAAGTATGGCCTTTATCTTTAAAACTTCCATGGTGTTTGGCAAGTGCATCATCTGGTTTATATGATAAACTGAAATAGATTTCATTGGGAAAGTGTTATGTTACCTGCCCTTATTTCTTAATAATCACATAGATAGCCCTGGCTGGTAGCACAGGGGATAAGGTGCCGGCCTGCGATCCCAAAGGTCGCAGGTTCGATTCCCCAGCCAGGGCACATAACAAGGTTGCAAACCAGGTCTCCAGTCAGGTCTATGGCTGGAGGCAGGTGAAAAGCAAAACCATACATTGATGTCTCTCTCCCTCTCTGCCTCTCTCCCTTCCCCTCTTTCAAAAATAATGAAATAAAATCTTTAAAAAAAATAGAAGAAATTAATAATCACATAGAATAAATCCCTTATCCTAGTATTTTTGGTTATTGATGTCCTGTGGTGAGCTTCATCAATATTGACAGCTGGTGCTACAGCAAAAATGACATAGATTGGGTGGCTTAAAAAACATTTATTTTTCACAATTCTGGAGCCTGGGAAGTCTAAATCAAGACACAAGTAGATTTAGTGTCTAGTAGGGGCCAGCTTCCTGGTTCACAGTCAGCTCTCCTCTCCCTCTAGTCTTCATGATAAATATACTGATCCTAGCATAAGGCTCCACCCCACTATCTTATCCAAACCTCATTCTCTCTCAAAGCCCCCTGTTTTCAATACCATCCATCACATTGGGGATTAGATGTCAACATATAAATTAGGGATGAGGAAAGGGAAAAACAAATATCCAATCTATAATAACAACTATTTAATTTTCTATTCAAAATCCCTTAATTTTATATTAATCTAAAGGGCAAAGAGCTCAGCATCCTCTCTTGATATACATTCAACCCTGTTCCACTACAGAGACCAATTGGAACATTTGGTCATTTTGTAGCTTTCTTCAATGACATGCCTATGCCCTAGGGTAATTTGTCAGTGAATGTTAAAAACTGACAGGTTGCTATGAGTCAGTATATACACTCATACTCAGGATTTTAAAAATGTTAAAGCTTTATTTACAATAGGAAAAGTTCTGAAGCAAATGATAGAAATTCATTTTTTCCCCTTTTGATCCATATCCTAATTTCAGACAGCATGGTTTTGTTACTCACTGGGCTAATCTTTCTGATTATGACATATTTCAGTGCCCACACATTTTTAGTTCTCATAACTTTCTTTTGTTCATATGTTTGAGCCAATTATATTAGTTATTCATCAGCATATTATACAAGTCTGTACCATTTTATCCTTCAATGTCTCATTATAAGATTTTTGGTCCCCCACCTCAACTGCTTGGTGAAATTAAAATCACAAAATGGAACAGAAAGGAAGAAATCAGGATGCATGAGCTTTATGGGAAAGATTATCAATCAGAGACAATCTGGAAAATATATGACAACAATGAGAACAAAGATACAAAAATGGCTGTTTTAGTGGGTAGGAAAAGGCCTTCATAACCACAAGGATGTATGTAATAGTGGAAGAGGAATCATAAAAAGTTTTAGCCAACACAGTTAGTATTAGCTGGACAGATCCTGCTTTTCCCTAGTTTGAATTGGTAATTTAAAAAATTTTAAACATTGAATGAATAAAGCCTTCTTTTAAATATTTATGTCAGGATTTATGACCTATCTCTTAATATTTCCTGCTTAAAGAAATCAAATTAACAATAACAAAAAAAAAAAAAAAAGGCATAACAGTTTTTAGATTCATTCAACAGTTTATACCAACATATCCTCATTATATAAATAAAAAAACACAGATAGAACATGTTTAAAGTAGATGAAAGGTTCTCTGGGAGTAAAGACCTACTAAGAATCCAGCACTGTGCTAGGCAAATCCCATTCATGATCTCCTGCAGTCTTCCTACAGCCTTGAGATTCCTCCTTTATGCTCATTTTACCTGTGAATGAATTTAAGCTCAAAGAGTTTAAGTAAATCACAGTTTTCAAATAGGGAACTAGGACTTGACCTCACTTTTCTCTCACTCTAAAGGGTGTCCGAGTTATTTTTTATAATGCTTTTAAAGGGGTATATGAGATTTTAAAAAAAGCTTTACAGAGAATGAACCTATGAATAAATGTATCAATTTTATGTACTCACTAATTTAAGAAAAGCTAGGCTTCCTTGTTTTAATTATTATAATTTTATTGTTCTTGCCCTCTGCTTGTTTAATTCTAGCTAGAAGCAAAAACTGTTATGTTGCTTCGACTTAAGGATTTATGGTTCTTTTTTTAATCAATGTAGATTTATTGTGTACTGTTAGTGGGATGGCAAGTTGGTACAACCTTAATTGGCAGAAGTAAGCAAGATGTAGTTTTAAAAATATTTGTATCCTTCAACCTAATAATTAGCCACCCTTTAACGTTATCTAAAGAAAAATAATCTGATTTATTCCCAAAATTATGTCAAATATGCTTATTATAACACTATTATAGTTGTAAATAAGTGGTGAGTTATAGATTGAATAACTTTAAAAGTATAGTAATATAAAGAGATTATATGCAACCACTAAAGAACACAATTTAGAATAATAATAATTAGATACATGTTTAAGGCTATTAGATGAAAGGTTAGTTTACAAAACAATGTGTAAAGTATAATTCCAATTTTATTTACGTTTACATTAATTTATGAAAAATATAAACCTACATGTTAAAAGGTTGATGATAATGACCTGGGTTGAGTTACTATGGAAGATTTTATTTTTTTCTCATTTTTGTCTGAATTTTCCACTTACACAATAACATATGTTACTTTGTGGTCTAAATAATTAAAAATATTAAGATTTCAAATTAAAAAAATGTTTTCTAATATAAAATCAACAAATAAATCATACAAGGAATCAAATCCTTTGGCATTTTTTCAGTTCATCTTTTCCAACCTGTTTCTAGTTTGGACTAGATGTTGTAATATAGATATTTTCATTTTTTTAGCCTAATTATTTTGTTCATAGCGTGTATAAGATTTCCAAATTAACTGCGAAGAAAGCTCATCATTTCTTACAAATGTTGAAACAAATTGCCAGACATAAAGGCAACAGGGGAATAAGCTGAGGACTTTTTCTCTGAGAAAATGCACACTCTAATTTTTAAAAAATGATAGTCCTAGGTATTGCTCTGCTCATTGTTATACCTGAGACCTTTTTCCTTGTTCTGTCACTATTTTGGGGATTATAAAATATATCATAATTGATGGGTACATTTGGAGTCCCTCCAAAACACTTCTTTTAATTCAAAAATATTTTAAATATGCAAAAATATGTCCTTACCATCTATTCTATTCATATTCCATGAACCAGCTGCCATTCTAGATTCCATATCTGCATTCCAAATAGGAGACTGAAATTGAAGAATTGGAGGTTAGACTTCCAAAGTACAGAGCAGAGTTTCAGATCTTGACTACTTCTTCTTCTTCTTCTTCTTCTTCTTCTTCTTCTTCTTCTTCTTCTTCTTCTTCTTCTTCTTCTTCTTCTTCTTTTTTAAAGATTTTATTATTTTTAGAGAGAGGTGAAGGGAGAGGCAGAGAGAGAGAGAGAGACATCAATGTATAGTTGTCTTTCACCTGCCTCCAGCTATGGACTGGCTGGAGATCTCGCTTGAAATCTGATTATGTGCCTTGGCTGGGAATCAAACCAGCCACCTTGAGGGGTTCACAGGCTGGTGCCTTATCCACTATGCCATCAGTCAGGGCATATCTTGATTTCTTATCAGTCAGTCTCTAATCTTTCTGTTACCTCACTAAGACAATAAGGTCAGGCTGGAGAAGAATTGCCTCTCTTCTTCCCCAACATCTTTTCCTCCTTGCCAGTCTTTAAATCAATTTTTGGTTAGTTTATTTTGTTCATTATATTCCACTTATGAGTGAAATTATATGATACTTATCTTTCTCTGACTGGCTTATTTCACTTAGTACGGTGCACTCTAGGTCCATCCATGCTGACACAAAGCATAAGGTTTCCTTCTATTTTATGGCTGAGTAGTATTCCATTGTGTAGTTGTCCCACAGTTTTGTATCTGCTCATCAACTGATGGATATTTGGGCTGCTTCCAAATCTTGTGGATTGCAAATAACACTTCAATGAACAGAGAGGTGCATATATTCTTTTGTATTAGGGTTTTGGATGTCTTCAAATATACCCCCAGAAATAGAATCGCTAGTCCATAAAGGAGTTCTATTTTTAATTTTAATTTTTGAGGTGACTCTATACTGTTGTCCACAGTGGTTGTAAATAAAATTTTGTCCATTGGCTTTTTATGAGGGTGCCTGTGTCTCTAGCCGACACCTGTGGATGGATTGAAATCTCTCTGCTTTTCATAGCCAGATATTACATGGGTGCCTCTTCCCGCCTCTGATGATTTTGGCTGGGGAGACCCTCATACTCCTTGGGGGCAACCACATGCGGCTGAGTTATCCCTCTGAAACATCAGCCACTACCTGTGACCTTGGGGCCAGCCCATTTTACATCTCTATCCTGCCAACCTGTTGCAATGCAGCATCTTTTGTAAATTTCTGGTTATAAAACTCCTTTTCAGCTAGTCTTCAGTTGGTTATTCTGGATGATTGTTCTATAATTTAGTTGTAATCTAGTTTGTCCTGGGAGGAGGGGAGTGCAGCTTCCTCCTGCTCTGCTACCATCTTGGCTTTCTCTGAAGTTAATTTTAACTGTAATATGTAAAAATTATGTTTTTGTGTTTAGTTATGCATTATGTTTTGCCCTCCCTTCCTCATGCAGCTCCCTTCCCCAACCCCAATTAACATTATCCTGACACCTGGTCTAGCTCTCAACATTTGGCAAAACATGGCAGCAATAAACTAAAGGGACTCATCCTTTTTAAATAACCAATGGCTTCAGAGCCTTTTAGTTTTTTCAGTGTAGAAGTAGAATTAGGGAAGCCTTCTCCTATCAGCTCTGCACTCTCTGTTGCAGGGATTGGATGCAGAGACCAGTTGTAATATTATTCAGATGCTTTGTATAG
This sequence comes from Noctilio leporinus, assembly GCA_004026585.1. Taxonomy (NCBI): domain Eukaryota; kingdom Metazoa; phylum Chordata; class Mammalia; order Chiroptera; family Noctilionidae; genus Noctilio; species Noctilio leporinus. The sequence goes on along the minus strand of PVIW01000005.1, from coordinate 1,306,691 downwards.
TATCTAGTCCAGAATCTTTGAGGACTTAGTGCCTTAGTGAGGTGTTCAATCTGACATGGTCGCTAGAGTTTGTTTCTGTTTCCTACTGGTGACTGTTGGTTTGATCATCACCAGAAATCAACATAGAAGGTTACTGGGAGGCTTTTAAATCCTTCTTGTACTGTGTTTTCAAAGGTAATATTTTGAGGTGTGTCTTCCAACAGACTCTGGATGGAAACAGAGACCACTTGCTTGGACTCTTCTACATCTCAGGTAGGGACAGAAAAACAAAGGTGGTCATGAAACACCTGGCAAACACAAACTTTACGTATTGCATTAGGAATATGAGGAAACCTATCTGTTTTGGGTTCTTCTTCAAAGGCCAACATGTTTATAAACAAAGATCATAAATGGACATAGGCATTTTTTCTCAGAAACACCCTAAATTATGAATGCCTTCATAACTATTAGAAAATAGATATCTTTTGTACAGCACTTATTCTATGCTAGGTTCTGTTGCAAGTATTTTATATTTATTAGTTCATTTAATCTTCACGATGGTATGAGTTAAGGACTGTTATTATTATCACTATCTCCATTTAATAGATGAGGAAATGGGCTCAGAATTCCTAGCCTAGGGCTAACTGGTGTTGTCAGATTTGGGATTTAGGCAATCAGGCTTCGTCACCTTATACTGACTTTGGTTAGCTAAGATGTGTTTCTCGTAAGCTGAAATACTGATGGGCCTGTTTTTTTAACAGCAGCAGCACCATCCCAAATACCTTGTTAAAACACAGCTGCCATTCAGGCTGATGATATTGAGTTGAAAGGCAGACAAGTCTGCTTTCGCTAAGGACTCCTGTAAGAGGCACCCATCATTTGAAAGTCATAGGCAAAGTGCAAGTAATGTCATTCAGGAGATTGCCAGCTAAATCTTCCAGTTTGAACAAAACCATCAGAATTTGAAGGGAGACCACCCAAAATCAAGCCAGGGGTGCCATGCCTTTCAGATTATGCTAATGGACTTGGACTGAGATTACAAACTTTCTGCAAATGGCAGGCATCAGACCCAGCGTTTAATGTTTTGCTCTACCATTTATTAGCTGGGTGACTTTATTTATTTAGCTTTTTCTAATTTGTTTTAAATGTTAGTCTTATGTAATTCTGCTGCTTAAAATCCTTCAATCTCTTCTAATTGCTTGGTGAGTACAATTTAAACTCTTCAACATGGCCTACAAGGACATGCAGCATCTTGTCCTTGCCTCTTCCCAGGAAAAGTTGTTTCAGACCAATTGCAAGCAAAACCTGCCACCTCCTTCTTTGGATATGACTCTGTTTTCAGTCCATACCCAGTGCCTAGCATAGTGTCAAATGTGTAAAAGGTTTTAAATTAATGTTTACTAAAATACAATGGCATGAAGATTAGAAACAGACTTGGAAATGGTTTTCACATGGGGAGTGGGAGGAGAAAACAGAGCCAGGAAAAAGTGAGCACTGGTGATAAAACAAAGAGAAGAGCTATTAAAATTAGGCAAGACAATGATAGGCATCGGAATGAAAGAAGAAAGGCAAGAGTGCTAAGCAATAAAATTAGTTTGCTTTTGGTTTTCAAAGAAGAGGACAAGCTCAAATATAGCAGAAGCATCAAAGAAGAGCAGGATAAAAAAGATATTCTGTTCGGGTCATCAGGAAGTCATTAGTAACTTTTGGGAGAAGAGTTTTAAGGCATTAGTGGGTGGGAGGGAGACACCACATGATAAGCACTGAGAAATGTGTGGCAAGGAGGCTGAGGCAAGAAATACCTTTGAGAATTTTAATCATAAAAGGAAGAGCAATATCGTGGAGTTCATGTGAGAATTTGGAGGGCAGAAGAGAGATTAATATTGTCCTCTTTCCTCCACAAATAACGTGTACTAAAAGCACTCCCCTTTCCACTGAATTTGGGAAAGTTAAGGAATGTGGTGATATAATTACATTTTACACATTTCTTTCCACAACAACTACTTGGGAATCTTGGAGAGGTTGTTAAGATAAATGTTGGGTGTGGAAGGAACTAGATGTGGATTAAAAACAATGTCTAGCCTGAAAAAAAGTCTTTCAGAGTTTATTTGAGCCAAGCTGATGATAATTTTGGGGAAGTAAAATCTCAATGAATTGAGAAAATGTTCCTGGGAATGGCAGTTTTGCAGTTATTTTATTTCTCTATCTATTAATTAATTTTTTATGTATTTTTTATGATTTTATTTATTTATTTTTAGAGAGAGGGGAAGGGAGAGAGAAAGAGAGGGAAAGAAACATCGATGTATGGTTGCATCTCATGTGCCCCCCAACTGGGGACCTAGCCTGCAAGCCTGACATGTGCCCTAACTGGGAATTGAACTGGTGACCCTTTGGCTCACATGCCTGTGCTCAATCCACTGAGCCACACCAGCCAGGGCTATTTATTTTTTAGACTTGAAGAAAGAAAAGTTAGGGTGGTTATGTCAAATCCAGTGGTGGTAAGTTAGGGTGGCAGGAGAAAGCACTGTGGGGAAGTCTCTGAGCCTGGAAAGAAAGTAAAAGAGAGACACATTTTTTACAGCCGTGGGTACAGGATAGCAAACATTTACAGTACATCCAGGTGGCATGTGGACAACAAGGCAACAGGGTGGTCTGTGGTCTGGTGCTGGCATTGTGACTGGGAAGGGTCTGGAAAAGAAAATTACTCTGACATTTCAGAGGTACGTTGTCTTACATGCACAAAGATAATAGACAATGTCAAAGTAAAGACTGACCTTTGTCAAGTAAGCTACTGGCCTAGGACATGACTCCCAACCATGCCCTGCTTTTCGTTAGGAATTTTTACATTCACTTCGCCCTGGGTGGTTACTTTAGGTCTCTGAGTTTTTAAGGCAGCCATGTAGGCACACCCCAAGCTGGTCAGGTTTAGCATATGGCCCCTTTTCCATCCACATGGGTTTGGCTGGGGAAAGGTGATACACACACAGACACACACACAGAAAGAGCTTAGTGTAGAAATTTGTTACTTTCTCAGTTTTTCAAGGCATTTGAGCAGATTTTTAAAGTAATGCACATTCATGATCATTAGAATAGTCCTATGAAAAGAAAAGAAAATCACATGTAATTCCTCAGTCCAGAGAAACTTAATGACATATCCACATTATGTGTGTATGTGTATAAGTATGCCTAATGCACACATAATTTTAGCAATCTAACTCAAAGTTTTAAAGATTAGACAAGAGTTTAGTGGGTTTGTTTATTATGGAGCAAATTTGTTCTTAAACTGGTTAGAACTTCTTAAAACTATTTTTCCCCCAGTGGAAGCTCCCAGTATATTTTTACATTGAATGATTATGCTGTTTGAACGTAGTCTAACAACAGTGAGGGATTTATGATGGTTTCTGCATAGCAAGCTAAGGGCAGAGATTCTGAGTCTAATGACCCCAAAGGAGATGATCAATCAATATGTTGTGAAAATTCTACACAATAAATAATTTAGGCTTTTCTCTTCTACCAAAGCAAATTCGCCATCTCAGGTCTTGCTGGGTTTTTAATATTGTGAATGCTACCCTCCATGATGCCATGGCTCCTTGGTAACCAGGCTGAGAGCTTTAGGGTGGGATCATAACCAGGAGTAGGCTAAAAACCCCCAGGGAGAGGCTGCTCTTTCTGTCCTCAGAACTGGCCCTGGGACAAAAGCTCTTGCCATTTCTAGCTGTGTTTTAGTTGATTGCTGTGGGACCCAAGCTTTGGCCCTCTGTTGAGACTTGGAGACACTTGAACTCTGACCTTAAAGAGTCCCCGCAGGTTTGAAGGAAAAAAAAGCAATGCTGTTACACTTGGCTGGTCTCCTTTGAGAATGATAGCTCCAAGGCACAACCTTGTAGTGTTGTTTTGAGACCTCCCTGTCATCTGCAGGGGAGATGACACTGGCCTTGACTTCTAATGCCAGCTTCACTGGGGTACCATTCTTTTCTGCCTTTCACAATGTTCTTTATGTGTCATGCCAGGAAAATAATAATTCTGTGAACCTTTTTTACCCCTGATAAGTGCTCACACAATGAATTTAATTAAATTCCCCTTTATCTCTTATGCTGAAAACAAGGAATTAACAATATCCATTAAAATGACTAGTACATTCACATCAAATGGATTTCAACACACGACTAAAGTGATATGAAGGAAGTTGTAATCATGTGAGGCCCAATATGGTGTATAAATTTTCAACCTTTTGAAACCCCAAATTATTTTAATCTCCAAATATAATTATCATAAATGTCAGTCAAACTTTTTCAAGGCTTCTTTCTGTTGAACACAAAAGAAACAAATGAGACTGTGAAGTCTTTAAGCTTTACAAACTCCTGATTAACGCTTTCAGGACTGGCGGGCGCTCAGGCTCAGATTAAAGAAGACACCTCTAAGTGTGTCATGCGGCCTACAATAGGTAGTATAGTTTGCAAAAGTGATAACAAGGAGATTCTGATCAATGGGCCATCACATCCCTTGAATTAAGAGTTGATTGGCTGATAATGCCACCAAGTTTTAAACTGCTACAGATTCTGCTCTTGGCTATGAATTTATAAAAATGATTATGTAATCACTACTGTATGATAATATTCCATTTTCTACAATAGATATAGTTGTCCCTCTCCTTAGCACCTTTACCAAGTTGCATTGCAGTGCCACATTTCAGGCTGAGACCAGAAGTAAATAAAGGTAGTGATCATCTCACTTGTCACATCAAGGGGTGTCTTTATCAAAGCCAAATGCTCTTGTTCAGGCACAATTTGTCCAAGGAAGGGAAGAAAATGTACTGTTTCTTGAGGAGAGAGAACAGAGTTTTAATTGAGGCACTGAATTAAAATATGATGTTAATAGAAGAGGCACATTTTATTTTAGTTTATTCTTTACCACCATGTCCAGTAATACTTTTTATCCACATTCCATAATCTAAAGCACTGCTAAGAAATAACATTTCAGCTTCTCCTTCTAGAGGACAAATGACCACTTTTTTGCACGTCCCTTCTGATACCCTTTGTTACACAGTCCAAATTTCAGTTAGAGCTTGCAAGTAACTCATAAACACCAGCCCAGGAAGTTCCTGTTAACCTGTTAGTTATTTAGAACTAGCCTCATAGACCAGAGAAGTGGGCTTGTTAGAACCGTCCTCACATCACTCCCACTTCATCGCAACTACCCAGGGCTCCTTCTTTCTTTATTTCTCCTGATTATTTTATTACCTTATCTGCAACTTGTCCCTCCTCTATTGCTGCTAAGGTCTGAAAGCCTGTCCCATTGAACATGCTGCTACCCCATTCTTTGCTTTGAACAAATGCTATTTCATTATCCTCATAACCACAGCTGTGTAAACATCTACCCATCTCTTACTGCTTTCATATAGAATTTCTACCTATGAACGTAAGTTGCCCTCAGTGTCTGCTGATGATTTCCATTGTTTGCATTTACACATCACTCAACTTTCAACCCCCAGCTCTTGTCTGCTGTCTCTTTCCTTTCCTCCCACTGGAACCCTTTTAGCTTTTATTCCAAAACACTAATTTCAAATTAATGAAACAAAAGTAACTGTAGCATTTCAGTGACCAAAAGGGCACACAAAGAGACTAAATGGCTTGCCAAATCTTGAAAGATGCCTCAATTTGACACCTCCTCTCTGTGATATCATTATCTACATTTGCGGATTGCCATGCCAGCAGTATTATTACGCATCAAGAGTACCAAGGACTTGAATGGAAACTCGAGCCTGGAAGCTGTCTTTGGAGTCTGCTACAGAGACAGCAAGCAGCCGTAGCAATGCTAGAGGAGGACTGATCTAAACAGAAGGTCTTTGGGATAGAAGCAGATTCTGACCTTAGACTCAGCTGTAGACCTTGAACATGCCCTGAGCATCCCTGTTGGTGCTTTTACCGGTGTGCTCTTCCATGGTGTCCCTCTTTCCCAGCTAGGATTCTGACGGAGGTCCAGAAGGCCAGGAGGCAGGATAAGGAAAAGCAACTGTTGCACATCTTCCAGTCTGTTGAATTTCTGCATTTCACAAATGTGTTCAGAGAGGCTTTCAGTGGGTCACCCAAGGTGACTCCACCAGTAGGTGGCAGGACCAGGATTTGAACTCTTTCTACTGTAAGTAACTCTGGAGTCGAGCTGGGGGTGCCCAGCCTCTCTGGGCAGACACCAAACCAGGGTTTTGCGACAGCAGAGGTGTAGAAGTAATTCCTCATGGGGACATTAGCAGTCAGGTTACATAAGGCAACATGTTGGTGAAGTGAACTCGTGTGCTGGGAAAAGGCAGCCAGAAGTGGCTCATTTGGAACAACTGGTCAGTCATTGTGAAGTGAACTTAAATCACTCATAGCATCTGAAACAGGTGCCTCCAGTCTGAGATCAAACCCAACCAAGGGCTTCATGTCTTCTGTGTCATTAGCTATCTCTGTTTGGGGGCGATGTGTGTTTGTGTATATGTAGGGTTGCGTTAATGATGGCATTAGCCTGATTCTGACTTAAAATGTCACTTCGCAATGCTAAGTGCCTGTTTTGAAGGCCCTGCTTTCAAATGTGAAGCGAAATCTAACTCCTTCCCACCACCTCCCCTGTTGCTGCCATCATCTCTTGCCCAGGTTATGCAAAGAACCTCATAACACTTTTCTGTGTCCTCCTATGTTCAGTTTCTACCTAGCATCAGATCACATATGTCCTTGACAAAGCCTCCCAGTGGGCCTTCTTCACACTTGCCTGCTGTGCAGCCCATGCAAAGTCCGAACTCTCCTGCCTTTAGACCCATTTCTTCCTTCTCCACCCTCATACCCTCTCCTCTGGCCACATGGCTCCTTCAAACATTCTGACATAGCAGACTTCTTGCACTTGCTGTTTCCCTAACTCAAATGCTCTCCCTTGCATGGCTTACTCTCACTCATATTTATTCGGGTCAGAAAGGGCTTTCCTGAGAACTCCACCCTCTCCCACGCTCTCCCTGTCTCATTGCACTCCACCCATTCCCTTTCTATCCCTGGCTCTGAATGATTTTTCTTCAGGGCACATAACACAAATTGATATCATATTGCAGATTTACTTCTGTTGCATTGGCTTTAGTTTGCTTTATTGTATGTCTCTCCCTCTAGATTATAAGCTCTGAGAGAAGAGAGGTCATTTTTAGCTTGCTCACCACGCTGTTTTCTGCACCTAAAGTGCCAGACACGTAACAGTCTCTCAATAAATATCTTTAATGGATTGATAAATAAATATAGTTGGTTAACAGCTTTAAAAGAAAAGATCCACACTTGTTTTGTGTCTCTGCCAAGCGCATGAATAAGTAGCTTACCAGAGCCCCGTTTTCCACCTGTTAATAAATAAGCTTAAGTTCGGTGCTGGGACTACAGGTACAAATAAGGCAGTCTGCGCTTGAGGAACTCTCACTGGAGGAGGGAGCTAGATACTTTGGTATTATGACAAAAAGAATCAAAATGTCTGCGGAAGTCAGGGGAAGGTTCTTAATCTGGTCAATGGAGAGAAGAAGGTTAAAGTGAGAGAAGGACAACTAGAATCTCTCTAGCTTTCTGGAAGAAGTGATAGCTCGGCTGAGTGCTGAGGGATTCTTAGGGTGTATGTAGCAGAGAGTATAGAAAAGGTTCACCAAAGCAGGAGGAGGAGGGGCACATGTGTATAGAGCAAGAGCAGAGTGGACATTTTGGACACCTCTGACAGTCCAGTGTGGGGTCACTGTCAGCCATGACAGTTATGCCAAGTGCTATGTCAAGACTAAGTAATGGAGTGTAATAGAGTGTAATGGGAATGCCCTTAGAAGAAACCCAGAGTACCCAAAACCATGAGTCTGGATACTTGGATAAGAACACCATCTGGATGCTGGTATGAATAGAACTGCCACACCTGGTGGGCTATAGCAGTCAGGGTTCTGACCACCCAGTCCTTGAGCTTGGTTGTCTGTGACATGCTGGGAGTCCTGCCAGACTTCCACCCCACTGGACATATGCCTCCACTGCAGCCACCTGGCTTGAGACCATTGTCTGGCTTTCCACCTGCTGGCATGGCCAGTGACCCAGTCTTCCCACCAGATGTTTGCTCTGCTCACTTCCGTCATGTAAGCTCTCCCTCACTGTGTGTAACTTGTGTGACTCTCCTGGCTTATTGGGAGTATTTCCCTAATAAACCAGACATTGTGGAAAGAAACACAGGTGTGAATGCCCCTTCAGGATGCTTACTTGCTCATGACAACATGAAACTATAGAAAGAGACAGACACACATCCACACACAGAGACCCAGAGAGAAAGTAAGACAGAGGAAGACAGGAAGAGAGATTGACATTAGAAAACTGAGGTTGATCTCATTCATACCCAATTCATTCTTGAATGAAACAAGGAATGAGAACAGCAAGAGGCTGTTGGTGTTTTAAGATGAATATAAATAATGTTTTAAGATGAGTGTAGGTAGACAGGTAGCAGGTTTCATGGTGAAACAAAATAAAAACTCCAAAAAGCTTTAAAAATTTTTGATATTTCACTGAAATTTTTGGGAAATGCTTCATGGTTCCATATAAAGTTCAGACTTGAAAACTTGGCCATTATAGGATTTTCTGATTGTATTCAAGGGAGACATCTCCGAAGCACTTTGTTGACTCTAGGTATTAGATTTTGAGGTTTTTAAATAAAGAAATACATCTTTTATTATTAATCTGAGATTACATATATTATATAGCCAAGTTCTCAATGGCTGCAAAATTTCAGCTGAGGTCCCATAAATTTTGGCTGTGAACATTAAGACAAGCTTCTTCTGATATAAAAAATGACATGAGCCCTGGCTGGTAGCACAGTGGGTAAGGCGCCGGCCTGCGAACCCAAAGGTCGCAGGTTCGATTCCCCAGCCAGGGCACATAACAAGGTTGCAAACCAGGTCTCCAGTCAGTTCTGTGGCTGGAGTCAGGCGAAACGCAACCATACATTAATGTCTTTCTCCCTCTCTGCCTCTCTCCCTTCCCCTCTTTCTAGAAATAATTAAATAAAATCTTAAAAAAAAAAAAAATGACATGGATCTTTAAAATCAACTTTCGGTGTGCTCTGTGTTAATGTAACAATCTCACCCCCTCTTCTCCTCCCACCAAAGCAGTGTTTTACTCCATGAATCTACCTTGTAATGAAGGTTGAGTGAGCACTGGGGCATTTGAATTTGTGATTTCAGAGCCTCTAAATATTTACCATGATGCTCAGACAACAAACTGATTCTCTCAGGACTTCTCTGTTCTACCAATGGAGGGGTTCAACATGAATAACCTACAGACAAATGCTGGCTCTTTTGGGTGGACTTGTTAGAATCCTGTTGGAACATACCCACTCCCAGAGTTGAACTCAAGCCTGCTGAACTGGCCTAAAACATTACTGTTGACCTTTCCAAAAAGATCATATTATGTAGCAAAATCTCAGACATTTTTATTACATCCAGTTGGAAAAACAAAAAATAAAAAACCCAGCTCACTGAAAGAAACGTCACTGGGTTGAATGCAGTTTTTTAAACTTCTGAGGAGAAAGCTCTGATGGCCTTTTCCAGATACTCCCTCAGAGTTCACTGTGACCAAATTCACAAAATGGTTTTCTGGCATGACTGATAATTACACAAGCAGGTGTACCACTTAATGCTTTGATCTGAATGGTTGTAAATGGAATAGTGTTGAGTCTTGTCAATACTTTAAGGGGAGGGCTACAAGGCATTTAAAGTGTCCACAGCAAGAATCCTTACTTTTTAATACAGTTGGGCCAAAGTGTGACCTGGTGTATATGGGTTGTCCAAGAAGGCTTTCTGTATTGTCCAGAAATGTATTCATGAAGCCATTACCCCTGATAATCAATTTTTGAAAGATAATAGCAATAAATTATGGTAATTTTTAATTAAAAAATTGGGGCAAAAATATGATACTTGGTGTTTAAGAAACAGTTGTGTTTAAGAAACACAGAGCCTAATCCAAATATTCAACTATTAAATCTATGAAAGTAGTCTCCTTCATTATCATAAAAAGTTTTTCATTCCTAAATCTGTTCTTAGTCCTATCCTTCCACCTGTTTACTAGAAATGCCACTTACTGCATTAAAATAAAACTTGCTATTTTCTCTTCTCCTGTAGGCCAACTACTACTTCCCAACTCTGTTGAGAAACTTAAGAATAATAACATTGTTAGGGTACTACAGACATAAATAAGGCAATATCTTTGACTCTATAATTTGACTCTGAAATCTCCAAAATCTATTAAGTTATTTTGGTGTCATTTTCTCCACAAAGTGGCTCTTGACTACCTTTTCCTCTTCATTCTTATGAACGATTCAAGCTCTCATTAAATTATATGGATTTTGGAGCACCAGGGCCTTCTTAAAGAGTTTTGTGTCCCCCTTCCTTTTGATCTCACCTGAATAGGCTAAAATTATAAACTTCCTTAAATCCTATTTGGTCCTGACACCTTGTCATAAAATTCAGACTCTGTGGCTGACTGTAATTGTCCCTTGTTATTCCTCAATAGAAGTACCTGCTCATTCCCATTTCTCCTGTGCACCTATCAAGCATTCCATTCTGGCTCTCTTCTGCTCTCTGTACAATATTTATGCTCATTCTATTAAGAAATCTAGCAAGAGTTCTGGACTTGAAATCAAGAAGTAGGGTTCTAGTTTACTTTTGTAAACTATTTGTGTAAACTGGGACCTGTCATTCAATTGCCCCGGACTTAAGCCAAATATGAACCAAAAGAAAGCTGCTATTTTTATCATTATCATGCCAAGTAAATGCTAAGGCAAAAAGAATTGAGATTTTGAGAAACATTGAAAATGATGAAAAGAGGCTAAATTCATCTAGAAGGTAAAGCATTTTTAATTGGTAAGTCCCTAATTACTTCAAAATTTTTAATGAAAGTTTTACAAAAATACAAGGAAAAATATATATTAGGCTGGCCAGAAAGTTCATTTGTCCCCCCCCACCCACCCCGCCCCCATAAGATGGCTCTACTAACACTTAGTTGTCTTTAACTTCATTTGAAACAACTTTTTTAGATTATATTGTAGCAACTGTTGTATCAGTGTGCATTTAAAAACACATCAAAATTGGTAAAGTTGTGTATAGCCATTTAAATATTGAAGATGGAAGAAGATAAGCAACATTTTCAGCATATTATGCTTTATTTTTTCAATAAAGGCAAAAATGAAACTGAAATGCAAAAAAAATAATAAAAGGATTTGTGCAGTGTACAGAGAAGGTGCTATGACTGAACATGTCAAAAGTGGTTTGCAAAATTTCATGCTGGAGATGGCTCACTGGACATTGCTTCACATTCAGGTAGACCAGTGGAAGTTCTTGGCAATCAAGCTGAGAGATTGAGAAAAATCAATGTTATACCATACAGGAGATAGCCAATATACTCAAAATGTCCAAATCTATAAAGGTATTGGTGAAAATTAAAAATGTGTCTTTTATTTTATGAAAAAAAACAATACTGACTTTTTGGCCAACCCAAAAGTAAACACCATTCATGTTGGTGATATATTTCTTAGTTTTTCATAGTACAAGTCAAAACACTTTTATATAGTGTTTGAACACTATAGTCTTATTAAAATTTACCTCTGTGAAACATTGCATCCAACAGTTGAATACCAAACATTCTTTTTAAGCACATAGAAAAATCTGTGCTGACCATGTGTTGAAAATGAACTATAAGACACAATAAATTTCAAAAGATTGATAGCATAAATATCATATTATCTGATTGCAATGCCATTAAGTTAGATTATTAACCCCCTATAAAAGAAATATAATATTGAAAATTAAAATGTTACTAAATATATTCATGGATCAAAGGATAAGTCATAAATTTATAAAATACTTAAAGTTTAATAATAATGAAAATCTTAATGTCAAAACTTTGTAGATAAAATAGTGTTAGAGAAAATTGTTAGCCTTAAAGAAGAAAGGCTCAAAATTAATGAGATAAGCTTCTTAAGCATTTGTTTTAAATAGTTAGAACAGCAAAATCATGCTGAAAAGTGGAAGAAAACAATGAAAACAGAAAATAGTAAAATAAATAAATGATAGTAAATATCTTCAAACTTGAAGTTGGTTCTTTGAAAAATATTGATTAATTAAAACACAAGTTTAATCAAGAAAAATTTGGTAGAAATCACAAATAACAATGTGTGTTATATGCCATTGTGTCATCTCTGGCTCCTGGAGACCTTATGAATCAGTGAAGTCCACAATGTCCTGTCTTCAACAGCTCTGCTCAGCTTCTGCAGACTGTGGCTTCTTTCATGGAAAATCAATCCATGTCCTATTTGCTCTTCCTTCTTTCCTGCTACCTTCCACTTCCCAGCATTATCATCTTTTCCTGCCTTCTCATGATGTACCTGAAATAGGGCAACTTCAGTTCTGCTACTTTTGCCTGAAGTGATATTTCAAGCTTAATTGCCCTAGGACCTACTTGTTCATTTTTCTGGTGGTCCATATCTCTCCTCCAACACCATATCTTAAAGAAATCATTATTTTTATGTCAGTCTTTGTCACTGTCCAGCATTGTCATTCATACACATTAATTAGAATACCAGGGTGTGGATGATCCTAGCCATGGTCTCTAATGACACGTCTCTGCTCTTGGGGATCTTTCCAAATTCTTCCATTGCTGTCCTTCTGAGTCACAGTCTTCTTCTGATTTCTTGGCTGCAGAATCCATTTAGGTTGATGACAGATTTAAAGTAAGCAAAATTTTAAACAATTTTGATGTCTTGATTGTCTATGTTTAAGTCTTATAACTCTTTTGGACTCACAATTTTTGTCATTTTGATGTTCAAATGCAATGATGCTTTGGTATTAGAAATGGAAAAGGAGACATGTTATGCAAATTAACAGGATACTATAAGGTATGCTAAAACATTTGAAAACCTAGCTAAATAAATTCTAGAAAAATATAACTTGTGAAACTGACCAAAACAAGAAATATAATAGATGACTAATTATATTATCATTAACAAAGTCAAGTTAGAGTATAAAAATCTTTCCACATTGGAAGAGTCAAGCTCTTATCTTTATAGATGGGAAATTTACACTAAGTTTTCAATGAAAAGATAATTTTAAACTTATGTGAGCTCTTGAAAAGAGCAAAAATTGAATCTCTAGTTCATCCAGTAAGGCTAATATTATCTTGCTCCTGAGTACTAGGCAAGACTATTAAACAGCACCAGGCAAATCTCATTATTAACATGGACACAAAATAATAGCAATTTAAATCAAGTGATGCATTAAGGAGATAATCATGACCAAGGTAGGCTTACTCAATGATAGTCTAATATCAAATAATTATTACATTAACAGGTTAGAAAAAATCAAAGATCAAATTACTAACTAGGCTTAAAAAGCTTTTGGTGGAACTGAATATCTATTTAAAATTAAAAGCTCTCAACAAACTGTCAATAATAAAAATTTTTCTTAACCTAATGTAAGGATCTTTATAAATTCTATAGTAAACACTATATTTAGCTGTGTAGTCTTGAAACATTTCCTTTAACACCAGGATAAAGTAAAAAATTGTTTTCATAGAAAAATTTAAAAAATCTATAGAAATTTTATTATAATTAATATGAATTTAGCAACATTGCAGATCAAAAGTCAATAAGCTTCTTATTATGTTAAAAGATCCTAAGTAATGTTCTTGGATAGGAAGACTCATTGGTATAAAGTTGTCAGTTTTATCCAAGTTGATTTATAGTTAAAAGGAATCCTTTATAAATCCTCAGGGAGACTTTATATATTGTTTTGTTTTTATAGAATTTAATAAGCTGGTTCTAAAATGGATGTGGTAGAGTAAATGTCCAAGAAACTACAACCCTGCATTTCTGAAGCAAAAGCCAGGAGGTGTATGTGTGTGAATCCTCTTGCTCTGCTTCATGTCAAGGCTAAAACAGTCATTAACAATTAAGAAAATATGATACAAAGGCAGAGGCAGACTCATGGGCAAACGTAACAGATAATCCTCACATACTCCCATGCATGTATGGATATAATTTATTAAATGATAATCTTTTATGTCAATGAGTACTATACAAAAATGATAAAATAAATGGAATCACTACCATATACCATAAGCAAATATCAATTCAATATTGAAAAAAGATTTTAATGCCAAAGGAAAACCAGAGAAAACTTTAGGAGACAAGAAGAATATATTATTAAACTCAGAGTAGAAAAGGAATTTTTAAAGAAGTTATGTTTATGTAAACTACCAAAAAGAACTGATGAATGGTTACTAAATTAATATTTAAAGGTGTTAAATTAACATGAACAATTCTATGAGGAATGTAAAATGACAAGACATATTTCAGGAGATTACTAAAGAAAAACAAAACTAAAAATACCCAATTTGTATCTAGGTATCAATAAGAAAAAGATAAGGTCATAAGGAAATAAGCAAAAAATTAAGTTAAAAATAAATCTGTTACACAGAAAATGACACAAATGGTTCATAAACACCTGAAAGCCCCTCCACCTCATTTGCATTAAGGGAGGGGCAGATTAAAAATCACAATTAGATACATTTCTCATATACCTGATAGTCCAGCTTTAAAAGTCTGAAAATACCAAGAGATGACAATTACTTTAAGCAATGGAAACTCATCTAATGCTGACAGGAAGGTAAATTGGCTCAACTACACTGGAACTGTTCAATGCTACCTATTAAACTTGTATCCATTCTCCATGCTCTAGAACCCAAAGAAACTTCTTACCATGTACCAGGAAACATATGCAAAGCAATCATGTTCTTAGCAGAGTTGTGTTTAAGAATAACTAGAACAGGGGAGGGGGACAGAGGGGAGCAAAAAAGGGATGGATGTAATACAACAACAATAAAATTAAAAAAAAAAAAAAAAAAGAATAACTAGAACAACTGAAATGTGCCTCAATGGACACATTGTGATATACCCATATAATGCAGTAGAAACCATAAATAAATGCCTCTCTGCGCCAGTATCAGCTCAGATCAACAGCAAAACTTTAAAATGAGGGAAAGAAAATATGAGACAATAATATATACAACATGATTACTTCCTACCAAATTTAATACCAACAATACATTATTTAGGACAACCTGCATAGGTGATAAAACTATAAGAAAAAGAAACATAAGATAAATGTGAATTCCAGGTATTTCTATCCCACAGTGGTTTCTAAAACACTTCTGATATATTTGTCTTAACCTCAGTGCTAAATACATAGGATTTTATATTATTATTGTTTAAAATGTTTAGATTTGTTTAACATATCATTTTATCAAATGTCTCATGACAGTAATAATATGAAAAGTTTTCATGTTAGGGTGTTCTCAGGAATAACTCATTCTAATTTTGGACATATCTAGTTTTTACAATCTGTTTCTTCACATTAAGCTGAGGTATTTAGCACACATCCTTTATAGTCTATAAAGTTTTGGAGAAAAATCAGATCTTCCTTATACATGACAGCTTTTTAAGGACTCAAAGGCAGTCATCTTGTCTCCCTTTAGATTTCTTCATTTCCAGCCATCAACCATCCTTAATTCAGATTTCCAGACACTTCACCATTTTGGCTTCCTTCCCCTGGACATGGAGCCAGAACCAAGTGCAACATTTGAGTTTGTTCTGGCCAGTGAAATGTCTGTTTGAGACACGACATTTATTGACATAGCCTACAACTGACCTAGGATTTTGTAGCTCTGAACACCTTATTAATTTATGTTGGGCTCTTCATCATTTTAAACCTCCAAGTCTTTTTCACATAAAGGTCTATGTAATGGGATATTTTTCATCCTATACTTGTGTGCTTCATTGTTTTGACATGACATTTGGAAGTTAACATTTATTCCTATTTCCTATTGTTTTGTCTTGGAATTCAGTTACATTACCCTAGCCTCTTAAGATCTTTTAGTTCTGGTTTTGACATCTATATACTTATTTTCTAGATTTGGATCATCAGAACATTTGGTAAGCACTCAATTAATCAAATATGTAATTAAAAGCCACCAGGTAGGTGGCAATGTGCAAGGTAATGTATATTCACCCTAGCAGTTAATAAAAATATTAAAATGAGATCCAAAAGTAAAGATTTCTGTCAAAATAGACAATCTACTTAAAAAATCAATTTTTTTGATGTTTGATAAAAGTTGGCACATACAGTTACAACTCACATTGCCCTGCTATTTTTCTTTAAACTTTCCCCCATTCTGTTAGCAACTGTCATGTCTTTGTTGGGAAGAACTTAATCTATCACTTTATCAAGTTTCATCTGGGACTGACTCCTCTATTTCAATACTTCAACCTCCACAAATCTAATCCATCTGCCAGTTTTTCTTCCTGCCAAAACCTGCCCCTTTCCCTTTGTTATTATCCATATTGATTAATGGCTTTAACACTTTCTCAAATGATCAGTCTTCACTAGCTTGAAGTAGTTGTTTTTTAATTTGAAAAATCATATTGATTTTTTCTTAGTATAGGAGACTGTAGGATCCTATTATTTTTTTAAGAGGAAAATGAATAGTGTGATGAGACAAATAAAAATGAAAACAAATAACCTATAATCTCAGCTCCCAGAAATAGCATTGCTATATTAATGCTTATCCTTCTGGTCATCGTCCCATGCATTAGAGAAACACACTTACTATTCACTTACTCGAGTGAGAAAAAGTTTTAACATATTGTGATATGTATAGCTGAAAGAATAATCATAAAAGTTATCTATTTAACCAACCATGTCAAGAAGTAAATTACTGTAAAAAACCCAAATTACCCTGTATGCTCTCTCTATGACTATCTTCCCCCCTCTCCAAACTTTTTAAATTGGACTTAGAATATAATGGTGTGTTTTGTAGGTTCTTAAAACATTTATTTGACTGAATCATCTATATGTTCTTTTGTATCTGGCAAATAATGTTCTATGCTATGTTTGTGACATATACCCACATTATGTTTGGGATAGTAGCTAATTCATTCTCATCATTGTGTAATAATGCTTTGAATGAATATGCCAGAAATTATTTATCCATTCTAGTGTTGGTTAGCATTTGGGCTGTTTCCTGTTTGAGGTTATCATGAATAGTGTTGTTATGAACATTCTTGGGTATGTGTACATGTATTTCTCTTTAAAATATGCCTAAAAGGGTATGGGTTAATAGAACTTATGTATATTCAAACTTAGCATAAAATATATGTTTTACAAACTGGTTCTACTATTTTAGAACTCAGCAGCAGCATATGAGAATTTTAGATATTCTGCATTCTCATCAACACTTAGTATTACCAGTCTTATTTTAGCCATTCCAACTATTGTATGTTGATATCCTCTTGTGGTATGATTTACATTTTCTTATTGTGCCATAATGTTGAACACTTTTTCATTTAGAGATCTTTCGTATAGACAGTATACTGTCTGTGCAAATGTCTTCTCCCAGGCAGTGGCCTACCTTTTGCTCTCTAAAATTATTCTTTAATAAATCAGAGTTTTTAATTTTAAGGTCTTTTCCTTTAGCAGAAGTGCTTAATATGTCTTGGTTGAGAAATTTTTACTTACTTCAAAGTACTGAAGACATTCTTCCATAGTTGCTTTATCTGTCACATTTGGAGTTAACAATATTTTCTTTTTTGATATGCTTATCTATATGATCCAGAATAATTGATTGGAATGACCATCCTCTTTGCAATGTCACCTTTGTTACTAACCAATTGCATGTGCAGGTAAAGCTGTTAATGTACTATTATATTTTGTTGATCAAAGTGTCTGTTCTATTTAGAAATACCATACTCTCTTAATTACTGGTATTTTAAAATAAGTCAATATTTGTTAAAGTCATTTAATTCTCTTCTTTGAGATTGCTTTGGCTAAGTTTTACCCTTTGACTGTTTACTTTATTTGAAAATTAGCTAGTCAATACCTATAAAACAACAACAATAACAACAATAATAATAACAAATCTCACTTTTTGAAGTTTGATGGCTAGAGATTTGAACAACAAGATCAATTTGAGAAGAATATGTACCTTTATTATGCCTTCATCACTTATTAACATATTTTATTCTTATTTAAATCAGAGGCTGGCAGATTGTAGCATGGGCTAAGTGTGGTCCTCTGCCTTTTTTTGAAAATGATATTTATTGGAACACAAGCACACCCATTTATTTACATGTTGTTTATATCTATGTTGACATTACACTGCAGTGTTGGGTAGCTGTCAGAGTCCATCTAGCCTGCAAAGGCTAACACATTTATGATTTGACCCTTTACAGAAAATATTTCCTGGCCTTTCATTGGACATTTGCTTTTTTCTTTCCAAAACACTTTTAAAATTTTCTATGTGGAAATGGTTTACATATTCTTTAGCTTAATTCCCAGAAATAAAATGTATTTGGATGCTGTTGTAGAGGATATCATTTAAAATTTAATTTTCTTATCATTGACATTTATAAAAATATTATTGATTTCTATATATAAATGTTTTACCCAATCTGGAGGTCCTTTTTTATTTTATATATTCCAGATCCTATCCATTTCTATTGATTTTAGACATAGAGGAAGGGAGATAGAGATGAGAGAGAGACAGAAAGAGAAAGAGAGAGAGAGAGAGAGAGAGAGAGGGGTGAGACAGAAACATCAATTGGTTGCCTCTTGTAGGTACCCTGATCAGTGATCAAACTCACACCTTTGGGTGCATGGATGATGCTCAAACCAAGTAAGCCACCTGGCAAGGGCCCTATTAATACATTTTAATGAAATTCTGATCATGTGAATCCTTGCTTTGTTACTGATAGCAGAGAAAGAGCTTTCATATCACTATTATGTAGAGTGTTGGGTATAATCATTTTTAGAAAACTAAAGCAGTTAGCATGAGCTTTTGTGGTGCATGGCCATTGAAATTTATTAAACATTTTTTCCACACATATTGAAATAGTCATATAGTTTTGCTTCTTTACTCAATTAATGCAGGAAATTATACTGAAGTTTTTAAATGGTAAACCTCATGTTACTAAAATAACTTCAATTTGTTGTTGTGTATTATTCTTTTGGTGTTTGTAAGTAGTCCATTTAGATTTTTATTTTTTTGATTTTGCAATTCTGATGAGAAGAGAGGTTGGGCTATAATTTTCCTTATAATTTTGATATCAAGTTTATTCTGTCTCAAAAAATCAGTTGGAAGTTTTTTCTTCCTTTTCTCTTCTCTTGAAGAGATTGTGTAAGATTTTTATTATTGATTTAAAAAAATAGCATAATTTAACTATGAAGTCATGTAGTCATGGAGTTTTCCAAATAATTATTGGAATAGATTATTTTGTAACTATAGAAACTTTTACTTTCCTTTCAGATATAGGAAAGGTAGTGTCAAAGCATTGCTCTTTCTCCAACAACTGGGAAAATCCTGGATGAATTTAAAATATACAGAATTCATATCTATCTCTATAGTAAAAGTCATCAGAAGTTGTGAATGTTTAGACATATAGAAGAATAACTTGCTGAGATTGAAGAGTTGTTCTAGAGGAACAGAGCCTGGCAACCATTTTCCTATCTGCCAACTTTTACTAAGTGTAATCACATGCTGACTTTCAGTACAGATAGGCAGACGTTGCTGTGGCAAAGAGGGACCAGAAGAGCTTTCACCAGAGGGCTGGCACAGCCACTGGGGAGTGGCATGAGTCCTAAAACCATAGCACTTTTTCCCCATCATATTGCTCCACAGGACTTCTGTCTAGGGTTATGCAGGGAGAGGACTGAGCTGAAATACTCAATAAAACTACTTTCGTGTCCCAACACTACGAAACAGAAGTTCTGCAAGGTGGAGAAGCTTATGGTGAACACAGAACAGCTCACATGCTTCTTACTTCTTCTAACTAAAGTCACAACCCAACTCTCACCCAGCTCAATTCCTAATTAATTCAAAAGGGTCAGCCAGTCACCCTACCTGGCTGACAAAGGGAAAATCATGCCTCCTCTGAGGGAAAATAACATTGACTCCAGCTTCTATTGTTCTTGCTGGCATACCTGAAACAATTATGTAACACATGAAGAAGGTACAAAAGGTGATCCTCAGTCAAAGAAAAATGCAAGGTGGGGCAAGAGTAAGTTCACACTTGTGAGTACATGAAACCCAGAGTTTATTCTTATATTCTTAGTTATTATTTTTGTACTATTTTTTATATGAACAACTGTAAACTTGCTTTTGCCCCACCTTATATATCTCTAGATGATCTAGATTTTGGAATTAGAAAACAAGGCCTTTTAACTAACAATTAAAATTTGCTATGAAAAATAGAAAAAACATGACAAACTCAATAGGAAGATGGAGAATTTTGAAAGGTAAATATAATCTAAAATTTTTTCCAAGTGGATATTATGAATCTGAAAAGAAAGTATATGAAATTAAGAACTTACTTAGATAAAGTTAGTGAATTCAAAGGCAAGCCAATAGAAATCAAAGTGAATTAGTAAGAAGAATTAGGTACTTGAAGGACACTGTGTATCAAACAGATATACAGGGTGCACATGATACATTGGCAAAATTTTAGTGAAATAAGTAACATACCACAAAAGTGTTAAATTTTGAAATAAATTTATTCTTATATGTAAATATGTAAACATAGTCATTATTTTTTAAAAGATTTTATTTATTATTATTTTTAGAGAGGCAGAGAGGGAGAGAAATGCCAATGTATGGTTGCCTTTCACCTGCCTCCAGTTAAGGACCTGGTTGGAGACCTGGCTTGTAGCCTAGTTATGTGCCCTGGCTGGGGAATTCGAACCAGTGACCTTTGGGTTCGCAGGCTAGCACCTTATCCACTATGCCACCAGCCAGGGCTTTTGTTTTTTAAATTGTTCAAAAAAGTCTCTATTTGCTTCAATAATAGATTCAATTTGACTTCAGAATTTTGAGTGCACTTTAACTTTTCTTTGTCCATGGACATCATGTTTTCAGTTTTAGCTTTAACAGCCTCTTTATTGGAATGAGGTTGTTTATTAACTTCTCTCTCACAAGTGTTCCATACATAGTAGTCTAAAAGATTTGCATCTGGTGAACTAGGTGGCCAGATTTCCTTTGACCGAAATTCAGGAACACTGACACTGAGAAATTCTTGCACCTTTTTGGCATTATATGCTGGTGCCCCATCTTGTTGGAAGAATAAATGATGTCCATTTGCAAATTGCTTCCTCCATGGTACAACTACTCATCTCAAAACATCAAGGTAAACATCAGCAGTCACCTTCAAGTCTTGTGGGAAAAAATTCAGCTTCATGATATCTCCTTCATTGCTGACAATACCTAACACCATCACAGTAGCAGGAACTTTCATTTTCACTACAATTGGGGCTTCATTATGATTCTTACAGAGCCACTTGTTTCTTCTGTTGAGTATTTGGTTCTTCCGAAAATTCTTTTCATTTGAGAAGAAAATCAGAGGGTTTTTTTCTTTGAGATGTTTCAATTTTGTTAGCAGTTTCCTTGCTTTTCCAAAGCGCCTTTCCTTTTTCTGCTGTGTCATAAACTGGCTTCTTCCAAGAACATATGATCTGTATCTGATATCTTCAGCAATAATCTTGGGAACTGTTTCATCCGCTATATGCAGTTCTCTTGCAATGGAGCACATTGACTTTCTTGGATCTTCATTGATGATCTCCTGGATTCTGTGTAGAATACCTGGGCTTGTGCAATCCTTGCGTACCTTATGTGTTTTCCTTGTTGGTATGGCAACATCAGGATTAGCATCATACGCCTTCACATTGTAAACTGTACATAAAGGGATGTTATGCAATTTCCTTAGCAGTTTGCCCTGCACAGTCCAAAAATTATGGTTGCTCTAACATCATATTCTTTTGACATGATGGTTGGGCTCAGAATTTAATACTTTATATCTGAAATAATGATGTTAAATCATAACCTGAGAAACATAGTTTTTCAAAATTAATGAAAAACACATGAAATAAGGAGATGCAAGTTATTGCCAATATATTGTGCATACCCTATATATATATACATGTATATAATACATAATATACATACATATATGTATATTATGACTTTGACCTACAATTTTTTTGACTGTACAATGGTATGATAGAAGTACACAGTCAGTAGAAATTATACTTTGAAATCTGTTTTTTTTTTTTCTAGGCTAGCAAATACTCACTGGTGACACTGGACAGCAGCAGGGAGTTGCATTTACCAGTCAGCTACACAATCATGAGAGTAAATAACTGATACTCGACAATGTAGTCATTGTGTTGAATGATTTATGCCCAACTCTAGGTGAAGATGAGTGTTCACAGAACATTTAAGGTAGACTAGGCGAAGCTATGATTTTTAGTAGGTTAGGTGTATTAAATGAATTTTCAACTTACAATATTTTCAGTTCACAATGGGTTTATTGGGATGTAACTCCATTGTAAACTGAGGAGCATCTATACTTATTTTGGCCATATCACCATATACAATTTTAAAATAAGTATTACGTTAGTTAAGATTAAGCTTGGATGCTTATAGCAGCAAGCCCAGACCAGTGGCTTAACTAGACAGAGGTATATACCTCCGGCACATTAGAGAAGTCCAGAAATAATTCATCCAGTGCTTATTTGGCATTTCCATGCTTATTTGGAAACCAGGGGATTTTTCTATTTATGTTTGATCAGACTTTGCATGTGGTTTCCTGCCTCAAGTTTTGTCACAAGGTCGGACAAGGCTGCCAGAACTCGAGCCACCGTGCCCTCTTTAGAAACATAAGTGGAAGAATTAGAGGAGAGGGGAAGAGTCTTAGTCCTCATGCTATTTTCTTTCAACAATTAATATGGACATTCTAGTATTTAAAATTCCCCTGACAGAAGCTATATAACTAACTGTGGCCGATTACTTTGTGGTATAAGAGGCTGTGAAATATGTGGGAGAAAATAAGGGAGCAATGGGGGTGTGTGGAGAGAGGGTATGATCATCGAAGTTTTCTTCAAGGCAGATTTATGGTATGTTAATGAAGCTCTGCTTCCATCCCTTCACTTGCAATATGTTCACATGATCGTACCAATTTTGACAAAATCTACACGAATGGAGTTTTTTAACCACAATTGGTTTCAACAACTGTCTCTTTAAATCCTGATTTTTATTTTTCCATACTTTTTGTGTTCAGCAGCTGTAGAGCAGCAGGCATTCTTTTGTAGAAATGTACTTAGTTCAGGTTTAATGGGAGGTATTTATGTTATTTGCAGTCATCTGTGCAGTTAAGCTATGGCTAGCTGTGAGATTGCTTCTAGGAATACTGACCTTTGTGACAAATCAACTGGTGTTGTGACAGCAAAGTTCAGGACTAGAGGACTAGGACTAAGAAATGTGGTTGTAGAGGGAAAATAAAGTTGGGAAAGTATAAAATCAGAAGTTCATTGCTGAAAAATCCAGTGTTTAAATTCTCATATGAAGAAAAAATTGACATTCTTCCTAAAACTTTACATGGACTTAAATGGGTTGTAAAGCTGAAAGTCTTCTAAATAATCAATAGTCATAGGAATTTTATTCCTATTTGCAGATTTATAGAAAAGACTATTATCTTTTTATTCTCTCCATAGAAAATTATATAATAATATCATTGTATTATGATGAGGTGACCATTTCTTACAGTCACAAAATGTAAGAAATGTAAGTAATTAAGTTGACACCCTGGCTGGTAGCACAGTGGGTAGGATGCTGGCCTGAGAACCCAAAGGTCACTGGTTTGATTCTCAGTCAGGGCATATAACCAGGTTGCAAGCTAGGTCTCCAACCAGATCCATAGCTGGAGGCAGGTGAAAGGTAACCATACATTGATGTCTCTCTCCCTCTCTGCCTCTCTCCCTTCCCCTCTCTTTGGAAATAATAAAATCTTAAAAAAAAAAAAGTAACTTATTATGTTGCCTTTTTAACATTCTTAGTAGCTATTCACTTTTGTACCTAGTAGTTTTGTATTTATAACTGTGTGTTCTTTTTTACAAAGAGGTTTTAGAAATGTGAGGCTTTTATTAAACCTGAATTTGCCCGTGTTCTCCCTGATGTTACATGACTCATTAGGGAGAGCTGGTGGAGGACGGTCCCAATCTGCAAACCAAAGTCCTTGTACCCTCAAAGTCAACAATATCAAGTCACATGAGACTTCTCTTTTCAGGAACAGAGGTCTTCCTTCCTCTCTTTTGGGGTGGGGTAAGATTAAGGAAGGGAGATCAGAATTTTGGCAGGTGAAACTGCTTACCTGATTCTGACAACGACAGAGATTGCCAGCCTCTCAGGCGGGGACAGTCTCATCAATAAACTCATGCTTGAACTATTAGCACTGCCAGCTGCCTCGAAAGAAATGACAATTCAAGGGTAGCTTTCCTCACATACTGAGACTCCCTCAATCAGAAAAGTAAAACACTTCACCAGGAGGGGTGGGAATGCATATCGTTGGTGACAACAACTGGCCCCAATAACTTTCAGTTTCCAGAGCATCTTGTGCTCATTTCTGCGTGACTGTGAAAGCGATCCTCAGCGGAAGCCAGCGACTTGCTGGTACAAGAGTTGAGGCAGGGTTGGCCACCTTTGCCTTAAAAGGGAGAGGCTGCGATGTCAGGAACAGGAAACTTGAAGCAACTTTGCTATACACTCTCACAAGTCATGTCTGATTTAAAAGAATAACAACAAACATGTGCCAATATTTCTTTGTACATGCATTACTGTTGTGAGATGGGCAGAAGTGAATCGCTGGCTGAAGATCCTGGCAACGGGAGCCAGCCGTTGAGCCTGGCCCTCACCTGGTGGTAATAGGAGCAAGTCTGGAACGACCTTTCTTTTGGGCTTGTGCAGATAATTTAGATCTAAAAACAGAGTTGGGACTTTTGACCCAGAAGCAAATAAGGTAGATGTCTAAGAAGTATCTTGTAACTCTCATCCCTTGGTGTTACTAAAAAGATCAAGTATTGACATAATTTGAAGAGAAATCACAGTGCATGTATGTAGCTCAGATGGTGTCACTTCTACAAACACTCACAAAAATCTATTCTGATGAAAAAAAAATTTTTAATTTGTCCTTATTTATTTATTCTATTATTTTTTTAAATGACTAAAATTGTTTCACAACTGTCTAGCTCTCTTAAAAATCAAGTTATTCCTATCAGGAGCCTCATGATCAAGATTACTTGGTTTCACATTCATCTGCTGTAGAAAGAACAGCGATCCCTTTTTGGGGTGAAACAAGGGAAAGGCATCACTATTGGCCTTTTCCTAAGTCCTTTCTTCCTCTCCTCCACTGCTAAATCTCCCTGGGAATTAAAATTATGCCTGTTGGCCACTTAAATTAATGAAACTGCTAATGTCTAATGCAGGAACATCGCCTTCATGTGCTCTAGATACATATGTGAATAGAACTGCTGTGAATGCTCACCTGCCCTGAGTGTCCATGTAATCCATGCAAATCAGGCACTGGCTTTAGAATCCTCATTCCCAGAAACCTGAAGTAAGAGCTGTTGAAGAGCTGTGGAACAGGGACAGGCTGTCCTTTGGGCTGATTAAAAATTAACTCTTAACGGTTCTTTTTAAAAAATCAACCTTTAGTGTTAGGAGGAGGGGTCTTTGTTGGACTGCCTTAAAACTACCTTTAAAGCAAGACAATTGTAAAGAAAGAAAAGCAATGGTTTTGCTTTGTTTCTCATTTATTCCAACTCAGCCTACTGTTATGAATATTAACTAGAATTTATGCTTGCTCTAACACAGTGCATGTAAAATAGAAGGAGTGAAGTTGTTTTTGATGAAAATGTGTTGAAGAGGTTTTACAGGCAGTTACAAATGCATCCTTTCTACCATGAGCTCTCAAGTCACTTGTGCCATTGTTAATTATGGCTACATCAGCAGACCTGAGTAAAGCAGGTGCTATTTTTATTGTCACTGAGAAAGAGGCATGGCTTGGGGTGGACAGTTTCACCTCGGTTGGCTCTCATACAATGGAGTTATGCTGTTATAGAGGAGTCAGGTTAGTGTAAATCCTGCCAGTCTTCGGGGCAAGTGAGTGTATCTGTAATTTTTATAATTTTCGTAAATAGACTAGAGATTATCATGTCCCCTATAATTGTTATGTAAAAAATCTTGTCTACCATCACTAAGAAAATATTTGTTGTTTCCATCTGTTACACTATATAAGTTAAATTTTTAAGTATAGACCCAACTGGCCAGTGTGGCTCAGTTGGCTGATCATTGTCCTGCCAAATGAAAGGTCGCCAGTTTGATCCCCGGTCAGAGCACATTCCTGGGGTGGGGATTGGGTAACACATGAGAAGCAATTGATTGATGATTCTGTCTACATGGATGTTTCTCTCCCTCTCCTTCTCCCTTCCCCTCTCTCTAAAAATAAATGGATAAAATCTCTTTTAAAAAATCCTAAGTATAAAGTTACAGGTGATATTATTTAACTATTACTTGATAGTCTATTTGTATGACTAAAAGCAACTTTGTAGAATTGATAGGATTATCTAGAGTATATTTACTGTTAGTATCAGAGTGGTGGTGACTAAATTGATATAAATGTTTTAAAGTTTCATCATTAATTTTTAAAATCATATAACTATATTCATCCCATTCCCTATATGTCTCCAGTATATTTAGATCTTTAAAAAATCCAGCTTATTTGAATTATGGAACCATTTCTGAGTTTTGCAACTGTAGTATAATATCAGAGGAAAACTAGAAAATAATTGTAGTATCAGAAATTGATCTGGTAATAAACAGACTAAATAAATGAGCATTACTCATCCTACAGAACTTAACAGTGACATGAAGTCACTTAAGAGTATGGAGAACTATCAGAAAGAACAAAACTAAACTAACATCTGTTTCTTTAGAAGGTGGAGCAAAAGGAACTGAATGGTTTATAAATTAGGAGGGATTATTTCTTAAAAGGGAGATGGATGAATGTAGTGTTTACCAAAGGGAATTTTAAGTCTCTTCTTTAGAGTTTTTAAAAATTAAAAACATTTATCTTGTGTTCAACAGTTTAAATATGTATTTTAAGTGGCGGCCTGTAATAGTGTTCTATGGCTGCTGTAACAGTTTATCACAAACTGGTTGGCTTCAGCAAGTGGAAATTCTATTCTCTCCCAATTCTCAAGCCAGCAGTCCGAAATTAGTATCGCTGGGCCAAAATCAAGGTGTCAGTAGGGTTCAACTCCCATTGCAGGTTCTGTGTGGGGGACTCTTTCCTTGCCTCTTCCAGCTGATTTTCCTTGGCTTATGACCACATCACTTCAATTTTCAAGGCCAGCATTTGTATATTTCCTTTTGTCCTATCTTCTCATTGCTTTCTCATGTGTGCATGAATGTTCCTCTACCTCCCCTTTACTTAGTGTTCTTTTTTGTTTTTGTTTTTTTTAATTGCCACTCAAGGACATTGCTTTTAAAGAAAGACAAAGTGGATAGGGAGAAAGAGAGAGAGAAACATGTGAGAGAGAAACATTGACTGGTTGCCTTCTTGCATGTACCCTGACCAGGGATCAAACATGTACAACCTGAGTATGTGGCCTCTGGAGGAATCAAACCTGCAACCTTCCATCTGTAGGGGAACACCATAACCAACTGAGCTACACTGGCCAAGGCCTCTGCCTCCCTTTAAAAATACATGAAATGACATTTAGGGTGTACTCAAATAATGCAGAATAATTTTCCCATCTCAGTATCATGAACATTGTCATATCTGCAAAGACCCTTTTTCCAAATAAGGTTAAGATTTACAAGCTCCAGATACTAGGATTTACTATTTTCTTAGGGGAAGGGACATATGTAGCCTGTCACATAAATTGAGGGATAAATTGGTTGAGCTCTTCATAGGTACTTTCAGTGTTGGGGTTTTGTGATTCCAGAATCATGACCTTTACAATTTGCTTCACCCCTCACCTCCTTTTTATTCACTTATAAAATAAGTCTAATAATGGCATTTATGCCATAAGGTTGTTATGGAGATTAACTGACTTAATGCAATAAAAATGTTTAGAAGAGTGACTGGTGTGTATAAATTTCTTAATACGTGTCAGCTATTGGTACTTGGTGCTGCTTGTGTCAATATTATCATGAATATAAAAGACAAATCATGAGAAAAGATAATTGCACACTTGCTTGGTGGTCTGTATTATAATCCACATTTCTTTCCTGTTGTTTTGATAAATTTAATAAAGATAAATATTAATAAAGATAAAATTTATCTTTTATTTAAAGAGAAATTTAAATAAAGAAGTATTTAAAGTAGCAACTTGATGTCCAAAGAATGTATTTGAGCTGCTTTGTGCAGCTTATTTAACTTTGACTACACCAGGGACAGATTAAACTAACCCTGAAATTGAGGAGGCAACTGAAAAACCAAGTTTTATCAAAAGTTCTTGTTAAGAGTAATAGCCTCAGGAATATCAGAGATAGCCTCTTTGCTTTATACTCTAAAAACATTTGAGTTTCCTTTTCAGCTTTTCATGAACATAAGTAAAATCACAAACTTTATATTTAACAGAATCCTTTCCTCCTAAATTAAGTACCACCCTTATATAACTTGACTTGTTTAATGTCTCCTATTCAGATTGGCCTTTCTTCTGCTTACACATTAAATTGTCCTTTCCCCAAATCTTTACTGTATTGTAGTATAAACATATTTATTGGTATCAAATTGGCATATTATGTATAAAACCCTTTTGAGTCAAATATTTTGCTGTGTTTTATAATTATTGGCAGTCTATGTGTTGTGTTTTTTTTTTTTTTTTTTTTGAAGAGTTTATTTATTATTTTTAGAGAGAAAGGTAGGGAGAGAGGCAGAGAGGGAGAGAAACATCACTGTATGGTTGCCTTTCACCTGCCTCCAGCTACAAAGCTGGCTGGAGACCTGACTTGCAACCTGGTTATGTGCCCTGGCTGGGGAATCGAACAATGACCTTTGGGTTCGCAGGCTGGCTCCTTATCTGCTGTGCCACCAGCCAGGACAGTCTATGTTTTAACATACATTTTAGGTGTCATGATTTTGAAGAAACAACTACCATGGCTACTGTGCACATTATTTAGTAGGGTGTGTGATTTCTTCAAGGGGGCTACATTAGGCTCATGATGGAGACATTGACATGCCAGGCTAAAAAATAATATTTATTAATTTGTTTTTTGTTATTAACCTGATGTGATTTTAAAACAATGAAATTTCAAGTAATCATGTCATGGATGTACTAATGGAAACAGTACTTCCATTTTTCTCTGTACATTTCTCAAAAAAATTGCCATATGTAACCCAAATTCAATGACAATCCATTTGTAGACCTTTTGATATTTGAAATACTATTAGGTTAAACAATACAAAATTGCTTTCTTGCAGGTCAGAAAAGGTTGAATGTGGTGGTTTCATATAGCACAAGATAAACATGAAGTACCCCCGTGAAAATGGTGCTCAATTTTCCAGACCTATGAAATGAAAGCAGATAGATGTAACATTCAAGTATATAAGAATATTTTTGCATTTTCAAGTTTCTTATATTTATTCCAGTAAATATAAACTGAGTTCTGTTTCACACCCTTTCATGTCAATGATCATGGGAATATAACATTATTAAAAGAAGGGAAATTAGTAAAAGAAATTCATAGTGGGAAGAGCTAGGTAAACAGAAAACAATAAAAAATGCAAATTGTTACAAACTTTGTAATCATTTCTATTTGACAATGTTTATCTCTTTAAATGTTTATCTTCTTACCCATTTTTATGTGACTCATAAAGTTGGATATCACTCAATGTTTAGCTCTTTGGTGTCTGCACACGGAAAGCAGATTGCCCTGGCATTTTTATGTACTGTAGAAAAAGAAAGTCATTTTCATTTATTGAGATTTATTATTTGAATATGTTATCCAATATAGCAAAGCACACCTACAAAATTTAATGTACGTGCATAAGCAACTCCAGTCTTCTGAAGTTGCATCAGGTAAAATTTTATACTTTCTTTTGGAGAAAATGCAGAGAACTAAATAGATACATATACTTTTCCCATCCTGCCCTCAACTGTCTCTTCCTTAGTGATCAGTGATATTAGTAAAGGTATTATATTTTCCATAAAACCCTCCCAAACCTCCATTCATCACTTCTTGGGCTGGGTATTGTTCTGGAATGGTAAGTAGTTGAGAACATACCAGATCTCTAATGGAGGGAATATTACCTTGGGGAAAATGTTCAATGACTCAAGGAAGGAGAATGACTTTAGGGAATAGGCATAGAGACCTATTATTATGGGTTTCACTAGGAAGCTAAGTTTTATATTCATATGATATTTGTTTTTATGGTAAATTTCATGATTTTCTTATATCCGCAAAGTTTCCCTGTGAGAAATTTTACACAGAGAAACATGTTAGTTTGTCATTGATCACCTCCATGCATTCTTATCAGCTTTTGTTCTATCAGAATTGTCAGATTCTTATGACCTAGTTGGCTATTACATGTCATATTTTGTAGTACATTGCATTTGGGGATGGATATGAATGAGCAGACTGAAACCACCTCATAATTTAAAAAGCAATCTGACTCTGAGTCAGCATGTGCACTCTATACCAGTAAAAACAAATGAAAGTAAGGAAATGACTGTGGTTCGGTAATTTATGGAAAATGTTACAGTTTTATTATCTATCCATGCATTTTAAAAAACACCTTTGCCATGGCACAGGGTGCTTAGATGAAAGATTGGATTCACACTCAGAAGAGATGGGGAGAAATGTCTATTTTCTATTTCTTTCTTAGTGATAAGTCAAAAAGTGAGTAAAAAGGTAGCTTTGAGAGAATAAATCAATTAGCTAGCTAGCTTATATTATGGTTTCTGTAAGCAAAAAAACATATTTTGGAGAATCCAAAAGCTTGACCAGAGCTTTCTTCAAAATTACATGGGTGCAGGGAATTGTATAAAGATGGTAGAGTTAAAATAAGATTGATCACGAGTTTATATTTGTTGAAGCCGGATCATGGGTCCATGGACTTGTATAGTTGTCACTCTACTTTTGCGTATGTTTGAATTTTTCCATAGTAAACAGTTTTTAAAAACCCTATAATTTAACTATTTCCCAGCAAGAGTTTGTACTCTAAACATGGAAACAAGAAGGCCCATTGTGCCTTTATACAACAGGCTGTATGTCCCGTTTGCATAAAATCTTCATTTTCACCTTTTCCTTGAGCTAGCTCATAAAATTCCCTCACAAGTAAGCCATCCTCGTTGTCTCTAGCCATACTTCTACTGTCAGGTGATTTGTCAGGAGAGGACAATGATAACAAAAATCACAATGAAAGAAGCCGGAGTGATCCCCTAAAGCAGAGGCTGAGGAGAACTGGAAGAATGCAAATTTGGATTAAAGTCATGCTGAGTTACTAGTCCCATGTTTTCTTTCCTGAAGCAGTATAAAGATGCCAGAGACTACAGTACAGAGTGGGACAAAAGTAGGTTTGCAGGTGTGAGTCCACCAAACAGAGTTTATTCTTCTATTATTATTTATTTATTAATTGATTGTATTATTCTCCATACAAACAACTCTAAAGTTACTTTCGCCCCTCCTTATGATAGTGACTCATTTGTAATTTTCAATGTGCTTTATAAACTTACCCTGGTGAGGTGCTTGCAGAACCCCAAAATGGAATGCATGGCTCAAAATCATGTAAGTGTGGCCATGAAGAACTAGAATTAACCCGATCATTGCTACCTCTGCCATTGATGTGTTTTTTAACTCGAAGTGAATAGCATTGCCAAGTGCTTCCTGGCTTCCATTGGATATATATAACAATAAAATGTTAAGATTGAACTTGTACCTACCAACTTCCTGTCTTGAAAAGGAGAGAAAGGAAATAAAAGAGAGACAGAGAGAGAGAGAGGGAGGGAGAGAGAGGGAGAGGAAGGGAGGATCCAGGTCTCTGTCCCCTGCTGTTACTGATAACATCCATCAAAACAAAGCTTTAAGCAATTTACTTTTCACCTTGTGTAATTTTCACAACTTTGTTTATTGAGAGAAAGTTATATGTGTCCAAATAATTTATGTCCCAAGGTCAGAAAATACTATTTAAATTCCTCTAATAGAGATTAATGATAAAATATTACAAACAGATGTAAAGGGATGTATCCAAGGCCATTGTTTTAAACTCATTCCACTATATCAAGTACCACATTTCTGAATTTAATTTTGCAGCACTATAATGAATGGTATCTGCATATTTTCATTAGCTCTTTCTTAACTCTTATTACACATAGAGTTAGCTAATCTTCCCTTTATACTACGTTGTACACCACACTTCTATAACAGCACCTACAATACCTCTTTTAGTTTACATGTTTGTCTCTCTGGATTGGAATCAACACTTTTTAGATGAGAGGTCCTTTCCAATGCTCAGCACAGCGACTACCTCTTTGTAAGTTTCAATAAATGTTTGTAGTAAGAGGATGGCCAACTGAATAAATGTCCTGTAATGGGTAATCTTTTTAGTGATTTCAGGCTAACTTCATAATGTAAACAAATGTCTTTGCCTTTTACCTACCCTTTTCTTAAATTTCCCATATCTTTTCACTGGGGCTACATTTAAAAAATGAAAATGTTATACCTACTGACTTCCCATTTCATATCCTTTCACTGAACTAACCTCTATCTACATTCTTTATATTTCTCAATTTTGCCATTATTTAGCATCTATTGTGGTAAGCAATCAAATATTGGTTATGAACTGCCCCACCAAAAATCATTATTACATTCATTCTTTTAAATCTAGCCCTGTCTTCCACCTTTTTGCTTTTCTCTTTGCTTCTTTTTCTTTATTCCCCAATTGCCTGCTAAGTCATTCTGTCACATAAGAAAACCAAATAGCTTTGATAGCTCTTTTGAGACCCATAGTTCTGAGGTCCCTGGGTAGTGGGAAAGTATTTCTGTGTAAGATAAATAAAACAATCTCTTAAAGAAGAGGCAAAAATAGTATCACAAATATTGGCAGGTACTGAATTTTTTGAGGCTTCAATTCATCAAGCACCTTGTCCATTTAAATGTCAGTGTTTTTTTCTCCTTTGTTATTGAATGATTTTTCTACCTCACTGTGGTCCAGAACAATTAGGAGAGCAATTATTTTCCAGGATCAGGGATATTTGAGTAGTTTTCCTTCATATTCTACCTAGAATCATGGGAGATGCAGATGTATTACATGGCGAATAACTTAGAATTAAGAAACAGAACTTTTTTTTTTTCATTTTTTTTTCTTTCATTTTATTGTTGTTGTATTACATCCATCCCCTTTTTAAGAAACAGAACTTTTGAGACAGCTCTCAAACACGTTCAGTTTAGGATTGAGTTTGGGCAAAGATTCAGATAGATTATTATTATTATTCTTTAGGTACAATTTGCTGAACTTTTCTATGCCCATTACTGGTAATCTTTCCTGTTTTCCACTAAGTAACCAAAGTTTTCTTAATGTCAGGTGAAGCAGGTTGGTAATTCATACTGTACTATCAGATCTAGCCTGACAAAAACTTTCTTTCCCAAAGAATGTTTAAAAAGAAGAAATTTATTGACTTAGGCAGGTATAAATAAACTCATTAGCCTAGGTTGCTTTTTGAGTAGTTTTCAATCAAGACCCCATTTCTTTAAATTGTGTGAATACATTAGGCACCAACATGAGGTAAATATGGCAAGACATTTTTAGCTCTATTTTACCACTAGAAAAATCAAGTCAGAGGTTTGTTTCTGGTTATATCAGCCTGAATGATTCCAGAAATAGACTCTGTATCTGAGAACTAAAGTCTGCCAGAAGAAGACATCTCTTGATAAGAGATAAATGCCAATTTGCTGTGACAACTGGTATTATTTAACATTTATCAGGAAGCAATATAATTTTCTCTGAGAAGTTTGGGATATTAGATTTGTGTATAATTTAGCTAATTATGGATACGAAAATCAATATTGTGGGAAGGTGGATTTCTTTTTAAGATTTTATTTATTATTTTCAGAGACAGGGGAAGGGAGAGAGGCAGAGAGGGAGAGAGACATCAATGTATGGTTGCCTTTCACCTGCCTCCAGCTACGGACCTGGCTGGCGACCTGGCTTGCAACCTGGTTATGTGCTCTGTCTGGGAATTGAACCAAAAACCTTTGGGTTCATAGGCCAGCACCTTATCCACTGTGCCACCAGACAGGGTGGAAGGTGGATTTTTAGTCTTTAAAACATGATAAAGAATCCCCCTGAGAAAATAAAATAAGACTATTCAGAAACTTGTATACTCCTTCCTTCCTTCCTTCCTTCCTTCCTTCCTTCCTTCCTTCCTTCCTTCCTTCCTTCCTTCCTTCCTTCCTTTCCTTCCTTCCTTCCTTCCTGCTTTCCTTCCTTCCTTTCCTCCTTTATTCTTCTGTTTTATTTTTAAAATTTTATTAACATTATTGTGATGATATTGGTTAATAAGATTACATATGTTTTAAGTGTATAATTCTATGATACATCATCTGTATATTGCATTGTACGTTCAGCGCCCAAAGTTAGATCTCCTTCTGTCACTACATGTTTTACCCCTTTTACTCCCCCCACCCCCCTTTCTCCTCTGGTAACGAATATACTTTTGTCTGTGTCTAGGAGTGTTTGTCTAGTTGGCTCATTTTTGCTTTCTGTTTAATATCTCACATATGAATGAAATTATATGATTCCTGAGTTTTCCATCTTATTTGGCTTAACATGATATTCTCAAGATCCATCCATGTTGTTGCACAAGACAGTATTTCATCTTTTCTTTTGGCTGAGTAGTATTCCATTGTATACACTACTGGTGGGAATGGAAACTGATACAGCCACTGTAGAAAGAAAAAAGCCGAGCTTCCTCAGAAAATTAAGAATATTTACCACATGATTTCTGGTTGTCTACCTGAAAACGTTGAAAAATATATTTGTAAAGATACATGTACCCTCGTGTTTATTAAAGCAGTATGTATGATGGCCAAGGCATGGAAGCACTGATGTGTTCTTTGATAGATAATTGGATAAAGAAAATGTAATACATATATATCATATATACCCCTACTTTTCAAATAATCATTTAGCTAAGTGGTTGTGTGTTGATAGAAGACTACCGATGTCCATCTAATGGATGAGGCTCAACTTTAAACATAGATTTAAATTTCATGCATTATATTTTGTCCTTGGAAGACATGCTAATCTTTTTCTAGCTACTGTCTGTTAAGAAAGCATAAGGATTTACTTAATCACCCCCAAAAATTAGTCTTCAGAATTGAAATGAAAACAGAGCAATAATTTGTGATTATGGTATTCTGCCATTAGTGCAGTTGGATGTTTTTATGTATGTGTTATATATTAACTTATTCTAAACTATTATTTTAATAGTGCCGCAGGCTTTAAAAGGTTTTGAGAGATTATCTTATTAGGCTTCCTCCCTACCTTGAAAGCAGTTCCACTAATAACATTTTTACAACCTCCCTTGGTAACATATCTCTTTGTACAATCATTTTCTTTGCAGGTATTTTATCCCCATATCCAACGTGGACCTTTTATCCCACGGTTAATTCTATTAGCTCCACCATCTCCACTGAGGCTGGGAGAGAATATCCGCTTTACTTTCTCTGTGCGTTAGTACCTACTGATTCTTAAGAGAGGAGGTGTGCCAATCTTTGCTCTGAGTGGGAACAAGCTATACTATTACCTCTGGGAGGCAAGAACCAGCATGTGTCTAAGTATGTATATTTTGTCATGCTCTTTGAATGAGATGATATGTTAAGTGATTTTTAAAAAGTACCTGTAAAATGATTTCTAACAAATGACCTATTTTATTTTTAAGACTTAGTATCATCTGGTGGTTGATTTCCTTTGAGCTGAGGAATGAAGTAGAGGCAAAGTTGTTTCAAAGAGGAAGGTTGTTTTTAACCAGTTTCCTTCATTTCTTTTGGTCGAATTCATTGGGTCAAATATTTATGGAGAATGAAATGTCTACTGAGTCAAATTTTAGAGGAAAAAGAGATTGAGCCCAATTTGTTTATTCTGAGGGGATCTTTGTCCTGAAGGAATTCCCCATGTATACTTTAACAGGGCTTTTCTCGTGTTTTTTCTTACATTTCCCCCAACCTGGGGTATCACTAGAGGCTAATAAACTATTCTCAAAACTGAGTAACACTCAGGGAGCCTCATGGCACCTGAAGAGCTGTGGGCAGATGGATGTGAGGACTGGCCATCAATTTAGATCCAGACCAGGTCAACAGCAAATGAAGGCTATTGTCTCCTAACAGCTGTTCATTGGCCTCTGTGAAATGAGGTGGTGGCTTCCATCCAAGGTCTGGACAGCTGTCTTCCTCGCAAAAATCATCACCACAATTGGCATTAACAGGCTCTCCTGCTGGCAGCCTCTGCAGGCAAGTCAGTGACTCTTTACCTCTTCCTCTTTACCCTCCCTGTCTTCCTTCTCTTTATTTCCACTTTCCTCCTCCAGTCCCGCCTTTTCTTTCCTTTTCTGTCTTACCGGTAGGTGGCCGGAGGAAAGGAAGAGAAGCAGCAGCTCCTGAGGGAAGGATGTGTCAACACTTTAGACTGTGCTCTCTGCCAGGGCCTTAGACCAAAGCTGTTGGGAAGAAGGCTCGTACCTCCCACGGCGTTGCCTTTGCTGCCCCAGCCCTGAGTTGCTTTGCTCAGGGTGTGTCCGTTTACTCTAGGGTTGTCTCTTTTAGCCATTGAGCTTCTGCTTTCATCGCAAGGCAGGAAACATGGCTGTGTTTGTAGAATGGATGAGCCCAAGGGGAATTTCGAGTGATTCAGTAGTTGTGGTATAAGCCCTTTATTACTGAAGGCTTCCCAGGCAAAGTTACTGGGTACAGGAAGTTGTACTGTTTGAGATTCACTTCTCTGATAAGAGCTGCATATTTAGGGGGACTATGTGGGATAGTCATCTTCCCAAACCTCAAATCAACACACCTATCTCCTGACCAGGCACTTTTTTTTTGGGGGGGTGGGGTGGATTTAAAATCTATTTGACACATTTTTAAGAGTAAAAATTTAAAACTCTCTTTTTAATTATATTGAACAAACACCTTGAATGAGAAGGAATAAAATTCTACAAATCTAAGACTTGAAAATCCATGGCATGAATTATCAGCTTCGAATTTTTTTAATGCTCTTTGGCTCCTTTAGACAGTGATAAGGACATGGCAGTTGTAGCTTCCATTCTGGAAATGTCCAAGACTGCTTTTGGGTTATCCAACTTCATTTTCTATCTCAATTTAGCAGTCAAAAAAAAAAAAAAAAAATGGACTATAGAAAGACTTATTACTCATATATTTGTTATTTTTCCAATCAGAAGGAGGCAATGGTAGGAAATGATGTTTTCATATTATGGAAAGAGAAAAAAAAATTAAACCATTTTGCAGTGGTTTAACACTTAGTTAAGAGCCCAAAGCTATTTGCCCCAGGCTGTCTTTCTTTGGAATTTAAAACCTGTGTACAACGTTGGGCAAATCCAAGCAACACACCACACCTTGGTTGGCCTTTAACTCAATGCAATGTTGATTACTAAGAGTGCTTAACATGACCAATGAAATATACAAGCCTTTCAAATGATCCTATGAAATTTAAATGAGGAGCTTGAATTGGGGCAGTATTAAACAGATGTGAAATCCCAGATACCCTTTGCAATTTTGA
Source organism: Noctilio leporinus (assembly GCA_004026585.1). Taxonomy (NCBI): domain Eukaryota; kingdom Metazoa; phylum Chordata; class Mammalia; order Chiroptera; family Noctilionidae; genus Noctilio; species Noctilio leporinus. The sequence continues at coordinate 1,269,026 of PVIW01000005.1, read as the reverse complement.
AGGTAAAATTACTTAGCACAACCACTTTGGCTAAGAGCTTTCAGTCTTAGGGTTTTGAGACCAGGATCCACAAAAGAGTCATGAAGGGAAAATGGGAGGTTTAGAGTTGGAAAAAATATCCTAACACCAGCTCTGACTCTGCAATATTAATGATCCACTTTTTCTCATCCATATAATGGGACAAATCATTCTCTGTCACTTTATGGATTATTTTTGTTACTTAATGAGTATAAAGTTACATGAAGATCAAAGTACTAAATATTATTATTAACTGAAACAAGCAACTGTGATCCAAACGTAAAAAGAGAAATAGCTTTGGAGAAATGTAATGTCTAGAATGGACGAATTGTCTAACAGGTGAAAAAAAAAAAAAGAAAATTTTGCGATTCACTTGTTTATTCATTTACAAAAAATGATAGAAAAATATGAGAGATGACACAATCAGATTGGCTATGTGACTATTTTTTCTTCTATTAAAAAAAAAAAAACTTCAAAACATTTCTGACTTCAAAACAGTGTAAAAAAGAAAAAAAAAATGCCATTCTGATTTATAACCATTTGTAGTCTAGATGTGCCTTGAACTTTGCATTTATTAAGAAAACATTTTTCTGATTTTCTACCAATCCCTGGTCTTAGCTTACGATTTCCAAAAATACCTCTCTGCTTGAAAGCAAATAATAAGTGAGGAAGAATTGGTTTAGAGATGTCCAACTCTCTACATCAAGGAAGCACTGGTTTAATTAGAACAGGGCAAAATGAATGTCTGAGAAGGGGTGAGATTTTAAGGCTCAGGCAGTAAGTGGAAGAAGCATCATTTCCTGAGTCCACACCTTCCTCTGTCATTGTTGGCTGGGATGTTTGGAACGGTAGATTTCCCATCCACGTTGGTTAAAATACCATGTTGTTACCTTCCTCTCTTCATCCTTTGTTTTCTTCCATAAGGACAGCAAAAGATTAGAGGGAGAATGGAGAAAATGTATATGATATGTATGAATGGTATTCTTTTGCTCACATTGTATGCTCACCATAGGAAAAATATTTTTCTATGTGGTTTATATTCATTTTTTTAAGCTCAGAAAGTCTTCTCTAAAAACTTATTCCATGGGCCACAAATCCAAAACTCATCATGGACTAAACTGATGATAACAATGAATCAAGTTTTTCAGATAATGAGTGGGGTGGTGGTGGTGAAGTTTGTGTCACTAGGGAGGGCAACACCCAAGTACATGAGGGTATATATAATTCTGGGGCACCCCAGTCATATCATATTGTATGTGATTGGTGCCCCCTAGTGTGGAGCAATGCATGCCCTGCCAATCTGTCCATTCAGTCCATCCTCCTTGAACTTGCTATATGCCAGGCATGGTTCTAACTGCTGGGATAGCAATGGACAACACAGACAACAATATCTGGTCTTGCAAAATTAAAGGAATTCTTGTCCAATTATATTTTAAAAGGCAAAAAGCACCATGCCATCCACATAAAATGCATCTGCATGCAGAATTTGGCTCATGGGCCCACCAATTAATGACCTTGCTCTAGTCTTTTAAATTATTTCTATGATCTTGAAAGTTTTAGCCACAGGGACAAAAGACAGAAATGTCCTGACCAAAGGCTAGTGTCCACTGTTTAGTGCATGCTTAATGAGAGCTCTGCATACATAGGAAAGTCAGCTAATTAATTTTCAATTAAAATTCTATACTCCCTCCCCAGTGTCTATACTTGTCACTTCTTCTTCCAATAAAACATAATTTCTAGAAGGGATCATTTAAGTAAGGAAGGAAGGAAAACTAGAAGGAGATGGGGGTCCTGGCGTTCTGCCGAAGTGTCTGCCGTGAGTACCTGTCAGTCCTGGAGACTGAGAGGGGAGGTGGGCCACTGAGCGTGGTCAGTGTGACTCCTGAGCCAGTTCAAACTCTGCTCTTAACTGCCTACAAATGTAATTAAATCTTTTTTTCCAAGCAAAAAGGAAGATTCCCTAAAGTGTCAGGTCTCTTAGAAGTTGTGCTATCAGGGGCAGGGAAGTGCAGAATGCAAAGAGCTCTCTTATAAAGAATTTATTTCTCAGCCCTATGGCATCTTAATGCCATTTGATGGAAAGTTTCAATTTAATCTGCATATAGGCAAAGTGGAACTAAATGGGGGTCTGGGTGACTAGCTTGCTTTCATGTCTGGAGGATTTTTTCTTTCTTTCTTTCTTTTTTTCCCATTGGAAGCTTAGGCAAAACTGAAAAGACTACCTGTATTAATTGTCAGCAGGAAGCTTTAGAGAAATGCTACATTGGTACTCAAAGAGTTGAAAAGTTTTCCACCTTACAACTTTGAATTTTGTGAAATAAAATCCTGATTCTGAAATATTTAGGGAGCCTAGGTCAGAAATCTGATGAGACAGTCATAGTATATGGGTATAAGAACCAAAGTTAAGTATTCACCTCTTTTAAGAAATAGAGCAAAGATGATCTATCCTTCCTGTCATCTACCTGTCTCCCAGGATCCCTTGTTCTAAACCCTCTCCTAAATAAGGAATAATAACAACAATAATAATCAGAAGAGAGAGTGTTAACTTATCAAATCCGCAGCATAGTAAAGGACTTTCCCCAAAGTTTAAAAGCATTTCCTGAAAGCCGCCAGAGGTATTAATTTTTTCCCTCTCTCTCCCTTTAAATCACAAAGCAAAATTCCACTGTCCCTCCCCCCCCCCCCCCCCCCCCCACTTCTAAAGAAAAAAAAAAGTTGTCGAGTTTTGCTTTTCTATTCACTGCAGTCCTGGCCAAAGTAAAGCCCTCTTTCTCAATGACGTCAAGATCTTTACCAAGATTAGGCTTTCATTTCTCTATTGCAGCAATTAGCCAGGGAATGTATAAAAGGCTCAGGGAGACTCACTGGGCTGTAGAGAGAGCACTTTGCACCACAGATAGCACCGAAGCAAAGCCAGAGGGAGTGAGGAGAGGAGAGGAGTCAGTCGCTCCAGGGGAAGGGAGTGAGGCAGGCTGGGGAGCAGCAGAACAGAAAGTGTGTGTAAAACGGAGTAAAGGAGGGGGGAAAGAAAAACTACCCTTAAAGCACATTTTAAAAACTCCGGCAATTCCAGAAAGAAACAGGCTCTGTATCTGAACATAGAGACAATGAAAAGCTAAAGAAAAATTTTGCAGTGTCTCCCACTGTCTCATAGGTGCTTGGAAATGAAAGTGGAACTGCCTGTCTCTAACCGATTCTGAGAGGGGTTACTGGATTAGGGACGGGTATGCCAGTTTTTTCTTTCTTTCTTTCTGTCTTTCTTTTTCTTTTTTTTAAAACATCTTAAATCCTGAAAAGAAAAAAAAAAAAAAAAAAGGCAGCAGCTCCGAATTGAATGAATTGATGGGCACACTCCAACTGCTGGGCTGGACAGACTGGACTTGGTCTTGCCATTTCTGCTTCTTTGAAAGAGGAGAGAGGAGCCTGGGCTTCCTTTTAATTTGTTTCTTTTCCCTTCTCCCCCACTCCCAACCTTCCCCTTTACCTCCCCACCCCCCTCCATTACCACCCCCTTTTAAATAAGAGGGTGCCGGGAACCACGGTGCACACGGGAACTGACTCAGGAGGCAGAGAAGATGGGCATCCTCAGCGTAGACTTGCTGATCACACTGCAGATTCTGCCAGTTTTTTTCTCCAACTGCCTCTTCCTGGCGCTCTATGACTCGGTCATTCTCCTCAAGCACGTGGTGCTGCTCTTGAGCCGCTCCAAGTCCACTCGCGGGGAGTGGAGGCGCATGCTGACCTCAGAGGGGATGCGCTGCATCTGGAAAAGCTTCCTCCTGGATGCCTACAAACAGGTGAGCTCATCCGGGGGGCCGGCGGTGGGCCCTGGGCCGGGGCTGCAATGCTGGGGACTGGAGGCCCCTGGGAGCCCTGGGCTGACATCATGGAGCCCTATCTTGGGGCTGAGTGGTTATGTTCAGGTGAGCACCCCACCTTGACTTTGGACACCTGTCACACAAGTTAGACTTGGGGGTGACAGGTAGTAAGCCATAACGACTCCAGGTGACCTCATCAGGAGCCTTTTGAATAAGGCGCATTTAATGGCTTGCTGTGGTTTCGAAGTAGAAGGTGTTTGTGCTGGCAGAGTAACTTCCAGGAAAGTCTGAAAATGTAGGGGGGTCAGGGGCAATGGCTGAATTTTATCTGCTCTTGTTATAAACTGGGGTTTTGATGCTTTGCTGGAAGAGATGCTATGCAAGGTGTTCAATGAGTGAGCATTGAAAAGCAAAGGGAAGAAAGGAAAATGCTACCCAAATTCTCAGGGAGATGACCAGACTTCACGAAATGGTCACAGAGCAGGTGTGATCGGGCCTGATTTCAGCTTTTTTTCCGGTAGAGGCAAGAGTTAATATAAAGGCAAGCCTGAGCGCAGTTTTGTCCTCCCCACGATTCTGACTGGAACTCTTCAGAGGGAGTCGCCAGGCCCTGGGTCCTGAGTTACTAGATACCAGTTTGCAAAAGGAAGATCTGTGCCCCTGGCTGTCAGAAATCCAGACTTTGTCAGGGCAACCACATTTGCTTTGTTTCTCAAAAGTAAAATAAGCTGTTTTAGAGAGAGCAGATACGTCTACAGTTCCTTACATTTTAGAGTTGTCATAACACACGCCTTGAGCTTGGAGCAGGGACCTGTGAACCTGCATATGTTAGGTCCCAGGGGCTGTTCTCACAAAGCCAGAGTTGGGGTCTTGGTTTCTAAGAGAAGCATGCTGGCATTTCAGCCTTTTTTTGCTGCTTGGAGCATGCTCAACTCAGATCTTAAGGAGCAAGCATCACATTTTCTCATTGGTCCTTAGTCAGTTTGCCTCCTGTCTCTCTGCCCATGTTACTCCTGACGGCCCTTGGGCAAGAAGAATTGACTCACTTGGCAGAAGTTGCTATCAAAGCAGGCATTCTTGGTTTTCCCTATCAGTTATGGGGGACCTTGTTCAAGATGCCAGAGAATGGAGTTTGAGAAGAGTATGAAAGCCACTGAAGTGGTACCCCGGAGTCAGGCAGCCTCTCAGAAACAGAAGACATTCAGCATAAAAGAGGGGGAAGGGAATGAGTTCTCCACAACTAAATGCTAGAAAACTAAATCTGTGCAGGAGGAAAAGGAAAAAGAAGTCACTTCTTGTCACAAAGAGCCCAAAGTAGGCTTGTTCCATTGAAAAGCAAACAAGTATTCAAGAAGAAAATGCCCACTGTGAACTAGGGAAGTTTTACTATAATTCATGTGCTTGTTATTGATAGTAACCTGTAGAAGGTTTGCATTCTTTCTAAAGACTAGAGAATAGTTAGAGCCCTTGTCAGTAAGTAAAAATTCTTTTATAATAATATAAAATGATGCTTATAGTTCTAACACTAAGATACACTTGTATTATGTATGGGGGGGCCAATGGGAGATGTGGTAGGAAGATATTAAGGTGATTATTTCATTTCCACAAGTGTGTGCATCAACTGTGACATTTTAATGTTTGTTGGTGTTGTTGTTGTATGTGTAAGTCTTAGGAGATGACATGGCAATGTCAGTAGTTTGGGCTCAGCATATTTAACTCTTTGTTTTTTAAAAGGAAAATTGACTTTTGCCTATTAAAAAGTCACTGCTTGGGAGAATTTTACTTATGTGTTTGTATACATACGTAAATATTTCTCACAGAAAACATAGGGGCTATGATGTTACCCACATATATTAAGTGAGGTTGTTTCTCCTATGAAGCAACTTGATGATGTTAAGAAGGAAAAACAAACAATGCCTCTTTAATAGGCTTTATTATTTATTTTTTCACTAATGTATAGTGTTCCATTGTGTTGCAATAATTTGTTATTCCTCTTCCAGGAAATTAAGAAGGATGAGTGATTTGTTTTCTCTTTCTTTTTTATATGGTTTGTGTATTCCTTCCCTGCATTAATTCTGTCTACAGATTTGATTTTGACTAAGTTCATGACTGTTGTTATTAAATTTGCTTTTAATGATCTGTGTAGCAGCTACTACCATAAGAAGAAGCCACATGTCCAGACTGGACTGGGTGCATAATGAATGGAAACAGGGCACGCACAACTTGGACTGAATTTAGGTCTCCTTCTGTCTCCAAGTATAGCAAAGGTGGGGGTGGCTGCAGTGGCCTGCAAGGGTCACTCAGAATCTCTGAAACAGGTTGAATCCTTTTGCTGATAGCTGCTGTCATCTGTGCCACAGTCTCTGGGTGTAGCCATTTCTCGAGACATACTGGAGGAGATTCTGTTTAAGGTGGCATCACAGCATTTCACAATTCTGACTTGCATGATTGTGAGGTTGCCACCCCAGGAGTGAAGTCTTCCAGCATGAGTGTATGTATATATGATATGATTAGGCATGTCATTTCTAAAATCTCCCTGTTGTTAAATGTCAAACACTTGAGGCCCTGGCTGATGGCACAGTGGCACAAACCCAAAGGTTGCTGGTTCGATTCTCAGCCAGGGCAACATAACCAGGTTGCAAGCCAGGTCTCCAGTCAGGTCCGTAGCTGGAGGCAGGTGAAAGGCAACCATACATTGATATCTCTCTCACTCTCTGCCTCCCTCTCTTCCCCTCTCTCTAAAAATAATAAATAGAATTAAAAAAAAAAAAAAAAGTCAAACACTTGGGAAGATTTTAAGAAGAAGTGCAGTAAAAGAGTTATCCCTGGGATGGGCTGCTACAAGAAGCAACAAAGAAATTAAAATAGAACAAAACAAAACAAAACACACACACACACACACACACACACACACACATATTCTTCTTCATTAACATGTTGAATGAAGTTTAAAATTAACTTTGTAGAGAAACATTTAAAGATAACTTGGGTTTGGTTAGAGGGAGGTCCAAGCCCTGTTTTGATGAAAAAGTCTACAGAAACTTGTGAGAGGTTGAGGTGAATAATATACACGGATTATTTAAGGGTCCTTAGTGTCATTGCACTGAACACTGCATCCTTCTGCTGGTGCTCAAAGGCTAAAAAGGCAACAAATGAGCAAGCTACCCTATCTGGGAGCCAGCCTCCTACCCAAATGAAGAGTAAGAGCAAACACACAGTATAGACTCCGGCCAGCAGTTTAGCTTTCTCACAGTTAATGTGGCAGGAGCACAGAAAACATATTCATTTGAACATATAATTTTGGTTTTGAAAGGGTCTCTTTAACATTCTCCTCCTCCTCTTCATTCACCTCAAGCCTTTTGACACTAGTTTTTACAATGGAAAATGGCTTTTAAAAAAGAGAAACATTCTCAAAAGAACACAAAGAAACCCACAGCCAGAGCTTGCCCATCACTTGGATAAAACAGTGGGAAATGATAGTGCTCAGAGCTACATTTTCAAGGTAGAAATTGAAAAGAGAATGGCCAGAAGGGAATTGAATCCAGAGGAAAGAGTAGGTAGGTATTCGTGGACTCTGATTTATTTGGCCAATTTGAATGTAAATGCTTAAACCACTGCTTAATAATTATTTGGCTACATTTGTAAGGACATTGAGGCAGCCTGGTCATTATGTCAAAGAACTGGAAGTTTTCTGATAGTGAATAAAGGCATTCCAGGGCTTTGAATAGCAAGAAGGACGTGTAAAAACTATTCTGCCACATAATACCCTCCCCCCATTTCTATCATTTTTATCATTTACTTTACTTTCTATCAAGAGATTAGGTGATATTTTTTGCCCAGAAGCCTTTCTCAGCCTGTCAAAAAGAGGAGAAAAAGGTTAGTAGTATATGCTCTGTTTCCAGCTTCTACTTGATGAATGGTCCTTTCTTAGTTCCTCCCGCCCTGCATTTCTCAGTCCACATGCTAAAACAGCGTTACCCTTTCCCCATGCTCTGAACACTGTCAGTAAAAGGAATCATCATTGAGGGGACCAAATTTATAAATATGCCATGTATCTATACTTGTGTTCATATTTATAAACATAGTTAGTACAACATTTGAACTTGGCCCAGAGCTGTTCCCTGTTGTAAAAATGCAAACCCTTTACTCACTTCCTTAGTTGGTGTTGTGTTGCTGTTGATGATAAAAACATAAGAAAGGACAATTGTAATAGTGTAGATGAGAAAGGTAAAAGTCAGTGATGACGATATTGCATTTTACGTATGTCCTTTTGGATCTGATCGTTGCCAAAGAAAGAGACCCTTTGGGAACACTGGAACTTCGAGACCAGTTAGTGAAAATGATGCTTCTTGTGTTTGGGCATTAAATACTGGGCAGGGTTCTCTTCAGAGCAGCTAATGCTGGCAGGGAAAGAGGTACCGACCTAATTACTCTTCCGCAAGAGTAAAAAATGCCTTTTGAATGCCTCTTTGGCAAATATGTCTCATTAAGGACAAAAACCAAACACAAACCCTCTAAGAAGGAGAAATTAAGATGATAGGTAACTTGTGGCCAGGAGACTTTCTGTGCCACTGTGGGAAATGACAACAAAGTTTGGGAGTATCAGGGGGATAACTTGTTTTTGTCGAGCTTCTTTCCTGCAGCCTAAATGTTATTATTATGGGACCAACTTTATTTACTTCATCATTTGGCTCTTTGTCAAGGAATGCTTTGCTCCTGGGGAAAGCAAAGAATATTCTGTCATGGAAGACAATGGTGGTTTTCCCACTCCATCTCAGCAGGGCGCATAACCAAGCAAACCAAGAAATTCTTCATTTGAAACTCTTGCCATGATATAAATTTAATTTTCATGGTGATCAAATGGGAAAATGAGAAATGAACAAAAGTGTCATTAAAAATTGTTTTCTTTATAGTTTAAAGCAAATTATTTTATTATTTCTATTTTGTCTTTGTCATTGCAAAATTATCCTCTATCAGCAGGTTTTTAGGACAATGGGCTAGATTTCTGATTAGTGTGCGATGCTTCTAAAAGCAAACTACTGGTCTGCTCACACTGGGACTCACCCATCACCAGTGTGTGTTTTTTCCCCATAGTATAATTAATAGCATTGATCTTACTCATGCATTTATGTTAGGATTATGCTCATGAACAGGGTGTCTGTTTATGACATTCTAATCTGCAGCAGGTTCTTGTAGATGCTCAACTAAATGAAGAGGATGCTCAATAAAATCAAAGATCAGCAACCTTAGGTGTTAATCATGGCAGTGCTCTATAGTAGGGCCCCAGGAGTTATATTTCTAAATTACCTATCTCTGTGAGCTCATTCATTGCCCAGATATGGTTATGTTTCTTATTGGTCAAGGTTATCAAGTATAAAATTATTCACCGATCCTTACCCAGGATTATAACAAATGTCATTCACTCAAGAATTTTATCTTTCTATCATCTATCTAGTCTCCCAGCTTGACAAAATATCAAATCCCCATACGCAAAGAACATTATGTATTTGGTAACTTTCTTAATTTTTAATTTTAGAATGAGGGTGTTGTACTTATATGTAAGGTAAACTAGTATGTCTATATTTTAGAAAGAATTATGTGGCTAAAGTTTACTTTGTCAATAAAAAGGAAGAGAAAGCACTTTAACTTTCAAAAAAAATTAACTACAGGTTAATAAGAGTCACTTGTGACTGAAGCACCAGATTTGATTACTCAGTTAAATAAGAAGGAATAATGCAAGAATCAACGGTTCTGCTTGGGTGAGAGCCATAGGAGTCAGAGGCCCACCTTATAAGACCACACAATTGTTGGCTGGTCTTAAAAATGAATCCAAAACACAAATGGGTATTTTCACCAACCAAGAATCTACTGATCTATTGTCCAGAGATCATTTTTTCCCATGTATGGATTACTTACTCAGCATAAAGTATAATAGCTATGGATTCAGACTGATCTGAATACATTCAGATCTTTATTGTATAGTATGTTGAGGAACACAGCACAAAAAGATGGGTAAAAGCAACTGTACTAGAATTGTTACTGCTATTTTAAGTGGAAAAGATTTAATGGTAAGGTGATGGTAATGCAACCCATCACCTAAGTCTACAAAGGAGTACAAAAATAACCCATAGATTATAGGTTTATAATATATTTAAAATGTATATCTTTAGAATTTAAATATACCTCAGAGACAAGAGAGACATATAAAATAACAAGGCAGTCAGAGAAAAACAAGTACCGTACAATTTCACTCATGTGTGGACTCTAATGAATAAAATACACTAGCAAATAAAATAAAAACAGACTCAAAGATAGAGAACAGATTGACAGCTGTCATAGGGGAGGGGGCTGAGTGAGAAAGATGAAGGTATTAGGCAAAAACAAACAAACAAACAAAAACCTCACAGACACAGACAACAGCATGGTGATTACCAGAGGGAACAGGGGCAGGGTGGTGGTGGGAGGTAGAAGAGGGTAGAAGGGGAATAAATAGTGGTGGAATAAGACTTGGGGTGGTGAACACACAATACAATATACAGATATATATATTATAGTATTGTGTACCTTAAGCCTATGTATTTTATTAACCAATAAATTATATCATAATCACCCCAATAAATTTAATAAAGATGTAAAAAAAGAAAAGAACACATCCAAAGAGATCATGTTTCTCTATCTAGTGTCCCTTATATAGTAACCAAGAAAATTAATACAAATAAAGTAACTTTTCCCTGATAGTGACTGAAAACAAATGTACCTATTTAAATTACACCAACCGCTTGTTTTTCTAAGGAAGAAGAGTGTTATTCTAAGATTTCTCTTAAAATTTTAATAGAACTAAGAGGGATAGGATTGGTGCTGGGTGGAGGGGAGCAAAGGGAAAAGAAATTAGGACAACTATAATAGCATACTCAATTTAAAAAAGTGAAAGATAAAAAAAAAACCCAAAACAAAAACTAATAGTATTTGTTTTAAACCTGCCCTGCTGAGATTTGCCAGAAGGGGAAGACAGGACTTCTTTAATTCTTTCTCTACAGTTAAAATGAGTTTATGCATTAACATTAGATAGAAGTTTTTGAATAAAAGCCCTTGAGTGTTTGTATCAGTTTGGACTGCTCATTCTTTAGCAATTCACTTCTAAGTGACTTCAATATACAGTAGTGTTATATGTGGCTATTTTTATATGAGGAGAATAAGTTGATCCAGTTGGCAGTGTTTTATAATATTAAGGAGTGTTTATAAAAATCAACTACACTTCCGTAAGTTGTCCCTATTTCTATTGGCTTTGATTAAAGCATTCAAGGGGAAGACCCACTTGTGTTCATTCAAATGGAAGTACTTGGCTGTTTTATGTTGCTTGTTTTTTATTATCAATTTACAGATCTAAAGGCCAGTAAACTTTCAGTCTGTTCATCTATTTAAGCCATGTGAAGGGTGCCCATGGAACAATTTTCTTTTGTATCTCTCCTGCCTGAGTATTTTATAATTCAGAGGAGCTTGTTAATAAAATGGATGATAGGAAAGTAAATGGTTTGTGACTTCCTAGATAAAATGATGAAGTAAACGAAAAAAATCATACAAAACTGAGAATTTAAAAGTAGAATTCTCTAATAGTTTTATGGGTTTATTTGTTGAATGAAAATGATGAGGTTCTAGTCATACAAACCCCAAGTAGAAGCTTCGAGGGAGGATGCCCTACCAGCAAGAGCTCAAATCACATCTAAGGATAATTTAAAACAAAACAAAACATAGAATTTCCCAGGAAAGGTCGCATTCTGTTTTACATGTTTAGGTGGCATCTAGTAATAGCAACCTATATCTACACAGGGAGTTTTCATGTACAAAAAGCTGTTTTCCTTGTGTTATCTTTCTATAGCCACATAAGCAAGATAGCATATTACTATCAGCATTTTACAGATGTGAAGTTGAGGTTTTGAAGAGTTTAAGTGGGATGAGCTCTTTTTATAAATGGTGGACCTCATGTTTTCTAGCTCTGGCCAGGAATAGAACCCATTGGTATCACTGCCCATTGAGTGAGATTAAGTGACTTTGCATTATGCAAGGAAGTAAAGGTCCTTCCTGAATACTTTATAATTTAGAAGTAGGAATTCAGAAGGAAGCATTTCATCCAGAGACTCTGATAATGTCTTAAATTAGACCATTTAACTTTTTAAATGAAGTCAATTAATCATTTGTTATATAATGTGTGCTAAAACATTGACAGCAAAGTAAGGATAGTGAAGAATTTCCAACTTCAACCTAATTATGAAATGGGTTAACTGCAGTACCGTCAATAATAAAAAAATAATTACCTTCAGAGACTGCACTGAATGAAAAGAACTGTTATTCTCTTTAGGGCTGTTCTTTACATTACCTGCCATGAGGCCTCTTTACTCAAATCAACATGCGTGTACTGCATTTTATTAGAGTCAATTGTTTTTACAGAGAGTGAATTGAAGGGACTGTGTTTAATGTGGTATCTTCTCCCTCTTCCTTTTTTTTTCACAACCAGGTGAAATTGGGTGAAAATGCCCCCAATTCCAGTGTGGTGCAAGTGTCCAATCCTGAAGGAGGTGACAACAGTGAAAACCGTGCCCAGGAGAAGACAATTGTTGGAACCCAGTGCCACCTTCTTGACTTTGCCAAACCTGAGCGCCCACTCGTGGTCAACTTCGGCTCAGCCACTTGACCTCCTTTTACTAACCAACTGCCAGCCTTTAGCAGACTGGTAGAGGAGTTCTCATCTGTGGCTGACTTCCTGTTGGTCTACATTGATGAGGCTCATCCTTCAGATGGTTGGGCGGTACCTGGGGATTCTTCTTTGTCTTTTGAGGTGAAGAAGCATAGGAACCAGGAAGACCGATGTGCCGCAGCCCAGCAGCTCCTGGAGCGTTTCTCCTTGCCGCCCCAGTGCCGAGTTGTGGCTGACCGCATGGACAATAATGCCAATGTAGCCTATGGGGTGGCCTTTGAACGTGTGTGTATTGTGCAGAGACAGAAAATTGCTTACTTGGGAGGAAAGGGCCCCTTCTACTACAACCTTCAAGAAGTCCGGCGTTGGCTGGAGAAGAATTTCAACAAGAGATGAAATCTAGATTAGCTGGTTGAAGGTATGATTGTAATAGAATTTTTCAAAAAGAAACATATATATATAAAGGAAAAGAAATTAAGAACTGAATCCACTATTTCAACTGAATCTCATTGCCTCACTGAAAGACAGGAATATATATGTGAGAAGAACATAAACCTTTAACATCTTAATACTTCTTTCACCACTCAAATAGCATTTGGCTAAATAGTAGCCCCATCACTTCTCTGTTGAAAAAAAAAAAAAAAAAACTTTAAAAAGTTTCTGATTGAAAATATCTGAAGATGGAGAGGAAGAAACCCTGTTTGTTACAGCTGATGCACTGGGACCTGGAGAAAAGACTTATCTGCCTAACTACCATGTTAGGAAAGCTACTGTTCTTGATACTATAAGGGGTACTGCCTAGGCTTTATTCAGGGTGGATAGAGCTCAACTAGACAATTCTTAAATGTTTACTTATAATGAGGTCCTGAACCTGGGTCATGTGGTTAAGACCTCAGTGTTTAATATATTAGTTTCTGATGTTCTAGTTTCTAGCTATGTAGTGCTCAATGCCAGTCTAAACATCCCAGAACTCACAGGTATGTTTGTAGATATCAAGAATGCTTCCTTCCTGGAGAGTAAGAATGATTATTTGAAATCTGAGGGTTATTTTTGAGGCAGGTGAGAAAAGCACTAGAAGAAAAGCAAGTTAGCTAGCTAGAAAAAGGAGGCAGAATAATTAGAAACTTCACAGAGTCTCACCTTGAGAGTGGGATTAATTTCCTACCCACAGAAACATACACAAGACCAGAAAGAGAGAAACTCAACTGAAAGTAATATAGAGAATATACAGAAGGAATCAATGTATTTATCATATATTCCCAGATTGAGGGAGAAAGGGGGATAAAAGGGAAAAACACACTCTAAATATTTGTATTTCTGAGTGATTTTTTGAGAAGTAATTACTTTTTGAAACATGTTTGTGATGTGTATATATTTAGTGAGTAAATTATGCCCCATAATTTTGATTAAAGCTAAAACCAGTGGGTCCAATAGTGCTGGTCTGTCCCTCTCCATCCTTACAATTATGATGTGGCCCTACTCATTCTTGATCTCATTCTCTATAGAAGTATTTTCTCAATACTGAGCTCTTCAGCTCAAGATATGTATACATATTCACTCTCAGATGTTGTGGGAGGTGCATGCCCTTCCCATTCAGCTGCAGCACTGTTTTCCTTTCAGAGTAGGTGAATTATAATGAATGATTGGTGCAAACAAACACAGTTTCTTCAGTTACAAAACAGAGGAAGAGAGTTAGTTTGAGATCATTCCCATCAGTAATTGTGGAGGCTTTGGGGTAAGGTAATCTTCAGAAGCATGAAATTTGCTAAAATGAAATTCCCATTGACATTTGAATTTGGACTTGGCTCTTCCTTTGTTTCTATTAGCCAAGATCTATAAGGCCTTTATAGTACATTAATATAGTTATTTTTAATATATAGATGCCATATTTCTCTTTATATGAAGATACAATAGCTTTACCTATAAGTAACATAAGTAATATCTAACTATCATAAGTTAATAGGCCTATAAATTTTGTATCATAAAATTTTTATTATAAATTTAAGGATGCTATCAAATCACAGTGTGTGATTATATTTATATGTACAATCAAAGGTTCTTATGACCATTCCATCAATGATTGAACCATAAAATAAAAAATAGAAAAAGATATCTAAAGTTGAAAATATCTTTCTAAACTAGGTGTCTGAAATGAAAAAGATGTGGGAACTGAGTATGCAAAAACCAGAAATCTATATATTGTTTAATTGGAGCAACGTAGTAATCATACCACTCACTAGTCAGTTTATTGTCTAGATATTAAAGGACCATTTTTAACTGACTTTGATTTTACAGGCACATTGAAGCTTCTCAATATTTTAAATTCTACAAATACACCCATAAAAAATCAAAGCAGATCTTGAAAATGATCTAACAAATTTCTGGAAAATCACCTTGAGAGTAGATTATTTCAGAGTGAAAGAGTTAATTAAACTCTGTAACTCAAGGCTTATCAGTGGGCCCCACTGATTTTTATCTTCAAAATGGTGTTGAGATTTATGTGGTACAAAGAAGAACAAGTGGTTGCCTCACACCCGCACTGTTGTCCTTAAACTTCCCCTTTGTTCTACATTATAATGATGGAACAGGATGTCAGAGAAGCTGGTGGGGGGATGAGGTTTGGCAAAGGTAGTCAGTGCTCATTGTCTGGGAAAAAGAATGATGAAAAATCACCCAGTTGTGATACATTTTTAAGGAAAGACAAAGTCGTGTGTGTGCAATTCCTCTCCCTGAGGATAATCCAATGGAGAAATGAAGCAGTGGAAGTAGACAAATAAAGGCATTGGCTGAATATCAGGGAAAAAGCTATGTTCCTTAGAACATAGAAGAGTCACTGGAAGAAAGACTGTTGGGGGCCATTGAAGAAAGTAAATGGACAAAGCTCAGGAATTCTATAATATATAGAATGGCTCAGTATTATTGAAATTATGATAAGCCTGTAATCATGTAACCTATTTATCGCAACATAAACTTTTATGATGTCCTGTGATGTATCTTCTATGAACTTAACAAAAACTCATTATTGGAGATAGAGGGGAATTGATGTTTAGTTGATAGGCTCAGAGAAATTTTTAGATTGCCAGTACCCACCCCATCTATCTTGGTTTTTATAAAGTATGTTTCTTTGAAAAATTGTAGTTCTTCTCACAAGGCAAACATTTTATATATATATATATATATATATTTAAAACTTTATATATAAAAACTTTGAGGTGTTCTTCTCAGTACCTAAGCACCTTTGTCCTCTGTGTTTACATGGGGCTATCAGTTTAGCTTTTTAAACTGAATTAGCTTGCCTGGTATTGAAATAGTTTCCAAGTGATTTTAGATATTACCATAGCATCTGAATTCTCTCCAACATGTCATCATTGAAAGACTTCTGTCTTGGAACTATTCAAAATTTACCTTATTTTATTTTATTTGAAAATACTAGTGGAATCAACAATGACTCACTTAAATGGGCATGAATGAAATGCCTGCACAGTAAATGTAGAAGTATTTGATACGGACATTAAAATATAACTGACCTCTTTAGAAGTAGATTGGAGCCTCTGTTCTTGCTTCATATAGCTAAAGTGACATTTAACTTATCTGACTTTTTATATTTATGTTTTGTATGTTCAGTCCTATATGTTCACCTTGTTTATAGAATGTACCCCTGAGTTTTGGTCGTATCAACTTCTAAATGGTGTACCGATGTCGTTAAACTCTGCCATTAACCAGGAAATGTTTATTCTATGATCAAGGAGAAAAGACAAGACTGCTGCCTCTCATTTTGCCTGCGTGTACTTAACTAGTTGGGCTCTTGAATGAAAAGTAGGAAACATGCTGAGGTCATGTGTGGGCCTCATGAAATACTATCTAGGCCTTTGGGAAAATTCCCAGCTGGATACAGGGTAGCCTCAGCATGTCCTATGGGCTATGTCCATGATAAGAGGAATGCACTGATGTATAGGACTTCCCATTCTGTAAATCCTAAAAGACATTTCTTCTCCCTGATCTCTGACTGATGGTTTGGAAACTAAGCTCAGTTTGAATCACATGGCCATTGTTAAGGGAAAAATGTAGATACCAACTTTGAAGGATTAATGAAAACCTTTATCAGCAGAATATGCCCAATGATCTATCCCTCAGCAATAGAGATTAACAATGAACCTTTTGATTCTAGGAGCTGTTTTTAAAAAAAGATATTGCCAAAAATCAGTAAAAACAAAAGGTGTTTTTTAAATATTCTAGTCTTACTTCCTCCTTTATTTTAAAAATAGATGCTCCACCCAGTCTTCATACTGATTTGATGTCTAGAATGGGCATAAGTCCCTATCTCTGCGTGGTGGTCAGCACTCTCTTGGAGGTGTCCTTGGGTCCCTTGGGAAAGAAGGAGGCAGGGCATGGGAGAGTCAGTAAGTTGCTAACTTGGGGAGACCTGGGCTCTTCTGAGGTGGTCAACTAATTTGCTTGGGAAGATTCAAAGAAACTTTGCACCCCTGAAGGAGGGCTGAGTGTCATTGAGTGACTTTAGGATGATCCGAATAATGGGCCACTTCCTAATGCCTTACATTCTCAAAAACACCAGAAGCAAAGCCTAAGAATTAAGACTCTGTTCCACAGTGAGTCTGAACCAATAGAAGCAAATGTGTACAGGTGCCTATCCAAGACTATGCATGCAAGTTGGGGCCTACTGCCTGTCTTAAGCAGCCACCCCAGAGCTCCAGGTAGGTTGTTTAATATTTACTGAGGAGACTTCGAAGACCCAGGAGATGTTTAATGAAGTCATTATTTTGGCTCAAAACTCCCCTCATCCCCACTTTCCCAAATAAAAAAAAAAAATGAGCAAGTAAACACAAATGAAAGAAGCCCACAGAAGGGGCTGGAAAATAGACAAAATTCTCTTAAAACTTCTCCAGCAATCATTGGTAGGTGTGGTCTTATCTGTGTTAGAATTGAAGGATGTGAAAACCTATGTGTCCAGTACTTTATAACCAAAGCAATGGGAAGATATTAGGAAGAGAATGTTGGCCAGTTTCGTTTAATCACATTATCACCAGACTCCATCACTAGCCCAAGTAATCGGGCACCCGAAGAGGGAGACCAGGATGGGGGGAGCTTACCAGTGTGCGAATGATAACTGCTGACGAAAGAGTCATTGACTCAGTTAGTGGTTGGATGTAGTCACATTAGTTTGCTTCTGCCTGTCTTTGTCTTCCTAGCAAGGAGACTATTCGGGGTGTGATGCTATGGGTATTGGGTCAATGTGGTGAGAACACGTGTGTGTATTTCTACTTGGCTGCAGAAACAGAAGTGCTTTGGAGACTATCAGTAGAGTGTTGTTATATTGGTGCTGAGTGGTATGTGTGCTTTTACAATTTGTTCTTGTATTTTAATACATTTTGAATAAAAGAATAAAGTTACTCTTTGGCTCTATTTGTTTATTTTTGAATTTCTCTCTAGACCTTACCCCTGGCTGGAAGACATTCATGGTTGACAAGGGAAAGAGAATCCATCATTCTAATATTTATTCCTTGGTATTTGTGGGCAAAGTTGCCAGCAAGCCCAGGTTATTTTAATCTCATGCTGTGTGCCAGAGTCTTCAAGGAAATCAAGACAAGTCAAAAGAAAATCTTCAGAGATTTTCCATATTCATGAACAAGTTGCACACAGAATTCATGGAAAGGGGCCTGTTAAAGAGACTGTGCAAACTTCTACTTGATTATATTTACACCCAGGTTTTCTAAGTGCAATGAATAAACTTTCCAGGAAGTTGGTTAAAGCAACACACACACACACACACACTCCTGTATGTATTTGTGTGTGTTAAGCATATATATACACTTATACTCACACATATATAATTTGTTATGCAATTAATAGTGCATTAACATGAAAGAAAAATATCAACATCTGAACACATTTATATTAAGCACTTTCCACTCTTAGAAGGTACAAAACATATGATGAATGGTTTTCAGAGGCAATGGCCCATTAATGACAAGGATATATTTGCAACATGGTTAAATATGTGCATTTTGTTTTGAAAACAGGTGACTTAATCAAGGAGCATCTCTTGAGACTCTTGCTCATGATTTCCTACACATAATAATTTCATTAATATTTGTAGTGTCTTATATAATATTCCTGAATTTTAAGGCCCTGGCTGGTGGCACAGTGGATAAGGTGCCGGCCTGCAAACCCAAAAATCACTGGTTTGATTCCCAGCCTGGGCACATAACCAGGTTGCAAGCCAGGTCTCTAGCCAGCTGGAGGCAGGTGAAAGGCAACCCTACATTGATGTTGCTCTCCCTCTTTGCCTGTCTCCCTTCCCCTCTCTCTAAAAATAATAAATCTTTAAAAAAAAATTCCTGAATTTTAATGCAAATGTAAAGACTCATTACTTTGACAACTATTGATTGAGCTTCTATTCTTTGCCAGCTTCACCCTGTGAAGCAAAATGAGCAAAAGCACTAAAACTAAACTCAAAAAGATACGACTTCCTCAAGAATCTGTCATCCATTCACCCTGACTGCAAGTGATAAACACAAATTAAACAAAACACAATAAAACAAAACCAAAACAAACCAAAACAAAAGATGTTAATTTAGTGGCTGATATAACTAAATCTCTGAAATGAATGGGATGAAGCTTGCCTAGGAGGAACAGATCCAGAGATTTAGAAACCTTCAGTGCTTAGTAGGTGTTTTGTCTTGCCTCTTTCTTGGGTGTCAGCTTTTTTGTTCAGACTGGTTTTTCTTTATGCTGGGCAACTTGGCTGGGGAATGGTCCTCATTTGAATTCTTACCATATGATGGCCCAGGTAGAGTTTGACTGGACCTGCAGGGAAGGACCTGATCTAGACTAACTTGTGTTACATGCCTCTGTATTCCTGGGAATAAGGTCTGTTACCAGGAGGAGGGCAAGAAGTGCTCAGATTAATCAAAGGTATCAGAAGTTAACTTAGGCACCGTTGTGGTTTTTTTATTTGTTTGATTGATTGAAATAACATTGGTTGATAACAATATGTAAATTTTAGGTGTATAACATTATAGCACAACATCTGTTGTATTCTCACCACCAAAATCTAGTTTCCTTTTGTTAGCATTCATTTGACCCTCTTGACCCAATTTGTCCTCTTCCATCCCTCTTCCCTTCTGCTAATCACCATTCTGTTGTCTGTAGCTATAATTTTGTTTTGTTTTAGTTCTTTGGTTACCTTTTTGTTTTATATTCTACATACGAGTGAAATGTATGTTGTCATTTTCCATTTGACTTATTTCACTTAGCATAATACTCCCAAGATTCATTCACATGCACAGTGGTTAGATGTTTATGAAGTGATCCCCTGATAAGTCTAGGACCTACCTGACACCATACCTAGTTATTACAATATTATTTACTGTATTCTCTAATTATTTTATCTTTTTTTATTGCTGAGTAGTATTTATCTTCCTCTCTCTCCCTCTCTCTGATTCTCTCTCTCTCTCCTCAACACATTATCTTTTGTTATGGGCATTTAGATTGTTTCCATATCTTGGCTGTTGTTAATAATGCTGCAATGAATATATTTTTGAATTAGTATTTTCATATTCTTTGAATAAATATCCAAAGAGGAATTGCTAGATCATATAGTAGTCTTATTTTTAACTTTAAAATGAAACTTCATTCTCTTTTTCATAGCGGCTGCACCAATTTGTAGTTCAACCAATAGTGCACAAGGGTTTCCCTTTCTCCACATCCTCTCTAACACTTATTTTTTAATTTTTAAAAAATTTATCTTTTATTAATTGTTATTATATTACAGTTGTCCCATTTTCCCCTCATTGTTCTCCCTACCCCATTCCATCTTCCATAGTTAATCCTCACCTCATTCTCCCTGTCCAGGGGTCATCATACTAGTTTCTTGACTTAATCTTTCCCCTTCTTTCCCTCCCTCACTCCCCCTCCCCCATCCCCTACCCCTCTGGTCACCATCAATCTGTTCCTTTTTTCCATGTCTCTAGTTCCACTCTGCTCCTCTGTTTTGTTCATTAGTTTCCTGTATTAGGTGAGATATATGGTATTTGTCTTTTTGTGCCTTGCTTATTTCATGGAGCATAATTCTCTCCAGTTCCAACCATGCTATCACAAAAGGTAGGAGTTCCTTCTTTCTTTCTGTTGCATAATATTCCATTGTGTAAATGTACCACAGTTTTTTTATCCATTCATCCACTGATGGGCACTTAGGCTGTTTCCAGCACTTGGCTACTGTAAATAGTGCTGCTATATATTTTTTATCTTTTTGATAATAGCCATCCTGACATATGTGAGGTGATATTTCACTGTGGCTTTAATTTGTATTTTCCTAATAATTAGAGGTATTTTACATCTTTTAAAATGCCTGTTGACCATCTATATGTCTTCCTTGGAAATATGTCTATTCAGGTCTTCTGAATGACCAATGTTTTTAACTTCCTTAATAATAAAGTTTAAATAAAAATACAAGAACACCTAGTGAGTTATATGACAGCAAATAAGAACAAATTCAGAAATAGGAAGGACCCTATGTATAGGCAGTCAAGAAACTTTGTAGAGTTAAACAAATAAACTTAAATTGAAGTAAGAGGATGGGCAAGATTTAGATAGGGAAGAAGATGGTCTGTTTTTCACTTAGTAAGTCAATACGTATTTTCTTAGTCACTATGAGTTGTAAATAGAGGCTGAATCAGTCAAAAAGTCCATCATCCTTAGAGAGGAGAATTCAATTCAATAAAAGCTGAGATTAAGGATAGAAGCTATGTTTTATATTTCTTTGGATTTCTTCCTCTCTTAAGTGATCAAAGACTTAAATAACTAAAGTTCAATCACCAATGAATGTTTTGAACATTAGTAAGTCGTAAGTAATGCATTAGCTACCCAAAAACTACATTCAGTGGGTATATCTACAAATGATATGAATTGGGGTTTCCCATTCTATAAGTGTGCATAGTCTAGTTGGTAAGTGAAAAATCTAGGCATAATGATATCTAACATGAGATATAATCAAATATACTGAGACTTAAGAGCTTGGAAGTTTTGCTATTTAACTCCATCTAGAAGGACCTTTAGAAGAAACTGAAGGAAAAAAAGAAAACAGAGGGGTATTTTAAAAATAAGGGACTCTTTCAGCAGGCATTGAACCCTTAAAGATATTTCAGGAAATTTTTGAATAAAATTTCTAAGTATAATGCATTGTATGGGGACATTTTGCAAGAGTATTCAGAATCCTTTTCCAATTTTCACATGAGTTATAAGTCACTGTGGCTTAGTCATCTTAGGCAACCACCATGTCCTAAATTTATGTATTAGATGAAAGGAAGATCTGTTAGCATAAGGGGCATGGAATAAACCCCCAACATATATGAGGGCAAAAACTTGAACATTTTTCATTAAAAAGATGCAAAGTCTGTTACAGTGAAGCTAATGAAATGTCCTGGGTAAGCTTGCACACCTAACAATTGGGAATTGAAAGGGCCTACCTTCAGGAGCCAAGGCTTACTAGAACTTTACTAGAGCTTGGCTCAACTGTACCTTGTAACTTAAATATCTGGGGGGAATAATCCTGGGTCTCACAGTAGCTTAGGTTTTCTAGAGTAGTAACAGAGATCTCAGGTACCTCTTTGTAAATCATGGTCATTTTTCCAGCCCAAAGCGAGGAGATTGGAGTCAGAGAATACTAGGGGCCCAGACGGGCACTCATTCCCATTCCTGCTTCAGAAAAGGACCTTTAATTTCTGTGTCCTCTTCTATTTCTGCTGTCCCCTTCCTATGTTAACATGTCTCTTCAAAAAAGGTAAGAACTTCAACCTGAAAGCAGTAGATAGGGAGATAAGATAGGGTGGAATAGGTCGTATAGTTAATCAGGTCTGTGTAATCCTGGCAAAAACCTGGATTTATTCATTTTACACAAAACATGTGAGGCAATTTAGGTAATTTATGAAAATGTACACACAGCAGCCCTAGGTTTCCTCACAGGCCACTTCCATAGGAGCTGGCACCTCTGCTCAGTGCTGCAGGATGTTTATTTCTCTGTGGCACCCACCAAGTTTTCATTGATTTTTGTGTTTCTGCTCATCTACACTTAATGTGTTTCCTTTGTGATTTCAACCATTTCAGGTTTAGGTGCTCTACCAATTCTAATGGGAAAAGGAGTGCACTGTAAATGCTTGATGTAGTAAAGTTATTTTTAAGTAAAAAAAAATCCTAAGGAAATTTCTAGAATTTCCACTCTCTGACATAGTAGGTGAACCTAACCCCCTATTTCCAACTGTTGTCATCATATAGAAAGCCACCTTCTCTGCACTTGTAATAGCTGTGCTTTCCTTCACCAAACCCAACACTAATTTTTTTTTTTTTTTTTGTCAGTTCCACTGCTGACTCTATCCCTATAAGTGTGCTCTCATGGAAATTTTTTTTTTTGGTGCATGTGTTTTCAGCTGCTGTGCATTTCTTAAAAGCACATCCATTGGGCACATCAAGGAATGCCTACTCATGTTTTGAAAAGTCCAAAGTTCTGGCCTGTATCCACTTTTGTCCTTATTCTGGTGTTCAGGGCTTCCACACAGACTGGTGATTGATATCAGGTTCACATTTCAGCTATATATTGAAAAGATTTGTCATTTTATATTATTGACCAACATTAACATACACATCTATGAACATACTAGTAGTAGTAATATATATGTAGTTCATTCCATGGCATAAAATGGCTACCGTCTAAACCCTAGGGAAGAAAGAACCTCCTTCATATAATTAAGGAGAGAAATAGGTTGAATCCCAATTGAATTGATACAAACGCCATCCTAGTGACCAGGTGGAAGAGACCAGGCATGTTCCTGCTGGCTGTGCCATGATTATGGAAAAGACATCAAGAAATCATTGAAAGTAGAGGCTATTTCTGTTTCTTAATGATTCAGGTCCATCTAGTTACACCTGCTGCCCTGAAACAGCAAACGTGTTCGTATGCTGGTTTTGTGTGGCGTGGGAGGCCTCCAAGCAACAGGCAAGTGGCAATAATCCCTTGAGTGCTGTGTTGCTTCACTGGCTTTGGAGTCCATCTTTGGAAACCGTCCTTCAAAGTCACCAGTGACCTACTAACCTAAACAAGTCTAGAGGTAATTTTTTCCACCCTCACTTTATATTTCACACTATTTGGCACTTCTGACCCTCCCAGCTGCTTCTCTCTCTTTTTCTGTTCCCTCATCTCAGTCTATTAGAAGTAGATGTTCTTTAGGATTACACCTACATATTCTATTTTCCCTCTTGCAGTCTTTCTAAAACAAGAAGAGAGATGTCATTACAAATTGCACTAGAGTTATATATTAGGTTTGCCTGTGAGGAGCAAAGACCTACATTATGATGTAAACAAGACAGGTGCTTATTTTTCTCTTTCATGTGAAAGGCCTGAGGCTGGTGATTTGAAGCAGGTGAAGAAGCCTGGTTCCATGTAGTTCTGAGAGATCCCTGCTCCTTCCAGCTTCCTGCTTCACTCTCATGATGCCTTACAGTCCTGCTGTACCCATATCCCAGGCAGAAAGATAAAAAAAGGAAAAGAAAGATCAGGCAAAATATGTGTCTACCAGCCAACACTTAAGGAGATTCTTAGAAACTGCTTTATGGACATTTCTATTGATCTCCCACCACTCAGGACTTTTGACACAAGATGACCTACCTGAAAAGAAGGTTAGAAAATGTAATCTTACATTTCACAGCCATATGCCCATCTGAAAATTCTATTATAGCACAAGAGGAAAACATCTTTGTAAAGACATTCGCCTATATTTTCTTCCAGCAGTTTAATATTTCCTTTTTATAATTATATGTTTTATCTACCCAGGGATAATTTTGTTTATGACATTAGGTAAGAGATCTAAATAGAATTTACTTTTCTATCAGGGAATTAATTATTACAGCATCCTTTATTTCTTTTCTCCCAATGATCTATGATGCCAGTTCTGACAAGTTTCCATTGTATTTAGAGGATAATACTCTGTGACTTGGGGAGTGATTGACAATTTTTTTGCCCAATATAAATATTCTTGCATCATAGGTATGCCATAAAATTCAGCTTCAAATAAAGAATCAAATTATTATTTAGAAATAAGAATTATAAAAGTTAATGTTTTTACCTAGCTCCAGAGAATTTGTTTTTATCATTTAATCCATTATTTGAAACTTTGATTCTAATTTGCCACTAATAATAATGAGCTTTAAAAATCATGAATTATGTGTGTTATATTTGTTGTATTTTCTCAATAAACTGCTATAAAGAAATTCTGCTTTAAGGTCTGGAGAAACACATACTTAGATTGTTAACTGTTGAAGATTCTGTCGCAGATGGTATTGCTAATTTATAACTATGAAGGCAGAGATTTTATCTGCCTTGTTTATTATTTTTATTCCCAGTGAGTGCCCAATACAGTTCCTGGAAGACTGTAGATGCTCAATAAATATTTATTAACTAAATGAAAAAATATATATTTATAGTAAAGCTAATATAGAACTAACAGTTTTGTTTATACAAGCTGAACCTTATACAGTATATTATAGTCAGAACTATGTTGATATATTGAACTCAAATACATTGGCATCCTTTTCACAAAGGATTTATTTTTCATTCAATAAGGCAATATGCTAATACTAATAAAGAAAAAGGAAGGGATCATGGGAACATAGGAGCAACAGATAGGTGTTTTAAAATACACCTCAATTTTTAAGTACCAAATAATGCAATTTCATTAGACTTCCTTATTGCATTATGAAGTTTGTCAATAAAGAGTGCGGTGGCCTGAGTGGTCAGAATACTTAGCTTCTTATTGCATGTAGTCAGCAATGTGACCTTGAGTAATAATCACCTTCCTGGTCCAGTTTCCTTATTTTAAATTAAGAGGCTGGCTTCATTTTGCTTAGATGTTTTCCAGCTCTAAATTCCTTTATTTTTTCTATTTACTCCATATGTGTTGTATGTTCCAAATTCACTAGGCCACAGTTGGAGGTGTTGGCCATCCCCACTGCTACTCAGTCTGAGTAGATAGTTTTCATGCAGGAATGCAAGTCTAGTGTGATGAGACCTTCATATTCTTTAAAAGAAACCACAAATTTGGATTTTTATGTAAAATTTCACATTTTAAAATATTGGCCACAAAGCCCAATGGCTTTAAAACACTCTTTAATCCAAACTAAACACAACAGCTGGTTGAGTTTGGCCTATGGGCTGCCAGTTTATGCTTTAGAGGACTTTTCTTTCCCGTCCTTACCATTTTCAATAACTACTTTTTTTTTTTTGTCAGAGCACAGCAGCTGCTGCATATTATTTCCCTGCTGCATCCACAAAAGATAGATCTGGTCCAATAAAGTTGGATCATAATAGGTGCAGGTTTAGTGTTCTAGAGTGACACGGTAGTTATGACATAGGAAAAAAAAACTATCTTGGTCAAATTTCACTTGATTTCCAATGTGTGATATGGTCAGTTACTTTATATGGGTCCTAATCAGAGAATTGTCATATTATTTGGGAGAAGAAAAGAGAGGTCTACAAAGAGCTTCAGAAGTCCTACATCCATCAATTTAGTAGAAACCTTGAAGTCTATTTCCCATTTTTGAGCAAAGAAAGAGGACATAAAGTTGGCTCAGTGAGGGAGGAATGATATTTCATATCTAACCCATGTATATTACTTCTACAAGTTAATGCCTGGTGAGCTAATCTAAACTTAATTGAAATTTAATTGAATCAGAATGGTGTTTCAGAAAATCACATGGATGGTGGAGTCAGACTTGGGTGTGAACCTAATTTCAGTTACTAATTGTATGACCTTACAGTTGTTCATCTTGTCTGCATCTTAGATATCTCTTCTACAAAAAGGGAAAATAACACCTCTGATGTTTGTTATGGGGAATAGAAATAAAACATGTATTGATATGGAGTATAATAAAGAATAGCCAAACTTAAACTAAATTTAATATACTTCTTTTTGGAACCCTTCCTTTGTAAATGTCTTTGTTTGTGCCCTATCTAGAAAATAAATATGAATAAAACATTATTTCTGCTCTCAAAGATTGAATGCTCTAATTGGGGAAATACAGTATAACTATATATGGCTATCACTCAGGGTAGACTCTAATGTATATTAACAAAGAGTATGAGAGAACATGTAGGAACTCCTTTATGAACAACTTTATTATACTCTTTTTTATTTTTTTTATTTATTTATTTATTTTTAAATATTTATTTATTTATTTATTTATTTATTTATTTATTTTAATTTTATTGTTGTTGTATTACATCCATCCCCTTTTTGCTCCCCTCTGTCCCCCCACCCACCCACCCATTCCCCCCAAAGTCAATCCCACCTGTTGTCCATGTCCATGGTTCCTTTATACTAGGTTCTTGTCTAAGCTGCTCCCCATCTTTGTAGAGGCAAAGATGGGGAGCAGCTTATACTCTTCATTGAAAACTCCTCACACCTTAATTATTTTCGGCAGGAATAGGTGCATTGAGAAGAGACACTAGGAAATACCTTCCAGGAGAAGAAAGTGGTATAAGAAAAGGCATATCTTCCAGAAAGCATAAAATACATAGTGAACACATTGATGGGAAGTATAATGGGAACAGAAAAAAGAAAATGTTGGAAACAGAGGGTTTCAACAGATGGTGTCATTAGCAAGGGTATTCAACTCCTCCATTACCAGATTCTGACAGAAATGGCCAACTCTGCAAAAAATGCAAGAAAATAAGAAACTGTGAAATCAACCTTCTAAAAATGTCAAGAAATTTCAGCTAAACAAAGTTTTTTAAAAGTCAGCTTAAATAAAGCATAAAAAAGTGACCTACACCTTTTCCTGTAAGAGTAAGTACTCTCTGCTCGGGAAGGTAGATTGAGGGAGACTGGTAACTAACTGTATGTATGAAATGCTAATTCAGAACAAAGTTAGGCCTGGGTCACAAGAAATGAAAACTAGAGGACCAAAATTCTTTATCATAGAGAAATAGAGGAAATTCATTGGACTATTCCTGTTCTAGTGCAGGCCTAGTACAACTGAATTTGTTTTATCTATGAGGGCATGGATATGAAGAATATTACTAAACACATAAAAACGATGCTATATTCAGGACAATAAGACCACCTTTTCATGGGTGGAAGAAATCAAAAGTGATTTTATTCTTGTTATTATCATAATTAAAGAAGTTGTCACAGCCATGAAAATTAAGCAAGCAGTTGTGAAAAGAGTATATGCTAAAATCATGAAAGATTTCACAGGACCTTTTAAAATGCTTAATTAAAAGAAGGCAATAAAAAATTGAATACACTGAAAACTGATGTTTGAAACTTTGAAAATATCTCCAAGAATTGTGGGATAAAAGAACTGGAATTCTTAAGAGGAAAAAAATTCAACACAGATATAGAAAAAAATTATGTAGAGTAGAATAGACATCAGAAAGAAATAGAATGGAGAAACAAAAAGAGTAAGCAAAGAACTCAAAGACTCCCTGACTGGTGGCTCTGTGGATAAGGTGCTGGCTTGTGAACCCAAAGGTCGCAGGTTCAATTCCCCAGCCAGGGCACATAATGAGGTTGCAAGCCAGGTCTCCAGCCAGGTCCGTAGCTGGAAGCAGGTGAAAGGCAACCATACATTGATGTCTCTCTCCCTCTCTGCCTCTCTTCCTTCCTCTCTCTCTAAAAATAATAAATAAAATTTTAAAAAAGGAACTCAAAGAAATTGTCCTGAACTGAACAATTTCAATTATTTGATTGAGAGATCTCACCAATCATCTGGATAGTTTAATAGAAATATGCACCTGAAAATTAACTTGTCGAATTTTCAAGAATCAAGATAAATAAACTTAAAAGCATAGAAGCTAATTGAAACAGGTTAGGAGGGAAAAGAAACCTTAGATGGGGCTATATCATATTTCTCCAAAATACTAAAGACAATAAAAATGGAGAATCAGCAAAAGGGTATTGTATTCTAATAGATTGTCATGCAAGAATTCTACCATACTCAGCAAAATTGGCATTAATGTGTTAGGGCAATGAAAAGATATTTCAGATTTAATCATCAGAGTATCCTCCTGAAAAAAAAATTTACTTGAACCCACATCCTAGGAAGAAATTGATAATTAAAACAAAATAATAATAAACTCATGAATAATAAGCTCAAGTTATAGTTAAAAAACCAAAATTTGGTTTTCAGCGATAAAACTATTTGAATGTTAATAATTATATCTTGAGTAATAAAACATTTGAATGTCAAAAGTCTTTAAGACAAAATTCATAAGAAAAGTAATAATAATTTAGTCTAAAAATTCAGATTACATACACAAAAACTATGAAACTAGGAAGAAATAAAAATTATAACATAAAATCATGTTAATGTACACTGGGAAAATAAAGGGATACTTTCATTGTTGATATTAATAACTAGAGAAACCAGGTTATAATATTTTAAAATAAGAGGTTAATCTTTTTATCATTGCTAGGAAGAAAACATGATGTAAACTTTCCAGATCCCTAGAGAAAAGAACCTCAGATAAATGTCATGATACAATAATTATATAAAGTAAGCATTAAGTATATATACTAAAATGTCAACAATTGTTAGTTCTATATTATCTGTGAAACAAGTTTATTTGCTTAGTTATTATTGGATTTTTCACGCATCTTACAATAAATACAAATTAATTACATAATAAGAATAGCTAGTTTATATATGAGTCATTGCAGCAAACGGTATTAAAACAATTGTTACACTCAAGTGTGGAGAAACATGTTTCCACTTTTGTAAATAAGGGCATATGTAGATAGACTGAAATCTATTTGAATAATGAAATTAAGATTGATTTATATCATTGTAAATATTTTTTGCCCAGGTTTTCTACAATTACCTGGGGTTATTTTTATGACAAAACAAACAAACAAACAAAACTATTGAGGGCTTGGTTGAGGGTAAGTGATGAAGGATTTGAGTATCAGATTAAAGGTTTAGGTGCTCTCTTGGTCAATGGGGAGCCTCTGAAGCTTTTGAAGAACAGAAGTGATATGAACAGATTTGTATCTTGAGAACATTAAGACAGAAGTATTGTTATTGTTTAAATTGGATTCGAGTGGAAAATTGCCTGGGATTTATTGTCATGGTCTAGACAGGAAGTAATAGGGTCAGAACTACATTTCTGCAGAACAGATAGGCAAGAGGAGAGACATTTGATGTAATGGAGAGGAACAGTCAAGGGAGCTTGATGATAGCATTTAATGTTAGAGTTTGGGAAAGGGTGAAACCAAAGAAATTCAGAGACAATGTTATTGGGAGAATAATGACACTCTTAGCAGGGAAAGGATAGTGAAGGGGAGCAGAAAGAGGAGAAGGTATAGGAAGAAAGATGATGAATTCGATTTCAAATATGTTAAATTCCTGTTGCTGATGAACACATCATGTCTTTGAGGTTTTATGAGATAATGGATGTATTTCAGTTCCATGTAGAAATGCTCTTTTGGCACGTTAATGACCTCATTGAATGATCCTTCCCTCCCTTGATATCACATAGGCAAAATACCCAGAGACCCCCATCCCTCTATGGGCGATGACCCACCCAGGAGTCAGCCTATACTCTGCCTTGAGTTTGAAATCATAGCTCTATCCCTATTATTAAAGATCTCACCTAGGTCAAAGAGTTTCTAGGTGATGCCTTACATTCTCAGCCAGATCTGTTCTTAGGCCCTGGCAACTAATGTTCCTGACTGGATTTGGCACATTATCAGTCAACCTCTCCCAAGGGTGTGAGGAGTCTGCAGAGCCCCTCCCTGCTCTGATGAAGCTCTGGGAACCTGAGATATTGTTCTCAGGGCTTGCTCACTTTTCTTCCCCAATCTGTCCTTCCAAGAGTGAACTACATGATTGTATTTCCCTTGACCCACTTGGAGTAGCCAAAGGACGGTTGTTTGGGATGAGGAATACGGATTTTTTTTTGAGGAGGAATACTCCATGAAGCTAAGGCTTTTTGTGATGAAATATGGAGTCAGGTGTGTGCAAGAAGTGGGTGGGGCCAATATGGGGTCTTCATTTGTCCTTTTGCCATGAATCATTCAACATACTTGGTAGAGGACAAGAAGAGACAATGTGCAGGGCAGTTAAAGGGCACTTAAAATTTAGGAGTATATTAATATTTTGGTTACTGGTGCTAATCTGCTGAGTATAATGGCTGGTAAGGGGAAAATTAGACACAACCTTTTTATAAGGCATTTCTTCTAAACCACAATTAAAGGCCCACTTGAAGAGTTTCCTTTCCCTTTATGAGTCATAGAAAACTGAAATCACAGTTTCCTGTTGAGAGAAAACATGAGAAAAGAGAGAAGATGACCACACTTTGGTCTACCCTAGTTTTCTGCTTTATTGGCCTGGTTCCTGAATAAAGAAGAACATTTCCCTCATGCTTCTTCTAAATCTAGTCCTTCTTCAATATCCTTAGCACCATTCATAAGCCCCAAAATGATTTCAGAGAGTAGACTTAGCCCCGTTAATGATTTGTACATCTGCTGCTATTCCCTTTATAAAAACTCTGCCTCTACATGGAGACCTACTTCCTCTTCTATTATGTGGCCCTGAGTTTAATAACCACAGCTGATTGGATCAAAGGGGAGGCACCTGTGCCAGTGTTCCTAGGTACTAAAAAGTAGTGATGGTAGATTGCCTAAGATGCCATGTTAGACTATATGCAACCACAGGAGGCCAATCAAGATAAAAGGGAGGCAGAGAGATGCCAACATGCAAACTCTCATGCTGCCCAAGAGAAACAGAAAAGTTGCCCCACTCTTGGACTTTTCAGTTTCAGTTCTTGTCCTTACATGGCCCTGCTTTCCTTTTTTTTCTCTGAGCTGCCTGTAAAACTTCTTGTGCTTCCTTACAGTACAAATATTTTCTATAAGTGAGTCAGGTATCTAGTCCTCTTAATGAAGAATCACAAAGACCTGTATGCCAACTACATTTGGGAAAACTTAAATCGTGATTCTAAAGATTCAGTAGTTGACTATGGATTTAGTCAGGCTGACATTTTTTTAAGAGAGAGAGAAAGAGAGAGAGGGGAAGGGAGAGAGACAGAGAGGGAGAGAGACATCAATATATGGTTGCCTTTCATCTGCCTCCAGCTATATATTGAACTTTCATCTTTCATGTTGGAATGCATTGGGGCATCAGAAATTAAATAGCTTGTCAACGTCACTTAGAAAACTGATAGATTTAGGTGAGAAATCTTGGCTTGGTTTTCTTTCCTGGGCTGTCTTCATACTAAGCTCTATTCTATAACTCATTTCTAATTCATAAACAGTGATAATTGAAATGGGATCAGTGCCTTATATAAAATATCCACATGCCCTTTGGTGCAATTGACAAATTCAATCTTTCCTGGTTAACTAATTTGTACTCTCCTTTGCTCTGTACTCTATCCTTCCTCTTAGATTATTCTAAATGTTATGTTGAATTAAAAAGGCTGGTGAGCAAAGTTTTTGTATGCATCACTTTCACCCTTCTGACTACTAGAAACTGCTCCTTGGGAAGGCAAGGTAAAATACTTTATATTCAACCCAATCATTTGTCAAAGCTGTTAAAACAGTGGATGTTTGAATAGCACATCAGAGCTCTCCCTCTGACCTCAGGTCTCAAAACTCAGTCAATCCTCACTGTGGACAGAGCCACAGGTGATGAGAAACAAGAAACCATCTTCTTTATCCGGTGTCTGCTCCATTTTTGATTTCTAGGAACCTCTGAGCTGGGCTGCCTAAATTGCCCAGAGGAATTCTGTACGTATCAGCTATGTATTACATATGCAGTCCACTGTGGAACTGCATTTAACATGGAAGGCAAGAGGTCTGTCCTGAAAGTATCGGCTGCACAAACCTTTAATTACACTGATTTTAGCTTGATACTTTCAGGACAGACCTGTAGGCGTGGCAGATTTTCTCCAACCTGCTTTCCAGATCATTCTGGCTCAGGTACCAAGATGTTGCATTATATTACTATTTCAACCCTCATAACAAATATGTAGGGCAAAGGGAAAAGAAAGTTTCAGGTTCTGATCTCATAGGCATTTCAATATATGAAATGCTTTCACACACATAACCTTACTTGTTTCCAGAAAGCTCTATGAAGGAGATACTATTCTCTCTCTCTCTCTCTCTCTCTCTCTTTCCCTCTTTCTCCCCCCACCTCGCTCTCTCTCTCCCCTTCAAACAAATGAGCTAACAAACCTAAGAAAAGTTAATGACTTTGGTAAATGGCAGAACTACCAGTACTTGACCTCAAAGTCAAGTGTTTTTCTCCTGTATTCTACTACCATTCATTCCTTCACTCAACAAACATTTCTTTAGTGTCTATGTGGGTTGGGTACTGTGCTGAGAACTGGGCACATGGTCGTGAACTTCACTTTTCATCTTGGGAGACCAGAGTAGGAGCTGTCCAAGCTGAGAAGGAAAGGAAGAAGCAGTAAATGTTATTCAGGCCAAGTAGGAGAGCTGGGAGCATTCAAGAAGACCGGATTTTTATCTCTATAGTATCCCAAAGGAAATGAAGAGTACAAATTAGGCAAGGAAGCTAAGAACAAAATCTCTGCAATTGTATAATCTACTATTTAAACATGAAGATATGCATCGATTAGATTTTCTTTTTTTCTTTACAAATCAAATTAAGTGTCTTGTCACTGCCTTCTCAAAAGCTATAAAATTGTAATACTTTACAAATGGTCTGTTTCTTTTTTTCATTAACCTAATGATAATTATTTGTCAATCTGTTTTTTTTTTTTTTTTTTTTTTACTATCTCAATGATAATCAAAAATAGAGTTTTGACTGTGTCCTTTTCGCAAGAACTCTGAGGCTGCTTCCTCTGTTGAGACCATCCTTTACAAAGGCTTGAACCTACTTTCTTCAAAGCTAAGGTGTATAGGTTTGCTCACAGAGCAACCTTCAGGAAAGAGGGCTTCTGGCTATAGGAGTGAGGCCTGTTCTGAGACATTCCATGGGGTGTTTATGCAGAAGGGCAACACCACCAAGCAGTTGAGCCAAGTTCTGATTCCTTCTACTAGACACGAGACACCTGTCTTCATGACAAGGAATTACAAAGTCACAAGTGGGACCAAATCAACAGCCTAGTTTAGATGTGTTAGAGAGCCGACTTTGTCAGCTTTCAGATTGGCAGCTGTTGGAGAAGAAAGGATTAGTAGGTTTTAGTTTCATCATCTTCCTAATGAATCCCATATTCTACTGGCTTTGAGTGGAGTCAACACCCAAACAATGTAACAAACATTGCATTTGGAAGCGAGCGAGTATTCATGGAAGTGAGGTAAGGAGATAATTTATAGCAGAACCTTCAGAACAGCAAGAGCAGAGGACAAAGCTGGTCTAGGTTGATGATCTGTAACATGTATTGTTCAAAGAGATGAACCTAGGACACCTCATAGGCGGTCACAGGACATGCTCCAACTCTGTATTCAGTTATCACTGAGATAATTATTTCTAGCTTATGGAGCTGGGTTGGCAATTCACAATGGGAAAACTGTACTTTATAACATATTTCAATTCAGGCTGACTACATTTCAAATGCTCGATAGATGCGTGTGGCTGCTAGCTACTGTCTTGGACAAATGAGAAAGCTGCCCTGTTCATTTTCAGGGTGGGCTACTCCCTGGGAGGGCAAACCTGGAAAGGGTCACAGGAATGGCAAGGAGAGTAAAGGGACAGGGCACTCACTTAGCAGGAGCTCAGACGTTGAGCTTTTCTTGTTTCCTGATTTTATCCAAGGTCAATGCTGGTGTCTGCTGCTCCACCCACAGAAAGTATGCTCAAGTCAAGTTTTCCTGGGAAAATTCTCGTTTCGCCTTTCCTTTTTAATTTTATTTAAAAAGCCCACTGGCTATTCTTCTCAGTGCTTAATAATGTTTTTTCCAGCTCTCTTAGGAAACAGGGCCCTGAAATTTCCCTCATATATTAGTCTCAGTGGACCCCGTCTCTGTTTCATAGAAACCTTGCCCAGAAATGAGCTCATGGATCGTCTCACCCTGACCAGAGGCAAGTAGTGCTGTCTGGGGCACCAGGAGCAGGGGTCAGAGGTGAGCTCAATGTCCTTGGAATAATGTGCTGTGATTTCCCTGCATAGAGACCAGTTGTAGACAGTGCCTGAAATCGACTCAGCTCTGTCTAAGGCTTAAAGGTCCTGGCAGCTCTTTGAACCCATTGTTTAGAATGGCCAAGCATGCCCGTCATTGTGGATTTTCCCTCTTATCACCCAGCCTTCTGCTCCTGACGGATCCCCTGGCTTGCACCCAGACTCTGTGCCTCATACACTATCAACACCTAAAACAAAACAGTACCTAGGATGCCATTACGCTTCACCTGGTCTTTTTCTCCAAGGCAGGTTCCTGATTATACTCTTGCTCCTTCAAGTTCAGGGAAAAGATCTAGCACATGGCTGTAGCTGACAGGTGTGCACTTGAGACAATATAGAGCCAAGAGACAATCAGTAGATGCCCTTTGCATGAGTGCTGTGCTATTCTTACTGCTTATGAAAGTTGCCTGTGTTATGTATGGATGTCAATGGGCTATTTGAAGGATCTAAACTATTTCTATTCATCCTTTTTAGCAGTAGTTAACTGAGAATCTCTGTGAAGCTTGCTGGGATTGGTTAAAAGGCATGCACTCTAGAAAGAGGCAACATATTTCTTGGTGGAAATACAAGGCAAATCAGAATTAATACTAAATATTTTTGTTTGGATTGTATCATCATCATCTATTATTATTACTATTATTGTTGTTTTCCCCAGTTTTGCTCCTTTCTTGAATTGTGTATATTTTGATAATTTAAGTGTATTTGCATTTATTCTACTAAAGGCATTTTAGGCAGCCCAGTCCACTAGAAGACTGTGTGTGTAAGTATGTGCACATATACAACTTCAGTCTTTATTTGAGTACAGGTAAATAGATAAGACAAGTCATTATTAAAATCATTGTAGCCTGGGTCATTACCCACAATACCATCTGCTGGTATTTTATCAAGCCTCTTTCTATTAAAAAGCCATTAAATTACTTCTTGTAGGAAGCTTATAAATTAGCCCATATGACAGATAAATAGGGCATCAAGTGACTTTGTTTTGTTTCTGCTACCATGTACTGTCACTCAGTCTATTTACTTATTGAGAGCCCTTTAATTAAAAATATGCTAAATGTGATTGTGTTGGTGGATTGGAGGGGTAAAAGTAAGACTGCAATAGTGGAATAAGAAGCTAAATTCCATATGGTTCTATTTATACAGGGGAATTGATACTACCCTGTTGTGGAAAGTGATTTGTTTGTTAATTTGAGAAAGTAAACCCTAGTGGGGAGGATTTTGTATTTATATTAGCTTATGATATGTTACTCATAGACTCTCCCTCAAAACCCATCTAGACGTTGTTATCCCAGGGTAAGGGACCTACTTTGTCTTTGGTATGTATCCATGTATATTATGTATATGAAGCTTAATCCTTTTTGCTTTCCAAGGCCCCTCTCCTGTGTCCCACCACTTGATATCAGTCCTATTCTGATCCTTACTGCCTGTGGGAGTTGCCTGTGCTGTGTGTTTATGCCTTGGGGAAAGTTGAGGCTGGCCTAGCCAAAGGGCCAGCCTCATGGTTGAGTTATGCATTGCTGGAGCTAGACAAAGGTTCTCATCCAAGACAACAAAAACGCTGAGACCACAGGAGTTGGCTCAATCAAAAACAGCAAGAATAGAGCCAAGGACCAAATTTCAGTTGAGAATGAAAATGAATACTAAATCTGGAGGGGCCAAAGCTGGATACCAAAGTTGAGAATGTAGAGTCAAGAATGAACAGATCTACACCCAACCAGTAAATGCAGGATTTGGACCACAGATCCTTATTTACCACAATTCCCCTTTCCTCTCTGTTAACAAAATCCTGTTTGTCCTTCATGACCCAGCTCAACTCCTGCTTTCTTCATGAGGTCTTTTTGGCTGTTCTAACCAAATGACTTTTTTTCTTTTTTTGAATTTTCATAGCACATTGAGCTCTGAGTGCAGTTTAACATTTCATTGTGCTGCCTTTATTTTTCTCTTCATTGTTTCTACTTCAGTCATATTGGGTCTGCTTATCATCCCCTAGACTCTACCTGGTCTTTCCCAACTATGACTTGGTTCTTTTGCTCCCATCTGTCTGAATTGGCTTCTTTTGCTTTCTTCTTATCAGATTCCACCTATTCACCAGGGTCCAGGTCAAATAACTTTGACCCATGAAGCTTGCACAGTTCTTCCCAGCCAGGAAAGTGCTTATCATCTATTTTATGGAAATTATTCTTACAGATATTTTAGATGTCATCTGCGTGGCACTCATAACCTACTATTATGATGATTTAAATTTTTAGACTTAACTTGTGGGAATATGGGAAATATATAGTTGTTAGTAAGATAAGATTCACATCTATTCCTACACTCTATGATACTGGATCTCCAAATTGGCTGTGCATTAGAATAACCTGTGGCATTAAATAAATACAGGCCCTAACCTAGATTGATGATTGATGATCTCTGGGGTTTTGCTCTGGATATCCTTTCTATTTTGAGATGTGACCAAATCTAAGAATATTGGTTTATAAGGAGCCTTATGAAGAATAACTAGGAAGAGTTTATAAAAACCACTGAATACCTCAGATCTTGCTAAAAGTAATAAGTCAGTCACTCATTGAGATAAAAATGCATGCCAATAAATAGAGAAAAAGTTTAACTCTTGAAAAAGGATGGTTCCTTAATATTTTGCTAGATATGTGACCTTTTTCAAAACATACTTACCATCTCTTACTTTATGTCCTGAGTCTCTGTTCTAGAATTTTTTTTTTTTTTTTACAACAAAACAATGAAATTTGTACTATAGTTACCTAAATGCTCATCTTGGGGATTTAGGATGTGTTCTTGTACAAAATTATATTTCTATATCTAAAATCTGTATTTGTCTGTACCCTGGGTTGTAAGTGACAACATGTAAAAGCAAATGAGTTTAAGCAAAAATAGGAATCTATTAGACAAGAGTTCATTGGAGACAGGTTGACTATTAACAAACCATTGCTTTGCTCCTATGGGCACTCAGCTGCATTCATTTCCCATTTTCCCTGCAGCTGTTTATGCCCATGTGACTGGGCTCACCAATTAAATAGCCTGACTCATGAATCCCTTTCCTGTATAATACTTCATTCCCCCCCTCCCTATTTTATCCCTGAGTGGAGAAAGCTCCAAAGATAAAGAAAAGTCATTGAGATGAAAGGAACCCAAGTCCCAGAGTCACTGCTCAAAGAAAAGCCACGTAATGGAGAGGTGCAACCAGTATGGAATGTGTGAGTAAAATAAAAAATATATATATTTATAATGTTTTAAGCCACCAAAATTCTGAGATGGTATTAATAATCGTATACACTGGGGTAGCTCACATTATAGAAAGAAAAAAGGAACAACCAAATATATGAGAAGGGCTGTTAAATAATTGGGTTCCTTCAGCAACAATTAAAACCAGCATTAAAATGTCTTTGCAAATGTCTCTTGTTTCTGGAATCCTATTAACCGTTGTTTCTTGATAGGTGGGGGAGAGTGAGACAGATCAGGTGCCATTAATTTTACTCAGAAGAGAGACTTATTGGGATTTAGAAGCAAGTAGGAAAGAATATAGATAGAAGGTATTCTAGCATCAGTCCCCGACCTTTTTAGCACCAGGGACTGGTTTCATGGAAGATAATTTTTTCCATGGACCAGGATAGGCAGAATGGTTTCAGGATGATTCAAGTGCATTACATTCAAGCTCTCCTCCTGCTGTGCAGCCCAGTTCCTACAGGCCTGGACAGGTACTGGTCCAAAGTCCAGCGGTAGAGGACCCACTCTAGAGACATTGGGGAAAAAAGCTGGGGGGTCATACTGAAGCATGGAGCTTTATCTGTGGGCCAGTTTTTCTACCTCCCTTGAGGGGAAAGGAAGATAACTGTTAATATTTTGATAGGGCTTAGAAGCTGCTAAAAAATACATTATGTTACAGTGCCTTTTAGACATCCAGACCAAAGGGATATATGTATTTTACTCTTATAAATTAACTGTTTATGTATTTGCACCTGGGCTGCTGTATATAATAATCAGTACTTTGTAGACTCTCTGTGACACTGTTTTCTGACTCCCAAGTCTAATTTTAATAAATGCCTAATATGTTTTCTCATCAATGGTATATTGACATGTCACTTCTTTCTCCCCATGCCTGAGTTTTATTTGAATGTGTGAATTCCAGTTTGAAATTTCCTTGAATCACAGAAAAAAGGTGCAGCATTGTTTTTAGATCTAAATTAGGAACATCTCTATTTTCTGGACTAAATCATACTTTGTTTCTTTGAATTGTATTGAGTGGGGATTTTAAAATACAGATAATTGTATATTGATCAAAGAGGTTTCATATTCCTTGTTTCCTATGAAATACTTGATAATGTCAAGTAGTACTACAATATATTACCTCCCTTGCTTTTAACTCTTTGTTGAAGATGGGAAATTTTAATAATCAAAATACTGGGACCCAAGATGGAATACAAACAGGAACAAATGAACCTTGCTGTCTTACAAATGAACCACATAACCACAAT
Organism: Noctilio leporinus; assembly: GCA_004026585.1. NCBI lineage: Eukaryota > Metazoa > Chordata > Mammalia > Chiroptera > Noctilionidae > Noctilio > Noctilio leporinus. The sequence goes on along the minus strand of PVIW01000005.1, from coordinate 1,229,858 downwards.
AAAGAGAGTGGAGAAGGAAAGAACTAAATAATTTTGGGAAACAGTATTGCCACTGAATGCTGTAAGGCTAAAGGCAGATCTTGTGCTCTAGTTTGTGAATTTGTTGTTCACAGATACATGGATTATCAATTCTGCAACTGTTGTATTTGTATTCTAGAATTGACTAAATAAGTAAGTATAATGGTATGATAATGAAAGCCAGGCTTCTTCTTATTAGAAAAAGAACTTGCAAAGTAAAAGGGGAAGGCAAGAATGCTGTATTTTTGGATTGGAATCTGAGGAATCAGTATGAACTTCTGGTTTTAATATACTTGGAAATAGATAAAAGTATGTATTCATGTATGGGTTAGAGGACATTCATATACTCCTAGCTCTGTCACTGAGAGAGCCTAGATCTAATGACAAACCAGTAGCCAAAAGAACAGTCAGGCCCCAGATTCCAGATACTGTTTTTTTTTTTCTTTTCTTTTCTTAACTTTTATTGATTTTAGAGAGAAGGAGGAAGGAGGGGAAAGAGACATTAATTTATTAATTTATTGTTTTTTGTATATACCCTAAACAGAGATCAAACCAGCAACCCTTGATGTACCGGGATGATGCTCTAATCAACTGAGCCACCCAGCCAGGAGCAGATTTCTTATTGATTTCTTAATCCTATTTACCAGTTAAAAATTTCACACTCCTCAGAGAAATGTCTGAGGTCAGAGAATGTGCACAGTGAGCCTAGGACATTTTATGATGCTACAGCATTTGAAGCGCATGCTCAAAAGCTGATGACAGCATGTCAAGGAGCCCACCTGAAGGAACACCAATGTCATGTCTGAGACAGTCTGTGTAGTCATAGGTAGCAATTATGATGGCTTAAAATACGTAGCATGGCGTGGAGGAGTGGGTGGGTGGGGAAGGGAACAAAGGGGAGTAAAAAGGGCATGGATGTAATACAACAACAATAAAATTAAATTAATATGTAACATAAAATAAATATCTATGGGTCCATACAGGCATAAACAATTATATAAGTGGTGGGAAAAGGGCAGCTCTTTAAGTTGAATTCCATTGAAAGAGTGAAGAAGGCCTGGGGAATATAAAATGTCTGAGAAACTGACAAACGAAGAGGAACCTAAAGAAATATGACAATTAAATGCAATGTGGCTTCTTGGGTGGGATTCTGGAACAGGACTGTAGGCAGAACTAAGGAAATCTGAATAAGCTATGGACTTCAGTTAAAAATAGATCAATTTTGGCTGATTAATTATAGGGAAGACTAAGTGTGCAATGTATGCATATTTTTAAATTGTTCAAAATAGCCTCTTAAAATTCTTAAAAATCACCATTTGGTAAATATTACAGTAACAACTTGTGGTCGAGTATAATCAATAGATGTAAAAATCAGTGGGCAAAAATATGAAGAGAAACAGAACACTAAATTTCAAAGCATCTCAGCATAAAATGCTTTTTTAATGACAAAGAGAAAATAACTAATTATGTAATCAAGAAACCTGGCAGACACCACCTTATTGAAACGGTTAAAGGTCAACGTCACCAACAATACAACTTATTGACAGCTTGCGCCTTGTAATATTATCCAATGTCCCTATAGGTAGTTTACATGAATCACCTAGGTATCTTGTTAAGCATGAAGATTCTGATGGAGAAGTTGGGTCTGATGTTGTTTTCCAGTGGACCATACTTTGAAAATCAAGGCCTGAGGGGGAAATCTATAACCTTTGTAGCCAATGCAGGACAAGGGGGAAAGTTGGATGGCAGGAGAGGATTCTCACCTCTTTTATGACCTTCCTCCAGATTTTCCCTTACCTTACTTGAGATACAGTGATGGCTTTCTTTCCCCAAATGCCGTTTTTAAAAGCATCATATATATGCAAAACTTAAATAAGTATTATTTCTAAGCAAGAAGGTTGAAGTAAGAGATTTGCATGTATTTTTCTTTGGCAGAGCAGATATGTAGCCCATCTGTTTTGGAAGAGGCAAGAGATCCAAGCATCCTTTACTTCATAGCAATAGTTGATAGTCACTTCCTATTAATATCTAGTGTCTGTGAGTAGAAAACTTTGTTACAATGCATATGGCAGGGGCATAGTAAGGCACCATTTAGACAATAATCCTGAAGGTCTGTCGTAGGCACCAAAACGGAAAAGTCCAAACAGCACAGGGCAGTACGTATATAATGGAGTCATGTACACTCATTTGCTGGTGTTGATTCAGATAGGATTTTGTGTCCTCATAGAATTTCTGCATTTGGTGGCTGTTCAGGCTTCTCAGAGCCAGCTAGTTGCTGCTGGCCTGGCTAGCATCCCTAACCTTCCCATTTCAGAGATAACAGTTGTCTAACGATGTAGAACTAAAGGGCCCTCTTTAGCAGGACGATTTGAAAGAGCACTTGAGCCATTTTGTCCTTGGCCTTAGTAGTTGGACTGAAAAGATCCCCCATTGTAAGTAAGCATGAATGGCTTTGCTCCCTGGTGTGGCTGTCTTTGATGTTTCAGGGTCATATAGGAATTCATGAGCACTGAGCCATCCTCATCTAAGAAAATGAAATTGGAGTGGGAGAGTGCTCAGGTGCCAAAATTTGGGTCAGCCCCTGGAGAGGCTCCCCTCAGCCAGGGGCTGGCATCAAGTCTGAAGTGGCTGGATATAGCATATCCTTTATTTTTATTTTTTGTCTCAGGACATTTTTTTCTGGCTCCATATCACAGTCTCTACTTTCATTCCGTTTGCTCCCAGTGGCCTTCTCTATTGTGTGCTGTCATCATGGAATCAATGATGGTTTGGAAAATCTACCTGGCTTTCTAGTCAGCCCTGTTTCCTCCCTTCCCCACTCCATTGGTGCCTCAACAATTACCTTCCCTGACCTTGTGTCTTGCACTCCACAACCAAGCAATATTTCACCTCTGATATAATCCTAGAAACCCTTTACCTGCTCTTCATCAAAACCTCTTAGGCAGGCAATGCCTTCCAAATTCTGCTATAGTCACCTCTACTCTAGAATTCTATTCTAAGTTAAACATCTAATCACTTTTCAAAAAAAATCAATACTATTTCTGGTAAAGTGTTTTTTGGACAACTGCTAAAGATATGGTGCACTAAAGCAAGAAATAAAATTCAAGAATCTGGGGCCCAGGAAACATGGAAACAAACCAATACAGGAGGAGATTACAAGGAATAGCCAATATTGTGATGAAGCAAAGACCCATGGATGGCAGCTGTGAAACAGACCTCTGGATTGGCAGTCCAGAATGAACAAGAGTAGAGGACCCATGGGGAATTAAATTGAACTATATTGGAAGTTTGGAAGGAGGCAACACATGTGTTGGGGAAGAAAAAGCATGCAAAAAAAACAAAACAAAACAGAAAAACCTTGTTCATACAACACAGGGTGTGTTAAGAAAGTACTGTACATGTATGTGAAGAAGCAAAACATGGGAAGGAACAGCTACAAGAGTTTCAAACGTTGGCTTCTGAGGATGAGATCTGGAAAGGAACAGTAAAGAGATGCTTTTTGTTGTTGTTGTTGGTGAAAGCCTTGGAACTATATTAAAATGTTGGACATTATTATTATTTTCAAATAAGTGTATAGAATGATTCACTTCGTGGCATATGTAACACTGACAATGGTCTTAAGAGTCAGGTAAGATCAAAACCAGTTATTAAGCATGTGCTGTGTGCCAGATGCTATGGAGACAAAGATAAATAATATAACATTTTTTCTCTCAAGGACCTTATAATCTAGGCCACATAAGACTTGGACACAAGTATTATGATGCAGGTAATGCCCTGGAGAGTATGGAGGAAGGCCCAACAATGTCACAGTGGCTGGATCAGGAAAGGAGGCATGTGACTGGCGTTGCCCCATACCTGGTGTGAACTGGTTCCTTTTCCAGTTCTTGTTTGTCTTTTTTCATTGGAAAAGAACAGAATGACAAAGATCCTCTTAATTAACTCTAAACTATCCTTTGGGTTAGGAGAGATTTTGGCCCCTGGAGGTGGGAAAGGGAAAGAGCATTATTGCAGATGAAGGAACTCTACGTGAGAGAATTGCAGAGGCAGGGTGACAAAGGGTGTCGGAGGACGATGGCAAGCATTCTGTGAGAGTATAAAGTGCATGAAAGAGATTGGTCTGTGGTCAGCAAATGTTCAGAGAAAATCAATCTGTTCAGCCAAAATAAATGAATGAAATCCTGAAAGTAAGCTGGTTCATCGTGGGTCCTGGCAAGAGTTGTGGTTGGCCTTGTCTTCCCAGTGCCTAGCTAGTGTCTGGCATGAGGGAAGCAGGTCAATTTAATAGAATGAAATGAGCCATCTGTCCTTTGAAGTAAATGCAAAGGGACCATTCACTGAAAAATGATTACTAATCATACTGCAACTAGTACCATTAATGCTGATGACTCACATTTACTGCATATTTAACAGGTGCCCCATTCAAGTGAGCACATCATTGAATCATCTGGTTTCTTTCTCTTAGTGGCAGGTTTTATTAGTAAGTTCATTGTAAGCAAAACTGACACTTAGAGAAGGGAAGTGACCTATGGATTTTGAAACAGATATCTTCTTCTCTTTAAGTTATGTAGGTGTTTAGCTTCACCCATTTAAAAATTGTATAATATTAAAAGATAATGAGCCCTGGCTGGTGGCACAGTGGATAAGGTGCCGGCCAGCAAACCCAGGGGTCGCGGGTTCGGTTCCCCAGCCAGGGCACATAACCAAGTTGCAGGCCAGGTATCCAGTCGGGTCTGTGGCTGGAGGTGGGTGAGATGCAACCATGCATTGATGTCTCTCTACCTCTCTGCCTCTCTCCCTTCCCCTCTAAAAAAGAAAAAAGAAAAAAAAAAAGATAATGACATTGTGATACTGCTTTATTTTATTCTACAAGGTGCTCAAATTATTGTATTTATTTTAAAGTTGACCACAAAATTACATAAATATGATCTCAAATGTGATTTAAAATAGTACATATATCTGAAAGAAAATATACCATACTGTATTTCATTATATCTAAGATGGTATCAGAAGTATGATAAATTACAATTTCATATACCACTAAGAAATAAAATATTCTGCTAATTAAATTATGACATGCAACCAATTATAAAATATTTAGGGATGTTAAAATGTTAGAAAATGTCCATCTTTTTTCATTTTATTTTTTAAAGATTTCTATTTATTATTTTTAGAGAGAGGGGAAGGGAAAGAGGCAGAGAGGCAGAGAAACATCAATATATGGTTGCTTTTTACCTGTCTCTAGCTATGGATCTGGCTGGAGACCTGGCTTGCAACCTGGTTATATGCCCTGGCTGGGAATTGAACCAGCACTCTTTGGGATTCACAGGCCAGTGCCTTATCCACTGAGCCACCAGCCAAAGCCTAGAAAATGTCCATCTTATAATGAATGGAATATACTGGTATATAAGGTAGTGAAGTTATACATGATTTAAATTCTCTTTTATATACTATATGCATGTTTTTACAATAAAAAATATTGACATATATTACATTTATTCTTAGAAAAACTGTTAATTTTTTAAGAGTTGGAAATATTTAGAAAGTTCTCACAACTAGAAATACATAGATATACATTGTAGATAGTAGACATCAGTAATTCATACTATTACATTTTGAATTACATTCAATAACAGCCTTGTGATTGACATGTGTGGGAATAAATTCCCTAAAGCAGACTGATGTCACACAGTTTTAAAAGGGAAAGGGGATTTCCTGAAAAACATGGTAAAGGCATATTTAATTCCTACCGCTGCCTCATGCCAGAAACTTAATGAACACAAAACTCTCATTTGGAAATGTAAACTCTTATTTGCATTGAAACTTGGAAATGATTAACATCCCCAAACATAGTTTGTGAATTGGAACCATCCATCAAATATAGTGGAATTTAGATCAAATGGATGGAAGACATTGAAAACCAATGGCTGTCTCTCTGAGTTTGTGCAGAGTATAGATTCCTCTCAAAGTATAACAAGTGAGGGGCTTGATGGGTTTATCTAATGATTTTTTTTTTAACTTTGAAAAATAAGGAGTGAGGGTGTAGATAGGATGAGAAAAGTGAAAAATATGATTGTTGGACATGTACTGCTGACTAAAGTAAAACGTTAAGTCTCCAAATAAAGACTTTGTGATAAGATGCTGCCTTGCAAGCCACATGGACCTGCCTGGGGATTTGCTGCAGAAAGAGCTCCCCAGGATAGAAGACAGAGCAGATTCAGTAAGGAAGTGTTCATAGATGACAAACCAGTCAACACAGGTCAAACACCTGCCTGTTCAACTGAGCTTTAGAAAAAAGTAGGCCAGGTTAGAATGGCTAACGTGCAAAGATGAATGATCAGATCCAAAACAGGATTTTGGCACAGCTGCTGCAAAAACAAAAGGATTAAAAGAACATAAATTATATTGAAGGGTAGATGAAAGTACATTTTAGAAAAAAATGTAAACTTCCTAAGAAATAGAAGAACATTTCAGCCAAATATTTCTTTATACCCTCAGGGAATTAGAGAGACAAAGAGATATTTTGGAAAAAAAATTAATGAAATATATGACTAAAAGATATCATCTAATCACTTTGATCTCATTAACTTTTTAAATGAAAAAATATTGAAAAACAGTATTAGGAGATAGAAAAAGCATTGGCAAAGCTTAGGAAAGAGATTTGGAAAAAAATCAACACTGTTGCATAAATAGAAACTATTTACTACATTAAAAGCAACAGCAAAAATTAGCCTGGATATTACTCAAAGCATTTTGAACCTCAGAAATATCATATCAGTGACATTATATTCAGGTTTGAGGATGTCACAAAGGAAATTATAATTAGCTGATAGATTTAACAGATAAAGGAGATACCTGAGTTAGAAAACTTACAGAATTAGAAATATATTCAAACATAAAATAGAATAAAAACCTCTACAAATAAAAAAGCAAGAATTTCTAGAATGTAGGGATGGTATATTAATCCTAAAGAGAAAAAATGGTTAAACTTTAAGTATAATCTGGCCTTAGAGCTCTCTCATTGTACACACACACACACACACACACACACACATACACAAAGAAAATGCTAGCTAGCTAAGATGTTGGTTTTGTATAAATGCCACAAAATGCCATTTCAAGCAAGCAAGGACTCATAAAATAGAAACCCCTCTTGAATAATTGTGAAAAAGCCATAAATGAAGAAACTTTCTTAATGAATAAATCAAGACTCTCAAGATATATATCAAATATTAAGTATAGAAAGAGCCTTTTCTTTGAAAGAATTGTCAAGAAATATGGAATCAATTTAAACATGAGCCATAATTTGAACAACAATGGGATTATGATGACAAACTGAATGTAAATGTTAAAAACTTTGGCTACATAAAATTAAAATATGGTGCATAAATATCTGAGAGTGTAGGAAAATAATAGTAAAAGAGAATGTAGGTGGGGAAGTCTTATATTTCATTGCTGGAAATATTGCATAGCATAAATACTGCCAAACAGTTGAAAAAATCAAGAGCTAGAGCTTGTATTATAAATAGAATCACTAAGAAAACCCATAAGGATGAATAAAAACAAAGTAGATAAAGCACCATATAATAGAAAACAAAGAAAGTTTTAAGATACATGTAAGTGGTTTTAAGATCCAACTTACCTCTTATAACAAATTGCTATAATAAAATTTTCTTAAAAAATAAAACGTCCACCATGGTTTTAAAACAAACTACAACAAAAGCAAACAAATGATCCATATTGTCAGAATATAAAAACCCTGGAAAATACCTACATTTCAATTAGTACCAGAATATTCTACAGGGATTAAAAAGAATATAGATATCTATCAGCTATCTATTTATCTATCATCTATCTAATCTATCAACTAGTCCATTCATCTATTCATCTACCCATACATTGAATATATATAGATATATAGGTATATACAGTAATATGTAAATGTAGCTAAAATGTCTTACTTGAAAAGAATTAATTGCAGATAATTTTAATAGCATGAAATTGATTTAAAAAGCTTATAAATAAATTAAAACATCTGAAAGGATAACAAGAAGCTATTTGTATTAGTTATGTCTTGAGTAATGTAATCTATATTATATCTTTCTGACTGAATTTTAATCATTAGCATACCTTACTTTTATTTTTTAAAGGATTAAAAAAAATATTTCTATTTATTATTTTTAGAGAGGGGGGAAGAAAGGGAAGCAGAGAGTGAAATAAATATCAATGTATGGGTGCCTTTCACCTGCCTCCAGCTGGCTGGAGACCTGGTCTGCAACCTGGTTATGTGCCCTGGCTGGGAATTGAACCAGCGACCTTTGGGTTCATAGGCCGATGCCTTATCCACTGTGCCACTAGCCAGGGCCAATTTTCTGTTTAAAGGCTCTGAGATTTTGACCACCTCTGCAATTTTTATAGAATTACAAGCATTGAGATCTTACCATGGCATTTATCTTAAATGATTAAAATTTCTACAATAATTCCACAAACTCAACACTATTATTGTCTTTATATTAGAAATGAGGAAACTGAAGCTATAAGCGAATAAGTAATGTGCATTATCACTATTAAGGGAAAAACTAAATTTTGTCCGATTTCAAAACCCATTTTTTAATTCTATGCTATATTCCTCCTTCTGTACCTTTTATCAGAACTGGTAGGAAGTAAAAATATATCCATGGGTTTAAGTTGTAAAATTTTCAAAATTCAAACATGTGAAATTTAAAACATAAATGAAATAATTTTCAGAAGTGATAAGGCAGATGAACTTATTTAAATAAATAAGCAATTAATACTTGACAGTGAAAAGTTACTTGGAAATATAAGTGCTATTTTACTATTTAATATCACTTTCTATCTTAGCCAAAATTTGAACTCTGTATGATGAATTATGCATTACTTGAGCTAAATTTAATTGGGAAATCTCTAAAGAATTTACTTAATCCTGTTTTTCCAATTAGAGCTTTTACTTGTTTTGGGGAGAATTTGGTAGTGAGAGGAGATTCATAGAAAAGGAGTAAACAGGAAAGACTTCTCAAACCTACTTCACTAGGGAATATTTGGGAATTTATGGAGATACTACCATAAAAAGAAGAAGCAACAAGAAAAATAATTATTGACATTTCTTGAATGCTTACAACTTAGATTCTGTTTCAAGGATTTTACCTATGATAATTTGCTTAATCCTCACAAAACAAAAGCAAGAATAAACCTGATACAAAACCCTAGCAGTATGGCACTTTTATTTATTTATTTATTTTTCTGGTGGAAGTAGACTTGGCTTCATGGAAAACCAATCCATGGATCAATCATATACATGAGCCATCAGTAATTTGCTATGTGGAATTACAGAGTTACTTTAAATACAAAACTTTTCTAACACCATTTTAACTAAGATTGGATTAATAAAATATGGATTTAGATAGTACCTTTAAAAATTATCATTTTTAAATTAAAAATGATATACCTTAGGCTTCTCACATTTGTCTGTCAATGCTACTAAACTTAAAGATATCTGGCTACCTTTTAGAGAGGTAAGGTTAACTAGTAGCAGAATTCCTCTTTTACTTTTATTTTTGGAGGTGTTGTTAGAGTCATTTACTAGTTCTTTACTGAATGGGTGACTCAGGGTTTTCTTCTTTCCTTTCTATCTTTCTAGGTTCTTTGGCTGGTCTAACAACTGAATTAACTAACATATGGCAGAGTAACAAGAGAAAACAAATTTAATTTTTCACATATGGGAATCCCATTAAAGAATGAGTACTAAAGGCAGTCACATTCTCAGCTAAAGAATAGGACAGGGGCAATTCACAGGCGAGGAGGGCAATTCAGGAAGATAAGATGTTTGATAATTAGATGTTCCTTTGGCCACATAGGCAATTATTTCAGGTAAAAAGTTATCTCTGGTGATAGTTTCCTTTCTGGGCCAGGCCCCATTTCTAAATTCTTTCAGGTAGTTAAGGGAGAGGAAAATTTCCTCTTGATTCTATTGGGTCTAGATTGTCTTTAGCTCAAAATGATCCATATGCCAAAGTATACATTTTGGAGTGAAATATTCTGCTCCCCTTCAAATCATAGAATGCTTAAGTGGGAAGGAACACCTTATATATCAAATAGTTGTCTACCTTTCTTCTGTTTCTATTATCAATGCACAACAACCAAACCTGTATAGAATTTTTATAAAAATTTATTTGAGTCAAACAGAGAATACATCTGGAAACAAGATCCCAATAGAGTGAGACAAGTGCTTCCAAGAATGACAGTTTGCAGTTTCTTTTATACATTTCAAATTAAGGAAAGGACATAAGAAAGATTAAATTCCCTAAGGAAGATTAAATGAAGGTGGGGAAAAGCAGGGTGGGGCTTGACTTATGGGACTGTTGATATTATGTGCCTCCTTGTGTGTGATTATGTCTCCATGGTGTCTGAAAAAGAGGATTGCTCCAACATTTCAACACCATGTTAACACAGATGGACAAGAACAGGCAGGGCTTACTTAAGGCAAAGGTAAACCTTTTCATAGGCCTGGGCATGACTTACCACCACCAGGTCACCCTGTGATGTTCCTTTCTATAGAACCCCTTTTCATCAACATTGTATAGATGAGGAAGAGGGGATAAAGCAACAGCTAGAGAGTGGTAGTGACATGACTTTTGTTGTGCAACACTTTTTACTAATTCATTTCTTTTCTGCTATGATTGAATCGTCCACATGATTTTTGTTTTTTAAGATTTTGTTCATTATTTTTAGAGAAAAGGGCAGGGAGGGAGGAAGAAAGGGAGAGAGACATCAATGTACGGTTGCCTTTCACCTGCCTCCAGCTATGGACCTGGCTGGAGACCTGGCTTGAAACCTGGTTATGTGCCCTGACTAGGGATTGAACCAGTGACCTTTGGGCTCACAGGCTGATGCCATTCCACTGAGCCACCAGCCAGGACTGTCCACATGTTTTAATAATGTTTTGTTTTGGCTATTTTCTCAGATCATGTAGGTAAGTAGGAAAGTTAAGTTCTTGGCTATATGTCAATGAAAGTTGTAAATTGACTTCCCTTTAGCTTATCCCTTACTAATAATGTAGTTATTCTTTCAGAGAGAATAAATTGGCCATCTTCGTTCTTGTCTGAATATCAGAGTCTATTAGCTGGCAGCTAGCTTCATATGTATTCTTAAACTTTGTGTTTTTGCCCAATAATTCAATGAGTACAAAGTAATAAATACATCACAGACCACACCCTGTAAGATGCTAGGGCTTAATTTAATGACTTACACCATCTGTTTAATAATTCTCAAGAGTGGTATTGGGTCATCTCTTTAAGATACTGGAGAAGAAAGTAAGTACACCTGGCCAACAATTCTTAATAGGGGACAACCAGGGCAATTTCTTTCAATAAATACATAGTTTTTACTGATCACATGTGGAATATAATGCTAGACCATATGGAAAACCTGAAGAGGTAAAAGACGTGGTCTCTGCCTTTAAGGATTTCTGTGGTATTATGAGTCAGGGTGAAGTGTTAGTGTGGGTAGATCAGAAGAGGAATTTAGCAGGAAGATGAAGTAGATGACAAGCAAAAAATAAATAAATAAATAAATGTAAGTGAAGGTGAACTAGTTTCAAGTGGAAATTAACGGTTTATTGAGTTTTGCTTTGTTCTGGGCACTATTCTAAGCACTTCACTTGTATTAATACAGTTATATATATTATAAAATAACTTATTCTAGTTTATCATAATCCAATGATTTAGACACTACTATTACTCTCAATTTACAAAAGAAGAAACCTGGAAAGAGCAGTTGACTAGCTTAAAACCAGTTACCTGTAAGGTAAAAGAAGCAGATTTCTAATCCAGGCAGTATGGCTTCTGAAGCCACATGATAAATCAATAACTGCAGATGTCTGAATCCTGGGACTTGGTCTGTGACAAACATGATTATTTAGTTGACCCATAGACACAAATGTCTTGTTTCCTTAAATGCCACTATGGATTGCAATCCTACTGTCATTTTATTTAGTATTATAGATGCTTTTAAGAGCTCTACTGACTTCAGTGCAGGCAAACTTGAGAAATCAGGCATTTTAAAGAAGGGAATCATTATCCTCTTTATTAAGGATATATTGAAAGATATTTTAAAATATTTTAAATATTCTGTTTTAATATACATTTATTTTAGCAAAATATAGTTAATAAAATATAGCTGATTTAGGTACATTTAAATAATATAAAAATATATATATATTTTAAGATTTGATTTATTATTTCAAGAAAGTGAGGAAGGGAGAGAAGCAGAGAGGGAGAGAGGGAGAGAAACATCAATGTATGACTGCCTTTCACCTGCTTCTAGCCATGGACCTGACTGGAGACCTGGCTTACAATCTGGTTATGTGCCTTGGCTGGGGAATCAAACCAGCGACCTTTGGGTTCGCAGGCTGGCACCTTATCTACTGTGCTACCAGCCAGGGCTAAAATATATATTTTAAAAAAATCATTATAGAAAAAGAATAAAAATGACACTGCTCACTCTTCCTCCAGTCAGACTACCAATTAGGACCATCACACTCTTACTTACAGACTTTATGAAAAAGATGAAATTTCTAGTGATCCCTGGAGAATGGTGTGAATATATAGTAGACTTGGAGGAAAATGGTATATTAGATGAAGGGCAGAATCTAAGGTAAGAAGTCCTATGTGGCAATGGCAGTTTTGTTTTTGCTACTCAGTGAGACAATGTGCCACTTAAGTCATTCTTTCATTCTCTTTCCTAATAGCCTCATTCTTGCCATTGTTAGGAGAGGCATAAACTGATATTTTAAGTAGATAAATAATCTTCTAGCTACCCATTTTAGATCTTCTCCAAAAAATTTGAAAGTAACCACTGTAATAAAATCTATCCATCTCTTCCAAAAATCACAACCACTTTAGTTTGACTTTAGGTCCAATGATATCAAAGGCTGCTGATGGTTGAGATAATACCCAAGATAAACAATTACCTTCCAACTCATTCAGAAGGCATCGACTTCTTGAACAAGGTTGCCTGGTTTATATTCCAAAACCATGAGTCAGTGAAGTTTCAAGGATGTTAGAGAGAATCTTGGTGGCATTTTCCCCCTCTATACTTACTAGAACTCTTAGTCTATAAAAGTGTATCATTCCATACTTTGAAAGAGCTAAATATATATAGATCTTGGATAATGGTCCCAACATAATATGCAAGACACATTACTCTCTTGATCATATCAAAATATACTAGCAATATAATTCATGTATAGTTGAAAAACAATACAACACTTGGGGGAAAATCCAAATTGCTTCATAGTTTACTAATAAATATTACCCAATGCCTTTTGTCTTTTACTGTTAAAATGGTTATTTTAATCTCATATGGGCATGGCAACATGATGCGCCCTCTCTCATCAGGGAACTTTAGATGGGGCCATAACTCCTGATGGGGCTGGATTTGACCAATGACTTTTCATGACCATACTGCCAAAGCACTGACACCATCATCAGATTGAGTAACTAGAAGTTTTCCAAACAGGCTGATTGGGAGTTCGTGCAGTTCTTTGACAAACAACTTTGCACATTGACATCATTCCTAATACCAAGAGTAGATAAGTTTTGGAAGCTGGGTTGACCTAAGGCAATAGGATTGACCATTCGAACTAAATTGAACAGTCACTGAGTCATTTGGCCCACCAGTTCAAAGTATAAATAAATAAATATATTAAAACATAGTTTTAATTAATTGGTTATGTTTCAAAAGGCATTGAGAAATAGTTTGGCCCAATGAGGCAGGTATAAGAGAAACCATTTTGGATGCAAAAAGAGAAGCCTTGTTCTGGTAAGCCATGTAAAACAGGTAAGTCACTTCACTGTTCTGCATCCCAGTTTTCTTATCTACTAAATATTGAAATTATTACTGGATGATTTGTTTGATTAGAAAAGTTCAATGGAAAAACTTACTGGGATGTTTGAAAGTTACTTCTTTGAAACTGATTTAAATTCTTTTTAACATTTTCTATGATGAGTAAGAGTCCTTCCTTTAGAGTCCTCCTGCTCTACTCCCTTCTCACATAAACTATAAATAATAGCTATATAGTAAGTTATTTGAAAGAAAGGACCACACTTTAGTTATCATTATAGATCCCACTGTCTCACAAAGTAAATAGTTTTCAGTGATTTTAATTGAATGGAACTTTTACCCAAACTTGAATATCAAAAGGCAAATAGCTTTATGAGTCAGAATTATCCATTAGTTCAATTCCAAATCAAGGCTTTTGGGATCCTATTAAAGAGGCTGTCTGCTTAATTCATATAGTTATTCCACTGAAATAACCTCTCCTTACTATCATTTTTCAAGAATCCTTTTGACCCTTCAAAGCTGCCTAGTATCTCACCCACAACCAAAGCCATCAGAGTTTAGCTCAAGTTCAAAAGCCCTTCTCCTCTAAAATAAATGAGAAAACTACCTGGTCTCTACACTTCATCACCAAGGTCATTTGGTGTTGTTGGAAAGTAACCTAGTTTTTTAATCCAAAATGGGACACTGCTAAGGACTTTTATTTCTCTTTGTAGGAGTTCATAGGCCTATTGTGGCAACTTCCCAGTACCTTGCCTTTCTCTTTTTTTACTGCTAAGATAGAAATGTATACACCTGAGTTTTTAGCTTATTGGCTCTTTGCGTGTTGGGGAAACAACTCCAGTTTCCTGAAGGGATAAATATATAACTTTGAATTTCTGTGGTTAATTAGTTTCTTTGACCTTTTTTAAAGCTAATATTGAGAATGTTGCATACAGAATTTTAGCCAGATTCCAACCTGAAGTTTTTTTGGACTGAATTCTTCTTCCTTCATCAACCTGACAGTTGAAATTCAAAAGGCTATTTGTCACTTCCTAGTGTCATCACCAGCCCATGATGCTAGCCAGCTGTGAGACAGCTGCTGCATTCCATCCCAGAAATGACTGAAAATCAGCTATTAGTAAAGGACCACAATAGGAGGGCCTTTCAGCTACATATTAAGTCTCTCAGGAACAGAATCCTAATTTGTTGGGTTTAGGTTATTACTCAGGCTTGGACTACATGCACAAACCAGTTTAGGAATGAAACAGAGATTGAATTCAGTTTATTCTTTTTAAGTGACTGACTACATCCATTTTATTAGTTTTCCTTTCCCAATATGACTAGTTTTATTTCCTCTTCAAATTATTGTGTCTAAATAGACAGGGCCTTGGAATGAGATCACCGAGTCAACATTCCATTATGAATCTTTTTTGCCTGGAAGGAACAGAAAAGGGAGAGTAGAGGGGGGTGGGGAAAGGAGGTTGGGAATTAAGTGTGAAAACATCCCAGACAAGAGCAAACACTGGTGCCCAATGGCAGGACACATTTTCACTGCAGCTGTGTGGATCCAAGTACTTTCCTTATTTGGTTTGGGGATATTTAGTAAGGTCCACTTGACTTTACCAGAATAGCTTGTCTTATGTCCATTCCCGTGGTCAGTCTGTCCCTGGACTTCTTATAAAAAACCTTTCCAGAGACATGTACTAAAAAGCAATTTTTGCAAGCTTCCTTGGAGAAATATCCATACTGGTCTCTTCTTACACTGGTATTAAGTTACTAGGTATGAATGAAAATTTCCTTTCTCGCTGTTTCTCTCTGTTTTTCTTTTGAGCAGTCCTCAATTTAAACTTAATGTTATTATGTAAGAGGAAGAAAAAATGTACTTGAAGTAAAACCAAACAGGGTTCAATTCAAACCTGTTCACATTTTCTTTATATTTTTACAAATATATAAGTATATAGAGACCTATCCTGATTAACAGAGTAATTCCATAGTCCAACTCACTAACAGGCTAACATGTATTAATCAACCAATTGAATACACCTTTGCTCCCCTTAATGGGACTTGTATCTATATTTTAGAATTCAGAAGAACCCTGTCAAGAAGTGGCATTCATTAACAGGCAGAATTAAGGATAATATTATAGCCAATGGACACATGCATTGAACAGTATCACAAGCTTTTCGAATTAATGATACAACCCAGAGCTCAGATTCAAAATACCAGCTGTTGGAAAAGCATTTAATACCAAATGTTTTATACATTTGTGTCATGGAAAACAACCATCTGCTGCTTTTTCTTTTTCTGCAAACAGACTTTCTCCAAGTTAAATAGGGCAATGCCCAAACAGTGTTCCATGGATTCTGCAACCAGGTCATCTTTCTATCAAAACCCACATTAGTTGGTCTGAAAAGTGGTGTGATATTTCTACCTAGTTGCTTCTTTTCCAAAACCAGTTAATTGACAAAGAAGCTTCCCTCCCTCACAGATTTGGTGTCCAAGAACTCTAAAAAATTCTGCATCCAAAATCTGATCAGTGTGAGTTAGCCCTCAATGGGATGAATGAGATATGCCAGAAATGCTAGTCTCTTCCCAGGAGGGATTTTGTGTTACGTCAGAGGAAACTTGCAAAGTAGCTGGATTACTAGGGCATTTCTCAAAGGGCTACTTAAAGGCACCTCCTCATTGACCAAGAGCAGTAATACAGGCTTGACAATGAAAAGTGCAGTTACCTGATTTTTAAAAATCTAAATGCTACATTGGTGTAATGAGGGAGGGAGGGAGAGGCTGTGGGAGTTACACAAGCTACCCTTACCTTCACATCATTTTTCCTTGTGCATAGAGAAAGCTTCCTTCCTCAAAAGGTTCATTGGTTTTCTTGGTATAAACCTATTTTCATACTGAAACTACTGTTAGCATAAATGTAAGAGAGGCACATGTATCATTAGGATGCATACCATGAACAATTACAGGAAATTGCAATGGGAGCTAGATAGTAGGATAATATTTATGTAACATGCAAGCAATACCACATATTCTTTAGGAATGCATACATAAGCAGTAAAAGCATAAACACACACACATGGAAATGATACATAAAGTTAGGTAAGTAGCTAACTACCAGTTAGAGAAGGGAATAAGATAAGAAACTTGAGTAATCACTTTTACCTATGATATTTTATTTTTTATGCTGAGTGATGAATCAATGGATTCTGCAACATTATTTTTATAATTTTCTGTACATCTGAAACATCTCAACATTAAAAATGCATCTTCCAGGTGGGTAGCTGAGGATTTTAAACTTTGGGATAATATAGACCTAAACTTTAAGTCTGTGTTTTTGAGAAAGTCACTTAACAAAAGCTTAATTTCTTCAGTTTTGAAATAGAAATACAATGGTACTTAGCTTCTAGAATTGTTTTCTAGACTAAATGAATTAATTCATTTACAATGTTTAGCATACTGGTTAACATGCTGCACCCAAAATATATTATGTATATGCTTACACATAAAGTACATGTTATCTCGTATGGTTGTATATAGCATTTATAATTATGCCTTTTAAAACTGTCCATATGATTGTGGCTAAGTTGTTTAAACCTCTTGGAGTCTACTAGTTCATTATCTTGTAAAATGGAAAAAATTCAATTACTTATTTTGTTTTCATCATGGGATATTTTAAAGTAGTAAATGCAATAATGTGTTAAAACACTTTGAAGTATTTGAAATCACATAATTTTTTACTTAAACTATCATTCATTCATTTAACAATTTTTTGAGAGTCTATCGCAGTACCGGGCACTTTGCAAAATTCTGTGACTATAGTAATGATATATATACATGGTTTCTATCCTCACACCTTCTTAGGGTTCACAGTCTAGCAAAATGGATCAATAGTAGCTAAGTGTCTTAGTCAAGTTGAGTTGCTATAACAAAATACCATACTGTACATTAGGTGAATAAAACAACAGACATTTATTTCTCACAGTTCTAGAAGCTGGGAAGTCCAGCATCACTGGCATAATTAATTGGTGAAGGCCCTCTTCCTGACTTGTGGGTGACTGCCTTCTTATGTGTCCTTACATGGTGGAGAGAAGGGGTGAGGTGAGAGAAAACTCAGATGCTCCAGTCTCTTCCTTTTTTTATAAGTGCCCTAATCCTATCTTGGGAGCCCTACTCTCAGGACCTGATCTAAGCATAATTACCTCCAAATGCCCCATTTCTAAATACCATCATATTGCTAGTTAGGATTTCAACATATGAATTAGGGCAGAGATACAAATATGTAGTGCATAACACCACCCCCCCCCCCCCCAAAAAAAAAAAAATGGAGACAGAGAAAAATATATGTACTGAGGTTTTGTAGTAAAAAGGAGAAAGGTAAATAATGAGAGCTTGAAGCAGCATCCATTCTACTGAGTGAGAGAGGTGAAAAGTAGGTGTTGTGGGGATATGCTAGAGATGTAGGAGTGGACAGATAATTAGAACTTTGTACAATATGTTAAGAGTTTTGGTCAAAGAAGTCATGGAAGGATTTTATGTGTAAGCCTATATGATCAAGTCTATTTTGCAAGGTCATTTAAATGGTGGTGTAATGATCAGATTAGAAGGGAAAGAAAGGGGAAAGTTAAGTAAGCCAGTTAGAAAGGGTTTTCATTAGTCCAAGAAGAGACTCTAGTACTTTGGAATAGGGTGTAGGTGAGACAATATTAAAGAAAAATATATATATATATATTGAGGATTGAAGAATGAGTAATATGTTGGACTTGGGTTGGATGGAGGTGAGATAGGAAGAGAAGTTGTCTGCTTCATTGACTGATATTAAAGAGTCTAGCCTTTAAACAGAAAGTTGCATTTAAAGTCATTGGTCTTTTAAAGTATGACACCTTACTGAAAAATAAATGAATATATTCATTCAAAATATATTTGCACACAGAAGAGTACTAGTCATGTGATAGTAAACAATAGATGTAGACAGTATCTCTCTCCCAGTGCTTACACACTAATAAGGGAACACATAACTAAGCAAAATAATAGGTTTAAAAAAGAAACCCCACAAATTATAATAAGCCAGAATAATTTTCCTTCAGCTGCCATAACAGATTGCCATAAATGTGGCAGCTTAAACAACAGAAATTTGTCCTCTGATGCTTCTGAAACTCAATCAATTTCAGGGAGCTGAAAACAAGATGTCAGCAGAGCCGCACTCTCTTTGGAGGCTCTAGGAGGGAATCCATCCTTGCCTCTTTCATCTTCTAATGGTGGCTGGCCTTCTTTTGTTTGTGCCTACATACTTCCAGTTTCTGCCCCCCACATTCATAATGCGTGCTCCTCCTTCCTGGCAAAATCTTCCTCCTTCCTCTTATTAGGGTGCTTGTGATGGCATTTAGGGCACACCTGGAGAATTCAGGATAATCTCCCCATCTCAGCCTCTATCGATGTTTCTCTAGTAGGTCTCTCTTTCTCTCTCTCACTCTATCTCCCCTCTGGCTCTTCCTCTCCCTCCCATGTTCCCTCCTTCCCTTCCTCTTTCTCTAAAATCAATAAATATATCCGTGGGTGGGGATTTAAAAAAAAATCAGTTTGGTTACATTTCCATGCATTACATACATTACATATATGTTTTGCTAGCAATGATGTAGCCAGAACCTTTTTCTGGATCCCAAGGTGAGGTGGGATGGGGAGCATATACTTACTAGTCATCAGATGTTCTTAAATGATCTTAGAATGGGAGTGGTCCAAGACACCACATCTTCCTCCCCCACTATTTTTTCCTCCACATGCAGCATCTCCCAACAGTGGGACATTCCATCCTTTGTCTTATCTAGAATTTGGTTATTTTCCCCAGGTAAGTGGACAAGCAGGGGTCTGGCTGGAGAAGAGGCTTCAGAGCACTGAAAACTCCAGACTCCACTCCCTACCAAGCTTCATTTCTATGCTCTCCTGTCTCAAGTTAGAAATGTCAGGGTTTGAATATTAGCCCAGACATTTATTCCTCAGACAGCCCAATCACTAGCTTCTTGTCTTCTTTGTAAAGATAAGATTTAAAATATGCTTGAAGTATACGGGGCAGCTGTTATAATTAGAAGACAAGGAAGAAATAGAATTCATGCTTTCACTCAGCTGTATTATGCTGTTAAGAAGTGAGAATTTGTTGAGTGGAGAAGTGTAGCAGAGAAGGAAGTTCTGTTTCCCTTGCCCACTTATTCCTAGGATTTGGACTTGAACAGCCCAGTGATTTGTAAGCACCAGCCTCTATGCTCCTTGAGATGACATTGAAAGTTCCTGTCAGGGCCCCTGGTGGTCACTTCCCCATGAGAATAAGAACATATATTTTTAGGAAAGGTGAAGGCCAAGGTAATATTTTAGCAAAATGATTGGGGGAAAAAAAGGGCATGTCACATTTCCAAAAATTTCCCCTGCAAAAACATGACTTGGTTCTGAAAGTTAAAACAAGTAGTAGGTCAAAAGTCCATTGTTGCAGCCACTAGGCAAAAATCAGGCTTGACAATGATGTTCATGAGACCATGATGTGGCTGTGCCCAGAGAGGTCCAATTAGGAGATGCAATGAAGAGTCAGCTGTCCCATGGGGAGAAATCCCAACCTGCTTGCAGCTGAGGCAGTTGGGAAGCACTTCTAGTTTTAAGTGAGCTTAGCAACTCGGCCATCCTCAGTGAAAGATAACAATAACCCCAAGAAGAGTACTGATGACAAACTTAACTATCTTACCCACAAGCTGGCCACAAGAGGATCATCATTTATATTTTGGATGCTTTTATTTTTCCAAGTATAATTTCAGTTTAGGGAAACTATGATCATGGAGAAAGTGTCTGTGTAACTTGCTCCTGCAATGGTAGGACCCTTATCTAAACAGGATACATTGGGACTAGACTAGAACAGTCTGTGTTCTCCCAAGGTTTGCTCTTACTTACT
The DNA here is from genome assembly GCA_004026585.1 of Noctilio leporinus. Taxonomy (NCBI): domain Eukaryota; kingdom Metazoa; phylum Chordata; class Mammalia; order Chiroptera; family Noctilionidae; genus Noctilio; species Noctilio leporinus. Next base: position 1,209,070 of record PVIW01000005.1, on the reverse strand, counting down.
GGATGGAGTGGCAAGAGAGGGTGAGTGGTGTTTAGAACCATAATAATAATGGGAGACTGGAGTGTAAAGATGAGCGTGACTTTCCTCTGTTGAAGAGGGTTCTAAAATGCATTGCTGCCATTCTGATTCTGACGTAATGGCTGCATGTTCTGGTTATAAGCAGAGATGTAACTTTCCAATTATTAGCTGGTGAAGCTGAAAGCCCCTAGTTTTTCTACAAAATTTTTATTTTATTGTCATTTAAAAAAATGTCTTTATTTCAAAATGTTATTGAATTTATTGAGGTGACATTCATTAATAAAATTGTATAGGTTTCAGGTGTATAATTCTATTATACATCATCAGTATATTGTGTTGTGTGTTCATCACCCAAGTCACATCTCCTTCCATCACTGTTTGTTGCTCCTTTACCATTTTCTAACCCCTCCAAATGTTAATCACCATGTTATTGTCTGTGTCCATGGGTTATTTTTTGTTTTTTCTTAACCCCTTTTCCTTTTTCACCTTCCACAGCACTGTAAAGAAGAATTTGGGTCAATCAAGATGATAGCAAAAGAAAAAAAAGATGATAGCAATTTTCAAAATATAACGAGGGACACGGAAACAAAGAACAGAATGATGGTGACCAGAGGGGTGAGGGAGGGATGAGGCGGGGAAAGAAGAGGAAGCAACTAATATGAATGATCCATAAATATGGACAATGAGGTGTGGATTGACTGTGGGAGAGGGGATGGGATAGGTGAGGCAGGGGAGAGCAATGGGGAAAAAAATGGGACAACTGTAATACAACAACATAAATTAATTTAAAAAACAAATAAATACAGAAAAAAGTACCTACAAAACCTCCTCCCATATATCCAGGGCCTATGAGTCAGGTTGAATATTCCTCAAGCTCTTAATGTCTGTCTTAATGTTGCTTTTCATTGCTCAGTTAGCTTCTCCTTGGGAAGAAGACAGGATGACCAGAACAAAGAAAGTGACATGACACTAAGGGGTTATCAGAACCAAAACTGTTATCCCTCATTGCTCTACTTCAAAGGCTTGCTTCTTGTTGGCTTCTCCTTCATTCCCAGAGAGAGCCCTTCAAAAGCTCCTCAGATTCTAGTTTTGACTGTGGCTTCACTTCGAGAGTGACCTGTCAAAAGCCAGTGGAGTAAATGCAAGTGAAATGGAGCAGACACTGGAAACTGCAAGGAGAGCAGAGGCTGCACTTCATTACATGACCAGATTCTGACAAGGAAAAGCCAGAAGGTCAGGAATCTGAGCTGCCCTGGTAACTTGGCAGCTAGACCTCAGGCCATGAGGCAAGACAGCAAAGTCCAGGGCAGACTGCCTTTCACTGGAGCTCAAGGCCAATTGAATTATACTGAAATCTGAGGTGGAAAAGACAAAACCAGGTCAGCTACTCCATTTACCAGGGGCAGGGAAGGAATAGAGTATTCTCTGAGATTTCCTCTCCAGCATTACTCAAGGCCAGGCAGCATCTTGTTTCAGTAACTTTTTTTTTAAAAAAAGATTTTATATATTATTTCCAGAGAGAGGGGAAGGGAGTGAGGCAGAGAGGGAGAGAGACATCAAAGTGTGGTTGCCTTTCACCTGCCTCCAGCTTTGGACCTGGCTGGAGACCTGGCTTACAACCTGGTTATGTGCCCTGGCTGGGAATTGAACCAGCAACCTTTGGGTTGGCAGGCTGGCACCTTATCCACTGTGCTACCAGCCAGGGATTGTTTCAGTAACTCTTGGAGGAGAAAAGTCACAGCCAACCAGAAAGCTTGTCATTCAGGAGCCAATTTCCTAGGTCAGTTGTGCCTCTTGACCTCTATGTTCTTAAATCATAACTAGCAGCTTGCCCTTATTATGTAATGTTTGCACTTTTCAAAATTTTCAAATACTTACTTTTTATTTTCAGGCATCTTTATGTCCTGGGTCAAGCCATTAATGAATGAGGAAATATTTCCTGAAATGTAGATGCCCCTGTGTTAGATATTGGGCAGGGAACACAAAAATTAGGGCCGGTAGGCTCACCTCATGCTGCTGGAGAAAATGGGCTCTAGTAGCTTTGTGAGAAAAAGATTTCAGGGACACACATGTGGGAGATGGTTAAATGTAGTGACAAGATTTATTGGGGAGAAAAGAAATAATATACCCATGGAGAGCACAGACTTTCATAGCAACTGCCCTGAGGTCCTTGCTAATCTTCCATATATTTACTTGATTTCAGAAACAAGCAGGCTGTCTTTAACCTATCCCACCTTTTCCTTGGGTTTTTCTGGGGCTGGGCTGGGCCCTCCCTCTATCCAATCCCCTTCCTGGATTTTTCAGGGTTTTATCCTATTCAATTCTTTTCCCAGATTTTCTGAGGCTAAACTCCTCCCCTTTATAATTGCCATTTTGGCTCCTTCTGTGCTTGCCTTAAAAGTTCTGCTTTGTTATCTGGCTTCTACTGAGCAAGCACCCAGCAAAAGAATAGCACCCTTTTGACAGAAGGCCTGGCTATGCCCTGGGGTGCCTGTGAAGCTGTAGCTTCCAGACTTAACCAGGCTGATGGTTTAGCTTCCTTCTCTATTGTTAATACCTAACTAGCAACCTATGCTGATACTCAGAAGGGCTTTTCCCTGTGCTCTGATTGGTAGAGGTCATTGTTGTTGCCCCTTATCATTACCACATAAGGTAATTGAGAATAAATACTCATTAGATGGGGTGGTAATTATTTTAGGAGCCCAGATTACTGAACTGATTAAATTAATATTAACTCACTGAGGTGCAATAAGGCTTCCTTTTAACCACTGAATTGGCTATTTTTCAAGTGCATGTACAAACGACTTTAATTCTTCACTCCTTTTTATGACATAAAAAATGGAATAAGAAAATCATTTAGCTAACACAAATCTTAACAACTAAGTAGTTTCTTTGGGGTGGGAGTACTGGGAGAGAGTAGGCTGGGGGAACTGAATCAACTCAACTGACCAAACATAAGAGGTCTTTGGAATATAAATTATGCTTTTCCCTGTCACTATTATCAAAACCATCTTACTCATTATGCTTTAAGGTCTTCATTTCTTGGAATAGTGTCTTACTCATCTTAATGTATCATGTTGCATCTAGTATGTTGCTTGCCTTGTAGGGGCCAATCCACAAATATGGGAGAAAGATTTTTGGGCCTCTGGGCATACTGTTCCCCTTCCCGAAAGCCTCTCCCAACATCACCCCTCTCTTACTTATGACACTTTTTCTGGACTAATTTATACTCAGCTTTAGACACCAGGTCCTCTAGAAGCCTTGCTTGATCCTCTCCTGATGTGTTGGCTGGGTGTTCTACCCAGCTCCAATAGTATCTCCTCATTTTCCCTGTCAAGGTACTTACTTCCATCACTGAATTGTCTGTCTTCCCCTGCTGCATCATAAACTTGAGGGCAGTAACATGGTCTTGAGTTTACATGGCCAACGCAATGCCTGGCCCAGTGTGGAAACTCAATAAATACATACTGTTTTAATGAATGAATACATGAAAGTGAACAAATAATGAGGGTGTCATGAAGACACAAATGTACTGTTTTGGCTGAACTTTGAGCTCCTTTTCCATCCCACACATTGGCCCCTTCTTTTGGCAATGAAGTTTCTTTCATTTACATCCACCTGGGAGGTCTCACTGGAGTGATTTACAAGGAAGAAGTGTGATGATCAGTGTGTTTATTGGACCATTTTCTCCCACTGTTCTGTTACTTCACAGAAATGAAAGACTGGGTAGGTTACAACTTACCAAAGTCTTCCCACTGTGACTCTCTTTCATTTCAAGCCAGTTGACAAATGCATATTGACTTTTCTCAGTGCATGTTCACTGCTGCACTTGGCTTAACAAAATCTTTACAACCACCCTCTGATTAGATTTCCCCAACTGTTTCCCCAACCTACGTGCAAGGGAGCTGAGTTATGTAATGTGCAGGAGGTCAGGCCAGGCTAGTGACATAGATCATTTTTGAACTGGAAGCCTCTGGGTTTACATGCTACGGCAGGCTGCTGTTCTCCCAGCTGCCTTGGAGGTCTCAGTTCATTATCTCTTGTCAGTAAGAAATGAATTGGGTAAAATGTCTCCTAAATTTGGATTTCTATTGCTTTCTTGGAAAATAAATACTAGCTCTTTATAACTCCTCATTTATTAGCCAAGCCAGCCTACTGAGTGACTTAGAAAAATTTTGGAACCAGCTGCTGTGTTCACAGTGGTCACAAACAGGAGAAAAGAAAATTATTCACCATGTCAACTTTGATTTCCTTTTACCTGCTCTCCACCATCACCCCTATGCATATCTCCCCAAAGGCATGCCCACTTCTCAGAGCTTTTAGGATATTAGAATGCTCTTTTCACTGGAATGTCTAAAGTTTAATTTTACCTTCTGCTAGGCTTTACACTTCATCACAATAGGCACCTTGCCTCTCCAAACTCCTCATCCATCTTCTTTCCCAAGATTTCTGAAATTCCAGGGACAAAGCTTTCCTTTAGCAATGAATAAGTTTTGAGCCACAAATATCTAGGGACAAGATGCCAGTTGATTTAATTGGATATACATCCATTTTTGTCCCTGAATTGATGGTTTCATAGTGAACAAAGAATCTAGAAATATGAGGTATTGGTTATTTTCTACAGTAGGGAAGAAAAGAATTAAGTCAGAGGCTGGAGGTACTCAGAGAAGTTATCATACTTAAGGTTTTCCCACAGATAGCTTTCTCAAAATAGTGTTCATCCCTGTACCTCCTTGGAGGTCATGGGAGTCCTTATATTCCTCTTGTAGGAACAGGGACACAAGGAACAATAGCACAAGTGGCCAATTAACAGTGCACACCCAAGGGTAACCAATGTCTTTTCACTTTGGGATTATACAACAATTGAGGAAACAAAAAGCAGGACCCACTCATGGTCTTTATCTATTTTTGACATAAGTATTTCAGTTGCAGGCAATACTCTTTAGTGGGCTAAGTAGGGCTTCTCCAGGACAACATGACTTATTCATCTTTGTCTTCCAGAAGCTAGCCCTATGCCTGGTGTTTCTTATGTGCTTGGTAAATACTTGCTGGTTTTAGGTTCATGTTTATTGATATTCTTTGTATTTAATTTAAATAGGGCCCCTACATTTTTCACATCAAATTTGTAAATGGAAGGGTGTTTCTTGAAATCTTTGTGAGTTATTTTGCCTTTTTATTTGGAACAGGCTTCTTATTTATGAGCTCTTTATTTTTCCCTCAAAAAATTAAATAATGTATGTGAAAGGACCTGAACATCTCCAGAGATAAGTGCTATATTTAAGCTATTATCTATTATCTATTATCTAAGAATGACTATTGCCATTCTTACTATTTTGTAAAGGCTGACAACAAAGTGTCTTATTTCATTAAATTCAGTATGACTACATGTCTTGATTCACCTGAGATGATCCTATTTATCCCTCTTGGCCTGATATAATTATTGATAGTATCTTCTATTCACTATCTGAAGTGTCCTAGTTTGGACAATTGTTGAGAGTTTAGCTAAGAACTTCATGACATCATTGCCTGCGCACCTGTTTTGTTTATCCAGGGACCTTAAATTGACACTAGCCCCCTCATGCAAGGGCTTGCCCTAGATAACAGTATGCTGAGTCACAAGCAAATGTAAGTCACTGATATGACTTCAATAATAGCCTTTGTGATAAACTACCTCCCAGAGCCTATATACTTTAAGCACCTCTTAGATAAGACCCACGAAGAGCTATTCCAAACCCTGCTCATTCTGTTTCAATTGGCTAATCTAGTCCTAGCCTGGGAAACCTAGAATACTCCAACATAGACCCTATCTGCTCCAGGTTCTTCATCTGTCTGATCTCTGCCTTTACCTCTTTGTCTAGATCCTTGAGGTATGCCATTTACTTCCTCTAGGACCTGTGAGTGATGTAAAAATCCTCTATTTCAAATTCATTTGTGATTTTTTATTGAACTGGAACTCATCACTGGTACTCTGTTCTCCACTTAAATTAACATGCTAATTTAACAATGTCATAACAACAATAAATTCTATAATCTCTATAAACTGTATGGAGTCAGGTAACCTAGATGGTAGACTCAGCTTGCATATCTCTGACCTCAGACTAGATATTTACTAACTCTCTGATCTCAGAATGATGAGTCCCATCATCTTAGCTAAAGCACTCTTCCCTTGCTTTACTCTAGTACTTGTTATCTTACATCACGTTTCATCTTCCTTAGTCACATATTTTATATCATCATTTTATCTTACTCGTAACTATTTAGTACATAAACTCTTACTATTTGCTTGAGTGTTTACCATCTTTCCTCTCACACCTTACACCTCTGATGCACATAAATGTAATCTTTAAGCATGGACTTTGTCTAATTCTCATTTATAATCCTAGTACCTACATATATACTAGATACTAAAAAAAAGTCAAGACTATTTTTATTGATTGATTTATTTTAAAATTTTATTTATTTTTGTAAAAGAGATCTTATTCATTATTTTTAGAGAGAAGGGCAAGGAGGGAGGAAGAAAGGAGAGAAACATCCATGTATGGTTGCCTTTCACCTGCCTCCAGCTACACCTGGCTGGAGACCTGGCTTACAAACTGGTCATGTGCCCTGGCTGGGAATTGAACCAGCAACCTTTGGGTTCACAGGCTGACACCTATCCACTGAGCCACCAGCCAGGACCTCAAGACTATTTTTAAATGCTGTGGACGAAATAGGGGATTTTATGAGAAGTAATGTTGCAGGGTGATTTGATCATAAATTTCTAACTGGGTAGGTCATTGTGGATAGTCACACCCCAGGCATAAAATACTTCTTTCGTAAAAGGCTTAACTTTGCCTTAAGCAAGCCCTGCCTATTGTTTCTGTGTAGATCTAGGTTAACACATTTTGAAATAAGTGAAATAACCTTAAGAGAGCAAATAATTTTGATAATCATTCTATAATCCAATTACCCACCTTGCTTTCTCTCCCTTTAATCTCACATGCATAAAAGAAACTGCAAAACTTGTTCTTGAGAGGATTTGAGATCTTGCTCCCAGAATATATCAGTTTTGACTCAAATAAACTCATAAACATTCTCTACAGGTTTGATCTTTTCTTACATCAACAATGCTATTGGGGAGAATATCATTTATACTTCTATATCAAGGTTTTTGGAAGTATTTCCTCTTAGAAAAGTAGATGTTATAATATTGACCAATGGGATGGTTAATTTTCTGTGTCAACTTGACTAGGCTATAGAATACCCAGATAGTAGTTAAGATATTATTTCAGGGTGTGTCTGTGAATATTTCTGGGTGTGTCTGAGTGTGTGTGTGTCTAGGTGTGTTTCTGAAAGGGATTATCATTTGACTTGGTAGAGTGGGTAAGATCACCCTCACCAAAGTTTGTGGGCTTTATCCAATCCATTAGGGACCTAAATAAGACAGAAAGGTAGTGGAGGGGCAAACTTGTTCTGTTTTTGAGCTGGGACATCCATCTTCTGCTCTCAAAGATCAGTGCTCCTGGCCCTGCACCTTCAGACTATGACTGAGACTTTATACCATTTGTTCTGCTGGTTCTCAGGCCTTCAGGTTTAGATTGGAACCACTGGCTTTCTTGGGCCTCCAACTTGGACAGATCATGGGACTTCTCAGGCTCTATAACTACGAGTCAATCCCTCATAATAAATCTGTTTCTATATATTTATATAAATATTTCATAGGTTCTGTTTCTCTGGAGAACCCTGACCGATACAACCAACATTGGACTAATGATAAAATGAAGATAGTTACTTTGATAAGCTATGATTTAGCTAAACCCTCATGGTTATTATGGGTTTTAAAATCACAGGTTAATTTTTATTTTTTTCTCATGTAGGAGCACATATGCTGTTGTTCAGGGCTACAGCGGACCATTTGAGGTCATCAAAGCCCAATAAGAGACAAACAGGAGTTTGTAGCAAAGAAAGGGCGGGCTTATTTTTGGGAAGTGGTTCATGCCCAGAGACTCAGGTTATGTTTGAAGACCTGTTTCCCAATGGCTTCCATAGGATAGGTTGCATAGGGGAAAAATCATTAATCATAGTGACTAAGGTAGTGAGGGTTATGGTCAGGGTCCTGGTCTCTACTGACTGGTTGGTGCTAAGGGAGGAGTAGTTGATCAGTGCATCTGGTCCTGATGTCAGCCACAGTATCACTTTGTCTGATTTTGCCACTTTTCTTGGTCTAGAGCTGAAACACAACTAAGGCCTAGGTGTTATCTTTAGCTTAACCAAAACTCTGTCTCTGTGGTCAGCAGACATGCAGCTTTGTTCCTAAGATTATTTGATGTCAACCAGAACCTCATTGTCTTGAAGGCTTAATGCGTAAGGGAGTGGTGTGCATGGGAGAAAGAGGCAGATGAGCTAGGGTGCTAGATGAGGCCAGAATGAATCAAAAGGAAAGAAAGGAGAAAAGGTCATACTAAAGAAATGAAGTTTCTGTGTGGTTACACCATGTGGGGAAATGGGTAAAAGCTAAGGAGATAGCCTGAGCTTTGAAATACCACACATCTTTATAATTGTTGTTGTTATTCTATGGAATTCTTGAGTCCAGACTTCCCCAGATTTTAAATAGGAAGAGCAATGTCATTTTTACTTACTCCAAAATTACAATGATATCCAGCTCAAGTAGAAGACTAGCATCCTTCATGATATCCCCTAGTTATTTCCCAGAGTGCTCAAGAAAGAGATTGGCTTGTATTTACTAGGAAACCTTATAACTGCCACAAAATTGTGGTGATTGCCATGCTCTTACCCAAAATGTCTAAGAAGCAGCTTGTGGAAGACTCATTATCTTTGGGAAAAATTTAATGGCAATCCTGCAATAGGGTTAATGTATTAGTGTTCCCTACTCACAATTGAATCCCATTTTCCATTATTCATGCTTTTGCTTTATTCCCTTCCACATTGACTCTGGGTTCAACCTTATGACTTGTTTTGGCCAAAAGAATACCAGAAAACACGATTCATATGGAAGATTAATAAGTGATTGTACCAGTGTTGAATATTCAATGTCTTGTCCTATTGCAATATTCTTTTTTGAAACCAGTTGCCATTAAAAACATGTTGCTACCTCGAGCATATCATGCTGCAAGAATGCCCAAGCCACATACAGAGGAACCTGGGAAATAGTTGGAACCACAGGTCCAACACATGGCTCCTGTTCAACCATTCCTCACCATTTGAGCCTTCCAACTGATGGCCCCATATATTGGGAAGCAGAGATAAGCCATTCTTCTGTGCCTGCCAGAATCCCTGACTCTCTGAATAATAGGCAAATAAAATAATTTCTTTTTTAAGCCACTAAGTTTTGGCTGGTGGTTTGCTGGGCAGCAAACTGAAATAAAACCACTCCCTTCAGAAATCCACAGTAGTGCTGGGCCATTAACCAGATCCAACCTTACAAGTTACTCTATTTTCTTGCCATACTAGTTGGTTCAGAGTTGGGTGTATGACCCAATTTGTACTGATGAGAGAAGGCTTTTGTCTCAACTACTTGGAAGAAAACAATGAAGTCTTTCCACTTATGGAACTAGGAAGGGACATCCCTTGAGTTAATGTATATCCCCACTTTGGAGAAGATCTGACTAAGGTTATGCCAACACAAAGGAGGGCAAGATTAAGAAATGGAAAGAGAAAGGAGGAAAGAGACAGAGCCTAATGCCATTGTCTGAGTTCAAGTTTCCACTCTGTGGAAGTAAATTTTGATTTACAAAGGCAAATGATTTTTGGTTTTACTTCCAATTTGAAGCCAAAGATACATCTCAGTGAAGTTTAAGCAGCAATACCAAACCTTCCTCTACCCTAGACCTGCAGAGAACTATAGATGGGGATAACTGAATAAGAGGACCAGCAGAGATTTTAATTTATTTTGGCATCTAACATGCCAAGAAACACCAACATTTTATCACAATTGTCTTTGGCACCTCTGCTAGTCTCTATATCAATTCCTCATGATATAGTCAGAGGGAACATTTCAAAATGCAAATCTGATTTTATCACTAGCTCTTCAGTGACTCCTCAAGGCTTGTGGGACAAGTCTAAACACCTTAGCTTATCGTGCTTACAAATCCCTTTTGTTCTCATTTCTGTTTATCTCACCAGCTGCCTGCAGTTCTAGATTTTCTTTTACCTGTCATCTGCCCTACCTTCTTTCCCTTTACCCAGACACTTATGTTTGATTCTAAGTCTTAATGCCACTATGTCCCTTAACTCTTCACAACTATGTTCCATGTTCCCTGATCTATGCTCTCATATTACAACACTCAGACAATGGAAGACACAACTATAACACAGTATTCTATCTCAGCAATTACTATACTGTACATCATTTTGGTCAGGGACCATAAGTGTCCCTGATGTGGTGCTCAGCCTACATTGCTGAATAAATGACTAAATGAATGAATAAATATACCTGTGCATCATTTTGGATCCCATTTTTCAAACATTTTACACTAACTTTTACTATTAGCTCTTCATGCTAATACTGCGATTTTTGAAGACCAGAGTAGATGTAAGTGCAGGAGCCCATATTCTCTTTTTATAAATTTCTGTAGAGGAGAAAACTGATTTTTATCTCCCCAGGAGGTAGGGAGTAGTTTGGAATGAATGTTCAGACTCACATTCCTGTCTGGCTATTCTCAACAGATGAGGAGTCATGAATATGAATGGTGAAAACTCCACTTCCTGTGGGCCACATTTCTCTAGGGTGGGCACTACTCATGAATAAAAGTGTCTCTCTGGCTTGACCTCTTAGATTAACATGTACTCAGACCCAGAAGGTGCTTCTGCATTTTAGTTCTTTCCTTTTCTCCAGATCCCTAGGCATTAAGCTTTTTTGGGGGGTGGAAGCATGAACTGCTTTTTTCTTTTCTTTTCTTCTTTCCTTTCTTTTCTTTTCTTTTCTTTTCTCTCTCTCTTTCTTTCTTTCTTTCTCTCTTTCTTTCTTTCTCTCTTTCTCTCTTTCTTTCTTTCTTTCTTTCTTTCTTTCTTTCTTTCTTTCTTTCTTTCTTTCTTTCTTTCTTTCTTTCTTCCTTTCTTCCTTCCTTCCTTCCTTCCTTCCTTCCTTCCTTCCTTCCTTCCTTCCTTCCTTCCTTTTTCTTTCTTTCTTTCTTTCTTTCTTTCTTTCTTTCTTTCTTTCTTTCTTTCTTTCTTTCTTTCTTTCTTTCTTTCTTTCTTTCTTTCTTTCTTTCTTTCTTTCTTTCCCTCCCTCTCTCTCTCTGTCTCTTCCTTCCTTCCTTCCTTCCCTCCTTCCTTTCTTCCTTTCTTTCTTCTTTCTTTCCTTTTCCTTCCTTCCTTCCTTTCTGTCTTTTTTTTCCTTTTTTGCATGGGGCTAGATCATTCAAATGGAGCCAACTATCTTTAATTCAGTGTGTAGTGAATCAAAATGTGCCACCTCAAACATATGCCCAAGTCATAATGTCCAAAATAAGTGAATGTGACCTTATTTTGGAAAAAGGTTTTTATAAGAGTAAGGCACAGGAAGATTTGAGATGAGATATGGAAGAGAAGGCCATGGAAGCACAGAGGCAGAGATTAGAGTTTCCTCCCAGAAGCCACGGAATGTCTGGAGCCACCAGAGACTGAAAGAGGCAAGGGTCACATCTCACCTGGAAACTTTTGAGCAATTGTGGCCCTCTCAACACCTTGATTTTGAATTTCTGGTCTCCAGAATTATGAGAGATTGACTATGTTGCTGTAAGCCCTTGGGTTTGTAGTTATTTTTTACAGTAGTTTTAGGGAACTAGTACACAGGTGAAGGTGGAAAAAAAATAACTCTCTCCTGTTTTAGTCTAGCAGTTATGTAAGAGCCCTGACCTGGCACATTATGAAGCTTATACTCAGATCCTTATTTGGCAATTTGTCTTTATGTACATCTACTAGCCAGAACCCTGAAGCCAGGGGTGTGAGTGGTTGGATTGAGGAATCAATGCCAAGTCTGAATTTCTAGAGAAAATTTCTGGACAAGGATCTTAGAGTTCTGGCTCTTTCATGGGTCTCAGCCATAGCATGGAAAGGTTGGCTCCTGAAGGAAACTGACTCTACTTACCTAGATTCTGTCTTTCCTGTGAGATCTTCCAGTATCAGGTCCTATCTTTTTTCATCAACATATCCTAGATTATTATAGCCTAAATAATGTTGACTTCCTTAAAAATCCATGGCATTAATCAGCTGTATATCTTATTTGGTACTTAAAATCAATCATATATGACTTCAATTATTATGGCCTGACTCCCAAGCAATACCATGAGTCAACTGAGGGAAAATAATAACTAATTTTGTATCTTGAGTTTCTAGCTCAATGCAAAAATAACATTAAGCATGTATGTAAAGAAATGGGCAATGCATTTTCACTATGTTGACAATGCATAGTCCAATGCCTAATACTCAATAAATGATAAAATGGGGAAAAAAACACTTTTATTCTTAACTTTTGAACTTTACTATAATAGCATTTTTTCTTGCCAAATAAGATTTGCCTTTTGCTAATGGACTTTACCAACATCAACCACAACAGCCAGCATTTAATTAAGTAGGAACGTTTGAAATCTTTCTCTGGGATTGATAGAAAGACACTGGGAAAAAGATTTCTTCACCTGTGCTAAATTTAAGCTGATGGGTGCTCCATTCACTGCCACTTGGAGAAGGCTTCTCTGTAGTAGGAAATTATGCAACCAACCAACAAAAAGAAACAGAGTCAGATGGAGGTTATTAGGTGGATGGAAGGTAAGAAAGACCTGATAGCATTGTGATTCCAGGTTTCAGTTCCAGAACCTGAGGTTCTTGTTCCTGGGGTACTTTTCCTGATTTTTTTAATTGCCTTGATTTACTTCCTGGTTATATGCCCCAGTACATTTCCTTCCATAAAACTTAATGTAGTTTTACATGTGTTTTTGTTACTTTCAACTAAAACAGACTTAGGAGCCTCAAAATTAAAAATACTTTCAACCCTGGCTGGTAGCACAGTGGTTAAGGCACCGGCCTGCGAACCCGAAGGTCGCAGGTTTGATTCCCCAGCCAGGGCCCATAACCAGGTTGCAAACCAGGTCTCCAGTCAGGTTTGTGCCTGGAGGCAGGTGAAAAGCAACCATACATTGATGTCTCTCTCGCTCTCTTTCTCTCTCCCTTCCCCTCTTTCTAAAAACAATGAAATAAAATCTCTTAAAAAAAAAAAATACTTTCAAGGTCTCCTGAAGCGGTTTTAAGGATTCATGAAAATAACCTATATCTGTATGTGATGTGCACTCCTATAATTCAGTTGCTAAAAGACATTTGGAGTTGAGTATAGGTCCTGTTTCAATTCTGATGTGAAACATTTAAGATTCAATTGAAATAAAACAACAATGAATTAAAAAATGGAAAATTCAGACAAACATCACAAATATCAAAAATCTATATGAGAATCATTTTTCTGATTTTTTATTTTTTAAAGATTTTATTTATTATTTCCAGAGAGCGAGGAAGGGAGGAGGCAGAGAGGGAGAGAGACATCCATGTATGGCTGCCTTTCACCTGCCTCCAGCTATGGTCCTGGCTGGAGACCTGGCTTGTAACCTGATTATGTGCCCTGGCTGGGGAATCAAACCAGCGACCTTTGGTTTCACAGGCTGGTGCCTTATCCACTGTGTTACCAGCCAGGGCTATTTTTCTGATTTTTTAAAAAAGTAGATTGCTCAAATGTTCAATAAAATTGTAAAGAGAAACCAGAACATTATTTATTGAATAGCCATTACCTAAGAGTTTCATGACATCACTATATGATATGAAATAGCAAGGGGGTTTAAGGTACATCATAAGGAATATAGGCAATAATATTGTCAAAACCATATATGGTGTCAGATGGGTACTAAACTTACCCAGGTGATAAGTTCATAAATTATATAAATGTCTAATGGCTATGAAACTAATATAACTCCTGAAACTAATATAATATTGTGTGTCAACTGTAATTAAAAATTTAAAAATATATTATAAAACAAAAAGAATAAGTATATAAATATAAAGTACACTGAGGGACAAGAAACTTACTGAAATAATGAAAAATAATAAAGTTGATTAATTAATATTGATTAAGATATCCCGCCAAATTCATATGGTCTTGATTGAATCCACAGCTTACTATTATGGTAACTTACATATAATCAAATATTTCATCAGAATTTTTCTTCTGTTTAGGCTCTTTTATTTCTCACCTGATTGCTAAAACTAGTGAGTGATTGAGTGATAGAGCTATTCTGTTCACAGGGCTATGCCATGAGCATATATAATATTTGTCCAGAATACTTTATTTGGGATTCTGGCTCTGTACTACTATGTAGATTCATGGAGAATAACTAGTGATTGATCTTAAGCATACTAGGCTACTGTACCAAATGATATTGATTGATGTAATTACCATATGTACAAAGGGTTGCTCACTACATATCACAGCTACTATAATATTATATTAAAAATATATATCTATATATGTGTATTTCATTATACATTGTCATTAAAAGTATTTGAGTTCCTGTGTTTCAATAAATCTATCCAAGTGCCTATGATGTTGTAGCAGGCACTATTTCCTGAGTGAGGCAGGGCTACCGTGGTGAATATGACAGACAAGTTTCCTACCACACAGTTTATACTTCAGTGAGGAAGATAAAACAAGCTTAAGAATGACTAGGATGGAGTGTGCCTCTTTAAATAAAATAGTCAGACAATACCTCCCTAAGGCAGACACGTTTGGGTTGAGAACCAAATAATAAGAATCAGTCAATCAAGTTCAGGTTGGTGGGAGAGAGGGGAGCAAGTGTCTAAAGCAGAGAGAAGAGCTGGAGCAATGGTCCTCAGGCAGGAATGAACACAACATATAAACAATTTGGATTCTACTAGATAAGGTGGAAAACAGAGGGAATTTTAAGCAAGTGAGTGACAGAATTTGATTTATATTTTTTCAAAGGTCACAGTGATGGACAAAGCCACTTGGAGCCCAAGGTTGTTTCATTCTTTCAACAAAATAAGTTTTCCTGTTTAATTTTTGCCATTAAAAATCTGGAATAAATAAATCTTCCTTTGCAGTATTATTGTGAACTATTGTGTTTATTGTATGAAAGCCCTTTGCAAATCAAATAAAATCTAGGATCCATTGTCACATCCCTTTATGGACAAACAATTAGCATGGTGAATTGTGTCTGAAAATAATCAACCTAAAATATTCCCCTGTGCTCCCTCCAAAATTCTACAATCCCAGACAGGCTGGACACACACTGATGAGGCTGGAATGGGGTCTTGTGAATAGAGTAGCCAGCTGTGATTTGAGTGGTGGGGGACATGCCAGCTTCCTCTTGGCCTCTTCAGTCTGGAAAGCTGCATCACTTGGGGGCCAAGCAATTGTACTCCATGCATGGTCTGCTACTAATTGTGCAACAGAAGAGGACTAGAGCACCTGGTGCCGGCTTGCAGTGCATGCTGGAGAATACAAGATAAATAAACATTCCTCATAACATCAGTGATGATATATGTGGGATGAGCACCAGTCCTTTAACCTCTGTGGACTCCACCAGCCAGATGTTCTCATTTTATACTCTCATTCTTTTGGTTTCATCACAACTGATGCTGCACAAAAGAATCTTCTAGACCAGAGGAACGTACCTTATCCACCAGCCTCAGACGAGGACCTTGGTACTTTATTTCTCCCTGTGATTTTACTCACTTCACAGAGAGACAAATACGGAAAGATAAATATCATTGAGTCACAATTAGGTGAAAAGTGTTTTGGTATATTTTTTCCTGAGGGGCCCTCAATAACATCCTTTTTCCCACTTAGGTTTGAATAATAAGAGATGACACAAAGGAGTGGCAAGTATAGGAAAGCACAGCATCATAAAATTAATTCATGTTCACAGTGGAGCCTATGATGAAAGTTCAGATTCCCAAAACATGGTATCTCTGAGTCATTTGCAACACTGATCATGGGCAAGACCCTGATTTGAAGAGCAGCAGAAAGCACATACTGGTATAGCAGCACTCTCCTAAGAAGAAGTATGGGCCTAGGTTACCCCTGTCAGGTTTATTTTTCAAAGTCCAACTTTCTGGGGTAAGTGAGCCATGATGCAAGGGCCGAGCATTACATGAATTTGGATCTCTCAGCAGAAAGGAATCATTAGGAGTTAGAAGAAAGGGTTTCTGCTTAATATTTGGTACTAACTGTTTGACTGGTTTTAACTTTTAAATGGCTAAATGAATATGAAGAATGTTGTAGATTAAAATATATCAACAACAAAAGGGGAACAGATAGTAGAGATATGTGTGAAAAGAAGGGAAAACAGCACACAGAGTATGAGGAGGTTAAATGGAAGAGTCAGGAAATTATGGCATCATTTTTAGAGCAGCATCTGACTGCAAGTAGTGTTTGCTTTGGGCAACGTATTGTGCATATGAATGTAACATCCAGCTATTGCATTCTAGTAATTGACTAGAATCTGAATGTATTAGGGAGGAGCCAAATGAGGAAAAGTAGGAGTTTTGTTTGCTGTTCTAACTTAAAAAAAAAAAAAAAAAAAATTCTCACTCAAGGATATATTTATTGATGAGAGAAAGAAAGAGAGAGCAAGGGAAAGAGAGATTAATACAAGGGAGAAACATCGATTGGTTGCCTTTGGCACAAGCCCCAGCACCCTGACCAAGGATCAAACCGGCAACTTACAATCTGTACAAGATGACACTCCAACCAGTTGAGCTACCAGGTCAGAGCATGTTGCTCTAATTTTTGACCTTTAACTTGTTGTTAAAAGATTTTATTTATTTATTTTTAGAGCGTGAGTAAGGGTAGAATAAAGATGGAGAGAAGCATCCATGCGTGAGAGAAACATTGATTGGGTGCCTCTCACATGCACCCTAACCTGGAACCAGGCCCACAACCCAGCCATATGCCCTGACTAGGAATCCAACCAACGACCGTTTTGCTTTGGGGGAAAATGTTCAACCAACTGAGCCATGCTGGGGAAGGTAAATTTTTACTTTTGACATAGATTTATTTGGGGAAGGTATGGTTTCATCTTAGTTAGTCATAGATAATTATAGCCACCAAACAGTGCCTCACCAGAATTCTAATTCCTAAGTTATTATCTTGATGTGGAAAGACTGGCAGTGTCCATATTAAACTAAATATGTGAATCTGTGGAGACATTACCATCTCTGCATTTCATACTTCTTCCTGGACCCATGAGAAAGATTCTGAATGTTCTCCTCTCATTTTTTTCTATTTTCAGTTTTTTTTTTTGTTTGTTTGTTTTTTAAGAATAAACAGCTGGAGTTATTTTGACTGCTTGCTTGTTGTTGATGTTGGTAAGGCTTTTAGATGCCCAGCACCCATTCCCTTGATTATGCCATGAAATTTTCCCCCTCAAATGGAAACAATCTAAGTTGGGTTTAATTCTTGGTACCTGTCTGCTATGGTCTTCCCACTAAAGATCCTTGTTCTAGCTATATTTGGTGCATACCCTAAGCTTAGCTTAACATAATATGGCAGAAGTTTCCTCTCTGTTCTCTTCAAGCTTCTATGAGCTCAGGCATGATGGACACACACTGTCTCCTTAGTGACACAAGAAGATGGTAGCATTTGGAGAACAGGCTCATTTCAACACAGAAATAGAGAAGTAGTTAGAATGGAAGGAGGAACAATTGTGCTCATGCAGGTGGCAACAGAGAGGCAGTTAGGCCCACTTTTCTTGCCCTGGAGATAGTTGTGTTTCCTGGTTTTAAACATCTAGAATTCCTTTATTTTCTACTGTTCAAAAGCCTGATATCCAATCATTCAGTTGATTTGCTGATAATTGTCTGTGACATTACCCCAAAAGCTCTTACTTGAAATAGCTGGAATGGGTATCAAGCTTTGCTTTCAGATAAGAACTCCCACCGAAGGAAATTCAAGAGTAAAGCATCTTTGATTTAAAAAATAAACCTTTTATACATAAGCCTATCAATTCATTTAATTTTGGAGTACCTGCTATTTTCTTGGCCTTCAGGCATGAAGATAAAAAGTAAAATATAAGATAGTCTATACTTTCTTGGAGCTTAGAATAGAATTGGGAGAAAGTCAACTATGAATTAAAATCTATGAATAAATGTAAAACTACAACTATAATAAATAGTATGGAGAAAAATACATGATGCTATAAGTAATTACATAGAAAGAAATTAACTCAGAAAGGGAAATCAGGGAAGACTTCTCCCTTGGGAATGAAGAAACAATAAGCATTTCCTCTTAGAGGAAAGAAAGAACCTATGGCCTTTGAGGTAAAATATTTTTTAAAAACCCCACATATTAAAATGTAAAATTTAAACCTGGGTGAAGAAAGCATATAAACCATTACTTCAATTATTAACCTAGTACTGATAAGTGAATCAGATTGGTTCTTTTTTAATGATAATAGACTGTTACTATTATACTTTACAATTTATAGAATAATTGAATAGATAGTGTATAGAATTCCATATACTTGTCTAACCTTCCCATTTCCCTTATGGTGTAAATTTGTTATTTTCATGTACATTTGTGTGCATTGCAATTAATGAGCCAATATTGGTACATTATTATGACTATAGATCATAGTTTGCATTAAGGTTCATATTTTGTGTTGTTCAGTTCTATGGGCTTTGATATTTTTCAAGAATGGAGCTCTAGCCAGATACATTTAGAAGTACGTATTAGAGAACAAGAGACCAGTGGGGGTGCTCCCTATATGGGCAATCAAGGATGGAAAGCCACTGTTATTGGATTAAGGCTTTCTTCTGGCCTCAGAGCAAGATGAAGCGTTAGACTTTAGGGAAAAAAGGGTATTGAGAAGAATGAGATTATGTTACCAGAAGAAGAGTCAGGGGAGCTGAAAATACTTTTGCATAATTTTGTCCAGGATTGGTAACTGGGAAAAAAATCACAAGGCTATCTCAGAGCAAAAAGCATTCTCTAAGCTATTTACTGTCAGTAAAATATTAAACGTTATGAATGTCCAGTACAGTAAAACTGTGCAGCTTTTAGATTGGGTAAAGTAATGGCCAAATGAAGAAGGGGGACAGACCTCTGCAAAAATTGAGGCAATAGTTGGAATAATTATAATAATATATCACATTTATATAATATCGTTCAGTATAGAGCATTGCAACTACATTGTTTTATTTAATCCTCAAATACCCCTCTGGTGGCAAAATTAAAATATATATTATTTTTTCTCCTAGAGAAAATCTGAGGCTTAATGAGGTTAAATGGCTTGTCCCTACTCCCAGAATTAATAACTGGTGGCATAAGACAGCAACTCAGGTCATATGATTCAGAGCCCAGGGTTCATTTCAAAACCCAGTCCACAGAATCAATACAGCTTACCTTTCCCCAGGGTGCTTCATGCTTGAGAATTCAGCAAAAGAGATTTTATCAGACTAGCTGGGATACAAGAACCAGTGTGGTGTAACCCCCCACTGGCAAGGAATTTGAGATGTTTAGTCTAAGCAGAGAAAAACTGATTCCACTTAACAATGAAAGAGGAAAAAAGGAAAGTTACAAATGTTTATGTCAAAAAGAAAATTGGCTTACTGGCCCTGTTTGCATCACTTTTCAGAAAAGTGCGCTAAATTTTGCAAGTTTAACTACAGATATGATAAAGGATTAGATCAAAACTCAGTTTTCTTGATGTCCCCACTTTTAACAAGCACCAGTTTGTGTGATGTTTGGAAGATGCCCAAGTAAAATACAAATTTTTATGTCATATGAAGAAGCAGCTTGACAAATAGCATTTTCTGTACTGAACCAACAATGTACATTAGGAAAAAGATGTGTTTAGAATTCTCCAGTGTTCTCCAGTAGACACATTTTGATGGACATTGAAGGCAACTAAGCACACACACAAAAAAACTTTAAAAAGTGGAAGTGGGGAAAGGGAGATCAAGATTATTATGAATTTATTCAAGAAAATACTTGCATCCATTTTCAAAGTGGGTCAAAGAAATTGATGTCTTTCAAGGAAATTGATTCTTTATACCACCCTCATTTTCCATTGTTAAAGTCCAATGAGTTCAATGCACTCCCCTTAAAGGGTGGAAATGAAGCAAACTTTCAGAAGAGATTCACAAACTTTGATCAGTTTGAATTGAGTTCAAATTTTTTGCAGCTGCTATTGATGGGGATAATTCTCTAGATGTACCTCAATCATTGAGCAAGATGCTATGTCTTTGCAG
The DNA here is from genome assembly GCA_004026585.1 of Noctilio leporinus. Lineage (NCBI taxonomy): Eukaryota > Metazoa > Chordata > Mammalia > Chiroptera > Noctilionidae > Noctilio > Noctilio leporinus. The sequence goes on along the minus strand of PVIW01000005.1, from coordinate 1,188,823 downwards.
ATAAATTTTAAGAGGAAATGATTGAAGGGAAAGCAAACCATGTTTTATTATGCCCCAATGTCTCGTAAATATATGGGATGAAATATGGAGCGAGGACTCCTAAATTTCTGGCTCAAATTGAGGCATTTCAGCATTTGAAATCACCCCCAGAATTTTTGAGAATAATCCAACTTATCAAATGCTAATATACATGTTGACTGATAAAAGTTTGTCCATAGTTACTATCTATAGTTACTAGTCTTTAACTGTAGCAACTGTTAAAATAAAAATAATAACATCTGTTTTGAGCTTATTTTGAATTATGATTGAATATATAATTCATAAGAAAAATTAGGGGGCTCCACAAATATGCATTTTCTTAATCGTGTGATTCACAGCAGTCCCGTCAAAACAAGAAGGCACAACTAGACCCTCTTATTGTTGATAGTTTATGAAATAAAAGGGGAGATGCTATTTTAGCCATTTGTTTGGCTTTTTAAAAAATAAGAAATAAAGAAGCACCATGATGTCATACTTTTTGACTATGTGCTCATTCAGCAAACATTTATTAGGTGCCTCTCTCCTCTATGCCAACTCTTGCTCAAGGAGCCAAGGATGAGGCAAAAAAGGTAAAATAGCTGATTTCCTGAAAGTTAAACACCACACATAAGTAAAATTTCTACTGTGTTAACAACGAAGTCTCAGGAAAGAAGATAAAACTGTAAAAGTCTTTTGCAATTTTTAAAATGGTTCTCTAGTGATGACTTTATTGAGAGGAAAATAATTCATTTGGATATCTGACAGAAATTCTAATCAGAGGAAACACCAAGTGAAGAGGTTCTGTAGTGGGAGTAGGACTGGCACATTAAAGGAACAGCAAGATCAGTGTGACCAGAGAGAAGTAAACAATGGGGATTGGGTAGGGGAGAAAGGCGGGTAGAAGATAAAGATGCTTAATACCCAGTGGGATGGGGGAACAGGGAGATTTTGTAAGGCTTTAGGTCATTGTACGGAATTTGACTTTTACTCTCAGTGAGATTAGATCTTTAGTAAAATATTTATAACAAAATGCAGATATGTTTTTGTAATTTCAGAATTTGACCCTGATACAAAACATTTTAAACTCTAGTGTTCTGAATATAATTTTGTTGGGGACATCGAGATTTATACAAAAATTTCTACTGGAATTTGTTTTTGTTTAAAAAAATTCAGTTCTTAAGCCCTGCCTGGTGGCACAGTGGATCAGGTGCCAGCCTGCCTGCCAACCCAAAGGTTGCTGGTTCGATTTCCTAGCCAGGGCACATAACCAGGTTGAAAGCCAGGTCTCCAGCCAGGTCTGTGGCTAGAGGCAGGTGAAAGGCACCTTTCCTTTTATTATCTGGAAATAATAAAATCTTAAAAAAAAAATTCAGTTTTTAAATATTTCAAATGGTCTGGGGAAAAAACATTTCCACACCAAAGATTGCTAAGGTAATTTGCTTTATAAAGGAATTGCCCTTTATTTAAGAAAAAAATTTTAAAAGATTTATTTATTATTTTTAGAGCGAGGGGAAGGGAGACAGGCAGAGAGGGAGAGAGACATCAATGTAAGGTTGTCTTTCACCTGCCTCCAGCTGGGGACCTGGCTGGTTGGTTATGGAGACCTGGTTATGTGCCCTGGCTGGGAATCGAACCAGTGACCTTTGGGTTGGCAGTCTGGCACCTTATCCACTGTGCTACCAGCCAGGGGAGGAATTGCCCTTTAAATTAATGGTTTTGTAAGTTTAGGTTCTTCACATCAATTTTTCTTAAAGTTAGATGTATGTATAATTTGTATTGAGGTCTTAGGATATATTCAAAGAAACTTTAAATGTAATTTACATATACATCTTGACAGTTTTTTTTTATTAGAATTATTCATATTTATCAACATCTTCTACATGGAATTAAATAAAGAAAATCACATAGCCTCAAAATACCATTCTTTCTTTCATGTCCTTAGTAGGCCCTGGAAATAAGAGTTGAACTCAAATATTTTAAAGGCTCTTCCAATTCTCCAACTTCTAGAGGTTATAGTAGACATTTATAGATATCAAATCTTAAGCATAAAAAGCCCAAAAAGTTGGAAAGGGACCATCTTTGTAACTAAGGAACTAAAAACTAGAAAAGTTGAAGGACTCGCTCAATTACTTTATCAGGATGAACACCCAGATGCCTCAGCATGTATTTCCCTGTACTTATCATGAATTCTCTGATTTTCAGCAGACTCACATGGATGGATAACTAAGGAGCCTGCTCTGATGGGATCAGGCTCTTCCTTGAGAAATGGTTCTCTCTTCATTACCTAGTCCTCCTATTCTTGCTTGAATGTCCACTATCACTCTAGTCCTTTCTCTTCAGTATTCACCACAATTCTAATCCATTCTATATAGACAATTTTGGTTACCATCCTAGTGCCTTGGAAGGCCTTTCCCACATTTTTTTTTTTTTTTTCCAGTTCTGTACCTGTTACTTTTTATGAAGTTCAATCTCTTTTTCATGTGTATAAGAAAGGACAATTTGCCTCATTTTTACTTCTCTGAAATTTCATCTTGGTGATTTTATGAGACCCCGGACACCTTTGTGTTCTGCTGCCCAGCTGTCTTTTGTTTCGAATGTTAGAAAAGTTGAGCTTCATGTGTCAGGTCTAATGGGGGTAATAGAAGATCAGGAGGTCAGGTTAATGCCAGCACTAATTTTTTCCTGTCTTCAGAGTTCTGGCTTCATGCAGCAGACAGAAGGTGAATCTGGTCAGATTCCAGCTGTTGAAAGCCAGCAGACTTACTAGACATGTGCAATCATTTTAATACCATTAAAATTGGCAGTAAGGACTTTGCTATTACAAGCATGTTGAATATTAGATCTTGTCTTTTATACATTACCACTTGCTAACAACATGTGAAATAAAACCCTAAGTAACTGGAGAGATTCTTGGAGCTAACAAGTTCAATTAATTTAAAAAATTAGTTAAGTACTACCTAAAATGACTGTCTATAAAGCTTTTTCCAATTGTATGTTGTCCTGAAAACTGCATCTTTTGAAAGCCAGCTCCTCTTTTTGGCTCTCCTCCCCAATTATTCTGTTCAGCTTTATCTTGTCTGGGAAGCACTTTATCTGCCCTTCTATTCTAAATGATAGCTTTGCTGGATAGAGTAATCTAAGTTGTAGGTCCTGCCTTTCATCACTGAATATTTCTTGCCAGTCCCTTCTTGCCCTCAGTTTCTTTTGAGAAATCAGCTGATAGTCTTAATGGAAACTCCTTGAAGGTAGTTCTCCTCTATTCTCTTGCTGCTTTTAAAATTCTCTCTTTATCTTTAGCCTTTGGCATTTTAATTATGATATGTCTTGGTGTAGCTCTTTTTGGGTGCAACTTGTTTGGGACTCTCTGTGTGTTTCCAGGGCTTGTATGTCTATCTCCTTTGCCAAATTATGGGGTTTTCCTTCATTAATTTTTCAAATGAGTTTTCAGTTTCTTGCTCTCCTTCCCCTTCTGGCACCCCTATGATTCGGATGTTGGTACATTTAAAGTTGCTTTTATATGAAATTTTAAAGGGACTTATTTAAGGATAAGAAGGACAATACTATAAACATTATAATGACAACAAACTTACAACTATTAACAACTGAATCTAAAAAATAAAAATAAGAACAAACTAAGCAAACAACCAGAACGGGAACAGAAGGATCATAGGTATGAGGATCATTTGGAGGGTTATCAGTTGGGAGGGGGAAAGGGAAGAAAGGGGAAATGGTGCAAGAAGAATAATTGGTAGGAACAAAATAGACAGGAGGATGTTAAGTATATAGTATAGGAAAGGGTGATGCCAAAGAACTTACATGCATAATCCATGAACATGAACTGAGTGGAGGAATTGCTATAGAGAAGGGGGGTGGGTACTGGATAGAGTGGGGCAAAAGGAAAATTGGGACAACTATAACAGCATAATCAATAAAATAAACTTAAAAAATAATTCCTACTTACCACGTAACCATAAAAAATTGAAAGTTAAGTATCTTAAAGTGCTCAAAAGTTTTCTGTGAGTTTAGGGCCTGAAGTTCATCTAATAATAGCCTAGAACCTCTAGTCACCTGACCAGGTAGAACCTTTATGACAAGACAACCACGTACTTCATTTCCTAAGTTGGAGTCAGTGGACATTTGGAACTAAGCACTATACTTTTAATAACATTTTGAAGAACTGGACCATAAATTCAGGTCAACTGTGAGATGACTAAAGAGTACATCTAAACATTTTTCTAATCCAATTGACCCTGTTTAGACCCAGCTTAAAATCATGGAATATTATAGTTTAAAAGGAACTCATCTCATTGGAAGGGCAAGCATAAAGTCAATGTACTTTCCAATGTCAGCTGTCATAGAGGTACTCACTTCAGCCAGCAGTGACCTATCTCAATTCAGCTTGGATTCCTCCATAGCTAGACATTTACCACATATGATAAATTAAACTTTGCAGCATCTTTTGTTTCTGCCCCCTACCCCTTCTATTCTTTTGCCACTGATCTGGATCAGATCTTTATTTCTTTTAGCCAGATGATTAAAATCACCTTCTAATTGTCTCCCTTATTATCTCTCCCCTGTTTCTAATCAATTTTACTAATTAATGTCAAATTGATTTTTCAAAACCCAACTCTATTCTTTTATTCCCTGTTCAGTAATTTTAAATGACGCTTAATAACTCAGGCTTCAATAAAAATTTCTTAGGCAGACATTTGTAGAGGGAATGAAGCATTGTGGAGATTTCATGGGCATTGGCATTGAAGAGACTTGGGTTCAAATCCCAGCTCAGCCTACCTCTAGCTGGGTGATTTTTAGAAAAGGTGTTTCTTACCTCTAAAACCCAGTTTCTTCAACTATGAGGTGAAAATGATGGTAACTGTTTCCATCCAACTATTTAGGTGGGACTGGTGCAAAGATTAAATGAGGTGCTAGTTATTAGGCAATACGTACTTGAAAATCTATCCTGGGCCTCTATAGTGTAACTCTAAACTTATTCTCCATTAGTTTTCTATCAGAATCCTATATTCCAGCAGAACCCAGTTTGCAGCGCAAGTGTCTAATACACCATATTTGAGCGAAGCCTTAAGAGTAAAGATGGTATCTTTGTGTGTAAATATCTGTTGAATTTGAAATTCCCTAATTGACTTCACCACCAAAAACAGCTATTTCTCTCTCATAAAAATTTACACCTTCTTTTTGAGTCTAACTGAATTCATTAGGTCTGGGTAGGGGGAGTTTTTACCCTGCCTCAGAGCCTCCATGATTATATGTTTTTAAGTTCTGGATGAATAGGAAATTCTCTATTCCACCTGAGTCCTTTGCCTCAGACTTTTACAGCTTGAGGTAAATATGGAGAGTGCACTCTCTTTGAAGTTCTTTGAAATGTTCCTTTAATGGTCAGCAAGACAGAGAGTAGTGAAGAGCTTCCTTTAAATCAGCTTGATCACCAAGCAAAGGAGACAACAGTGCCTTAAAGCAAGTCAGCTGGCCACTTCCACAAAGGACGAGCAAGCGCTAATGGGGAGGGAAATTGGGCATGGGCTAGGAAGAAAGTAAGACACTGGCAGAGCTGTTTGTGAAGTCTTATTTAATCAATTGCTTGCTGCTTTTTAGTGCAGTGGGGGACAGAGGGAACTTGAATTCTGAGCACAATGTCATCCGAGCTTTAGGTATCCAGCGAGGGAGCCATAAGAGGGAAGGCCTTCTACAGACAACAACCTATTGTCTTTCATTTGTCTGTGCAATGAGTTTTAGAGAAGTAAAAATAGCCATAGTCGTTTAGCATATATCAGGTATCTGTGTATGTGTGTGTGTACATATTCTCATGTATTCCTCCCTATAAACCGGTAAGGTAGGTGTTTGAAAACTAAATCTCAGAGAGGTTAAATAATTGACCTAATTTGCACAGCTAGTAAGAAGTCAAATGACAGAGCTACAGACTGAATTCAAGTTCATATCTATCTGAAACCAAAGCTCATGTGTTGGTGACTATGCCACACTATGTTCATCCTCCCCAGGTGTTTCCCAGAATAGTTTTATGACAGTCAAAAAAGTTCACCTAACCAATATGAGTGGGCATATCCATTTGATTCAGATGTTTGATGAAGAGTTCTGAGGCACCTTCTAACTGGGAGTTGCCAAATTAGAAATATTCTTGTAAGGTTAAAAGCTGCCGCCTTCAGGTGGATGACAAAATTGAAGGGTATCCTCGAGCTGTCCCCAAGATAACCCCTTTAGAAGTGACAGAGACTGGAACCTGTATTTAAGACTTTGGGAAGAACTAGATCTAAGGTAGCAGTCCCTAACCTTTTTGTCACCGTGGACCAGTTTCATGGAAGACAAATCTTCCATGGACTGGGGCTAGGGGATGGTTTTACAACCTGCCACCAGATGCAGTTTAATTGTCACTTGCCACTCACTGATAGGGTTTTGGTATGAGTCTGCAAGCACCTGATTTATTATGGTCTCTGTGCGGTCAAACCTCTCTACTAATGATAATCTGTATTTGCAGCTGCTCCCAGTGCTAGCTCCCATCACCACCTCAGCTCCACTTCAGTCCATCAGGCATTAGATTCTTACATGGAGAACGAGACCGAGATCCCTCACATTTGTAGTTCACAGTAGGGTTTGCCCCTGATCTAAGGGATAGAGTGGCTGAACATAAGAACCTTAGATCAGGAGATGTCAGACTGGATCCTCTACCTGTGGCTTGAATTTCAGTGTAAAATGGGACAAAAGGATCTCTGCCCCTGGTCTTGCAGGAATTCGGGGATTCTTCTGAGCCAATTAATGCACACATATTTTCTAAATTATAAGACTCAATACAAAGATTATGAGTTTTTGACCTCTTGAGACTCTGCAGTTGGTGTGGTGGTATCTCATAGAGTGTGAAATTAAGAGAACATATGTGATATTCATTTCCACATCCAGTGAACTCCAATTTATTTGGGTTGCTTGTTCACTTAAACCTCCTCTTCATTTCCAGGAATAGAATGTCCTTTGAAACCACTGTAAGGGTGTGTCCCATTCCTCAGCCCCTCCAATGGCCTATAAGGAGCCTGAGGAGTCAAGCACTCAGCCAGAGGACACTTTCTTGACACAATTGTCAGGTGGAGCTAAAAAAAATCAAGGAGAGTGTGATGGATTCTAGGCAAGGCTCTGCACTATACATTCAGATCTATTTTTATTTCCGTAAACCCCTGTGCTATTCATTTATTTAACACATCCATATAGTATCTACAATATGTCTGGCATTGATCTAAGAAGTTTACAAATATTAAGTCATTTACTCCTTAATTCCTCACCTCTATCCTGCAGTGATAACATGATCCCTGTTTTACAGAAAAAGAAGCTGAGCTAACAAGTGGGGAGTCAGGATTCCAATAGGTTTACCTAGAAAAAGTTATTATGTTGATTTGAAATGGAAAACATTTTCAGGGGCTCCTTGCTTCCTTAGTTAATTCTAAATATGCTCATTTGGGTTTCTGGCCCTGCATTTTTAAACCCATTTTCTCTTATTTCCCACTTACTGTTTGATTTCCTGCCATGTTCTTCTTTCATAATGATTCTAGTTTCTCTCTCTCCCTCTCTCTCTCTCTCTCTTTTTTTTTTTTTTTATGATGACTATTCCATACCTAGTTCCACATCCTTGCTTTTTATTAGATTCTTTCCCCACCCCCGGCTTGGAATGCTCCTCTAACCTCTTTTTCTAGTTAAAACTTATTCAGCTTGAATTCCATTTTATGTTTCATTCATGAAAATTTTACTCATAATTCCAGGCTTTGCTGGTTTCAGTCTGCTTAAAATTTCTTTAGTGCTTCTTAGTACCTATGCAATGGATAGCACATTTTTTTTTAAAAGATGTTAATCTTATCTCCTCATCCAGGCTGCAATACTTAACTTAGACTATGACCTATACTTAAAAAATTTTTTTCCTTGCCTTAACTAACAAAGTGCTAGGAAAAGTCTAAATGCTCGGCAAATATGTAACTAATTTATAATTACTTAAATGTTTCTGGCAGAAGCATTTGCTAATCTCATTTATTAAGTTCATCCTCTCAGTTTGGTCTGCTGTTTATTTGATGATAAAAGAGTTTCGTCTGTGTGGCCACTCCAGTGGGCTGGTCATGGCCACCTAGAAAGCTATGTTGAAATATTCTCAAAGAGTTATAGCTTGTACATCTCTCATCAATCACAATATTTTTCTGTTGTCAGGGTGTGGTATGAGAATGTGGGGACAAGCCAATCTTGAATTTTCTAAGCCTCCTTTCGTGATAGGGAGAGGAAATAATCTGTTTATGAGGGACAGGGGTTGGATTTCAGTGTAAGTATTCATTGATGTATATTGTTGGTGTCTGATAGTGCAAAGGTTAGAGTAACTCAAGTTGCTGATGGTCAATTATTTATTAAGGTGATACCAGGAAAAAAAAAACATTTTATTTTATATTTACTTAGTGTTTGGTTATATGTTTGTCGTGAAATCTACCTTCTTATACAATGTCCGTAAGGAACTACTGCTTATGGCTCTAAAATATTTATTTCAGTATCCAGCACTTTCATTTCTAACGATTTACCCTTATTCCAGAGACATACTCAACACTAAATATTATACAAACAGAAATTGAAAACATGCAATTACATTTTAAGTTACCCTAAGTTTGAGACCTATACAAAACAAAGAAATCCAGTTGCCAAAGAAAACAAACAAACAAACAAACAACCAGGAAGACAGTCCTCATCCAAATTATATGTTGAAGTAAATACTACCCAAATTATGTATTGTTAAGATTTGTTCCCTAAAATGCCCACATTTTAGAGCAGAATCTGAACTATCATGGGATGATGGGAATATTTTATTTGAGAAAATTATGGATGGGTTAATAAGTGGAAAACTATTTTATTATAAAAATCTGATTTTCTTAATCAAAAGCTTTTCTTTTTGGTATTTTTTGCTTATGTATTGAACTTTGTGGATTTGAGTTTAAAACTCAATGAAAACAAAACTAAACAAAACAGAAACACAAAATAAAGACATTCAGGAGACTGGCTTGGGAATGTCTAATTTTGTTCTGGCTTCCTAGTTTTTGCCCTGAGGTCACAAAATAGTTATCTAGCCAAAGCTGAAGGAAGCACTAATTATCTTAATTGTTTCGTGGGTGTTGGATAGCTCTCTGTTCATCAACAGTAGAAAGTGTTTGTTCACACCTCCATTGTAGCCCTCTTCTCACACCAAAATAGAAGAAAAAAAAAAATCAGTGCACCCTGGTTTGAAGTCCGTGTTGGAAATCTAATTTAACACATGAGGCCATGTTTCTAAGATAGTTGCGACCCACAGAGCCTGCAGAAGTGTGCAAGATGAAGCAAATATAACCTGGCTTGGCATAGCCCTATAGAGGAATGTTTTTACTTAGGGTTCAGACAAAGGCACAGCTTACCTGCCTTTTTCATACCTAAGGTATCTGTGGAATGAATGTGGAATATATATATCAATGTGGATCAATCAATGTAGATCTTGTTTGAGCACCAAAATATTGACCCATTGTTACTTAGGGTTACCAAAATTTGAGTTTTTATAATCCTTAAATATTAAGACTTTGGAAAGAAAGATTTTATATAAATTGGTTTAAAAAACCCTATACTGGATTTTAAAAAATAGAGCATTTGATATGAACTTTTATACACCTTATTATAATTAGAATAATACAGGGGTGATATTAATTTAATCACAGATCCTTCATCACTCAGTGAGGCACCATTGGACTCCCCAGGATCAGGTTTTCAGAGTCAATCTGGCTATATTTGTTCCATGCTTACTCTATATTTTTAGTTTTCTTATGTTGGGCTTATATCCCTAGATAAGGATTTAGAAATAACTAGAAAATTTTTACGTTTTGCTTCATATACACCACTTTCTATCTTAATCATGCCCACCACCTTACTTTGGTTTCTGTCTCTGTACACAAACACACGCCAGACATTGCATTCATTTGCTAAAAGGGTGTCACTCCTCTTTTTCTAAGAGAAAAAACACGAATATTTCCATGTGTTTCCTGCTGCCTGTTCAGGGCACTGGACTCATCTGTATTTTCCTCGCTCCTGAAACAGGCTAACCTGAGCTCTCTTGCTTCTCAACACTTCCTTTCTCTTTGGCTTCCTGCCCTTCAGGGCAGGGCTGAGCAGCCCAGTCCTCTAACACAGTGGCTCTCAGTGTGCTGCTGTTATTTATGAGCTATTAGCAACGGTAATTGCTAATGGATAAAGTACCAAGAATCGTAAATATCTCCTTTTAAAAGTGCAAATGAAAGAAGACTAAAACAGAATGTGGAATTGGAGAGCAGTATTTCTTATCACAGAAAAAACAGATTTTGTAATTTCCCCAATACGATACTTACTGGGATCATTTCAAAGTGGTGAAGAGAAATCAGACTTATACAAATTAAGCTGGAAACAATGTGCATATGATGTTTTACAGGTTTAGGAAGAAAAAAATAGGCATAGTTCTTTAGGGTTTTTCTTTCTTCCTTTGATTCAACAGTCACTGGCCTTAATGTTTTAAAAATGTACTATTTAGAAGTAATAAAATTAATATTCTTGATATTTTAGGACAGATTTTATTTTTAATTAAACTTATTGGGGTAACATTGGTTAATAACATTATGTCAGTTTCAGGTGTGCATCTTTATAATACAGTATCTATATGCTTTATTTTGTTCTTAACACTCAAATTTTTTAATTCTTAAAATGGTTTTTCCAAGTTTATTTAAAGTGATGCTTTATTTTATGTGTATATAATGGACTACTTACTTTAAAAACAGAATAATTTAACAACTGATCATATTTTATGTGCTATGAATATAATCATGAATAGCCTCATATGTGATAATGTAATTTATGTCTCTAGAAACTAATTTCAATTAAGACATTAAATTAGAGCAGATTCAAGGATAGAAATCATGTTCATTTTCTGGAATATTCTTTTGGAAAAATGTAGTTACAGCTGAAATGTGCACACCATCAATATACTCATGGAATTGTGTGTGTGTGTGTATGTGTGTGCCTTGTAAAAAAAAAAGGAAAACTGTTGAGAACCTCTCTTGTAAAGACTGTGACATTTAGTTTTCAAGCTCCAGGGCCAGGGACATCACTGGTGGGTTGCCTTTCTAACCACCAGGCTATGAAGTCCTCACTGAGTTGAGTCTCCAGGGCCCCTCCCTGGTGCACATCATAGCTAGTCTGTTCTCACCTTTGGCCCTGTCGGATCTCTCCTCTCAACAAGCTGAGAATGGATTTGTCTTGATCTCTTGCAATGTAAAGAAAGGGGAGCTTCTCTGCAGATGGCTCCAGGAAGACCTTTGTACCACAGACTCCTGCCCTTGTGAGCTCTCAGCACTGTTGACTAGAGATTCGTCCATTGCATCAAGCTAGGATAGATTACAGACTCCACAGTACCAATTTAATATATATTTGTAGAATTAAATTAAATCTAAAACCACTGGCAAATTTCTCATTTATTTTAAAATGGCAGCTACCCCAGAAAGAAAGAAAAAATATATATATGTACATTTATTTATTTTAGCACTTTCAAATCCCATCACTTTCCTATGCTACCAGACATGGCTCCACAGGCCTCCTAAAGAGTCACTCTGGAACCATGGAAGGGAGATGACAGTGCACTGCCAGCAGTGATATGTCCCTTAAGATTTCTGTCTAGGAGTTTACGCAGAACCTCATCTCCCACAATGCATCAGAGAATAGCGCTCTCAGGTTAAACTTTTAACTTTGCAGCTAAAAAAAAAAATTAAACCTTTGAAATATGGAAATAAAGAGCAATGAAGCTTGTGACTTCCCAATGAAATTAGCAAGTACCTCCCCCTCTCCTTTCTCTCCAAGAGATTTGGGAAAAACCCTGCCTGACCTGGGTGGCTCTTCAATGATGTGTGCTGTATGTATTTTCTAAAATCAGTCTGAAGTAGGCTAATTTCCCATGTTCCTTTGTAAATGCCTGCAAGTCAATTCCCACTCGTGGATTTTGTGTTAAGAAGAAAATCCTCCAAGAGCATGTACTTTTCAAATGTTCTCTTTTATTTCTCACAGCACTGCGTCTATTGCATAGTGAGTCAATGGTCAGAAACTGCTTGTTAACCAGCTTCCTTACAGGTCCCTGCTGTTCACAGCATAGAAACTTGATAAATACTATTGACTGCCTGCCTGACTTTTTAGGCTAATTATTCTTTTACATTGCATGTTAAAGCTCCACCACATCCTGTGAAACAGCAAACTTGACACAGGGGTGCATCTTTAGGCATTCTGCTATGTAAGGAAGACACAACTAAAAACAGGGGAGTCTTGCAAATAGAAATTTATCGTATTAGTTACTTTAAAGGTGGGAGCCACAGGTTATTTGATATGCAATAATAATAAAAAACATTGCTGTAGTATTGGGCATACAGTAGGGTTTCAAAAATTATGTTATTTTGCTGGGTTTATACTTTCACTGTGCCTCCCCTCATGTTTATATTAGTGTGTGTTTATAAATAGAAAGAAAATACTCTTTGCTGTTGCTGACTTCCTGAGACTCAGTACTTAGAACAGATAGTTCAAATGTGAGAAGCTGAACCTCAATCAAACCTTGTCTTTTTAAATTTCCATCCCCATCCCTTCCCCTTCAACAGCCATCAGCTGGTTCTCTATACCTTGTTTATACATTTCTTTTCTTTTTTTAAAGAATCCACATATAAGTGACATTATACCATATTTGTCTTTGTCTGACTTATTTCACTTAGCATAACACTATTTAAGTACATCCACATTGCCATAAATGGCAAGATTTTATTTTTCATTGCCAAATAATATTCCATTATAAAAGTATATACCATATCTTCTTATTTTTAAAGTATATTTTACTGATTATGCTATTATAGTTGTTCCAAATTCCCCTTTGTCCACTTCTGCCTGCTACCTCCCTCCCACCAGTAATACCCCCACCATGTAGTTCATGGCTTATGTCATGCATATAAATTCTCTGGCTTCTCCATTTCCTTTACTACTCTCAACATTTCCCTGTCCATTCTGTACACACCAATTATGCTTAATACCTGCACTCTTTCCCCAGTGGCCCCCTTCCTCTCCCCACTGACAACCCTCCATATGATCTTTCTATCTATGATTCTGCTCCTGTTCTAGTTGTTTGCTTACTTTGATTTTTAGATCCAGTTGTTGATAGTTGTGCATGTGTTATTTTGCTGTTCATAGTTTTGGTCTTCTTCTTTTTCTTAAATAAGTCTCTTTAACATTTCAAAAAATAATTGCTTGATGATGAATTCCTTTAGCTTTACCTTGTCTAATAAGCACTTTTTCTGTGCTTTCATTCTAAATGATAGTTTTGCTGGATAAAGCAATCTTGGTTGTAGGTCTTTGCTTTTCATCACTTTGAATACTTCTTGCCAGTCCCTACTTGCCTGCTAAGTCTCTTTTGAGAAATCAGTTGATAGTTTTATGGGAACTCCTTTGTAGGTAACTCTCCTCTTTTCTCTGGCTGCTTTTAGGTTCTCTCTTTATCTTTAAATTTTGTCATTTTAATTGTGATGTATTTTGGTGTGGTCCTCTTTGGGTCCAACTTGTTTGGGACTCAGTGTGCTTCCTGAACTTGTATGTCTATTTCCTTCACCAAATTAGGGACATTTTCTTTCATTATTTTTTTAAATAGGTTTTCAATTTCTTGCTCTTCCTCTTCTTCTTTTGGCACCCCTATAATTTGGATGTTGGTATGTTTAAAGTTGTCCCAGAGGTTTCCAATCCTCTCCTTGTTTGTTTGTTTGTTTTTTCCAATTCTTGTTTCTTCTTTCTATTCTGGGTGAATGTTAATTTCTTCTTTTTGTTCAAAAATCATTGATTTGAATCCCAACCCTCTTCCCATCACTGTTGGTTCCCTATGTGTTTTTCTTTATTTTACTTTGTATAACCTTCACTTCTTTCCTTATTTTGTAGCTGTACTCAATCATTTCTCTGAGCATCCTTTACCACCATTGTTTTGAACTCTGCATCTGATAGGTTGGCAATCTCCTTTTTGCTTAATTCTTTTTATGGACTTTTGATCTATTCTTTCATGCAGGCCATAATTCTTTGTCTTTTCACTGTGACAGCCTCCCTAGTTTGCCTCTGGGTTTTAGGTAGAGCTGTCACACCTGTTATAGTGTGAAGGGCAGAGCAGTAGGTATTTTTTGGTGTAGGGTGACTGATTTCACTGCCTTGTGGCCCTGTATGTTGGGGGTGAGTCAGAAAGATAACAATGACACTTGTCAGCACTTGCCCCTTTTCCAGTCACTTCCCATATGCAACTGGTGCCCTGGTATCTGTTGCCCTGGTGATGGTTCCCAGAGTGGGTGGGTTTGCATACATTCTAGACCGTGGGTGCCCTCTAAACAGATACTCCTAAGAAAACAGTTTCTTCCACTGCTCCCCACCCCCACCCCCACCCCCACCCCCGCACTGGTTTTCACAGCCAGAAACAATGAGGCTTTATTTTTCCAGGTGCTGGAACTATAAGCTGCACTGTCCAGCCTTGGGCTAGAATCACTCTCTAGGTGTCCCTTCCGGCTTTTATCCACCACTTGAGAATGTGATACCACTTGTTCCACTGGCCACAGCTGCTGCCTTGCCACCATCACCTCATTACTGCCACACCATGTCCTGTCCACCCCAGCTCCCCAGATCCGCCACTCCTACCCATTTGGATGAATATAATTTCTTTAAATCTTCAGTTGTCAGCCTCCATAAAGTTCAATTTTCTGGCAGTTTGAGTTGTTTTTTTGTTTTGAGGTAGTTATAATCCTTCTTATGCTTGTGCAAGGAGGTGAAGCGTGTCTACCTATGCCTTCATCTTGGCCAGAGGCCTTATCCCTCATCTTTTTTATCCATTCATCTATTGATGAACATTTAGTTTGCTTCCCTATCTTGGCTATTTCTACTTAAATTCTGCAGTGAACATAGCAGTGCATATGTCTTTTCAAATTAGTGTTCTGTTTTCTTTGGATAAATCCCCAGAAGTAGAATATCTGGATCTTCTGGCAGTTCTATTTTTAATTTCTATTTCCAAAGTGTCTACACTAATTTACCATCTCACCAACAGCTACTGAGGGTTCCCTTTTCTCCACATCCTCACCAGCACTTGTAAATTGTTTATTTTATCGATGGTACCCATCCTGACAGGTGTGAGGAGATATCTCATTGTAGTTTTAATTTACAATTCCCTGATGATTAGTGATGTTGAACATCTTTTCACATGTCTGTTGGCCATCTGTCTGTCCTCTTGGGAGATATGTCTGTTTAAGCTCTCTTCCCATTTTTAAATTGAATTGTTTGTTCTTTTGGTGTTAAGTTGTATAAGGTCTTTGTATTTTGATATTAACCCTTTATCAGATGTACCATTTGCAAATATTTCTCCATAAGATTATTTTGTATACAATGGTGATTGAGCTAGATTAGTGATAAATAATATTTTCTTTATTTTTATTTATCTACTTTTATAAAAGAAATAATTATACATGTTATGACATTACCTAAAAGTTTGTTTTCTTATTAATTAGATGGATTAATGATGTCATTATTGTGTTACATAGCCTGCGTTAACTTTCAATGTAGTTAACACAAATGAAAACCTACATAAAATGTTTTTAAAACACTTAAAAAATCCTCTGTGTATAACTTTGTGTTCAAAAATGGCACACATTTTTATGTATGTGCTGTGTTACGGTAGTTGGGTTGCTTTCCTCAAGCGCTGTCTCCCATCCTCATAGACTGTGGAATCCCTTGAGACTTTGGGACACTCTGCTGACTTGGCCCAGAGAAAGTTCTCGCCTATTCAGTTTTTGCCACTGCCTTTGGCACCTACCAGCCTCCTTCCTCTTCCCCTCCCGGGTGTCTGTATAATAAGTGTGTCTGGGTTTCTGTTGCACGGAACGTCCCAGCGCAAGCGACTCGAGGGCAGTCAAACAAAGGCAGGATTTCATTCACTGGCACGCTGACCCCTTGGATCGTGGCTGGACCGGGCTCCAGGGCCCCAGGGCTGAGAGCGGTGCCTTACATAAGCCCCAGTGCTAGCTGCTGCCTGCCCCTCTTGTGACAAGAGAGCCATTCTCTCACAGCAGCACACAGATTTCTTCTTGGCCAATGCATTTCTCCATAATTAAAGAAAATCCACACTCTTCTGCAGGCATCATCTGCCATCTCCCTATACTGATACTTCTCTTGACCCAAATGGGGAGGACAATTCACATGTTAGTAGATGAATATAATTTACTATTGGCAAAAATCCCGTCATTACCTTCTTACACCTCTTCTATTCTCTGTGACACAACTGTGACATAGTTAAATTAGCAACAGGACAGACTTACCATGAGGGTCTTAGCTCCCATGTACTGTCCTGTGTACAAATTCCCCTATGCATAGGTGGCTGCTGAGATACCCAGCCAGGCTGTGTGAGCCCGGGGGGGATTCCCTAATGAGACTTAATTCGTAAACCTGAGTAAAAGAAGACTAGGTTTTCAAACCACTTACTAGTCATTTAGACTGTGCGACCAAAACCCTCCCACAGGGGCCCAGCATTGCCCAGCCCACCAGCCTTCTGAGTGGTTATCCAGGTCAGATGTGTCTCCCAAGAACTCCTAGAAGGAAGTTCTCAGGTACAACCATAGTGGTGGCAAGAGGACTCCCCCTGTCACCTACAAGACAGGTTAGGACCACAGCAACCAAACTCTGAAGCAGCTTTTCACATGCTAGAAGCTGGTGCTCTCTTCTCCTTAGAAACTTTAAGACCATTCTTTTTATTTTATTTAATTTTTATTACAGAGAGAAAGGAAGAGGAAGGCGAGGGGCGGGGGTGGGGGTGGGGCAGGGGGAGAGATGCACCAACCAACTGAGCCTTACCACCCAGGGAAAGACCATTAAATTAAAAAAAAAAACTTGTTTAGGGTTATGAATTGTTTGTCTTTTCTCCCTCCTTCCTTCCTTTTCTCCCCCTCCCTCTCTTTCTTTCTCTGTACAATTCTATGATGCATTATTTGCATATTGTATTGTGTGTTCCCCATTGCTGTTGTTTGTAGGTTGCTGTAGTATATAAATGTAGTTTTGACACCCCAAATCGCACTTCCAGGTGATTAACTTGGTTGTTTAGTTTTTCTTCCTCTTTTGGATTCAACTTTACTGTCTGACTACCATTGATGCCTACTCCATCAGGCAGGTCAATAGGTTTAGAATAATTCTCCATGGTAATAGGCAGCTGAGTGAACTTAACCTTACCTTTTGCTTTAGCTTGGCTTGAAATTTCACATTTTATGTTTCTATTTTGGGAAAGGACATTGAAGTCAAAGGTGCGTGACCTGGTGACTTATTGCCTAAGAAGTTTGCTCTTCCTTAGTGGGGAAATCAGGTAGGGGGATACAAAAGAAAGAAAGAAAACTTCAACTCCAAATTAGAAATCTGGAAAGATCAAGTGAGTGTGCCAGGCAGGACTCCTGCAGATTTCTGTTCACAGTTCACATGTCTTCAGGATAGATCAGTGAATTCAGTAGGAAAAGTAACTCTGTCATGTACAAAAAGCATTACTTGCTTGTGTTTCTTCTTTTCGCAAACACAGAGCTAGTTTCCAGTGAAAGTGGCTCAGTGATTATCTGTCACTATTACTGGGGTGTGTGTAGGTAGGAGGAGGAGATTAAAACTCCAAGCAAGAGGCTGACATCCTCTTGTTCTTGTGATGTGTGTAGACTCGGAATAGTAAAAACTACTCCTTAGTCTCAGGATAAGAAATAAGGTAGAGCTGTTCAGGCCACTGGGGATGAGATGCATTTTAAACATTCGAAGACTTCGAAGGGGAATGCTGTCATTGGACCAAAATTTATAAGCTCAAAAAGTGACTTACAAAATATTTTTTTATTCTATTTTTATGTTTTTATTGACTTTTGTAGTCACCAAATATTCTCTTGGGATGCTAATGTTACCCTTCTTGAGAACAGTGATGACCCACTGTTTGCACAGTTCCAGTCCTGGTTTTTTACCTGGTTTTTACCACCTTATAGCCTTTGGAGTACCTGGCTCTGCTCTTCGGGTTCTTACTTTCCTTCTCCCTTGCAGCAGGGAGTGTCAGCTAATTTTAAAAAGTTACCTCTTTGGGAAGTGAGACTGTGGGTGAAAAAGCACTTCCTCAGGCAAACAAAGTAAGATGGGAGGAGATCTTGGAAATTTGGTTGAAGAAAAAGAAAGAAAAATAAGTTTATTATATCCCCTTGGGAGCTAAATTTGACAAACCCCCAACTTAATAAGGAAACCCAAGCCACCCAATTCTCAATATTATGTACATAAAAGAGACTAGAATCTTAGGAAAGAGCCTCCAAGGTCTCATGAAAACTTTGAACAGTTGCCTGTTTAGGACAATTTGGCTGGTTTTAATGTAATGTTTTCTGTGTTTCCCCATGCAAGTGGATTTCTCATAAAGGGAAGGATTTTGAAAATAGAAAGAGCTCGTCCTTCTTTCCTCTGTCTATGTCAAGGCCATAGATGAATGACCTAAGACCTAGGAGATGACAGATAGTGCTAAAGCAAGTGAATAGCTTTATTAGGAATACAACATTATCCAGTGAAATACATGGACCAGCTTCTTTAAGCTGCTGCATTCTGAAATGGCTTCCAGGTAATGAGATCAATCCTGTTCTAAGGGGAATTAGCAGGACTCCACATCCCAGGATGTTTGAGCAATAGATCTCTGACCTGAACAAAGTGGAATCACAGGGTGGGAATAAAAATGATAAAGAGGGGTCACGTGCACCAGGAACTCCAGAGCTTTGGACAGTTTCCTAGCTTTCTTCTGCTCTTTGCTCCCAAAAATTGGGGAAGAAAAAAAAAAAAACTTTGGCCAGAATTCAGAGAGTGTAAACCACTTTTTGTTTTTTTCTGTGACCTCAAGAAAGGTGCTCACAAGTAAATCATTAATTCAGTCCAGGACAAATATATACATTGTCACATTCTAACCATCAATGTTCCTGGACCACTTGACCACTTACAACAACCTTTTGTGAACACACTGCATAGTTTGTTAGTCTCGTTTTTATTTTTTCTGTCTTTTTTTATATGGAGAGACTGAAGTTTCTGGAAGATGACTGACTTGCCAAACATCTTACAGATGGGACATAGGAAAAGACAGGCCCAGAATTTAGGTTTCTTGATATCTAGTCCAATGACTATATGCTCCTAGGAGCAAGAGTATCTAAGTTGGGGAGAAAGTCTCCACATCCCCTGGCCTCTTCTTAGAAGAAGACATTTAGTGGCATTGACTTATGACTATAAAAGACTTAGGCACTCTTAGGAATAAAATGCACTTACTGAACTCTGAGCCTGTCCTAGTACTTTACGCCAGTATGTCTGGCCACTGGCTCATCCTCTTGGAACATTTGAGTTGTATCTTGGTACAAAATGCCACATGACACCAAGTTCCCTGCAACTTAGTTCTCAATGAGAGTGCAATCTACTGTTGAACAGTAACATTAACACAAATTTGGAATCCATATTTTCCCACATTTCTATGTTTCAGGAAATGGTACGCTTTAACAATCATTATAATTGATAGCAAATTACAATGAACAAAGATCTGACATTAGTATAAAAAGCCGTAAGAATTTACACAGAAAACATTCAAATGGGCAGCAATCTCCTAGCCTCTACATTGTTTCTTTATGGTGGGATAACTGTGAAGAGGCACAGGTTTGCATAATGTTTTTTCTGTTAAAATTCACTTCTGGAATTGCTTCTGATATTGAAAATATTCTGTAATATGTGTGGGAAAGGTCAAGCTGATGTGAACCTTTTTCTTTTAGAAAGAGTCAGCACATAGATACATTAATTCACACATCCATCCACACACACACATACACCATTATTAAGAATTTACAGGTTGCAAGCCAAGTCTCCAGCCAGGTCCGTAGCTGGAGGCAAGTGAAAGGCAACTACACATTGATGTCTGTCTCCCTCTCTGCCTTTCTCCCTTCCCCTCTCTCTAAAAACAATAAATAAAATCTTAAAAAAAAAAGAATTCAATTGATTTTGCAAATGATTTCAGAGGAAATCTTCCTAACTATATTAGACTCCTTCCCAAAGTTGTTCAGCATGCTCTAAACTATACCTCATAGTTCTGCTATAGGAATTATGGGCCTTTACTTTTGATAGGCGACATGCTGGCTGCCACTTGTTACTGTTCCTAACAATAGTTTCCTACTCAACTTTATGAGGATAAAAAAATTATGGACATACTTCTTAGCTGCCCCCTCTATTTCATTATCACTATCAAACAAGTGATTGCTGAAAGAATGGAATGGCACATGAGGAATGACTCCAAGCAGGTTTTGGGAAGAAATGGATAAACCACTAGAGCCAGATTTCTCATTCAAAATTATCATTTAACAGTGTTTAAGTGGCATTCGGTCAAATATAATGTGTCTACCATGCTTGTTTATAAACATTGTAAAGGATACAGAACAAAGAATGATGGTGAGAAATTTGTCACTTAAAAAGTTTAGCCAAGGTTCAGAGATGAGATTATACTGGCACAGAATTGATCTCAGCTTTTCTGTTGCAAATCTGTGCTTATTTCAAGGGTGCCTGGAGCCATAGTTCTGCTTTGTGCACTCTCCGTCCTTCCCTGGCATAAACTTGCTTATAAGACCAAGATCTGAGCTTTGGGAAGATTTGCAACCTGCTCCCTATCTAGAAGCTTTTCAAGTGCAGCAGCTCTACTGATAAACCCAACGTATGAAGACAAGAACACACAATAGGATGGATATCTAGCCAGGATGTCTCATCTTTAACTTCCCACGGTCCCCAAGTGACTTCTGGAATATTTTATGTCTTTTGAGACCATGTAGAAAGCCTAGGTATTAGGTGGGAGGGAGAGCTGATGATATACCTGCCCATCAGAAGACCACAGAACAGAGTGCAGGCCTGGATTACACGGGGGTACGTGAAGTTGAATGAGAACATAGCTGGATTTTTGTTAGGGTTTAGATGCCAGAAAGCTGCGTAGGAGTCAAAATGCCAGTTGGATCACTTGCCCCCTGCCAACAGGCATTATCTCACCTGGAAAGTAGGATGTGGAGCTACAGGTGCCAGCATGACCACAGCACCCCCAAAATGTGCTACTTAATACACAGTAACATAATAAAATTGTTGAACAACCCAGGGGTTTAGAATCAAGATCAAGAGGAGGGGGAAATTTTGAAGGGACTGAAGAGGGAGAAAAAGTTCAGATTATGTTGTTTTCAGCTGAGCGTGTCTAAGAAACTATTGACATGGAATTTTTAAAAATCCCAGAAGTAATTGAGTTTACTTGGAAATTTCAAGACTTAGTACAGAGTAAAAATGGCCACTCAAGAATAAAACCCACCTAGAGATTTTCACACTGACCTTTGTGAACAACTGTGACAGTAAAGAGTATACCCACTGGAGAAAAAGAACTAAATGAGGTCAGATTTTAAACAGCTTTGACTCACAGAAAAGAATCTGGGCTTTGATGTGGCCTATAGAATATTTTCAAGCAGAAGAGTAATATGATCAGCTCTATTTTATAATCATTGTTCAGTAGTGATACAGATACAGACTGAAGGAAAGATTATTTTGACAGCACATTAGGTAGGAAGTTTTTTAGAAACCCAAGAAAGACATAATAAGTGCTTAAATCAGACATCTGACAATGAGGGTGGAGCAGAAGGATGTAAGATTTTTCTTTTTTTTTTTAAGATTGCATTCATTATTTCTAGCAAGAAGGGCAGGGAAGGAGGAAGAACGGTAGAGAACCATCAATGCATGGTTGCCTTTCACCTGCCTCTGGCCACAGACCCTGCCAGAGACCTGGCTTGCAACCTGGCCATCTGCCCTGACTGGGAATCGAACCAGCGACCTCCGGGTTCAAGGCTGGAGCCTTATCCACTGTGCTACCAGCCAGGGTGGATGTAAGATATTTTTTAGGAGTAGAACTGATAAACATCAGTTTGAGTTTTCCAAAGGCCTATGAAGAGTTGAAAACTCATGTGACATTGTGAGAAGATGAAACACAAAAACAGGTCAAGCTTAGGAGCAGAAACATTGCATTTGATTTCTGTGAATGGACGTGTGGTATCTATGTAATATTGAAGTTAAATCTTGTAGTAAGAAGTTGAACATGTACATCAGGTGCTCAAAAGAGTTTGAAGGCTAAAGATGAAGATATCATGACTAATTAATTTCTGTGTCTAAGAACTTTCTTAAGGACCATTTTTGGAGAAAGAACATGGAAAGTGTAGCCATGTCTGCTTTTCTGCATTTTCTGAGTAGGTAGTAATTTATAAGGCCCTTGGAAATTCCTTGTCCTCAATATGCCAGCCAGGTTCCTAAAATCACACTGCTAAAAATGTATTCCTTTGTTCCAAAAGTACCTTATCACATGGTCCATTTTTTTAAATGCAAATGTTTCTATAAGTGATACATCATGGAATCTGTCATGTCTTGGTAAGAATAATTTGGGAAGAAGGAAAATAGGAAAATACTAAAATAGAAAGAGGAGACAAGAATGGATGGATACAGTTATACCAGTATTTCATATTTTGGTAAAGTTTGCTCTGTGAATAAATCTTGGAAACCTCAACCATAGAATTGAAATCTTCACTTTCTGAGATTTCAGTCATTATTTCAAACTTGTGAATTTTCATTTTCAGATGTGGATCTTTTTTCAGTATAAGCTTTCTGGCCTCTTTGCTTCTGAAACACCCTCTTGGAGGCATGTCTTTAGTTTGTAGACGTGGTGTATAGCCACATCTTTAGAGGCTCATTATTGGACTCTTTCAGACAGTGAAAGAGCATTTGGATATGAAACCAAGTGCAGTAAACGCCTTACTCAATTGACCCGGGGAGAATGGTGCTTTGGAGCAACAGAATGGCTATAAACTCTAGATTAGTTCAGAATTTTGTTTCTGAAACACAGCAAGGTTAAGTCATTTCCCTAGAGATCCAGCAAACTTTTCTTAAAATTCCAGCTTATCCCATTTAATACAGCTAGGAAAAGTTAAATGTCTCTGTGTCATGTCTAAATACATGAAGTAAAGATTCTAGAGTCAATTTTATGAAGTTGTTTCAAGGATGAAATAGCAGAAGCCATCAAAGCTTATCATTTTACATAGAAGAGCACAATGAATGATAGGTGAATAAGGCTTATCATAAGCAGTCCAGAATATGACTTTGACCTTTATTCCTGTGCTAAACCACACCACTTTTGAAATGTCTTTAGATAGAGTAAGCCTGAAAAGAAGGTATCTTGGAAAAGGAGAGGCAGTCACATGAATTTGAAATGTTGGGTGGGAAGGAAGATCGGAACATGCACCAAAATCATTGCTGCACTCATGTTGGATAATTATTCATCATCACATCATCCCTTCTACTGCTCAGCCAGTTGCTGCGCTGATAAGAACACACTCAGGGTGGAAAAGGGCAAATTCTTTCATATTATGTCACAGAGGGATGAGTCCAGGCAGTGGCTGCAATTTTATATTAAAAATAACATACTGCTTTCACAGTAGGCTTTCTGATTTTCTTGGGCAGCATCCTTAGTTGCCTGTCACATGTGAAGTATATCGTTGCATTCCCATTGGGGAAGTAAGATTCTCTGGTGGTGTTTTGGGAAGGATGTGTAGATGTTAACCACAACCACACACGCAAAATAGGATGTCACTTTCATGTAGCATGTAAGAAAAACACGGATATTTTGATGTGTCCAGTTATAGGCAAACTCAGCACAACTAAGGAAAGGATCAGTTTTTAAAGCATTACTGTGGTGAGTAAATGAGGTATGACTACAAAGAAAGTCGTAAGTTACATTTTCAAGAGTATCTCATTGAAGCAGGTCACATCTGGTATATGTGTGTGTGTGCATGAGTGTTTGTGTGTATCCTTTTTAGGTATTTTTGCTGACCACTTAATCTGATACTGAAAAAAGTTTCAATGGATTATCAAAACAACTCCCATCATTAATATGATGTTTTTAAACATCTCGTTGCTTAATTCCATATTGTTCATAAATGAACATCTAGAAAACAGAATATCTGATTAATAAAAATATGTACATCTTATGAAACATTGGTTGCTATAAAGATTAGAAACTACACCTCTGCACTCTAGTTTCTGCAGCCTTCCAGTCAACATCTCTTTTGAGGAATAAGTTACTTGAACTATTTCTTTTATGAAAATTTTATATTCATAAAGTGATGGTTTTATCCTCACTCAGCTAATCCAAAAGACATTTTTCTGAATAAAGTCCCACTAGTGGAACAAAGTGAATAAGAATAAGAGAGAGCTTTTGGAAGAAACCTGGGATTGGCTCTAGGATGGACATAATTTAAATACATTTCATCGGTGTTTTGCCTTGAATGCCAAGTTTCAGGGCAGAAGGAGGACTAACTGCTGATCATTTGCTTTCTTCTACCAATATACAAGATGCCAATAATAGAACCAACATCTCTTTTTCAAAACAATGTCAGAAGAGGATTGAAGAAAGCATTATAATGCTCAATCCATCATTACAGAGAGATACTGATAATGATACTCCCATTAGTATTTCACATGGACTTGAACTTATGAAAAAGGAAATATCAACCACATTTACATATTATAAAAGTTAAAATATATAATAAAGAAAGGGTAAAATAACCATATTTATTCTACATTTAAAAATAACACTATTACAATTTTTTATGTATTACCTTCGTTTTATTGTTTGTTTTTTACTATTGTGGATTTTATTTTCCTTCAACATCAGTAAAATCTCTTTTTAAACACATACTTTAGTGTCTGCCTAACATATCATAATGTAGTTATCCTAGCTTTTACTTACCCATTGAAAATTGGACTTCAAGGGCAAAAGTAGGCTTATAGTTGTGAGTATACAAAACATAGTTTATTTTTGTATTATTATTAATTATTGTTCTACATTGAACAACTGTAAATCTACTTTTGCCACTCAGTGTGTGTGTATGTGTGTGTGTGTGTGTATATATGTATGTATGTATAGATAGATAGATAGATAGATAGATAAATAGATAGATATAGATATAGATATATATTTGTTAAGGTTTTTGATAAAGAGTGCAAAGTAGCTTTCCTTCCCATAACACTGTATCTAAGGGTCTGTTTCCATGAAACTTCACCACTCTTTTTAGTTCTTTCTAATTCTTGTACAAGGCTGGTCTTTTCCAGGTGATTGTGTCCCTCTCACAACTAATCTCATGGTACAGTATTTCCTTTCCGTGTTGTGATGATGTGAGACAATACAGTGCCTATGTGATGAGATGAAGTGAGGTCAATGATGTAGGCATTGTGTTGTAGTGTTAGGTTACTATCAACCTTCTGATGACATGCCTGCCTACTAAGTGACTGATGGATGGGGAGCATATATAGTGGACAAAGAGGCAATTCAGATCCTGAGCAAGACAGAGTGACATGGCATGAGATTTTACCACCCCTCTCAGGACAATGTGCAATTGAAAACATTAACTGTTTATTTCTGAAATTGCCCATTTAGTAGTTTTAGACCACAGTTGTTCATAGGTAACTGAAACTGTAAAAAAAATGAAACCATTTCTTTGGTTTCAACAAGGTACAAGTCTCTGCATTCCAGATGGTATTTTGGAGGGATGCTCCATGAAGTTGTTATTTAGGTGCCTGTCAGCATCCTTTGCAAGGTGGGCAGGTACAATTGACATGCCTCTTTTCAGCATTTTGTTACTTAATAGATGGTATCAAAGTGATTATGTTCCAGGGTCTGAGCAGTAATACTGGAGACCAGTTTTGTTTCAACAGGCTTTGGTGAGAGTTGACTGGTTGTTTTCTTTGATATTCAAGTCAACAAATATTTATTGAGACATTATGCAAGGCACTTGGCTAGACACAGTAGGAGAGAGTCAGGGTGTAAGATATTTCACTAATGTCTATTTTCCTCTCTGCAAGATCAAAAGTACTAACTAAAAGGAAAACTATGTAAAACATCTAGAACCCTAAGAAGGCGCTTTCTTCTGGAGAGGAAGACCGAATGTCAGGATGACTCAAAGGGTGTTTTCACATTACACTTGCTCCTTCTCCAAGCCCCCAGTCATTTTTTTTCCCTACACTCTGAATTAAAAACAAACAAACCTTTTTTTTTTTTTTTTTTTTTTCCCTGACTGGTATGGTTCAGTTGGTTGGGCATTGTCCCACAAAGCGAAAGGTTGTCATTCAATTCCTGGTCTGGGCACATTACCTGGGATTCAGGTTCAGTCCCTGGTCAGGGCATGTGCAAAAGACAACAGGTAAATGTTCGTCTCTCCCATTGAAGTTTCTCTCCATCCCTCCTTTTTACCTACTCCTTACTGGTTATTAATTTTTACAGCTTTATTGAGGCAAAATGTATGGGGCATAAAATCGTATGCTCTAAGTGTATATATAACACAATGAGTTTCTGTAAATACTTAAAGTTGTGTGGGCATAGCCATAATACAGTTTCAGAATATTTCCATCTCTCAAACAAGTTACCCCTTATCTGAAAGTCAATTTCTGCTGCCTCTCGAAGCTCCTGTATCAGGTTGAAAAAGTTCCTTTCTGTTGATGGTTTGTTGAGAGTCTTTATCATGAATGACAGTTCAATTTGATCAAATTCAATTTTATACATCTATTGAGATTATTGTCTCTTTTATTCTATTAGTTATTTATTACAATAACTGATTTTTGAAAGTTAACCTAAATTTACATTACTAAGGTAAACCCCACTTGGTCATGCTGGAATATCCTTTTGATTGTTACTCGATTAATTTTGTGAATATTTCAAAGGATTTTTGCATTTCTGTTTATGAGGGATATTGGCCTGTACTTTTCTGTTTCTGTGGCTTTGTCAGGCACTGATATCAGGATAACAATAGCCTCACAGAATAAGTTGGGGATTGGACCTTCTTACTCTATTTTCAGAAAAAAAAGTGGGAGGGAATGTTTAGTATTATTTGTCCTTAAAATACTTACTGGAAATCACCTTGTAAAATCATCTGGGCTTTGGCTTCTTTGTGGGAAATTTTGTTTTTGTTTTATAAAGTGGGTTTGCCATTCCCATGCAGGGCTCTCTCTCTCTCCCTTTCTCTCTCTCTCTCTCTCTCTCTCTCTCTCTCTCTCTCTCTCTCTCCTCTCTACTCTGCAGTTGGCAGTTCTCAGATGTTGGCTGTTCTGGGGAGATTTTTTATTGTTAATTCAATTTCTTTACTTTGGCTTTCAATGCTTTTCTTTTACTAGAATGTGTTTAGTTATAAAATTTGGGGGTTTGTATTCTACTTGGTTTTTTGAGCCTCTTGTATATTTAGATTAAGTTTTTCACTTAATCACTAGGATCACTGTGCAGTCCTGGCAAATGTGGCTCAGTTGGTTAGGCACCATTCTGCAAACAGAAAGGTTGCTGGTTTGACTTCTGGTCATAACACATACCTGGGTTGTAAGTTTGATTCCCAATTGGGGTGGGTAAGAGAAGCAACTGATCAATGTTTCTCTCCTACATTGATGTTTGTCTCCTTCCTTTCCTCTCTCTATAAAAATATATAACTAAAATCTTAAAAAACAATCTGTTCAGACTAAGCTGAGGGACAAGAAAAGTGCTGTACTAATATTATACCAAGTACACTTTTTATTTTCTTAATTTGGTATATTATTTTGGTCAATTTCTGTAACTATAAAATTTTTTTGTGGGGAGAATACTTACTGAGTTTTTTAAATCTGCAATACCAGAGTCCAGACTCTCTCTAGGTTATTATTTGTCTCTCTCTCTCCTATTTTGAACCATTGTCCATATGAGCAACTCTTACTATCTGAGATGTTCTCTACCCTTAAAATTTGTGCTCAGATGAGCAAAATATATAATCATATGTGTGGAGTTATAATTTCAGGAGAGACATTTTCTGAGGAGACAATCCTTGCATGTATATGGATAGGAAAAGTACACATATGTAAGTGTATTTTCTTTTATGTATTCATGGCTTCCTAGGTCCCACTCATTTTTCCTTAAATTTTAAAAATGCATGTGGAAGGGTAAAGAAAATGAGTAAGTGGAAAGATGAAGAGTATTTGGCTTCTTGTCCATTATATATTTTCAGTCTAGGGTGACCAACCAGGCTGGTTTGCCTAGAATATACCAGTGTTAGTATTACATGTCCACTGCCTGGGAAACCTTTCAAATAAAACGGATAATAGGATGGTTGGTCAACCAGCACCCAGAATATTCTTTTATAAGAGCACTAACCACATTGCATTAGTTTCCGTTTTTTTTTTGTTTTTAAGCTTATTTGCCAGTTGTCACAATCAGCTATTTTCTGATATGCTGTTGCATAATAACAACAACAACAAAACCCCACAAAGTAAAATTACATATATAAAACCCTATATACAAAACTAAGGATTTATTTCTCACCTAAGTGTCTGTTGGTTAGCTAGGATTCATCTAATCCAGGCTCGGTGTACCAGGCGTGGCTTCAGGCCCTGGGCTAGGTCCAGACCTGGGGATAAGGAGCTTCCTTGGCATAGTCTTCTCATGGTGGTGGAAATGGTGCCAGAGCACTAGCTCAGCTGTGCCACCAACTTCAAGCTTTTGCTTGTATCATGTCTGCAAGCACTCCACTCGCTGATCATGTAAAATCATAGGATCAGGCCCAACTGTCTTGAGATGCAGAAATATACAATGTCTCTAGTCTGGGAATAGAGGGTATAGATAGAGAAGTGGTGCAGTATTGGGAACTGTAGTGTAAGCTTCCACAGTATTTTTCCTAAATTAACCTGAGCATAGAGACCATGCTTCGTGTTTAGGTGATCGGTTTGGCTCTGGCGGTTGATAACCAAGTGACCTTAGAAAACTTACTTTACATTTTCATATCAACTTTTTCTCTTTAAAGTGGGGATGACCTGGCCAGTGTGGCTCAGTGGATTGGTGCTGGCCTACAAACCCAAAGGTCTCTGGTTCGATTCCCATCCAGGGCACATGACCAGGTTGCAAGCCAGGTCTCCAGCCAGGTCTCCAGCTGGAGGCAGGTGAAAGGCAACCACACATTGATGTCTCTCTCCCTTTCTGCCTCTCTCCCTGCCCTTCTCTCTGAAAATAATGAATAAAATCTTTAAAACTAAATAAATAAATAATAAAATTAAGAAAATAAATTGGTATTGATAGTGAAATTTCTTTCATAGGATGGCTGAGCATATTAAATAAGATTACTTAGGTGATGTGCTAGTGCTGTGGCTAGCATAAAACCTCTCACCTTCTGGCATATAATAGGAGGCAAGTAAGCGTTGATTGAATAAGTGAAGAGATAAATGAAATGGAAATGGAGGATCTTAGAAATATGCAAGTGAACCTTTTAAATTGTTTAAATATTTCCAATAGTATAAAAAATAGACTTGGGATTGGAAGGTCAATGGAGAAAGTGAAGTAGTTGTGGTGAAACAAATGTGCTGGATGCTTGCCCTGGGGAGAATTAAGACATTTATCCAGTTAATCAGACTCTATAATAAATCATTTCACTTAGCCAGGAAAAGTTCCAAATATTGGCCTGCGACACCTACTGCTGTCACTGTCTCTGGTACAGCAGCTGTGGTGGTGAGACCCTTGGGAGCTCAGCTCAGCCTACCTTAGATGCACCTCATGTTCCTTTTGGTTTTCTCTCTGAGGGCCCTTTTCATTATTATAGGAAGTAATAATGAAGTAAAAGGAGTTATTGTTTATGGAATATTCCTCAGCCGAATGGGGAAAGGGGTCCAGGGGTAAATACTCCAGCCTTTCATACTTCAGAAGGTGTTTTGTAAAATGTACCGGAAGTCCCAACAGAATTGAGCTCCAGTTCCTGAAAACATCCTGATGCTGGCATTTTCTCTTACTTTTTTCTGACTCTTTTCATTTTTTTTTTTTTCCTTAATCCCTGGGATTTTTCCTAAATGAACTTACTGCTTATCCTCCCAGGTTCTATTATCAGAGAAAACCAAACTAAGGCATATATGTTTTTGACTTTTATTTAACCCCAGTCTGCTGTTCCCCAAATTTGTTTTGGGCTCCCACCAAGAAGAATACTCAGTGTTTATTCAGTCTATCCTACCTGTCCAATATTTTGTTAAAGTTCCATTGACAGTATTTTCTAGTACAAAAACTATAGGGTTTATTTTTGTTTTCAAAATACAAATCAAATTACATAAAATTATAGTATTGAAATGACATTTAAAATTAAAACGACAACTTGGGAATACCGATATTCTCTTCAAGATGTCGGCTTTCCTCTGGTGAAGAGTTAGCAATACATATGATCATATTTATACTTTCCTGAAAGCACTATCCCAGAGCTCATGCACACACACACACACATACACACAAAGAAAGAAAAGAAAAAAAAGTTTTCTGGCAAATTTTTGACCCTGAGGAATACATAGCTGTGGTAATTACTAAATAAAATAATCTTTCATTTAATGGAATCCTTCCTGCAAACATACTTCAATAATCTTTCTGGTGAAAGTTCAAAATTCTGTCTTTAGTTTTTATTGTAGTCTTTGAACAGTGAGTTAGTCCATGGAGATTCTATAACTGAAAGCCAATCTATGATGAATTTGTATTGGATAAGTGAGGAAATTGAGAAGGAAATAATTTCCTTTAGAAACTATCTTGGGAAAGAAACTTTCTCAAAACTTCTTAACTGACTTTAACTAGAATTTCAGTCTTAACTTTAGCTAGTTTTGTCTTCCATGTTTTTCCAACTGACTTTGCACCTTAGACATTCCCAATTTAAGGTAAAGCTGCACACAAAAAAAAATCTGCTCCCTTTATGTAATCCTTACCCAAGGACATTTTTTCATTGCTTTCAGAGAGAGAGAGTAAAGGGTGGGGTGGTGGGAGAGAGAGACCAATGTGAGAGAGAAACATTGATTGGTGCTTCCCTGGCAGGATATGCTCCCTAACAGGGGATTGAACCTGCAACCTAGGTACATGGCTTGACCAGGAATGGAGCCTGCAACATTTTGGTGCATGGGACCACCCTCTAACCAACTAAGCAGTTGTTAATTTCTTACCAATGATAGATAGTGCAGTGCTTTGTCTTGAGAACAAATCAATGTCTGATATACCCAAATGCTGAATTGCTGTCCTCTTCTTCTTCTTAATAGCATCTAATTCAGAAATCTTTACCACTTCTCTAATTACTCTTCAGAATAATCTAGGCAATGCCTAAACATATACTCAAGTCCCTTAACTGAAACTTCTCCAGGGTGCAACTTTCCTTTATTGTGTAAAAATAAATAAATCTAGCTATGTTTGACTACATGTGTTTCTGATTGATTGACTATAAGTATATTAATGATCTACTGATAGCTTTTGGCTAGCAGGTTTCAGGGGTATCTGTTTTTACTCTCCGAAATATTTTTTGTGGGTCCTATTACTTTTCTTTGTTTCATATTTCATATATTTTTAATGTAATTTTTCTCCTTTATTACTTTAAGCATCCAAAAACATACAGCCATTCTCAATATATACCAGAAATTAATTATTTTTGCATGGGAAAGAGAATTTACATTTTGATTATTAAATTTGTTGGCTTCCTTCTACCCTTCCATGTATACAAATTTGGCATTCTTTAATAGTCTTTTCCTACTCTCATACCCTCAAAGACCTAAGGACAAGATCTAGGTTTTATAGTGAAATTTAGATACTCCTGCTCTCTGGTAATATTAGAAATAATGCTGATCTTATTAACCATCATTTCAGTTTCACAGTCTTTTACATTCTCCTTCTATGTCTTAGGATAACACACCTTATTTTTAAACCTATAGCCAAAATTTCCAGGAAGCCATGATAATGACAGTCACCTAAGTTTTTCCCTGTGTATCCTAAAAACAACTATAAAAAATAGCAAGAAGGAAAAAAAAAATAGCAAGAAGAATAAGTAAAGCCATGCAAATCCCAAACCTCATTATAACTATTAAACAGAAAACAATTACGAACTCGAAATGAACTGTAAGTGGAAAAATAAATAATTTTAAGGAGAGCTAATTTTTGTCTTCCACAAGTGTATTTTTTAATGTAAATTTACTTCAGCTATTTTTTAAAAAAGATTGTATTCATTATCCCTAGAGAGAAGGATAGGAAGGGAGGAAGAAAAGGAGAGAAACATCAATGTATGGTTGCCTTGCACCTGCTGCCAACTATGGACCTGGCAGGAGACCTGGTTTGCAACCTGGTTATGTGCCCTGACCAGGAATTGAACCAGTGACTTTTGGGTTCGAAGGTCAGTGCCTATCCACTGAGTCACCAGCCAGGGCCCACAGGTATTTCTGAAGAACAAGAAATAAAGAGCAGAAGTATGAAGAAGACAGAAGACTGAAGTAAAACCACATTCAGAAAGATAAAGTTTTCCATAAGGGCAAAAATACTGAGAAACAGTTTTGGTAGATCAGAGCACTGCCATGAAGGTATGTGGTCCCTAGAACACTATCTTAAACAGGCAATGCTTTCTGGGGACAAAAGCCATGGTGATATGCCAAGGCATGTGCTTACCCTCCCCCATAAGCAACTAGGAAACTGAACAAAAATATATGAGTCAATTGATTATGGATACTGGACAATTGAAAGCACAAGACAGGCCCTATGGTTCAGACTGATCTTCTAATTGGAGGTCATTCTAGACAACAGTGAGGTGAAAGGAATACCAAAAAGAACATTGCAGTCTCACTAAGTAAAGGTAAATAAAAAACAAAGGTAAGGGAGGTAGAAGTTTTAGGGCAGGTATCCATATCTCTCACCTGTAATGAAAAGCTACTGCTGTTACTACTACTACTATTGCTACTACTACTATCATTACTCCTCCTTTTCCTCCTACTATCATTACTACTATTACTACTACTACTACTATTACTACTTACACACACACACACACACACACACAGCTCCAGAAGTCTACATAAGGCTAACCCTGAGCCTTTACTGATTATTATGTTGTACTATATGTGAAAGATGAAATTTCACAAACTAAGCAAAGAACCACTTCCGTGGAGTTGTAAACTGAAATATTTCCAGACCACACAGGGAGTGGTCCAATGTGCGAGCTCCAACCATCCGGAGTTAAGAGTTTTCACTCGTCACTGAAACAATCAATAAAGAACCTAGAAGGGTCCCATTTAGTAGTAGTGCTAAACAAACCTGAGAGGGAAGGCTGGCTATTCTAGACCTGTGCTAACAGCGCTTAAAACCAAGCTTCAGAAGGGTCCGCTTAATCCGACGTACATGGTCTGCCAGAACGTTTCCCATAACAGAACTTTTCTCAGGTGAAATCCCTGCTCCAAACAGTGCCGTTCCCTGGTCTCCAGACTCTGGCAAGCCCTCTCAGTCACTACTTTACAGGAGCTAGATCTCTGCCCGCCTCGGTCTGCCTTTGGCCACAATCCCCAGGAGTCTTACACTTCAGCCTCATTTATGAGCTTGGATTTTTCTCCACATATTTATTTTGTTTTTCACCATAAATATCCCCATGGCCTTTTTCTCTCTCTCTTTTTATATTTTATGTTTTAAATGTCACTGCTAGGAGTGTCTGGAAGCCTGAAATTATGGAACCATTTTAACCAAAGTTCCATTAGGTGGCTTTAACAAAAGCTACAATCACTGTTGGACCATCAAGCAATGAATATTTGGCCTATAACTAAGTATAATCCAGAATTTTGATCTTTTAAAGTCATTTCTGGTTTTGGAACTCCGGACTTAGCTTTATTGTTATTTTATTTTATTTTTTTAATTTGGCTTATAAGTTTATTGTTTCAGCAGTATAGTCTATCACCTGGCATGTTATGTCTATGATTACTTCCGTGACTATGCAGCAACTAATGAAAAACAAAAAACAGCCTGAAAATAACTCATGCATGCATGATGTTTGATTTGAAAAACCAGTGCTAACCCATTTGACAAACACATAGCATTCACCCAACAAATATTTTAAGTGTTTACTACAGTAGAGTGGGCTTGAGCATGTGATCATGAATCATACTTACCGCAGCTTCCAGGACCTAACAGCTTAATAGGAAAGATACATTGTCAATAAATAATCAAAACAGACACAAACAAAAATGCTCCAAAGAGTTCAAAGAAATAGACTGTGAAGAAGGGATTAAATAAGGCTTCTAGGAAGAAGTGGCTTTTGAGCTATGTCTTGAAAAATGGGATCCCAGCAGCTACTTCAGAAAGGAGTAGGGATTTAGGCTTGGGTACACATTAGTTAATGGTAGAGCAGGATCAGAAAGCAAATACCCTGATTTCAAACAGATGAGCTACGGAAACAATTGACCATTTTATATGTTCATAATGACCAGTTTCTTTTGTCATCCAGGCTTCCTTCCACCTATTATTTTCTAACTAGCTTGTGATTTTAAAATCTATTTAACTTTAGAATTCCCTCTGCTAGACCCTTGAAGTAACTAACAATGGTTGTTAAAGGATTTAGTGATTTTCTACAAGCAAATCCCAGTCTCAGGAGGAAAAAGCAACAATATTTTTGGTGATCATTTTTAATGTTTAGCAAGCCCTTTCTAATAAAATAAAAATATCCTGTTAAAATGTTTATTGCTTTTTAAGGAGACAATGCAATCCTTTTTGCTTTTATTTCAGCATTTTTCTCCTCTGCAATTACACTTCTTTATGCCTCTGACAATGTAGCATAATGAAATACATAGTTTGGAATTCTACCAGTGTGAATACAAATCCTGGTTTTGCTGTTTTTTGGCTATAACCCGTGTCATGTTTCCTCTATTTGCAAAATTGGGGTTATTCCTATAAACCTTTCGGTCTTGCAGAAATAGACAAGTTAAAGGAGTTAAGGTTTCTAACTACATAGGAGTGAATCACTAAATGCTACTCTTCCTTCTTCCTTGCTGCCTTTATCATGTTGTTCCTTTAGTCTTGCAGGCTCTCCTTTTCTTTCCCATCATCTTCCACTGTTTATTAAAATCTAACTCATTATTCAAGACCAACTTTATCTTTTCTGGATCCTTCCCTAAATGCTGTATGAGCTAATTATTTAAACTTGACTTTGTGTTCTAACAACCTGTAGACGGAACTTCCACTTAGCCTTTATAGTGGAATCACATTACTCAGGGCACCAGTTAAAAGAATCCAACTCAAGGTGCTTGGCAATGCTGCTATTTCATCACCTGTATTCGAAGGAAACAAATGAAATCAAACCCAAAGGAGTTTGCTGGTGAATCCCTCAGAAAGAATGTGTGAGTAGGTTTAAGTGTCCTCTGTCATGATTCAGATGTGTTCCGCTTGTCCAAGCAATCAGGCAAGTGGCTGCTGGTTCGAATACCAAGGATGATATTGAGAATTAATTTAGACTGTGAAGAAACACTGGGTAATAAAGGGTTAAAAAAGAGCACCTGCAGGCAGAACTGGACTTGGGGCTCTAGAGACTCCTAGAGGTCATTCTGACATTATATTGTTGAATTCCTGTCTCATGTGTTCCCTTTAGAATCACATGTTGTAAGATAGGTCTTTTTTGTATCTCATTCCTTCAAATATCTTTATCTCTTTTCTAAACTTCATTGCAGTCTCTCAAGAATCAGAATTCTACCTCAAATGGAACACTTGTTTAATGACCAACAAAATTAAAATGGGAATGGAATCTATGAAGATAAAGTGGTAGCTGAATCAGGTAGAAAGAAGTCAGC
Organism: Noctilio leporinus; assembly: GCA_004026585.1. Taxonomy (NCBI): domain Eukaryota; kingdom Metazoa; phylum Chordata; class Mammalia; order Chiroptera; family Noctilionidae; genus Noctilio; species Noctilio leporinus. The sequence goes on along the minus strand of PVIW01000005.1, from coordinate 1,153,063 downwards.
AGGGAGCCTGGCACGAGGCAAACCCTTTGAACAAAAATAGCTCATCTTTAATTTAAGTGTATGACATGCATTGTTTCCTTTAATCCTCATAACAGCCCTATTGGATAAAAGCAGTCTTGACCCCCGCCTTACAGAGGAAGAAACAAGTTTAGGGAGGTTTAAGTAACTTGCCTTTGGCAGGTGGCTGAGATGGGTTTCAAATGTAAATCCAAAAGGAAATCCAGTGTCCACATACCTGAATCTTCAGCCATGGTATCTTCCAAAAGTCCTTTGTCTCCTTGTTTTCCTTCTGAACCGGAAAACTAGAGGATTCTTCCCGTACAAGGACAGGCTAACCAACATAATGATTTTCTGACTGTTCATTAAAGTAAAATAAATAATGTAGACATGGATCTACTAGAAGTTAAAAAATGAAGCACAGTTGCTATACTCATTAAAGTTGGAAAATCCTGTTGTCCATAGGAATAAATCAAGCTTTAGGATCCTACTTAGGTGTGTGGACTGACTGCCAGACCCTCTCACAGAAGTTCAGGGAAGAGTCAACCAGGATCTGATTTTGTTTCCTCATGGATTTATAGAGATAACTCTTTTTTTAAAATTTTTTTTAAACTGGAAAAGTATTTCCACCTTCAAGATTCAATGACTCACATAGGTTAGCTTGATTGTGCTGATGGAGTACAAAGCGTGGAGATTTCAGGAACAAAGGTTTTTGACAATGGCTTCTCCAGCCACAGCAGTGGAGTTTTGACGTCCTCATACCCTCTGATAGACACACAGATTGCCCCCCTGGGGAAGCACACTGGCGGGTGCTGTGCTGGGAGAAAGGCTGAAGGTAAAAGGGAGAAGACCAAAAGAACCTGGCTCCTTTGAAAAGAACGTATTAAACAGAGGTTTTTGCCCAGGAAAATGTTGGCGTTGGCTGCTCTCTAGTGGTGGGCAGTGTTTACTGTCAGCAATTTCTTCTACAGAGCTTTGAAATCAAAGGGCAAAATGGGAAAATCCAAGTATTTCTTAGCTACTTAGAGATGGGGTGCAAAGGAAGGCTGTGAGGAGACACACACGCATGACACATGCATGCACATGCCCTGGCCTGGAGCAGTGAGGGGGAACATGCTTCTGTCTGAATGGGAAAGGAGAACATGGGTAGAAAGATGAAAGAGAAAGCTTACGTTTCTGGTATCTGTGCTTAGCTTCCTCTTTCTATAATGGTTGGAAGTGGCCATAGAACAGGCTGATCTTCTTCACTGATGTCCAATCTAAATTTAGATATTGGTAATTTCCAAAACTGGTGTTGTGCTGGCTCCAGAGATACAACTGGTACTTGGGAGCTGGCTTCCTGCTCAGCCTTACAGAGCATGAGGGAGAGAATGGAGAAAATACGGAGACTGTTCCTCTTCTGGTTTTCTGTCTTGCATCACCCAGCAGATAGTGGGAGAGCACATGAGGTGCCACTCATCCCAATCTTCCCCAACTCATATTTTATAAATGACTCAGCTAATTTTTTTTTGTTTCGTAAGCATTTAGAAACAAATAAGTAAAACCCGTTTGGAGTTCTCTTGTTATTTTATTTTTTTGGTCCACAGTTAACCTTTAACGTGTGGTCGCTTCAGCCTCTCTGCTAATTTTTAAAGAAAATTTGTGTAGTTACTGCATCCTTGTGGGTTTCACTAACCACGTGTACAATGGTGGTGGTGGTGGAGGGAGATTGGTTGATCATTTAGGCTCCTTTTATCTTTGACACACTCTGGGATATTGAGATTCATTAAAGATACATGCATGTCAAGACAACTGGATGATATCCTGGATCGTGTGAGAAACCACAGGAGTTCTCACAGGGAGGAATACTCATTCACTATAGCAGAGGAGGCAGGTGTGCAGTGGCCACCTGAGGGCATTTCCTTTCCAAAGAGGAAGTAATAGATCATAGCCTTCTGCAGAATGAAGCTTTTATAGGAAGTTTCTTGGATCCTCTATTTTCTAGATCTGCTTTGTGTTTGCATCTCTATCTGTAAAACAAGCTGGAGATTTAGAGCCATTATTCAGATAATTTTAGCAGAAAGCAACTCCACAATACCTACACATGCCACAATTAACTAGGTATCTCAGACAGGAGTGGAGTTGGAGCCCAGATTGTCAGACGAGGGCTTCAGTTCTTCTGAAAAAACAACATTGCTAATTACACAACACCTTCAATGCAGTATCACAGAGGACTGAGGAGAGACCAACACTGTTGCTTGGAATGGCTAAAAGGAGAGCATGGGGTAAAATAGTCCATGTCACTTTAGACTTGGTAGAAAAAGATAAAGGGAATGGAAAGATTAATGGCTCAGATGCGTGGTGGAGTACCAAAGAAGGCTTTCATAAACATGTCCAGGGATGTAGGGAGTTTGCAGGAAATGAAGGCTGCTAATCAGTGAGAATGGGGATGAAATTGATGACAACTCCAAATTGGCTGAGAGCGTGAAGGCATTATTGGAATCTAGTTTTAACAGGAAAAATGAAGCAAACAAATTTGGACTATTAGGATATAATGAAAACCTTGCCAAATAGCTGTTGGCAACAATCAGGTGAGGGAATATAGAACTTAGACAATTTGCACATTTATAAATCAGCTAGACAGGTACCTGAGATCATTAAGAGAATAGGGTGATAGGAAGTGCTTACTAAACAGTTCACACTTCGTTTTGAAAAATAATTATATAGCTTTGAAGATAGCAATTTTTTTTTGAAGAAAAGGATACAAAATCTTCTTTCTGAAAGTTGTATTATTTCCTGAAAGAGCAATCTTACAAATCTGAGGTTCAAGTAGTGAACCAAAGATGAACAAAATACCATTTCTTTATATTTAAACCTTAGATCTCATGATGACCAATCCAGGCAGTGGTTATTAATACTTAATAACTAGTGATAAGTAGAAAAGGAAGAAAAATAAGAATAATCAGTAATGCAGAACATGGGTGACCTGGATATATTATAATTAATAAACTTTAAAGTCTAGGAGGCCAAAACCTTGCTGAACAAGGCCAGAGAATTGCATAATATGATGTACTGGAAAGAAAATGGCTTTATTAGCTGTGTGACACTGACCAATTTACTTACCTTCTCTATGTCTGAACTATTGGTAACCTTTGAAACTTCTGATTTTTCTAAAGTTCAAATGAGCATTTAATGTGAGTGCAATATTTAAAATTGACCTGGATCTTAGCAAATACTAATTCCCTTATCTTTCCTTAAAAACAAACAAACAGAAAACAAAAACAAAAAACCCAAAAACAAACAAACAAAAAGAACACCTGCCTTGGCTTTTGGTAGATGAAATTTGGACATTTTCAGTATAGCACTTCAAACAATTAGAGAAAGACACTTCAGAAATATTTTTGACCATATATCCCATTTTGTGGATGGAAAAACTGAGGCTAAGAGATACTCCTGCCTTGCTGAAAGCCATACAGGTAGTTTCAGTTGAAGCCAGAACATAGGCTTTAGATTCTCATTCTAAAGCTTCTCCTCTCCTACCACTATGCAGTTAGTATTCAGTCACAATGATGCTGCAGAGAGAGAGGATCCGAAGGAAGGAAAAACTTTCCAGAGAATGCTTTCTTCATCCTCTGAAGCACTCTGAAGCACATAAAACAGTGTGGTGTTAGAAAAGGCTACCTGGAGTTCTGGGAACCCCAGGAATAATTTTTAGTTTTAAGAGTACTGGTTCATGTCAGAGACTATTTAGAATCACAGAATTGGAGGATTGAGAAGGGCCTTAGAGATTATTGAACCCACAGACATCACTTCCAGAAGGTCCTTGTTAATAGTCCCTGCAAAGGGTTACCCAACTCCTGATGATTTGACTCTCTCACCTGTAATGAAAAGCTTACTCCCTGTCAAGACTATCTATTCCATCTTTGGGCAGCACTGTTTACATAAAGCTCTTCTTTCTGACTAGTCCAGTATTTCAGCTTAGCTAAGGCTTTAGCTTCTATTGATTGGTTTTATTGGGTTGGCCAAAAGAGTGTGTTTAGTTTTTTCTGTAAAACGAAAGACCCATTTTTCATTTTCACCAATAACTTAATTGATTTTGATAATCTGAGTATGTCGCCTATCTCCCACAAGATATAACATTGATTATTTTCAATTAATGTCTCAATTTGATTGCTATCAACTTCAACTGCTCTACCCAACCATGCTTAATGGTTAAGCGTTGTCTAGCAAGAAATCTCTAACATGGATGGAACTGGAGAGTATTATGCTTAGTGAAATAAGCCAGTCAGTGAAGGACAAATATCATATGATCTCACCCATTATGGGACAATAATGAGCAAAACTAACAACAAGCAAAACAGAACCAAGTATATGAATACAGTGAATAGGCCTTCAGTGGTCAGGGGGAAAGGGGTTGGGGGGAGGGGGGAGGCAGAGGCAAGAAAGGGGAGCAGCTTAGACAAGAACCTAGTATAAAGGAACCATGGACATGGACAACAAGTGGGATTGACTTTGGGGGGAATGGGTGGGTTGGGAGGGGGACAGAGGGGAGCAAAAAGGAGATGGATGTAATACAACAACAATAAAATTTAAAAAATTAAAAAAAGAAAAAAGAAATCTCTAGACATGAAACAACTTCTCACACTGCTTTTGATATGTGCAATCAGTCACAGCATCTTCTCTATATATTGCACAAACTTCTTTCTTTCTTTCTTACTTTCTTTCTTTTTTCTTGCATTTTTAATCTTGCTAAAAATAACTCAGCATAATATATCAAAAATATTATTTATTCCATCTTCAATATTAAAATGGCTACACAAAAATTCATTAATTATAATAAGTTGTTTTAAATACATGCTGATATGACAGCTGTCACAATACAATCTAAAAAAATTGTTATGAATGAAGTTAAAGACAACTAAAGCACTACTCGAGCCATCTTACAGAAAAGAACAAATGTACTTTTTGGCCGACCCAATATTTTAGTCTCTGTGGCTACCCAACCAATCTCAACTTTTCCCATATGACTGCCTTTCAGATCCTTGGAGACATGTGATTGTTCCTAATGTTACTTTCCCAACTTAATTATTTTAATTCCTTCAATGATTTGATTTTAGTTATCTTCATTATCCTTGTTACACTTTCAAAGTATAGAGACCTGACCTGAATAGCACCATCTTGGTGTAATGTAGTCAGTGCACATATCAGAACACACACATCGATGGTCATTTAATTTTCCTGGGCTGATATAACACAAGATTTTTTCAGTTTCTTCAAGTGGGTCTGCAACAGAGCACTCATCTTGTGAGATGTACTGTAAAAACTGGGTCCTGTGCACACATGAACCTACAGAAACCACATTTGAGGTCCAACCAGAAAACATCCAACCATTGTCAATATAATGAGAAGAGTCTGAGGGACATTGATGTAACCTGGCAGTCAAGGAGAATGGGCTGAAATTCAAATGTATGAATAACGATGACTTCACTGTATTTCATCAGTGCAGGCTGAAGATGCCATTGAGTAATAGATTTGGACCACACATTTATTGCCCCAACATTTAAACTGTGATGGAGGGAAGGGCCTCCTAGTTACCTATGTCTCAAAGAGCCATGGTCACTTCCGTCTTTTCCTTCCAGCTCACTCCAACAATCAAGTCAAATCACCAGTATCTCTGTGGAAGGAGTGTGTCCACGTATCTACCACCACTGTCTAGCTGTCACCTGTGAAACAGGCTCCCCAATCACCTGGTTCTGATAACCAACAGAGTCTGATTTCACAAGTTCCACAAGACTACGGAGAATGAAGATGCAATTTTTAAGCAGGCCCAGGACTGCCCCCTGCAGCTACACATGTGGACTCAATTTCAGTGACCTATATGAATCTCTGTATTTGACCAATGCTTTACTGTGTTGATTACCAACTATATATTTAAGTCTTGTAATCAGGTATTTTAAGTCCTCTGTGTCCTTTATAAAGACTGCATTGGTTATTATAGATTCTTTAAATTTCTAGATGAGGTTTAGAATCAGTTCAGCAGTTCTTATAAAAATGCCCATTGACACTTTTATTGGGTATGCACTAGACTAATACATCATATATATATATATATATATATATATATATATATATATATATATATATATATATATATATATATTTTTTTTTTTGGTGAGTTGCCACCTTAACAATATTCAGTCCTATAATCCATGAAGATAAGTAGCTCTCCACTTATTTAGGTCATTTTTATTTTTTCTCACTAATGTTATATGGCTTTCACGGTAGAGATCTTGGGTGACTATTGAGTTTATTCCTAGGTGTCATATTTTATGGCACTATTAAATACAATTCTTAAATATCTTATATTTAATTTTTTGTAATATTGAAGAATATAATTTTTTTGTACATTAAACATATGATATTGCTAGATTTAATTATTAGGCTTAGTAGTTCTTTTGGATATTTCTTATTTCCTATAAACAATGATTCTCTATGTAAATAAGTACAATTTACTTCTTTCTTATATATATGCCTTTTTAAAATCTTATTTCAGTGGATAGGACCTCCAGCATAATAGTGAATGGAAGTGATGGAAGTGGGCATGCTTGCTTTGTTCCTAATCTCAAGGGGAAAAAATTTAGTTTTATTGTTCAGCATGATGTTGATGTTGGCTATAGGTTTTTGCAGTTTTTATAGCTTGAGAAATTTTTCTCCTTGTTCCCAGAGTAGAAATGTTCATTGATATAGCTTCAGATTCCACATTGCAATTAGCCTTTAAGAAATGATACTTGTTCTCCATAAAATAAGTGGCTTGATCATCTAGTAACCTAAACACTAGCATAGTGGTCTTCTTGAGCCAATCAGGACCCTCCAGTGTGCTAGAAGTGCTTCATGGGCATGCCTCACTTGGTCACCTCCCATGAGGAAAATGTGTGTAAACAAGAGTTGAGATTAAACACAATTAATTACACTTACAGCTTCATCACGAACATTCATAATTGAAACTTGCTATTTTTTCTACCACACATGCATTTGAGGTGAAGGATACAATGACTAATTAACAGTTTCATGCTGCTGCCTTGATTAATGCTAAATCATCAGAAACTTTACCCACAAATTCTTTTTTGCATTTAGTGGAAATGACACCATAATGAAAAGGAAGATAATGTCATCATTATTATTATGAAAATAGTTTTGATACCATGAATCACCTGAAAGAGCCTCAGGTTCCCCTTGGGTTCCACAAACCACTCTTTTGAGATTTGCTCCTGTCTAGTTTAACCCTACAAATAAAGCATGACAATTATGAGGTCTATACTAAGTACCGTGAATTTTCAACAAGGTGTTCCCAGCACACTGGGCTAAATCTTGGACACTGCTGCACTCTGTGTGAGCTCTGGGAATTGTTTTGCTCATGGTGGTTCTTTGCCGTAATTCTTGGAGTTGAACTCAATTCAGTTTTCAGCCAAAGACTTGGGCAGACTTCTCTACCGTGTTCTGGAGCTACTCTTCATTTCAGTACATCTGCACCACCCCCAGCCCCCGCCACACCTGCTGTAACTTCCTCAGCTTCCAGTCTCTGCTCTTCAAGTCAAATGGGTTATGTTCTTTGCATAAGGTAGCTATCTGTGGAAATCATGATGCTGATAACATTTTTTTCTTTTGTGTGAGATGTTGTGATCTCTCACTGCCTGTTGCCAAATGTCTGAAAACAATGTGCATGTGTGTGATGTGTGTTGCATTTCTCTATGTGTTCATCAGTGAAGGAAATTGATTCCATTTATTTCACTGTGCCCAGATAGAGATATCAAATTGTTATATTTTAAAACCCATTATTTCCAGTGGGTTGTTCAATGATTTTGTTTTCTTGTTTTTTATAATGATTATATTTTCCATGCCTCCATAATTATTTTAAATTCTTGACTCATCTTTTTTTAAATACTTTAATTTGAGATGGTCTATACATAATTCAAGACCTTGTGTGTCTTTGGGGGCACCCCTTTCCTATCATTACATAGCTATGAGTTTGTGTTCCTTGTGGCATCATCTATTCTAAATGTTGATGTGATTTGGGGAAGAATTTAAGAAAAAGCTTAACCTAATAGGTTAGAACCTAACCGTAGAACCTAATAGGTTGAAGGAAGGGGGAAAGGATGAACCCCTGGACTGAGAACTCCAGTTATGAGAGATCCCTTGTTTTATCACTCCCACCTGCTCTCACCCACCATTCAGTCCTTCTAGTCATCACTTCATCTTCTAGGCCCTGGAAAAATAGCAAAAGGAGGCAGTTTATCCTTAGAGTGTAGCACCAGCCTTGAGGGTTTTGATATGAAGGGCTGGGGAGTGAATGACTGAGAAGCATTGGTTAACTGTAACTATGTTCAACAATTCTTCATTCCAGTGAGCTTTGGAAGTATTTTATCATTAGCCCTTAGAAACCTACACTGAGGGTCTGGTTGGTTCACTGATGCAGATTTCTCCCACTAAGTGGACAGTCACTGATGGCCTCAAGGCACCAGAGACAAACAGCATGAAGCATCCATCTCTGTTTCAGTCTTTATTTTCATATTTTCATATTTTTGCTGGATTTGCAAGCCAAACATCGCCAGAGTTTTCCACAGGTGTTTGATATTGCTAATGTTGCTAGTTGCTGGGATCCATGTGTTCCTTTCATCTGTAAGATTTTTTTTCAGGATTTAAAAATCAGCAGTTGGAATAAGCCATCACTTCTCTTTTATAATGTAAAATCTCAAATTCTCAGTTTCCTTCTTTAAAATGTGGATAATATTAATACTACCTTACAATGTTTTAAGAAGATCAAATTAGAAACTATACATAATGTATGTTGTCTAGAACAGTCTAAAAGCTCCCTTAAAGTTTGGTGTTACTATGTTACTATTCTTACTAGTATTATAATTAATGATGAAACATTGAACAGAACAAATCCAAAGGTGACATTACATAAGAGACCACCTTCTACATTTATATCAATCTATTGTCACTCACCAAGCATATTTATTAAACTGTTTGTTTATTAAGCCACCTAGTTGTATATTATTCAGGGATATTTCTCTACTTGTCCACAAGGATCTCATGGAAGGCACCTGCCAATGCTGTGTTAAAGCTTAGAAATATTACTTGTACATAGGACTCTGTTCCAGTTTTCCAGGATCGATAATTAATCCCTCACTTACTTTTCCATCTGTGAGGGATTTGCAGTCTAGCAATAATAACCAGCATTTCAAAAATTATATATATATGACATAAGCTCACAGATGATGCATTGAGAAAACTGAGATAAAATAAAGTTGTTTATTTATTTTGTTCATCACCCTGTCTCTCCAACACCACCACCACCACCACCACAACACACACATACACACACACACACACACACGAGCACATCATCTAAAAATTCCACTTTTGGAGGTACACAATTTTCACAATAGAATGGAGAAATGAATGCTAGCTACTTCCTTTAGCTAGCATACTGCAGAGATCAACTTCTGGCAAACTCAGCCACAAGAAAATAGAGTTCTTTATCAAAGTGAAGTAGTTAAAGAATTTAATTAATTAAATATGCAGAGAGCTTCAACTTCAAGTTTCCAGTTGACAGCAATGCTTATTCATAGATCTTTTCCCCTAAGAATTTCTCAGTGGAAGAAAAGCATAAGCTGTGTACCTAATTCTAAAACAAGAACCACGATGGTTAGTACTTCGATGAAGATGTAAGAAATGTAAGGTGATGTGTTGTGATGGCCAGTTGATGTGTTAACTTGGCTAGGCTATCATCCCCAGTCATTCATCAAACACTAATCTGGGTGTTGGTGTGAAGGTATTTTGTAGCTGTAATTAATGTTTGCAATTTTATTTGACTTCAAGCAGAGATTATTGTAGATAATCTGGGTGAGCCTGATTCAATCAGTTAAAAGGCTGTAAGAGCAGAGGTTTCCTAAAAGAAGAAGAAATTCTCTCTATGGACCACAGCTTCAGTTCTTTGTGGTATAATGGCCTATCCCAAAATTTCTGACTTAGCTAGAAATTAGATAAGCTAATTCCTTGCAATAAATCCCTTAATATATACCCCTCTTACTGGTTGCATCCTAAGAGATACAAGGGTTAATTCTGGATTCTCAAAGGTGAAGATTTTGAACAATGCCTTAGATGAGTGGGAGTTAACAAGTAGAGTCAAGCCTACTCTTCAGTGGGAAGATATGGAAGTTCTTCTCCTTCTGAGCTCCAGTATTATCTTTTCATTCCTTTATCCTTTATGTCCCTACTTCCTTTTATATACTCTATTGCACTAATTTGCTTTTTATCATGATGCTAATATATACCACTTTTGAATACTACTGTGTATATTTTTTGGGACAAGAACAGAATGGCCTTGATCTTTCGAGGATCAGCAGGACTTGGACAGTGAGAGATGAGGAATTAAGACTGGGCTATGGAGGAAACTGTTAGGAATACCTAATAAAAATCTTTCAAGAGTTCCTTAAGTAAAATAAATAGAAATTTTCTATAAGACCCTCAGTAGATGTCACTGACATTTTTCTTAAATATAATTAAGCATAAAGCAATAGATAATAACACATATATAGCTTTATTTTCTCATAGTGCAGACAGATATTTTCAATTTATACTTAAAAATGTTCATAAACATTCAAGTTAGAGAACCCTATCAAATTATTATTATTGATAGGACATCTGCACAGGGCAGGTCATACCTTGTCTTGAATTACTTCAAGACTAATTCATTTATTCAATTCTTTATGCAGCAAATAGTTATTGAACAACTATGTGCTTAACCCTTTTCTAAGTGCTTGTATTTATCAGTGAAGAAAAAAAATTCTTATAAAAATCTTTGAATTCATGACAAAGCTAGGTTATGTTCTATAGAAAAACCTACTGTGACAAAGCCTATTTCTACTAAGATGTAAAAATAGAGAAAAGAGGATTGGGAACAATAGAGATAGAGAAAGAGTGAGAGATAGATATTGCACATGAATATGTAAGGAAAGGGGGAAGTTCTTTCATTTTCTCCTAAAATTTTACTTACCTGAGGTAATCCAGGTTTCTAGAGCTACCGACTAATGTAAACAGATATTAGATATTAAATGGGAATAGAACAAAGGGTATTCAGTATTATTTGCTGTCAATTCCAATAATTATAGTGGATTTAGTCAGAAAATGTGAGGCTCATTGAGCACAATCGTGTATTATTTCTAGCATGTATTCATTCTTCTGGAAAAACATAGGAGAGTAGAAAGAGGATTGAGCGGTTGAAGTGAGAAGACAGTGAATGGGTTGGTAGAGAATTGAGTAAACAATGATATCAAGAGTCTAAAAGGAATCAGCAGCAAAGTATTTATTAACATCATGCTTTCCATATTTCAGGCCAGAATATGGTAATGATGTTTTGTTTTATTATTTTTCTTTCCACTCTTTTCATGCCCTCAATTAGGCCTTGAGAAAGGAGTCAGTGCACCTTTAAAACTTTCCACTTAATCACTTATAGCGGATGCTCATTTAATGATTGTCTTTTTGTACCAAACAAGAAAGTAACAATGCTTTTAGCAAAAGAAATGGGATGAGAAAGAAATTGCCTAATCAGCCCTGCTCATGCAGTGCTTCGCAAGAAAGATTATTGAATTTTCAGTCTCTGCAGAATTTTAATGAAGCTCCATCTTGCTGGAAAATCCAGCCTTCTGTCAATAGAGTTCAATAATCCGACCACCCATGTAATAAGATGTACCAGTTGAAATCTTCCCCACTGACAAAGCCAGAGGCATGCTAGAAGTATTCTAGAAATATGGAAGCACTTTCTGTGTTTGCCACCATGATTAAAGCTTTGGAGGTCATGGCTGAAATGCTGTGGTATAAATAGTTTATCCACTATGATATAAATAGTGTACCCACTAGTCAAATCACATTTGTAAGGACACAGTGTGTTAACCATAATTATTATGTGTCAGATACTGTGCTGAGAGGTATGCATACCATCACTGTTCTTATTCCCACAATGGGTCTAGGAGGCCGTTACTCTCATTATCTCCACTTGGCATGTGAGAACACTGAGGGTAGTGCAGTAGAGTAACCTCAAAGTTTTCAATTCTTGAAGCCTGTTAATATGTGACCTTATATAACAAAGGGACTTTGAAAATGTAATTAAGAACCTTTTAAAAAATATTTTGATTGGTTTTATTTTTAGAGAACCCACAACCTTGGTATATTGGGCTGGCACTCTACCCAACTGAGCTACCAGCCAAGGTAAGGTTCTTGAGATAGATTATTTGTATTTTCCAGGCGGTCTTTCCTTATCAAGAGGGAAGCAGTAGAGTCAAGAGACACAGAATAAGTGGGATTATAGAATCAACCTTAGAGTGATGTAGGAAAGGCCACAACCCCAGTGACCTCTAGAAGAGAGAAGTAAGGAAATGGTGTCTCCCTTAGAACTTCCAGAAGAAATCAGCCCTACCAACACCTTGACTTTAGCCAAGTGGGACTGATTTCAGACGTCTGGTCTCTAGAACCATAAGAAAATAAATCTGTGTTGTTTTAAGTCACCCAGTTTGTGTTTATTTGTTACAGCCATGAGCAGAAGATAATGTACTTAGAGTAGGAAATCCCCACAATGTTATTCATCTCAGGTAGAGTTTCTCAACTTTAATACTATTGACATTTTTGGGTGGGATTTCATTGCTGTGGGTCCTGTCCTGAACATTGTAAGATTGGTAACAGTTACCTCAGCCTCTATGCAGTAGATTCTAGTAGCACTTCATCTATTTGTTACAATAAAAAATGCTTCCAAATATTGTAAGATATCTCAGAGGGAAGTGGGGAGTTCTCTCTAAATGAGAACAATTGATCTAGGGGGTGATAGAGTTAAGCTTCAAGCTCAGGTTCTCTGGATCAATAAAGACTTTGAATTATTGCTATCTACAGTTTCATTAGGTGATTGGTAGCATTCAAAAATATTGTTAATTATTAGCAGAAGCTTGCTCCTAAGGGGACATAAGTCCCAATGCACTGGGAATATAATTAGGAACATAACTCCCAATTTCCCTAGAAACCCGGTTTCAAATCCTTGCAATCTTTGGTAGTTACCTTAGGTAGGGCTTAGGATGCAACATATTTATTAGCGATCAACCTCTGGGAAAGGAAGAGGAAGAATCATTAATGGGCAGAAGGAAAAGTTAAACTGTAATGCAGACTGACAAATCCTCACCCAACACAGTGGTGCACCCTGGAGAGAATATTATCTATGAAAGTTGTCCCATATTGGATCAAGACAGCCAGACCTTTATGTCAATGCCTCACTTAGTCACCAGATATGGGCTGCCCTGGACAAGGTGGCTCTCTGAAGCTGAAGTAAATAATAGAAGAGGTGGCTACTTTGTTTAGATTGAGTAGCCATTTTCATGTCTTCCTTGCAGGGGAATCTAGGCAACAGGTCCCCATATCTACTAACATTCATCCAATGTGATATTTCAGGTGCACTTCTTCATGTGTTTGGGGAGCAGATGTAGGATTCCAGTAGTTTGCCCTCTTTTGAGTACACTTAGGAGGAACCAATTGGGACAAGCCTCTACAAGTGCATTTAGTCTTCAGGCTACAAATATTTGTCATTCCCCTCCTTCACTATCCATTCTATATTCTCCCATTTCTAGCTATAATTTCTGCTGAATTTGGTGACTTACCTCATGGCATGACCCAATTTCTCACCCCTGAGGTCTTTGAATCCCTTGTCACCATGTACTTCTGAGTCCTGGATTACTGTACTTGACCAGTGACAGTAACACTTAGGTAAGTAGTTATCAGGATGCACACAAGTGGATTGCCTGGTTCCCCCAATGTAACCACAAGGCAACTTCTTAATGATCAGGGTCAATTGTCCTGGCTACATGGCTAATTTACTTCATACCTACTGTTCCCCACATTTGAGGAACCCAAAGAACCCAGATGACAGTCATACATTTATCATTCAATGGGATCCTAGCAAATTGTGTTCTATTTGCAGACAAGAGCCTTTAAGCCATAAGGATAAAAAACATCAAGTCCTTCAATAGGTCATTGGAAGTAATTCTAGATGAGACCATACTTGCTACCACCCCTTGGTTCCTGGACCTATTTATTTTGCGTATTGTGGACATGGTGCCATATAAAAATCTTTCATATAATCCATATAGGTTTTCCCAGAGAATGCCTATTTTCCCTAAGTATTACCTCTGAGCTGGCTCATTGGGTGTGCTCTCAGTAGGCTAGTCTGGCACCTTCTAGATAGTGAAGACTCTCCATGGTCATGTTTCTATTAGAGCAACTATGTTAACCAAACAAAGTGAAGATATAAACTTGGTGTCATGATTTTTATTTAATAAATCTGGCAACTCTACATATGAGGCATTTCAAAATAAACTTCACTCTAAACATCCTCCTACTATTGGTTTTGGCTACCCTACATACCTGGTAATTTTCCTTTCATAGCTCTTTGGTCATATCCTTCCTCTGGAGTGTCCTTCTCCCTAATGGATTGATTGTACCCACCATTTAAACCTCAGTTTGGAATGCACCCTTTCCTTCCTGCAACGCTAGATAGTCATTTCTTTCTCACCAGCTTAAATTTCCTTTAACCAAAATACATCCTCTGTTCTCTATCTGTCCTCTTTTCATCTATATATCAAGAATTATAGCAAGGCACAGCTGTTCCTCTCCCCCCAAAAAAGTTGCTTGTGAGGCTACTAAAGGCTCTCTTATCTTACCTTCTACAGATGACCTATGGAAATCATATTTATACTGTGTATTCCAGTCCTTTGTTTTTGATTATCTTTTATTTTTGGTCTCTTTGTTTTGTTCCCTTTGTTATTCTTACCTTTTTTGAGGGAGAAAATTCACTAATCCTTGCAATACCTACCATACAGTTCAAGTTTTCCTGGTTATGGAAATTCATATTTGTTTATAATTATCTGGCAGTTTTACTGATTTTCATAAATATTTATTTCCATAGTTAGATTTTGTCACAGTTAATTTCATATGGTGTTGCCTTTTTACTATGTGATTTTTAAAATGAATATAAATATAATTTTTCAAGAGAAAAACCCATGTGGAAAAATTAGGACTCTATACTGGGCTAATGCATTAGACTAGCAACTGTGATGTTTTGCATTTAAAAAAAAAGGAAGGCAATCTTGGGAATTTGGTTCTATTACCATCAGTTTATTAATTTCTATAAATCAAAATGTAACATATGGTGTTGACTCCTAGGAATTCCCAGAAGTTTGATAGCAAAAATACTATAGGGGAAATGTAAAATCCATGGTGGAAGCTAGGAAAACACCCCAAATTTCAAAGTCAGGAATGAATTTGGGTTAGAGTTAGTGTAAATAGCATTGTTTTAATTTGTATTATTATTGAAAACATCTTGTAAGTGGCCATTATTTTATATGCATCTTTGTAAATTCAGTAGTTAAATGTTAGTCATTATTGTTTTCCACCATGTTAATAGTTAGACCAAGAGACATGTTAGAAAAATTAACATTGTGATAATTTCTCAATGGATTAAAGAGTAGACAAACAAGGGAGGGCCCAAGATAGGAGGTTGTTATAATGGTCTAGGCTGAAGTTAAGATGACCTGGACCAGGATAGATAGATTTCCATAAGACATTTACAAAACTAGACATGTAGACATAGAGGGTGAAAAGTTCTGTTTTCAAGCTTTGGAAATTGGTGAGTAGAGAAAAAGGAGGAGTTGCTAGTTGAAATATAAAATCACTGCTTTACTTTAACCTAGAAGTAATGGGTGACTGAAGGTACATACATCTGAATTATTTGTCAAAGCTTTCTATATTCAAGCCATAGTTTCATTGATTCAACAGATATTCAGAAGAAAGGAGTACATTAGGCAATTCCTTTCGGAGATTGAAAGCATGGTCTCCCATTCTCTTTTACCCAGTAACACAACCAACCATAATTAAACTAGATGCCTGAGTAATAATTGTCCAATTTAATGAATTTTCTGGAGAACTAATAGTTAAACAGCAGCGGCAACAACAACAAAAACAAAAGATTCTAAAACTATATACATATTAGATTTTCAACAGGGTTCAAACAAAAGTGTTTGATTGCATTTGCTCACTTACTTTAATGGCTCAGCAAAGCAAAATGAGCCTTTTTTGCATGAGCAGGTGCTTGTCAGTCTTCTCATTAAAGTATTCCAGGTATTACTGATTGTTTTAGGGTAATGAAGAAATATTTGCTAAAATGATTGGTTTAATAAATTCTGTCCTTTTTCTTTTTTTCTTTTTTGCACAAAGCAATACAAATTATTTGAATGTACTGTTTAAGATAGTCTTTGCTTAATCAAGCTGTCTCGAAGCAAAGTTGCTCAAATGTCCTTGTACTTAAAAACTTGGTTCAGAAATTTTTATGTGAGTAACTAGTCCTTTTGTTCATTGAAAAATTTAGATTTTTTGGCCCTGGCTTGAGGTACAGTGGATAAGATGTTGGCCTGTGAATTCAAAGGTTACTGGTTTGATTCCCAGTCAGGGCACGTATAATAAGGTTGCAAACCAGGTCTCCAGCCAGGTTCGTAGCTGGAGGCAGATGAAAGGCAACCATACATTGAAGTCTCTCTGCCTCTCTGCCTCTCTCCCTTCCCCTCTCTCTAAAAAATAATAAATACAATCTTTAAAAATAAATAAATAAAATAAAATTATCTTAAAAAAAGGTTTAGATTTTCTCTGGCTGGTGTGATTCAGTTGGTCAGAGTGCCACCCCATACATCAAAATATTAGGGGTTTGATTCCAGTCAGGGCACATACCTAGGTTACACGTTCAGTTCCTGGTTGGGGTGTGTGTGGGAGGCAACCAATCAATATTTCTCTTTCATGTTCATGTTTCTCTTTCTCTCTACCCTCTTTCTCTAGAAGCAAAAAGCATATTTTTTAAAAAACAAGAAAATTAAATTGAAATTTAAATTCAATTTCATTTGCAAATGACTTGAATGATTTGCTTAGCTTCTGTCACAGTTTTTCATAAATTTTTCTTCTAAGATACTGTTATGTTTGAAATTTCCCAAACATCTGTATTATGGAAATAAGGTCTGACTGTCTGACTTAAATCCTGATTCCACCATTTCTGCCTGTGATATTAAGCAAGTTATTTATCTATACATCCTGGTTCTAAACCACCTACATTATAGGGTCACTGTGACACTTAAATGAGATTATATGCATCCTTAACAGAGAAGTGTTTGGCACATTGCAAGAAGTCCCTTAGAAACAAGGACTTTTCTGCCATGTAGTATTCCATTATGTAAATGTACCAAAGTTTTTTGATCCAATCATCCACTGATGGGCACTTAGGCTGTTTCCAGCACTTGGCTATTGTAAATAGTGCTTCTATAAACATAGGGGTACATAGGTTCTCATAAATTGATGTTTCAGGGTTCTTTGGGTATTGTCCTAGTAGTAGAATTGCTGGATCAAAAGGCAGTTCCATTTTTAGTTTTTTAAGGAAATTCCATACTGTTTTCCATAGTGGCTGTACCAGCCTGCATTCCCACCAGCAGTGCACCAGGGTTCCCTTTTCCCCACATCCTCAGCAACACTTGTTGTTTTTTGATTTGTTGATGATGGCCATTCTGACAGGTGTAGGTGAGATGGTATCTTATTGTGGTTTTAATTTGCATCCCTCTGATGGCTAGTGATGTTGAACATTCTTTAATATGCCTTTGGGCCCTTTGTATGTCTTCCTCAGAGAGGTGTGCCTGTTCAGGTCCTTTGCCCATATTTTAATTGGGCTGTTTGTCTCCCTGGTGTTGAGTCACATAAGTTCTTTATATATAATGGAATACTACACAAGAGAAAGAAAAAAGGAAGTCCTACTCTTTGCAACAACATGGATGGAACTGGAGAGTATTATGCTTAGTGAAATAAGCCAGTCACTGAAAGACAAATACCATATGATCTCATCCATTACAGGACAATAATGAATAAAACAAAGAACAAACATAACAGAACCAGATACATGAGTACAGTGAATAGACCTTCAGTGGGAAGGCGGGGAAGTGTAAAAGAGAAGAGTGGGGAGGAAGAGGCAAAGAAGGGGAGCAGTTTAGTCAAGAAACTAGTATGGAAGAACCATGGACATGGACAACAAGTGGAATTGACTTTGGGGGTTAGTGAGTGGGTGGGGAAGGGGACAGAGGGAAGTAAAAAGGGGATGAATGCAATACAGCAACAATAAAATTAAATTTAAAAAAAGATACAAGGAGTTTTTAACATTTCTTTTTGATAGATGTTTCATTTTTTCCTGATCTTTCATCAAAAAGTCCAGTCAAAGACTTGGCTGATTTCATTTGCAGTTTTTTTAAAAAGAAAATAAATATTTAGAAATGATGGAAGGTGTTAGAGCTTCCGCAATAGTAGTTTAACAATTATCCAATAATCAATAATAAATGTTTTATAATTCTAGAAATTAAAAAGTATATCCTGGTCAAAAACAAGATAAATTAAAAATAAAACTATGATGCTACTAAGAACCACCTAAACCAGGCATCATAGTAGCTCATACTCTGGGTTTGGATCGTTGGTTAAAGAACAATATGAAGAAAACTGCTCCATCAAAGAGGTGTAAAAATTTAAAATATATTTTATTGATTATGCTATTACAGTGTTCCAAATTTTCCCCCTTTGCCTTCCTCCATGGGGTACCCCCATTACCTGCAGCAATCCCCACTTTGTTCATGTCCAGGGTCATGCATATATAAGTTATTTGGTTGCTCTATTTCCTATATTGTTTTTAACTTACCCTTGCCAATTTTGTACCTACCATTTTTTACTTTTTAATCCCTATTCTCTCTTTTTGCCCTCCCAATTTATAACCCTCCAAATGATCTCCTTATCTGTGATTCTGTTTCTGTTCTACTTATGTGCTTATTTTTCAGATCCATTTATTGGTAGTTGTGAATTTAATGCTATTTAATATTCAAGTTTTTATCTTTTTCTTATATAATTCCCATGAACATTTAATATAATAATGGCTTGGTGGTGATGAACTCCTTTAGATTTACCTTGTCTAGGAAGCACTGTATTTGCCCTTCAATTCTAATTGATTGATTTGCTGAATGGAGTAATCTAGGTTGTAGGTCCTTACTTTACATTACTTTGAATACTTCTTGCCACTTTCTTCTTGCCTGCAGTTTCTTTTGAGAAATCAGCTGATAGTCTTATGGGAACCTCTTTGTAGGTAACTCTCAGCTTTTCTCCTGCTGCTTTTAAGAGTCTCTCTTTATCTTTAACCTTTGGCATTTTAATTATGATGTGTCTTTGTGTAGTCCTTTTTGGGTCCATCTTATTTAGGATTCTCCATGCTTACTGGACTTGCATGTCTATTTCTTTCACCAAATTAGGAAATATTTCTTTTATTATTTTTCCAACAAATTCTCAATTTCTTGCTCTTCATCTTTTCCTTCTGCCACCCCTATTATTTGGATGTTTGTACATTTGAAGATCTTCCACTGTCTCCTTAGCCTAGTATTATTTTTTGAATTTTTTCTCTTGCTATTCTGATTGCATTTCTTTTCTTCCTTGTGTTCCAAATTGTTGCTTTGATTCTTGACTTTATCCCCTCCACTGTTGGTTTCCTGTAGATTTTAATTTAGTTCACTTAATTTAACCTTCATTTCTGCCTGGGTGTTTTCTATGCTGTTGCCATTTCCAATGACTTTTTTGAGCATCCTGATAACCAAGGTTTGAACCATGCATGTGATAGGTTGCTTATCTCCATTTCATATAGTTTTTTCTGGAGTTTTGTTCTGTTCTTTCATTTGGGCCATATTTGTTTCCTCCTTTTGGTAGCCTCCTTGCGCTTGTTTCTGTATATCAGGTAGAGCTGCTGGGACTCCCTGTCTTAGTAGCATGGCCCATTGTAGAAAAGTGCACCCATTTGGATGAATGTGGCTTCATTAAGTCTTGGTTGTCAGACAACTGCACAGCTCAATTTTCTGATGTTTCTGAGTGATAGTTGTTTTGTAATCTAGTTGTAATTTTTGTCATAGTTGTGCAAGGAGGTGAAGCATGCTTACTTATACTTCCATCTTGACAAGGGGTCTAATCCTCACCTGATAGCGCTATTCCCCTGAGAAGATCAGGGGTGTAAATTTTTAATGTTGATGTTGAAGAAACTAAACTAGACCATTTTTGTAGAACATGCCACTGCTTTTTTTGTTTGCTGATAAAGATGATAAAAATGAGTTTCCCATGGTGGTGTTAAACATTTCTATCCCCTGTTGTAACTAGGCTCTTTATAATGTTGAGATTATATGAGATCTGTCCAGAAGGTATCCAGTCATGTAATACAAAAAAGAGAGACATTTGTTGAAGAAGATTCAAGATATAAGAAACGCCATACATTGGACAATGACATCTTAGTCCCCTTCAAAGCAAATATTTTGTTATCTCACACAGTTCTCTATATCAGTTGTCCTGTCATATTTTCTTGAATCTCATCATGGTCTGAAATCTCTTCCCTTCTGAAGGTGATTTTAGTTTAGTGAAAAGCCAGAAGTTACAGGGTAACAATCTGAGCTGTAGAGGGGCTTAGTCACCTGAGTGATTTGATGTTTCACCGAGAAACCCTGCATAAGACATAAGGCATGAGTGGGTATGTTGTTGTGATTAAATTGTCAATCACTAGTTGTCCATGGCTGTGGCCTTCTGAATCATCCAAATAATTTCCATGGAAGAATATTCAAGCTTAACAAAAAATGTGATGCAGATTGGTTGCTCTACTCAGTAATTTTGAATGTAAGAGCCACACAGTCTACATGTCCACTCAACATTATCTACTGCCCCCACTGACTAGTACAATGAAATTATCATTGTTCACACATGTGCCTTCCAGTCCATTCTCCATGGCTAACAGGTTACACTGATGTCATGTAAACTGTTCTCATTGTATTAACAATGGCTGGGCTTTTTTTGGACAGACCTCATATAACCTTGTCAATACATTTTCTTAGCAGCAGAATTTTTTGGTCTTGGACAAACTGAAAGGCATCTCTCTCTCTCTAGGTCTTATCTGTCTAAGTTCTTATTCAAAGAATTTTGTACAGAGCCATTCTAATTGCTTGAGTTGGGAGCAGGTAGAAGTAAGTCAGCAGTTGTATTATTGCTATGTGATGGTACTGCGTAATAGTTCAGTTTTCACCACACTGGGACTTTCAGGTAGACTGCATGTAATTACTTTCTTTGGAGTTAGGCCAAGGTGTCTAGGATATGAGAATCTCATTTGAGGCAAGTTGTTCTATGCGACCATGAATGAATAAATGTGCTCAGTGCTCAAATTCTTGATATTTCACAGCAGTAAGAAAGAAAGAAATTTAAGATTGGTTTATTTACCACTATTTCCAAATGAAGGAGGACATAGATCGGAGTGATTTTTATAGGTATTGATATGACCTGTGGAACTTTTGAAACATTTAGATGATTTAAAAAAAACAACAACACAGCACTTTTTAAAATACCACTGGAGACCCAAGGGCAAGGGCAAGGCCATGGGGAGGAGAGGGGTAGGGCTGGGCCAGCACATAGGTTAGCCTCAAATTAAGGAGGATCATTGAGAGGACAGGTCCACACAGCCCTCCGTCCAGCGCCATGTAAGACGTGTCCCAGAAAAAGGGTGTGGAAACAGAAGGTGTGGAATCATTTTCAGATTTACTTCTACACCTTCTGCCACTGGGTCATTTTTAACTTTTTTTTTCCTGTAAAGTGTGACCTTGACTGAGGATTTCCCATAATTATTAATTTATAAGTTCGCAGGCACAGCTTGAGCAAGATAAAGAAGTATTGTTCAGCCATACAATCATGTCAATTCAAAAGCACTCCCACAATTGAGCACATGAGGCCAATACTTGCATATTGGGGAAAGGAAACATACTGCAGATGGAAGCTGCAGGTGTGGTCAAAACAACTGGTTTATGAGCAGCGGTAAAATAAAGGAGGGTTCTACCCCAAGACCACCACATGGGTCAAGACTTACAGCTTACTGAGGCTGCAGGGAAGGTTAGGAAATCCCCTCAGAGTGGGAGTGGGCTTTTTTTTCCTTCTTGAAAAAAAATGTTGGGAAAAAAAGGGAAAGAGAAAAGCAACAAAACAAGGCCAACCACTCACATTCTCCTCCCACTACAGGGCTGGGACAAGGCACAGGGAGGGGGCTGATTCTGGGAGGGCTCAGCAGCCTTGGGAAAAGTGCATTTTCCTCATCACATACGTGTGTGCGCACATGTGTGCATGTGTGTGTGTTGGCAGGGGTTGACTTTCAGTCTCTACCCTTCGAGTGTTTACGTGCAGGACCCTCACACACACACACCCTTCCAGGGAGATGGGCAAACAGAAGCCCCGCAGCTCTCCACGACTTGGAGTTGCCTGACGTGTCTGAGGAGGAAATGCAGAGTCCACAACACGTCCTAAAAGAAGGAGCAAGTTCCAGGAGTTTTATTGTCTGACCAGCAGGATGCACCCCAGGCAGAAGTGCCTGACCAGGAGCAAGTCTCAGTGCTGCCTGCCCAGTGGGCCTTCATCTTCTCAGCACTTACCGTTTTCTTTCAATGCCCACATTCACTTGGACCACAAAGGCAATCCACCTGATGAATAAATAATAGGGTTATTTTTAAGGCCCCCACCCCCAAGCTCTTTAAATAGAAAAAAGGGCTAAATGTCTCTGTCCTAGTTGTCCCACCATAGGTTCTAACACTGCAACTTGCTGTGCTGAGAGCCCCTCTCACTCCTGCCACGGGGAGAGGCCCTACTGGTACTACTTGTAGTCTCCAAAAGGGGATGGGGGTAACAGGTCTGAAGACAGCTGGGCGGGGTCATCAGCAAACTGAGGGCTGCTGGGAAACTGCAGAGGGGAACCTTGTCAGCAGGATGCTGGCCCCCTCGATCATTAATATTCACTCTTTGTCCTTCACCTAAATTCTAAGGGACTTGGCGCTATGTATAGATTTAAATAATGCACAACAAGACATCTGAGGATAAAAGGGAATGAAAAGAATAGATGGTTTTGGGTGCCAGAGTTAAGTAGTAGATTCTACCATTTAGAAAGGAATTTGGCTTTTGTTTTGTATCAAAAATGAATATACCCCCAAAACATGAGACTTTCTCTTACTTTACTTTGGCTGAACCCCGCACATAGTGGGCCTTTACAATGTTAAGGAAAGAAAAAGAGTAAAGAAATACATCTGCAATGACTTTTTCCTGATTACAGAAATCAAACAGAAACCCATTGGGTCGCTCCTTGTATTAAGACCACAGCCGACAATTTGGGCAGTAACCTAAAGCACATTTCCACACAAGAAGTAAATTATTGAACTAAATCAGCATCCTTAGCTTTTGCGTTTTCCCCCCACAACTCCAAAATTCAGATACACCCAGGAATGCCTTCATCAAGCAAAAGATTCAATATAAAATTTTAATTTAACAGATTTATGAGAGCTATCATTGTTCTAAAGATGAGTATAGCCCAACTTCTTTTTTGAAGTAGAAACAACCCAGAGAGTAAATTTATAATGTATCTCTGAAAAACAGAAACCAGAAGATAAGTGAACAAAATATAATATTCAAGGCAAAATATTAAAAATACTATAAGGATTATGAAGCCCTTTGGGAAGGAGGTGGGATGGTTTAAAGGAGGAGTAGCTCAGCTAGTAATTGGGGAGGTGGAAAGGTGAACCTTGAGGAATAGGTTAGATCTCAGCTGCAAGAAGTAGGAGGCAGGCTGTCATTCCAGGTAGAAACCAAAAGCAAAATGATCCAGTGTGTCCAGGTGTTAAAAAAAAACAAAAGGTAGCCCTGGCTGGTGGCTTAGTGGATAGGGGCCAGCCTGTGAACCCAAAGGTCACTAGTTGGATTCCCAGTCAGGGCACATAACCAGGTTGCAAGCCAGGTCTCCAGCCAGGTCCTTAGCTGGAGGCAGGTGCGAGGCAACCATACATTGATGTTTCTCTCCCTCTCTTCCTCCCTCCCTGCCCTTCTCTCTAAAAATAATGAATACAATCTTTAAAAATAAAACAAAAAACAAACAAACAAACAAAAAGAAATAGTTTGTTTTAATCTTTGGATGCATACATGGAAGTTAGAAGCAATATAAAACGCATGATTGGGACTCTATTTTGCATGATCTTAAGCACCAGAATAAGGGGATGAGGAATCAGGGAAGGTTGTGGGAATATTTTATATGTTTTCTAAAAGTGACAATGGCAAAAGGGTGGGGAGAATTGGAAGCTAAGTGGATTTGGGTTTTTTGGATGAAAAGAAATTTGGGCCCAGATTGGGTATTTTAATGGTAGTATTAGGACAACTTCCTGGTCAAATTCTGACATAACCTGAAATTATAAACCTTATTTTTAGACTCAACTTTCATGTTATTAATGAAGTAGTATATCTACCTGGACAATTCCCTTAAGGGAGATGTGTCCATTGCTTCTGTTATACTATTTAGATTGTAGAAGAGGAGTTTGATGGTAACATTTTTAAAATCTTATAGTTATGAAAATTATTTTGTTTGTAAGCTAAAGGCATCAATCTTATGATGCTTTGTTTGCATCTCACTTTGATTTTGAATTGTTTGCTGTCACATTGTTTTAGTTCCTGAGCTCTGTTTTACTTTTATGATTTCTATTATGATTTTTTAAAAGTCAACAAGATACCATGATTAATTTCAGAGCCATCAGTTTCGTGAGCTGACTAGGGAGAGCCTTTATCTTAAGGGCTTACGTACCCACAGTGAGTATCATTTTTCTTTCTTTCTGTCTTAACCAACTCAAAGAAAATTTTTCAACGAAATAAAAATGTGTAGTACTCAAAAATTAGTATTTCTTAAAATCCTACACTTAGTGTTCTGCTGGGCATTTTAAAATTGGTAGCTCCATAGTAAACAATAAAATAGAGAAGAAAAAGAAAGAGGACCAAAAGAGCCAAAGAAGCTCCTCCAAAAGAAAAAAAAAAAAAAGATACCTGAGGCCAAGATGCCCACAGGCTGTCCTTCTGTGTAAATAAAGAAAGACAAAGTTCTGATTTTTAAATAGCCATGTTCTATGGTAGCCAAAGCTTTTCAAAACATACTTTCATATTATTATTTATGCAGAAGAAATGAACAAAAATGTTAATTTGGGTTGGGACATTTATTTACAGGATGATGCTCTATCATAGCTTAGTTTGAAGTTACTACATGGAAGGAAATGCGAACCTTCATAGCAGAGTAGTCAACTTTTCGCAAACATTTACTGTGCCGAGGGCTGGGTGGGTGTCTGATTTTATTTTTACCATCATCTTAGGAAGTGTTGTCAAAATCAATTAAAGTTGAAATGTACATTTTAGTTTCTAAAATTTAATAACATCTTATTAAATATTTTTCTACAAATAAAATCAAGTATACTTTTAGAGTTCAATATATTTATAAATGCCTCTATAATATGAGGAAATGCTTGTTACATAATATGGAATCCGACAATGCTGTATCAGAAAGTGGTCAGATGTTACTTCAGATAAGAAATTATAAACGCTATAATTGAACTTCCTCCATAACTGACCTCTCACCAGGACTCATCTTTCACTGTGCTGAGGGCTTCATGGACTTATTTCATCTCATCTCCAACATCCTGGCAAATGTTATTCTTCTGATTTTAGAGATAAAAGAAAAATTAAATTCTCAAGAGATTTAATTCAAAAGATCATTTATTCAGACCTATTCACAGAAGCTGCAGGGCCTGGAAAAGGGCATAAAAAAAGGGCTTCATACCACATGGTGACCTATTTAATAATTATAATTCAAGCTATCACAATGGTAAAAAAAGTATCCCATTCCTCTATCTTAATATATGTGTTTTCATAAATGCAAAATTGAAAGTTACATAGAAAGCTATGCTTTTTAAATCACCAGAAGTTGACAAAATATGAAAAAGAATTAAATTTAAATATTATTGTATATATTTGGGTATTTTGTTTAAAATAGGTAATTATTATTACATACTTTTTTAAAAGTATTTTTATCTTCGGTTTATTATAATAATTGTTACAATGAATAAGATTTTTCACATTATTTGGGCTGTAGCAATTGTGGTAATCTTTCAAGGATTGTGAAGTATTAAAAAATAAAGCATAATTAATTAATTATGCAACTTTTTTTTATTGTTGTTGTATTACATCCATCACCTTTTTGCTCCCCTCCATCAAAATTATGCAACATTTGAATATATCTTATCAATATTCAATTACTGTATATGAAATATATTTAATCAAAACCATGAAATAAATGCAAAGGATTAAACATTATATCAAATTAATCTTTTTAAAATTTTATTTTGCTCTAAAATATTTTAAATTATTAAATTTAAAGAGCCAAATGCAAAGTACATTTAAAGAATGTTAAAATAATTTAAATAAAACTAAAATGCTTATTTTAGTGTTTGAAATTTAATAGACTTTCATTGAAATCTTTAATAAAAATAAAATTATCCTCATGTCTAGTATTCCATACCCATTCAAACATCACTATGAAGAGATGGCATCATAGTTCCCACATGTTACATCTCAACATGCACACGTATATTTGTAAATTAAATGCCATATGAATTGTTTAATGTTTAATATTACAAAATGTTCCTCGGAGCTGTTGCAGAAGCTGCTCTAATTAGTGAATGCCTTTGGAGCCATTTGTTTCTGTACAACTTGAAAATGACACTTCATTATGTAAGAATTTATTGCATTTATGCTATCTGCAAGGAAGTTTTGACAAGTTAATTAATTTGTCTTTTATCTAACCGCCTCTGCTGCAGCTCCAATCCTCCCTTTCCCCCAAAGCAGTGTTCTTTGAGGTCCCTGGCGGCACTACCAGCAAATCTTCATGATCCTCAAATGGAGGTGACTTTCTTTTTGAGGACATAGGACAAGAGATACGAGAAACATTTCTCTGGGTCCAGAGTTGTGTTACTTGTGAGAATGGGCATTAAGGGTGAGTGATGTCAATGTGACATGCAGGATCTCAAGTGACAGTGACAAACGGGACTTCTTTAGTACAGGTGGATTGTACGTTACAGCTATGAAGCACCTGGGCAGGGACCTCTTCTCTGAATCTCTGAATGTGTCTGTATGACACAGCAGATGATGGAGCAACTAACATTCTCATCAAGTCCTATCTCCTGCACTTGCCTACATCCTTATCATTCTACTGCATTCTTAACAACCTCCTACATGAGGCACATGGCCACCTTGAATGGGAGGAGGATAAGGAGGAGAACATTTAGCTTTTGTTGCATGTGATAAGAAAATAGGGTGTCAAAGTACTCAGTTCCTTTACCTAAAAGCCTTCCTCAGAAATAAAGAGCTAGTGTGCATAGATACCTTGCATTTCTACAAACAGTTTTCCTAACTTTCTTTTATTCTGAGTTTCACTAAATAAATAAATAAAACAAGACAGAACAACAACAACAAAACAGACTTCTTATTTCAAGACTGTAATTTAGCCAAAAAGCTCCTTCCAAAAACTGGTTTTCAGTTACTGAAGTAAAAGGTGTTTCTGAAGCAGACTTGAGAAACTGGGGAACTGGTTTCTGTCATTTTCTGACATCCAGGGCACCCTCGTCATCACTCTCCACCAACAAAAGAAAGCCTCCAGCTGGCTGTGGCATTCCTGCCTGTGACGCACATTTCTGGAAATGAGAAAGGGACAAAAAGCCCTCCTGTCCCTGAAGAGTGTCACAATGAGATTTAAGGGCAAATGAAGGAATTCAATTAAAAGTAAAAGTTGGCAGCCCCTCTAAGCAGCGTTTTCAGAGCCTTAAGAATTTTCCTCTCCTGCAGTTGTCAAATTTCCAGGAAAACAAAGGAGTGATTTTACTGTTAATTAGAGATAAAGTTCCTTATCTTCTTGCTTTCTTTCTTTTTTTTTAAAGATTTTTATTCATTGTTTTTAGAGAGAAGGGTAGGGAAGGAGAAAGAAAGGTAGAGAAGCATCAATGTATGGTTGCCTTTCATGTGCCTCCAGCTACAGACCTGGCTGGAGACCTGGCTTGCAACCTGGTTATGTGCCCTGGCTGGGAATCCAACCAGTGACCTTTGGATTCACAGGCTGGCCCCTATTCACTGAGCCACCAGACAGGGCTCTTTTACCTTTTCTTAGTTTCCTGATATGTTTGTATAACATTGTGAGTGATTCTGAAGTGGATACAGTTTCTGTTAATACAAATATCATGACACAATTCTAATAGATCATTTGTGGGGGATGAATGAAGGGTACCTACTGATTCCATGAAGCTCTCCCCAGATTTTTTTCTTATACGTGTGAGTATCTCAGAAGTGCCTTGGTTTTCACCAGATTCTTAGTGTAAGCACATGGACAGATTTCAGTAAAGGAATCTAGCAAAGATTCTCAAAACAAACAAAAGTATTAACCTGCAGCTCTTTTCATGCTCCTGGTAACTGCTCACTTTAATTGTGGTGATCTCTTAACAGATAATGCTATTCTCATATGTCTCCTAACCATAGCTTTGAAACTCCTGTTTCTTTGCAATTTGTGTGTTTTCAATGTGAACAGTGTGCCTTGCTACGTATGTCACCCTGTATTCACCTGGAATGCAAAATTTGTGTCTTTGTTTCCACCTTCCTCAGTGATGGTTGAAGTGTGCAAGGAATGTTGAAGTGGAACTTTTCATGTCATCTGGTCTAACACTGTCACGTTACAAATTGAGATAGAGACTTGAAATGCTAGGAATACCAGACAAGCTAGGACCACTTATTGGACAAAAATATCATATCTAAGACTATGAAGGAGTAAGCAGAAGGCTGGAAACTCTTACCAGCCTTTTTAGAGCATCTGTTTTACTCCAGGCTACTCTATTTTTCCTTATACTGAGTACCCAAGGCCTTCACATTATTCTCCTAATTACTTGCAACCCACAGGGACTGTCTCCTACCTTTTTTAGGCAATTCCCTTACTTTGAAACTATGTATAAACTCTAACACACATCAACATTTACCTAAGCTGTATTCTATACCAACCCAAATTTCAGCTATCTCTGAGGTACTAATCAGATAAACATATTCATAGTAAATACATAAATACTAAGAGCTGGCCGATAGTCCTAAAAATAATGCTAGAGATTACTTGAGTTTTAATAAAAGGCCAGTGAAGCTCCTTGGCACATAAAAGACAAATTGCAATTGGTAAGAATCTCAAGAAGAGATATAAGTTATATTAACTATCTAATCACTATGTTGTCCATGTAAAACTAATATAATATTAACTGACAACTATGGTTGAAAATATTGAAAAATATAAAGAATAGCAATAAAGACACAGAACTATAGTTCTACTGAGATGTATTTTTTAATTTGCAAGTAACGTCCTTCAATTATATATAGTTAATTTGAGGATAAGGATTCAATCATGAATCATTCTTCATAATTGCTTTTTGTTCAAGTTAAAAAAACAAAAAACACCATGTAGGAACTCAAATATAAGTAGAGCCAAGAGTAATTTAAATTTTAAATTTTTTAGCCAAGGAAGGTCAGTCCAGGTAAGCAGCTCCTGAGCATGCTGTCTTAACAAAGCTGGTTGCTGTCTGGGTGAGGTGCCTGTGACAACAGGGACACCCCCTCCCCGCCGCTGGGAAAGAATGTGTCAGATAAGGGAAGGCCATGTCTGGAACCCCTGTATTTGAATTAGCAGGGATGTTATCACCATATGCATATGCTGAGGTACATGTGATATAAACTTTGGACCATGGCTGTGTCTTTTAAGGATATAATTGCCATTGAACTCCAAACCTCCACTCCATCCCACCACCAAATAACCACTTTAGCTTGTTACCACAATAACTATTTTGTTTCTGTTCCATTTCAAAGAGGATAACATTTGCACTATAAAGACGCAAAATTCCTTCAGGATGTTCGTATCTCTCATGACAAAATGTTCACATTCATACCCATGTTGCGGAATCTGCCTCTCTGCTGTTTACAACCAGGTACTCTGGTTCTCTTTCACCTTTTAGAACTCAGCCCTCTTGTAAACTAAACACTGGCGGGCAGAGAAGGACCAGTAGAGGAAGGAGCCGGTCCTGCTTCCTCTGTGGCACTCCAGTGAAATGGGTGGATCTTTTACTCAAATGAAAAGGGAGAGTTCTACAGTGACTTCGGCCACTTCCTAGAGTCAAAAATACGATGTGGCTCTGATTCTGTTGTCTCAAGTAGAAAACTCAAGTTTTCAGGAAATTTGTTAAAGAGAAACTCCCATCCCAATGTGAAAATACCTATATAAGACTTTATTATCTAATAATCAAGGGCTTTTTCTAAAGCCTCCTTTGTACCTGCACTTGGCTCATGAACTATGGGAGGGTGGGCAATACATAACTTCAATGAAATTGCAAACATCAGTCTACATCTATTTCTTAACAGAAACATTGAAAGGCTAAATTTCTTCAGGGAATAAGTATGGCCAGATAACTATTCCCAGTGTGACTACTTGTTTCCCTTCAATAATAGAAAAAATATGGGCTTTTAGGAAGTTTTGAGAGACGAGTTTATAATCATGAACCCACTTGACGGAACAGGAAGAATATGCTGCCTGATAAGTCACCTGCCTGGAGAAACAATCCTGGAGGCCGAAAATGTTGCACATATTTATTGAGGGTTCATTCCATGATAGACACCAAAATTAGATGCTTGATGTACATACTCCCATTCTGGTTGATACTGTCATTCTTGCTTCTCAGAGGAGACAGCTGGGACTCAGAGACCTGCCATTACGGGTTTAGTAAATAGTAGGTCTGGGAGGCAAACTCAGAATTGACTCCAAGCTCCACATGGGTTCCATCAGACCACACTGCCTTCCTTTAGCCCTCCATTTACTATATCAACAGGAAGCACTCAATAAATATTTGGTAAATGATTGTACAAAAGACCATTGAACTAGGGTTAGTGTAAATAAAGGTTATAAAGTCAAGCCTTGTGAAGTAAAGGCATGCATTACAGTTCTGGTGAGAGGACATGGCTGAGTCTGGGTAAACTTGCGGCAACCTTTGGACTCTGCCGCTTTTTCCTCCTGCCGCAAGGCCTCACCTGGAAGTACCTAAGTATCCTCTTCACATCCCCACCACCACCAACCTACACCCTTTCCTTTCACTTTTGGTTGTAGCTTTTCATAAGCGCTAGCGAGAGCCTAAGATCTTACAACTCAAAGGAAACCTAGAGAATATGTACAACCTGCCAATGCGGACCTAATAACATGTTAAGGCAGAGACAAGTCTATTCTCCACCCAGCAGCTGGAAAATTTTCGCAAAGTCTGAATCAGATGGCATCTTCTCTTGCTTAAAACCCTCTTGGGGCTTCCCACTGCACATCAGATAAGCCCAAACTCCTTATGGTGATCAGTCAGGCCCTTTTGACTTATGTCCCTCGCTGTTTCCAGTGTTTTCCAGCCACGTCAGCCCCTTGTTAGTTCCTCAGACTCACCAAACTCTTCGCCTTTCTCAAAGGACTTTCTCTCTCTCTGGTTCGTCCACATAGCCGGCTCCTGATCATCCTCTGGGTTGTAAATTAAACTCTCCCCCTCAGAGGGACTGTCCCTGACCAACCTATTTAATGACAAACTCCCAAACCCTTGCTCATTGGCCCCCACGGCAGGTATCATTGTGATTTTGTATCTTTCACAGGGCATCCCCACCAGTGTGTAAACTCCATAAAGGCCAAAGACACGTGTGTCATAGTCAGCAGTGTACACTGACTGCCGGACTCATTGTCCAGCACATATTAAGTGGTCATTAACTGGTTGCTATATGAATGAAAGAACTTGAGTGTTCTCGTTACAACCCAGTACTCTTTTGATAAATTGTATTGCTTGTCTTTCCTTATCCCTAACCTGTACCTCCTGCTCTGTGGTCACTTCCCTAATATTTTTCACTAATTTATTGCTGTGGTGGGCACTGATTTACCAGATCAAGTTATTTTTCCCCCAATTTACACTTTAAAAATATTTGTACCTAACTTAAACACAAACACTTGCACTCTCAAGATGGCCACCTTTTAAAAGGATGTTTATGGAGCTGTACATTCTGTAGGCGTCGATCCAAAGGCACATTTTCATCTCTCCTTTACACAGGTGTGTTCTCTGCCTACACTTAGTATGAATTTGTACACATTTGACCCCACCTGGGGAAAATGTGACCTGGCCCAAGTGGGCATGAAACAGCTCGGCAGGAAAATCTGCGCTTTAGACTCCATGAGGAGTGTGTGTGGTCCAGAAACTGTCCTGGCTCCTGCAGGGCTGGATAGAGTTGTGGGAGCTGCCTTAGAATGTGGTTTTATTCCTACCACTTCTTTCCATGCAAACGGAGAGACCGAGTGCAGAGAAATTGAAGCTGTCCCTGAATAACTGGCAGCCACCACAGGAATATGGTTGAGTTTGTAGAAGACTAGGCAGATCTCCTTAGGCTTCGTTACTGGGGGATCAGTAGCTAAGAGAGTCGGGGATACCATCTTTATAAGCATTGCGAAGAAAGGTCTGTACTTTTCTGCATGAAATAGTTACCCCCTGTATCAAGGACTTTCTATTAAATAAAGGAATTTAAGTCTTGCTGCTTACAGTTGCTCTAAATGCACAGTAAAAGAGAACATGAAGCCCTAGGTTAGGTGAGGCTCATTCTAACTAGGAAGAAACAGGAGAAGAAAACTCTAAGAAATACCCTACACTAACTTCACTTATATTTTATAAATACCTGTGGAAGGCCTGGGGGTTCAAGTAAGAACCTGGTGACTGTGGTTTATAATATTAGATCTACTTTAGGCTTATTTCATCCATGCCATCCATTAAAAAAAAAACAAAACACTTCAGTTATTTTAGAATTAATATTTTTATGGTCTCTATTCAATCTATAATTTAAGGAATCCCTTCTCAGTGTCTGGGGCTATCAGAATATTCACTTGGATGGGAAGGGCTGCTGTGTCCACAATCTGGCATTTTTAACCTATATTTTCAGGTTGAATAGTAATATAACAGTAAATACTAAAGGGCACATGCATTTTGAAAAATAAACTTGGGGTTCAGAAAGTTTTACTGAACATGATGTTAATGCTAGAAACAGTAATAGAAAAACGTGAAAGAACACACTGAGTTTTCACCTGGTAAAAGACTGAATGCCAAAATTTAAACTACAGACTACAAACTTGTAAAATTATTTAAGATATACGAAAAAGTTTAATATTCCTAGAAATAATAATAAATGCAACATTAATAATAACCCACATACACAATGACTACTGTGTGTCACATATTATAATAAGCTTATATTAAATAATTTACTCAGCAGCTTCAAGAGGTACCTGCTCTTAGCCTCCTTTTACGCATGGGGAAACTGAGGTACGGGGAAACTGAGGTACAGAGAAACTGCAGTGAAAGACACAGGGCTTAAAAAAATGGTAGAAATGGGATATGAGGAATGTTTACAGATAAGAAACAAAAGCAAATATCCCACTAGAGATATGAGAGATCTTCTTTAAGAAGACAATGGAAATAAAGAAAAGTCTGCAGTACTTTTATCATTATCACAAAAGTGTTCAAGGAACCTCCTGATGGACTTGAAAGCTCTCTTGGTTTAGCTTCAAGTTTAGGTGTGAGACAGAGACTGCCCTGCATTTAAACTAACAGCTGTTTAGGGTTTCTGGGGAGGTGGTAGATCTGACATGCTGAGAAGGGCAGAAAGAAGGACAAGAAGGGCCCAGACTCTGAGAAGTGGCCTGGGCAAGAGCTGGAGCATATGTAGGACAGCTGAGAGTCTCCCCCGGTGGGGATGTGCAAGAACCTTGAGGGCAGTGAAGTTGGGCATGTAGTTTTTATATATCAGTTGTTCTAAGCCTCTGTTATCTCCCAATTTCCTTAAACAGTAGATGTATGTTAACACTGGAACTGAAAAAGAGGGGTGGTGCCTAAGGTGGGGGATAGCAGTGTGGAGCAGGACAGCCACCAGGGGGTGAGCCAAGAAGCATCACTGATCCCACTAGGTGTGGACATCTCAGCAGCTCTAATTTGTAGGATGTGGGGAAGGAGATCAACCAGCAGAAAGTTTCAGAAGTGGGGAGGGTGGGCCCAGGTGGCTCACATCAGAGCTATGTAGGCAAAGTCACACAGAGCAAATTTTTAGAAAAATGCAGGCAATAATCCACACAGAGAAAGATGCTCAACAACATCACTGATTATAAAAAAAATACAAACTTAAAAATGATGAGAGATTTAAAATAATATTGTTAATAACCATGGTCTACAAATGAGCTGGGAGTTACCACTGGTACCTTCAGCCTTCAGTTTAACTGGCACCCCTGGGCTGGTTGGCTTGGCTGAGAACACCTGCCTCTCTTCATCCTCATGCCATCCAATTCCTACCATTTCCTCTCTGTGTCATAACGTAAAATATATATATATGGGAACGTACCAGGTTAGTGTTTAAAGTAGTACAATTACACTGGAGTGGCTTTGCAATTCAGATCAATAGTTTCAATGAACATAAATTTAACTTGGTGATTCTATTTCTAGAAACACAGAGAACTTGACTGGAAAAATGCACAAAGATAGAAGTTCGAGGTGTTTATTCCAGAATTGATTGTAGAAACACTAAAAAAAGTAAAATTTGTATTAACCTATTTTCTATCGCTAATACATTTATGTGGGGACTGTACAATGCAACAGTATATATCTTTTTAAAAAGACGAAGGCAATATGTGTGTACTTACATGTCGCTATATACACATAGTGAGAAAAAGCACTATAACAAAAATGCAGTATAGTATGTATTGTATAAGTTATTGAAAGTTAAAAAGTAAGCATTGGGCATGAATCAAAAAGGTTAATAAAGATTTTCATTTGGGGAAGAAAAGATACTCATAATTTAAAGAAAATCAATAAATATCAAAAGCTTTTTTAACAGAGTAAAGTATTACAGTCAAGGTCTGTTGTGTATTCTAGGCAGACAATGGGTATAGGCTTTCATACTGGTACCTACTCTAGCTTTTTTCTGCTTGGTTATATTACTGGTAACATTTATAACCAAAAGGCATACAACGGCTTAATGTCATCCTCTATCATTTGGGAAACGGGAGTTCTGAGGAGAAACATGCCTCTCTACTTTCAACTTAATTAGAGAAATCTTCACTATTAGCTTTGAGAATTGCAAAGCCAGAATCTTCCAAGAATTCTGTTCATTGCCTTGTTATTTTGCCCCTTTCACAGGATTAAAGAACTAATTTAGTAAGATTGTTGAACAGATTTTTATCAGGCTTAGCTTGTGGCTGTGCCAACATTTGAGTGTATATACTACAGTTCTATAACTAATAGGTTTGCCTTCTCTCTTTTCCTGCCAAAACCCAGAATATTGACCACAAAGACATAAAATGTGTAAAAACAAAGACGTAAGTGATTTGCCATTGAAAAGGCAGCCAGTCTTCTGGTGGAAGAAATAAACATGCCTCATGACATCCTAAGCTGTTAGCGAGACACTTCCTATGTAAATTTATTGAGCATTTTCCATGTACAAAGCATTCTTGAGAGCTTCAGAAAATATGAAAACAAATACACAAGTATGGGGTAGAGAGGCTTATAGGCTGTAGGGGAGAAAAATATTTAACATACAAATCAAAAAGTAACACATTGTGCTTGGTATGAAAAAACCATAGGGTTCTGTTATTTTCTGTGTTACCTTCTGCATAAAACTCATTCCCAAGTTCCAAAGGCTGTTGTGTGTCGGCTGGAGAAGGACCTTAGGACACAAACTTGACAGCTGAACTCTTTGGATTTGGCACATTTCAAGTTATCATTCTCATTTGGGTAAATATTCAGGGAATTCAAATTTGCCTTTAATGCCAGACCTGACTGGCCTCTCCACTATTTATTTTCCAAGGTAGGGTCTTGTTTCCAAAGGTACCTGACCTGACCCCAGGCTTCGAGGTTGGCCTGATTTTCATGTTGTCTTCTGCAGAACCAACCCCTCACTTTGGAGGGGTCACATGGTGCTTCTGGATCCCTTCCACACTTGAGGCCATGGAAGCCAGGATTGCAACCTCCAATCTCAGGCTCATTTTACTGGGCACCTAACAGCAAGATCCTGGGACTGTTTCCTGAAGGGCACAGCAACCATGATTCATAGATGGCCTTGTCACCAGTGAGAGCTTAAGGCTTGATGAAGCACAGCCTAATTTTACCGTATGTCACTAGGACCATTACTTTTACATTATTTTTACCTGCAGTTGTGTAAATGGAAGCATGTAGTTAATTTCACAAAACCAAATAATAAAACAAGTAAAATTTTGAAAAAAAAAGTCATGCTTAGTAGATCTTGGGTTGGGCATGGGCATGTACCTGGTACCAGCCTCATTTTGAGTGGACAAACAAAATGGAATAGCTTATCATATCTTCATGATTTATGTCCCAATATATGACTTGATTATAGTATAAAGAATTGACTGTACTGAGATTTTTGTTCAATAAGTAAAATGTAGAAAGTTACCCCCTCTCTTATTGACTCACCAGCTTGTTTAAGATAAACACGATACCCTCTTTCTTCTATGAGTTTTTCTTTTCCTTTTTTAACTTTTTTTAAAGTTTTTTTTTAATTGCACTAAAAAATAGTTTATTTATTGTTTTCAGAGAGAAGGGCAGGAAGGGAGGAAGAAAGGGAGAGAAGCATCAATGTATGGTTGCCTTTCACCTGCCCCCAGCTAACGACCTGGCCGGAGACCTGGCTTACAACCTGGTTATGTGCCCTGGCTGGGGAATCAATTACGCCTGCACCAATCCACTGAGCAACAACAGCCAGGGCCCTTTTTTAACTTTTTTAAAAAAATTAATTTATTATTGTATTACAGCTGCCTCATTTATTCCCCCATTGCTCGCCCCTGCCTCACCCTCCCTATCCCCTCTCCCACAGTCAGTTTCCATCTTGTTGTTCATGTCCATGGGACATTCATACTAGTTCCTTGACTAAAATCTTCCTCTTCTTTCCCCTTTTCTCCCCATCTGCATTCCCCTCTGGTCACCGTCAGTCTGTTTCTTATTTTCATGCTTCTGGTTCTATTGTGCTCATTTGTTTGTTTTGTTCATTATTTTCCCATATTGGGTGAGATCATATGGTATTTGCCTTTCATTACCTGGCTTATTTCACTTAGCATAATACTTTCTAGTTTCATCCATGCTGTTACAAAAGGTAGGAATTCCCTCTTTCCTTCTGCTGTGTAGTATTCCATTGTGTAAATGTGCCTGAATTTTTTGATCCATTCACCCACTGATGAGCACTTAGGCTGTTTCCAGCACTTGGCTATTGTGAATAGTGATGCTATGAACATAGGGGTGCATAGGATCTTCTGAACAGGTATTTTAGGATTCTTTAGGTATAAGCCTAGTAGTGGAATCACTGGATAAAAAGGCAGTTTCATTTTTAGTTTTTTGAAGAAATTCCATACTGTTTTCCATAATGGCTGCAGCAGTCTGAATCCCCACCAGCAATGCACTAGGGTTCCCTTTTCTCTACATCCTCAATAGCACTTGCTGTTTCTTGATTTTTTTAATGATGGCCATTCTGACAGGTGTGAGGTGGTAACTCATTGTGGTTTTAATTTGCATCTCTCTGATAGCCCATATGCCTATGGGCCTTTGTATGTCCTTCTTAGAGAGGTGGCTTTTGCCCATTTTTTAATTGGGCTGTCTTTCTTCCTGGTGTTGGGTCATATAAGTTCTTTGTATATTTCAAAGATCAAATTCCAGTCTGAAGTATCATTGGCAAATATGTTTTCCCATTTGGTTGGTTCCCTTTTCATTTTGCTGATGTTTTCTTTATCTGAGCAGAAATTTTAGATGTAGTCCCATTTGTTTATTTGTCCCTTTGTTTCCCTTGCCCTAGGAGCAATATTGGTGAAAACATTGCTGTGTGGGATATCTGATATTTTACTGCCTATGTTTTCCTCTAAGACTTTTGTGGTGGCATGGCTTATGTTTAAGTCCCTTTTCCATCTTGAGTTTATTCTGGTGTATGGTGTAAGTTGGTAGCCAAGTTTCATATTTTTGCATGTCTCTGTCCAGTTCTCCCAATACCAGTTATTGAAGAGGCTATTTTTACTGCACTTTATGCTCCTTCTCCCTATTTTTCTTTTTTAATGTAATTTATACTCATGGTTTTAGCCATGCCAATGTGACTGTCTTGAGACTATTATCTAAGAGTGTTCATATCACTCAAGTGTGACACTACTAGGGGCCTCTCCATGAAGTGATTGAGATTGGGTTTTAAGGAAATACGTATACCTGCTAACACTTTGCAAAATGTAGCATGTGTGTTGGGAAAGGATCCACCACTTTCACATTTCCTAAGATTCCTGTGACAAAAATAGCTCCAAACAAAACAAATATACAAACAAACAAACAAACAAAAACCCTGCCACTTAAAACACAATGAAAACTCTTCCTAAAGATGACTTCATCACACTATTATGTGGGAAATATGGTAAATAATGTCTCATTGATTTAGAATGCATATATAGTCTACGGCCATACCACCCTGAAAGCGCTGGATCTTGTCTGATCTCGGAAGCTAAGCAGGGTCGGGCCTGGTTAGTACTTAGCTAGGAGAATGCATATATAATTGCCTATCTTTTCCTGAATTCTTTAAACCTAAAGCTAGGTTAACTATCTTTGCTCTTTAAAGGTTAAGTCACTAGGGTTTATATGAAGAAAATCTAGAAAAAAATGAACTTCCTCTCACTCCTTTAGACTTGCTGTACAAATTTAATATCTGTTAGAACCCTCAGGGCCCGCAGTGGAGCAATATATAAGTACAAAAGTATAATACTGAAAAACACCAGCTCATATGCTATTGCAATCACATATATATATACAACCTTTCTTTTTCTCTCTTTAAGAAGGAAACACATACTACCATTTAAGGTGCACTTAATTTGCATAGAGAAATGAGAATTTTAAGATATTTCCACGGGGAACTGGAAATAGAGTTCAAGTTCCTTTCTACATAATAGCTAGAGTCAAAATGGAAAAATGAATAAATCCTTTTTTCAAAAGTATCCTGCCTTGGAGATTGAAAAAATATTTGCAGGAATATTTTTCATAAACAATATAATTTAGATTATTTGTCATTAAGGAAGCCACAAACCCTTTGAAACATTCAGAACAATCGACCACAATTACTTCAAAATGGCTCTTTATCTGTTTAAATCAGAAAGGCTCTTCTCATTGAAACTGGCTTGTTTTCTTACTCTTGTTGTCAACCCCCATCTTGTATCCGAACACCTTCCAGGGACTCAACAGATTTATCCCCACAACATCTGTACCATCCTTCTTCCTTGTCCTGTTATTTCTACCAATGCTTATATTTGCACTAACTCTCATCTAATCTTTTGCCATAGATTTTTTTTGTTGTTGGCCTTCTTCCCCCATGTCCTTTACTTGCATTAATTTCTTCAGACTATAACCTGATGATCATTCATGAAGCTCAGAAGAACCATGTCCCCCTGAAATATCTAATGGTTGCCCCATTAGGGAATGCACTTCATCCTCAGCTTGCCATTTGATGCTTGACCACATCTCTGACTCAGATTTCAGCTAACCCTTTCAACTTTATATCTTTGGGGGAAGGCTAGTGTGCCCTATGGACAATATATCTTTCTTCACATCTAAACCATACCTAAGTTAAAAAAAAAAATACCTCTTTGATAGGCTTTTGTTCATCTCAGCAGAAAGGAATCTCTTATGTCTCTTAATTCCAATAGAAAATGTTCCATAAAGAATTATTACAGCTTAGTTTAGAACACAGAGGTCACTGATCAACCTTGAGTTTGGCCTTCTTAAGTCTATGGTGAAACAGCAATCTTTAAAGCTGGGCAATATGGATGGAAAGCAGGGTTGTTCTAAAGTCCAACAACCCTGTAGTCATATCAACCAAATACGAGGTGTAACATCAAAATAAAAAAATTTTGTGCTTCATAGGACTCTATTAAAAAGTGAAAAAAACAATTCTTGAATTGGGACTTGTATTTATGTCTGATACAAGTATACCTGACGAGGGACTTGTATTTAGACTATGAGGAACTTTCAACCCAACAATAAAAAGACAACAATTAAATAAATAACTGAAGTCTTTGAATGGAATTTCTCCAAAGAAGGTATATAAATGGCCAATAAGCATATGAAAATATGGTCAACATCATTGGTCTGCAGAGAAATATAAATCAAAGCTACAATAAGATACCACTTCATACACAGCAAGGCAGTTATACACAAAAAGATATACTATAAGAACTGTTGGCAAGGATGGGGAGATTGGAAATCTATATACTGCTGGTAAGGATGTAGAACAACATAACCTCTTTGCAAAACAGTCTGGCAGTTCCTCAAAAGATTAAACACAGACTTACTATCCAACCCTACGTTATCACTCAAGAGAAGTGACAAACATTGTATACACTAAAATCTATACACGCTATTCATGGCAGCATTATTCGTAATACTCAAATAGTAGGAAGACTGCATATCTGCAATGATACAATGGCATATTATTCAGCAACAAACAATTATGAAATATTGATGTGTGCTATAATGTGGATAAACCTTGAAAACATGCTCAGAGAAAGAAGCCAGATACAAAGGCCACATTTATATGAAATGACAAGAGTGAGCAAATGCATAGAAACAGAGTAGACCCAGGGTTTTCAGGGGCTGAGGGATGGAGGGAAAAGGGGGCATTAGGCTATGGCAGTTCTTCTGGGATGACAGAAGCTTTCTGAGTGGTATTAGTGTCATAACTCCATTAATATATGGATAATCATCGAGTTGCATACTTTAAAAGACTGAATTTTACAGTATGTGAATCCAATCTCAATAAAACTGTTACTTAAAAATGCTACTAGGAACAAAGTGTGATTAAAAAAAAAAAAAAAAAAACAGTCAGGGAAGTCTTGGATGCCTGAGTGTTATTAAAATAGTAAGATAGAACAAGAGCAAAAAAAAATAATAATAATAATGTCAGAGCAATTTTCCTACAATTTTGAGAGAAAATAAAGGGTTAAACAAGAATCAGGAATCAGAGAAAGAAAAATAGAAAAATTGAGGGTAAGAAGAAGATGAAGCCTGGGTCCTCAGTCATTCCAAGGCATTAACCTCAGGTAAATGATAGGCATTCTGATAGAAAACCCAAGTAACTTGCAAAAGAACTGGAGACCTTTGGGTCAATCTTTGCTTTGCTTCCATATCCTACAAAGCAGTTCCTCTCCTTCAAAAGTCTTGACCTCTTGTGCCTTGCAATAATTGACCTTAGAGACTTATAGACTTAGGTTTTTCCAACTTTCTGGACTCCCATTAGAAACCTCACTCTAACTTCAGAATTTCCTCTTTTGTGCAGGATGTATCTGAGTCCCTAGGCTTCCATACAGCTTTTTGGTCCTGCCACCACTTAGGCCTTGACAGAAGAAGAACAAAGTAAGAATATAAAAAGGGAAATTAAAGTATGCAAAAGGGCCCCTCGCCTGGAATGCCAGAAGTTTATAAGCTACCATGTTTGCATATTAAGCCACTATGTTATTTCTTTGATCCTCGGCATGGGACCAAGGGAGAGTCTTTGATAGGACACTAGAAAAAGACCATCAGAAGATTTATGGTCCTAGGGGGACAGTCAGCATATTCAGATGCTTAGCTGTCTCTTCCTAATCTCTAAAACTACAGAGACAGAATAAGCAGCCTATTGAGTCTTGAGATGCAGACACAAAAGAGGTTATTGGCTCCAAGGTCATGAGGATTCCAAAATTTCCCATGAGACCAGGGCAACCAAAATCATTAGCAAATCCTGAAAAAAAAAAAAAAGTGGATAATTAAGTCATTGATCCTGTAGCCAATGCTATCATAAAGGTAGAATGAAAATATAATCACGTGTCCTGCTCCCCCAAATCCTTTGATATGATGTAGTTTTATAGGTTGCATTGATATAGAAGAAATCAGAATGATAATAAAACCTAAAAAGCTACCACCACCAATCCAAAATTGTGATGAATTCCTTAAAGGTAGAAAGTAGATAAAATCCACATGAAAAAGAGAAAAGTTCCTAAGAGTCCATAGCCCAAAGGCACCAAAGGCAGGCAGCCATGGCAACTGTTTTGGAAGTTCCTAGTTAACTGAGGCAGGATATTCAGCTTCATTTTCTGCTGCTCTCCATAGTGGCCCTATGTTCTTTTTCTGTCACTCGCTACTCCCTGAACGTGCCCGTCTCTCTTACGCCACCATATTTGTACATGCTAACCCTTCCACCTAGGATGCCACTTCATGTAAAGGCATCAGGTCAAGAATTACTCTTTAAATAATGAATACATGTAAAATAAGTTGCTTATAACCATGCCAAGTACATGAAAAGCACTCAAGTATTATGATTTTCAATTATTATTATTACTCATTTAAGTCTCATTTTGGGAATCACCTCAAACAATCATTTCTTGAGCTCACTCATTCAAAGTGAAATTAAGACCTTTCAAAATACTTATTGTGAGGGGAGAGATTGTTGTTATTAGTCTCCATGTATTCAGTATCTAACTTACACACTAGTACAAAATAGATATCCAACATTTTTACTGAGTGAACAAATAAATATGACTATAAAGGTAATCATTTTCTTCAGCTAATCTGCAAGGTGTGTGCCTGTCAGCATATCATTGATGCTGTCAATGATATGCCTGTCAGCATATATTGTACCCCAGTGGCTGAAAAGTGACATCTGTATAAGCTGAATTAGTTTTGACTTAGGGCAAAATATTTTATGTCTTCAAATTATGTGGCTCAGTGAACTGCCCTGAACTTGCCAAATCTTCATCATGTATCACATTCCTGAGATCACA
Organism: Noctilio leporinus; assembly: GCA_004026585.1. Classification (NCBI taxonomy): domain Eukaryota; kingdom Metazoa; phylum Chordata; class Mammalia; order Chiroptera; family Noctilionidae; genus Noctilio; species Noctilio leporinus. The sequence continues at coordinate 1,110,168 of PVIW01000005.1, read as the reverse complement.
GCTTTTGAGAGGAATAATTGAAAACTTCATCTGGAGAGCCTCTTTTGTTGTCGTTAAGCAGAAAGGGCAAAGTTGAAGGATATGGTCCTGAAACCATTGGCTTTTTCTCCATCAGTGGCCACAGAGAATATAATAGTTAACTTTGCTAAGCCACAAATGTGTCTAGGAAGGTATTTTTAGGTGAAATTAATGCTGAAATCAATAGTTTTAATGAAGCAGATTACCTTTGATAATGTGGGTGGGCCTCATTAAATCAGTTGAAGGTATTAATAGAAAAAAGATCAACCTTCCCACAGGAAGAGGAATTCAGCCAGCAGACTCTAACATCTTCTTTTTCCTAGGTCTCCAGCTTACATTGCAACTTTTAACCTTGCCTGCTTCCATGACTGCATGAACCAGTTCCTTAAAATCTTCTCTTTCTCTCTTTGTACAAACATAGACACACACACACACACACACACACACATGTATGCGCACACACCGTATTCATTCTGTGTCTCTGGAGAGCCCTAGTGTAATGAAGATGAGTTTAGAGGCCACAGCTGATAAGCCCATGTGATATCGTAGGCTAAATCATCAGCTTCTACCTTCCACCAAAGGAGTAGGGGCTTCCCCTGACCAAATTATTGAGGTAAGCAAAGTTTGTCATCAATCCTACCCATCTCACTCTTCTGTGCTCTTCTAAGCTCCCGCACAAAGGGTCATGCGTCCTTCTGCTCTCAGAGGAGCACCAGGCAGCAATTTCAAGTGCAGTGGGCTGCCTCTAGCTGTGAAGCAGGTAGCAGTGTACAAAGAAGATGCTGAGCTCATTTCCTAGTCATTGATGCCTGCCTGGGAACTCATTGTGGGAGTATTTACACTTTGTTGTTTTCCTTAGCCTTGTGACAAAAGCTCACCTGGAGGCGTCCCTCTTAGGGGATTTCAGTCTCGGTATAAAGTGAAGGGGGCATTTTGGGAACATAGTAATTGGCTTTGACATGTCTCACCAAAGATGTGGCTAAACACAAAATGAGTTGTGTGGAGCGTGAGACTATCGGCTACATGATGAGGAAGTGGTTCATAGAGAAACAGTCAGAATTAACACAACTTGTCCCAAATCTTGGATCCTCTCCAGCACCTTTATCTTTTCGGGGGGCTGCCCTTGACATAGGCCCTCCCTATCCTTAAGGACTTCTGCGGGAAACTACAGGACTGCTTTCTATTTTCTATGTGGGGCCCTTCGCCTGCATCTCTTCTCAGCTGCCATTCAGCTAAACAGATGCTTCCAACAATGGTGTGAGTTGAGAGATCTCCGCATCATGGTTGTCAAGAGTCTGCCAAAGCAGGGAAAAGTTTTAAGGCAGTGTGGCATGAGCCAATCTCTGTAACATTTGCCCACTTTGGGGGAAATGGTGGTGTAAGTTTGTGACATATTACTATCAAAATTAGACAAATGTAAGTGAACAAACACTATGAAAAGGGCACAATTAATCATGTATTTTAAAGTAAAAGCAAGCATGAATTTGTGATAGGATTTGATATTATTCCTCTTCCGTGGTTATAGGGACAAGCATTAGGTTTGTCACTTATGCAGTTATGCTATGTTAACTGCTACTGTGACAGTCAGGGAAAAGCATGAGTCGTGCTTTAACACCCATTAAACCCAGGCTGCCTTTAGCTGTGCTCTAAGTTCTAATACTTCAATATGATTCATGGTCAGGAGGTCAATGGTAAAATAATCTTAAATCATCCATGATCACCCAGAAGCACTAGCTAAATACATTTTTTGTATGATACAGGAACTCACATTATAAACAGTAAATGTAAGAAACATGGTTCCTGTTCTACAGGAAACAGAACCTATGACGTACTAATATGTCAATCAGGTATACAGGGTCTGGCCTGAAAGTATCAAGCCAATGGCAATATAATCAAAACAGTTTGCGTGGCTGATGCTTTCGGGACAGACCTTCGTGTGTACATATAGTCACTACGTATAGTCACTAGTGGTTGTTTACCGCATTATCATTCATCCTATTCCCTTCCAGGAACATCTCTATTTCCTGGGCAAAGGTCTGTTCTTCTCCACTCTTACTTTACATAGTCCAGGTCTGGCTCTACCACCAGTTTTAGAGGTGGAATATGTGACTCAGAGCTAAGCAAAGAGCACACTGAGTGGATAAAATGTGGTCACCAGAGCTGAAGAGAAGAGCCTGGCTGGTGCAAAAATCAACACATAGAAAGCTGGATGTGGAGGTGAAGGAAAGAGAATGACAATTCTGAGCACATTATTTGAGTCTGGTAACTTTCTTCTAATAGGCTGGCTGTGGCAAAAGTGATGCAATTTGACTTTTGGGGCAAGGGCATAGAAATTATATATTTTCCTAAGCTTGCTCTCTTAGGTCACTCTGCCTGCGAAAATTGTACCATTTATTCATAAGGACACTCCAATAGTCCCACAGAGAGACCCCTGCAGGGGGAAATTGGGGTCTCATCAGCACCACCTTGCCAGGTGAGCTACACTGGACCTGGGGAGCAGAAGGTGTAGCCCTAGTTAAACTTTCAGATGACTGGAACTCCAAATACAGCCTGACTTTAACCTCATGGGAGACACTGAGACAGAACCACTCAGGCAAGTCACTCTAAGATTCCTGACCCACAGAAATTTCTAATAAGTGCTCGGTTTTATTTTAACTCATTATGTTCTATGGGGTAGGTTTTATGTTCTGTTTTTAACATAGCAACAGATAATTACTACATTTACACCAAAAGAATGCTATTATAGTTAATGAAACAAAAACATAAGCACATTTACTATTTCTCCTAAGTCGAGTTACTCATTTCTTTGACTCTGTCCCTGTTTTACTCTGAATGATTGATGACTGCAGTACCAAAGACATTAAACATGGATAGTTTTCTAGGTAGCTACTTACAATACAATTTTAGATAATATATTTCAATGCAAAATATGAAATTATAAAAAGAGAAAAAATAACATTGAAGTGACAGCTTCTTTTTTTAATATATTTTATTTATTTTGCTATTACAGTTGTCCTAATTTTCCTCCCTTTGCCCCACTCCACCCAGTACCCCATTTCCTCCCACAATGCCCCACTTAGTTTATGTCCATGAGTCATGCATATAAGTTCTTTGACTTCTCTATTTCCTTTGTTCTTAACATCCCTCTGTCTGTTCTGTAACCACCAATGTGTAAATTGCTAACAAAATCTATATATTACACACCCACAAATAAGCACATATTTTATAACAGTAACAGTAAGAAAGATAGCATGTCTTCTATGTAATATACCTCCACATTTTCTTAGCTTTTTCTTCTTCCTTAACTGCATTTGATTTTTCTGAGTTATTGCAAGTAACCTGATTTTCCCATATTGTGAAATAATTCCAGTCTAAGGAAAACTTAACCTGCAGTAATGCAGATACAAGTAATATACAAAATTATAACTTATTTAGTAAAATCTATTTATAACAAGATCACTTTAAAGCATTCATAACTTAAAGTTGGTTCTTATCCATTCAGCTGCCCTATGTCTTTTGATTGGTGCATTTAATCACTTACCTTTGTACCTGTGTTCCTGTCTGTTTCTCTGTTTCTTCATCTTCTTAAAGCAGACCCTTTAGCATCTCTTGCAATGCTGGTTTGGTGGAGCTGTATTCTTTTAGACTTCTTTCGTCTGGGAAACTCCTCATTTCACCATCCATTTTGAATGACAACCTTGCTGGATAGAGTATTCCTGGTTGCAGGCCTTTGTTTTTCATTGCTTGAATTATTTTTTGCCATTCTCTTCTGGATTGTTGTGTTACTGTTGAGAAATCAGCTGATAACCTTATGGGAGCCCCCTTATAATGTTATTAGCTGTTTATCTCTTGCTGCTTTTAGGATTCTTTCCTTGTTTTTGAAACTTGCCATTTTAATGATGATGTGTCTTGGAGTGGGCCTGCTTGGGTTCATCTTCATTGAGACCCTCTGTGCTTCCTGAGCTTTCATGACTTTTTCTCTCTTCAAGTTAGGGAAGTTTTCTGTCATTACTTTTTCAAACAGGTTTTCTATCCCTTGCTCCTCTTCTTCTCCTCCTGATGTCCCTATGATATGGATGTTATTACATTTCATGTTGTCCTGCAGCTCTCTTAAAACCTTTTCATTCTTGTTCAATCTTTTTACATTTTGTCGCACTGCCTGGGAATTTTTTTCTACATTAACCTCCAGTTCACTGATCTGATCTGCTTTCTCTAGCCTGCTTTTGATTCCTTCTACTGTGTTCTTCAATTCAGAAATTGTATTCTTCATTTCCTCCTGGCTCTTACTTATAGTTTCTGTCCTCTTTAATGCTGGTATAGTTCTCAGTAAGTTCCTTGTAGTTTTCCTGGAGTTCTTTGTAGTTCCCCTGGAGTTGTTTGTACTTTTCTTTGAACTGGCTGACCTCATTGAGCTTCTCTATCATCATTATTTTGAATTCCATATCTGAGAGTGTGCTTGTCTCTATTTCATTTTGCACTCTTTTGGGGATTTCTCCTTTCCCTTTGCTGAAGGTTTATTTCTTTGTCTCCCCATTTTAAGTGACTCTTGTTTGTTTCTGCTTCTTGGATTGGTCTGCTTTGACTTACTGTCTTAGTGGTGTGTCAGAGATAGCTTCTTAATGTGTTCAACAACCCATGAATCCATATTGAAAAAGATTGTCAAAGATGTCCATGTAAAAAATTTAAAATATAATTCACATATTAAAGTCAAAAGACAGAAAAACTTAGACAATGAAAGGATCAATATTTCTAATTTTTAAACATTTCAGTTAAGAAAAGCAAATGGGCAATTAGCAAAAGAAAATGAATCAATTAATAATAAACTATGAAAAGCCTCCAGAATTACTAATAATCAAAGAAAAAACACTTTTAAATGTTCCTATGTTTTAAATGGATGAAAATTTGACAGTTCTTACTGTCAACAAGGGTTTGAGGAACCAGATATTTCCATCCTACTAGAAATCCCAGAAATCTGTAAATTTAAAAAATTATTTTTCAAATTAGTTAGAATTGAGTTTCTATCATTTCAATAGAATAAACACAAAACTCCGCATGTAAGATGTCCCTTTATTTTTATAATTTTACCAAAATGAAAATAGATTATCCCCATCCATATTCAAATTTAATCCAATTATTTTAAATTTGGCTCAAAAAGATGATAAGAAAAACTTAATTTTACTTATACACAGTTCTTAGTTATTAAGCCCAACCTCTGTCTTCTCTTGCTTGGTTTTGAGGAGTCTGACAGCTCAGTTTCATCCAGTGTGAGATGAATTTCAAAATAGAATACTCTAGACATACTTTGCTTGAAACAAGTGTAAAATAAGGAAAACTAAATTTATAAATGCATATCATATCAAAGGGCATTTTATTTTACCAAATAGGTGCTCACTTAAAAAAAAAAAGTTTCTTACGTAATTTAGATAACAATGTAGTGAGCCTGTGATGTGATTCAATTTATAAGGACCTTCCCAGAAAAATCTATATGTCTGGCTACACACTGATCACATGATGTAGGAATTCAACCCATACCTGACTATGGATATCAACATGCAGGAACAGAACCAGGACCCAGAATGAAGCCAAAAGATGTAGGGCAAATTTTATTTCAGATATCTTCTGGGTGAAATGCATCCTTTTGATAACATTTGGCACTCTTACTACTTTTAGATGATTTATTTTATCCTTGAGTTAGTGTAGTTTCTATCTTGTAGGAGCAATTTTTTTTTTATGTTTGTGTGTCATTACAATAAAAAAAAAAAAAAAACCTTATAGAAAGCGTGTGTTAAAGCAAACAGTCTGATTGTATTACTTGCTTGATTGAGTTCTCTCTCTCAAGTCATAAATGCACATCTCAAGGGCTGGAAAAATAGCAACTTGTGGACAGCATGAAATTGTGGAAAATTTTGAATCTCTGCTTGGGTTGTATAAATCCTCTAAGCACTATTCTAAGACACAAGGTTACCTGCTCTCCTGGACCTTTAGTTGATGTATTTTTAATATTTCAATGAAATATTTTTGGTTTGCGGAGACTGCTATGAATAATAGACAAATTCTGGAAAAGCAGAAATAGCAAGCCTATTCAAAGTAAAAGAAAGAGCTTCTTTTCTTAGTGAGGTAAAAACAATACTACAGCATTTTCTTTCTGTTTGCATAAATAATAGGTGACTTTGGCCCACAGCCAAGTGGTCCTAGAGTTGTAGTTTGTCTCCCTTCACTGTAAAGTCTGAGAATGATGAGAGATGGAGAATGTAATCTCAGCTGTGGCATTTGCCAATGATTCCCACTGGGAGCCATGCGGGTTCTATGGTGTTATGAAGATAATATGGGAGATTTTAATTAGAGAGGACAACTGAAACAACTAAGACAATAAGGGAGCATTGATGAGTCCTTGAAAGACTCACATGTGTAGCTTTATGCATGCCTGGCTGAATGTAGGAGCTCAGGTGAAGGCAGAAGAAACTGATCTTTTTCCCTCTCTTTTTAAAAACAGATTTTCTTTATTTTTTTAGAGAAAGGAAAAGAGAGGAAGAGTAACATAGATTGGTTGCTTCTCATTCACCTCCAACAGGGACCTGGCCTGCAACCCAACTGTGCACCATGACCCAGGAATCCAACTGGCCATGTTTCAGTTTGCAGGACTATGCCCACAGAGCTACACTGGTCAGGGCTGATTGATCTTTCTCCCTTTGATGATTAATTTTATGTGTTAGCTCAACTGGGTCATGGAGTGCCCATATAATTGGGCAAACATTATTTTGGATGCTTCTGTGAGGTATTTCTGAACAACATTAACATTTGGATTGGTAGACTGAGTAAAGCAGATTCTCCTCTTTCCCCCAATCCCACCTACGTAGACCTTATCTAATTAGTAGAAGGCCTGAATAGAACATAAAGTTTGATCTTTCATGAGTAAGAGGGAATTACTCTTGCCTGCCTACTTGAGCTGGAGTTTCAGTTTTTTCTTGCCTTTGAACTTGGGTACAAAGCCTGCCAACTTTCAGACAGGAACTTGCACCACTGACTCTCCCAGTTTTCAGGCCTTTGGAATCAGAGTGGAAGTAAACCACCGGCTTTACTGTGTCTCCAGCTTGCTGACTGCAGATTTGTGACTACTTAGCCTCCGTAATTGCATGAGCCATTTCCTTATAATGAATTTATAGATAGATGTTGATGCATGGAACCTCTCTGTCTCTATCTCAATGTGTCTCCAAATTAGTCCTGTGTCTGTGGAGAACCCTGGCTAATGTCATCTCCACAATCCTGTATGCATCGGTTCCTATTCATGACAAGAGTGCTGCTAGTAGTGAGCCTAGGCTTTATACCTCAGGTTTCAGTCCAAAAGACAAAAATTAAACAAAACAAAACCCAACAGGCCAGCACTATCACCACTGTATTTTCTTCACTCTGATTCATAGATATGCATAAATCTGAACGGAGCAGCCTGAGCAGGACAGTGATGCTCTGAATGACAAGGCTTTAGCCACAGGCCCCTCTCTAGAGCCAAAGGTGGAGTCAGATCCATCCAAAAGAATGCTGGTTGAATGGGTCGCATTATACCTCAAAAAAAAAAAAAAGTTGAAATCCTAACTTCTCATACCTCAGAATGTGATCTCATCTGGAAATAAGGTGATTATAAACGTAATTAAGATGAGCTAAGCTGGTGTCCTCATAAGAAGACAATGTGAGGAGAAAGGTGACAGGCATCACATGATGATGGAGGCAGAGACTAGAATCATACAGCTGCAAGCCAAAGAACACCACAGAATACCAGGAAACCCCCAGAGCTAGGAAAAAGCGAGCAAGGACATTCCCCTTCAAGTTTCAGAAGGAGCATATCCCTGTTAACATCTTAATTGTGGACTTCTAGCCTCCAGAATCTTGAGATAATATATTTCTGTTGTTTTAAGCCACCCTGTCAATGGAACTTGATTACAGTCACCCTAGAAAACTAATGCAGGTGGAGAGGTTGTTTATTAGAGAAATAGAAAAGAATAGTTATCAGAAGAATGGATGGTGGGGACATATGGAGATCTTAGTATAGGCTTTGCAGATTATTTTTATTATGTTTAAAGAATAATAATATTACATATATATATATATATATATATATATATATATATCTCCATGAAACTATGACCAGGCTAACTAAACCACAAATATTTGTAATTTAATCAGTTTTGTCAATCTAATTGTTATTATCAAGGCAGAAACTACTTGCCAATTATGCCTTTTTGTTCCTACTTAAATGAGAAAGAGAATTGCTTGGAATCAAATATTTTCAAACATAGAATCATTGGGTGTGTAATAAATTTTAGTATAAAACTATTTAACCAGTTGGTATCCTAGATAGAGAGAAGGAAACTATCATGGAAATCTAGAGATTGGAAGCTGTCACTCCGGTGACACATGATCAAGGCCTACTCAATGTTCCAAAATGAGCATCCTTGCTGAATAGTCTTCCTAGACACAGTATGAAGTTAAATATACATAACAGTATAAGTGAAAAGACATACATTTAAACAAACAATAGAGCAAGTGACAGGCAAGTAGTACTGATATAATGGAATGAATGTGAAATCCATTTGTCAAATACTCAATAAGGGAAACACTTATTGGGATATTTAACAATTCACTTGGATGATGGTATGCATTTTCTAATTTATTGGATGCTTGCTTCTTTCATAAAGGTAAATTATATATCATTAATCTTTCTGGGAAGCTCTTGTCCTAGAGTTAATTTAGTGATGATTTTTTTTTTTTTTTTTCAAATAATGTACCTGCTAGAGAACTAGTACATATTCAATACAGGAAAGTAATCAGGTGAGAAGTAAAACACACTCCCCATTTTCTCTTTAATAATTAGTCAGATATACTGCAGGTTTGGGATAACATGAAGCATTAAAACAAAAACAGAGGTGTACAATTTAACTTGAATATCAGACAGCCATGACACTTAATTTCTTTTATGTTGGAATTTTTTAAATTTTCTTAGCTGTATCATGGCTTAGTACCCTGCCTCCAGCTAAGTTCTCTACTGTCACACTTCTTTCCTATCATTTTCTTATTGTAGACCCACCCTAGGGAACTATATTCCTCTTATTTTATTATGCATAACAGTTTTTGTATTCAATTTGTTGTACTACTTCTTATCCCTTCTTGCCCTGGGATTAACGTTTACATGAGCAAAGGGCCATTAAAGCATTCCCAAAGAAGAGTTTTTTCTTTAAAAGAAACGCTGTTCTCCTTTTATCAATAGGCTCTAATTAAAAGCATCTTTTAAAGTCTCTGCTTTTCACCTTGTCTCGTAAAACCAAGTAAGCTCCTACCTACAGCGTCCTCCCACAGATAACTACAAATTCTGGACAAAACACAACTGAGTACCTGAAAGCACTGGAACAGATACTGGTGGAGAACAGGCACAGCAGAAGCAAAAAGCACTAGATGAATTTCAAATCTCTCCTTTTCTTCCTTCTTTTTCTACTATTTCCTTTTTATTTTAAAACCAGTTTTTAAAAAATGTAATTTAATTTTTTAAAAGATTTTATTTATTATTTCCAGAGAGAGGGGAAGGGAGAGAGGCAGAGAGGAAGAGGAGCATCAATGTATGGTTGCTCTTCACCTGCCTCTAGCTACAGACCTGTAGCCTGGAGACCTGGCTTGCAACCTTGTTATGTTTCCTGGCTAAGAATCAAACCAGCAACCTTTGGGTTTTCAGGCCAGCACCTTATCCACTGAGCCACCAGCCAGGGCTAAGACCAGTTTTTAGGTTAAGACAGGTGGTAGCCAGAGACAGGGAGTACAGGTAAAAATCAAACAGAAAGTCCACAGTCGTTCTGGCTTAAAAACCAGAGGACAGAGTTGGGGTCTTTCAATCTCTGAAAAGCTAACCAGGTTGTGGGGGCAGGGAGGGTGGGTAAATGGAATCCCAGAAAGAAGAGAAACTGAGAGGCACAGCTTCAAATTCCGTGCATAAGCTTTGCTAAAGATCTCACTAATACACGAACAATGTGATGTATGGGGCGGACTCCACAGAATCAAATAAGAATGAAAAATAGAACTGAGATTGGAATTAGCATCCAAAGGATAGTCATTGCAGATAAAATCTAATGAAGTTTATTGCCTATCAAAACAAAACAAGTGAAACTATCAACTTATTTTAGTGAAACATAAACTCTGGAGCCTCTATTACACAACTTGCATAATGTATGGGAGACAATCCAAAACTACTTGACCTAAGAAGGTGACAGAAAATGTGAATGGATACTGACCCCGTGATGATTGACTTAGATATTATAAGTAGCTGAAAAGCATATGAACCATTTCTCAAAAATATGCTCAATAAAGTAAAAGGAAATATGCTCATAGTGACTGAAGAGACATGAAAACAGAAATTCAAGAAAAGAACTGCTAGAATGTGCTGGGACTTGGACGACCTGAGCCACTGCCTGTGCTGAAACAAACAGGTCATGTTTCACCAACCATGCACCCATTCACGATGTTCCCTATTAACAGAGGCACCTGAGGCATAGCCACCAGCATCCTTCTGAGAACTAGTAACACCCCCATTGCCCCTTCCTTTCCCCCTTAATCATTTCCTGGAAGCAAGGACCATAAGTCTCCTGACAGCCATTCCTAATCAGAGAACATCATTCTTTCACAAACACCTATACTCTGGACTCTGGAGTGAACCAGCAGGGTGACCCATCCCCCTGAGGGTCTGTTTCATGCTCTTAAATATCCCTTGGGGTTGCAGTTTGCTCGGACTCAGCCTGCTTGCTTGAACATCCTTCAATAAAAGCTTTGAACTGGTCCACCTGGCTCCTCTCTTCTTCCCAGCCCAAACCTAATAAGAAACACATGGAAACTTTATAATTGAAAAATACAATAGCAGAAATTTAAAAATCACTGGATGATCTAATGGCAGAATGGAAATATTAGTAACTAATATTAATAAGATATTACTTCTCAAATATGTTTATGGATTGAAAAAATTCCAATCAGAATCCCAGGAGCCTTTGTTGTTGCTGTTGTTGTTGCTGCAGAAATTAGAATCTAATTGTAAAATTTATACAAAAATAGTAGAGAATGTAGAAGAATGAAAACTCATTGTAAAACAGAAAAACAAAAAGTGTAAGACTTAACTGTCAAGCTACAATGATCAACACAATGTGGTATAAGTGTAAGAATAGTCACATTCATATGAATGGAATGGAACAGAAAGCTTAGAAAGAAAAATACATATATGTCAATCAAAGTTCAACAAGTTACCAAGATAATTTCAGGGAGGAAGGAAGGGATAGTCTTTTCAGAATAAGTGCTAAAAAACCAGATACTCCCATGGAAAAAATGTATCTTTTATCCTTACTTTTGTACCATACACAAAAATTAATTCAGAAGAGATCATAGACATTAACATTGCAACAGAAATTAATCAAGAGGAAGAATGCATGTTCACAAAAATATTTGTACAAATTGTTTATAAATTTATTCATACAAATTTTATTCATAATAGCCCTAAACTGAAAAGTGTTGAAAAGTCAATCAATAGGAAAATAAATTTAAAAGTTGTGGTATATTCATACATGGTCATACAATGGAATACTAATCAGCAAAGTGGATATTAATATATGCAACAACCTAGATAAATCTCAAAGCCATCATGTTGAGTTAAAAAAAAAGAAGTCTTACATGGTAAAGGGTATATATCATTTCATGGATATGAAGCCCTAGAAGAGGAATACCTAATCTAGAGTAGAAAAATCAGGACCGACTTATTTCTGGATTGATGGTAATGATTAAAATCTTGATAGGGTTTGGATTTATTGAGATTTGACAATAATTTTAGAACTTGTAAATATTCCTATTTGATCATTAATTTGTTCAAGTTTGCTTCATTTATGAACATTTTTGTGAGAAAAATGTCCATTGTCCCAGCTAATCCCTAGATGAGATAGTCCCTGTTTGGCCTTATATTTTATTTTTGGAAGCAGTAATAGTGGTGCTGGATGGAATGTCAAAGCAAAAGAATATGTTTTATAGGTGAGAAAACTTAACTGGAGAGGTAAAGTAAGCTGTCTACAGTCCTGAGTTGGCAACTGGTGAGTCAGAACTTGACTCAATTCTCCTGACCTATAGGGTATTTGGGGGTTTCATTGCAACAGCCTGGGATGCATGGGTACCATAAAATGACAAAAATCAAAGCTGGATGCTGAAGACCTTAAGAAGGCAGCTGGAAATTATTATATGTGATAAAAGGCACATCATCTGTAATACATATCCTTACCATTACTAGCACTGAAGTTTTCAGTCCTGTGGACAAACGTAACTGTGGAAATATTTTACTTTCTAAATATGTAGTGTTTATGGATAATAGTCTATACCAGTGCTTCTTAAACAATCTGTGTTCATAAGCCAGGCTTATTTATTTATTTAATTCATCACCAATCAATATTTAAAAAAATACAGTAACAATAAATTACTCAAATAATAAATAAGAGAAAACAAGAATAATAAATAAAAACTCACAGACAAGTGATATACCATTGTATAGTGGTTATCAGAAAGAAGAGGGTGGGGGTGAAAAAGGGTAAAGGGAATTATGTATGGAGATGAAAGAAGATTTGACTTCAGGTGGTGAACATACAACACATTGTACAGATGATGTATTATAGAACTGTATACTTGAAACATATATAATCTTATTGCCCAAAGTCATCCCAATAAATGGAATTAAAAATAAATAAGATAAAAATGAAGTTTTTAGATAAACACAAAACATAAGCCCCATTTTAAAATGATCAATTTCAACAGATAGCCAAATGTCTATAGATGTTTCAAAAGGCTTACTATTAATTTCTTTTCTTATCTCCTTACAGGTAAGTAACAAACAGTTTTTGTACTAGCAAGGGTCAAGTCACAGGTTGCTGTTGCATTGTCCTCTTTGACCTAATCTTGTAGTTCAAATTTTGCCTTCAAATTAGTAGCAACTACTGACTACCAGTACTGATTACTGCAGTCAGGGAACTATCACATAACTGAAAAGCCCACCTATTGGATGGAACGGTGGACATCCTAAAAAGATATGTACACCTGGGATCTGTGGATGGGACCGTATTTGGAAAAAGCGTCTTTGCAGATGTTATTTAATTAAGACTTTCTCAATGAGATCATTCAGGATTATTTGGGTGGACCCTAAATCCCATGAGAAGTCCCTTACAAGAAAAGGAGAAGACATACCTCTAAACCCAGGGAAGAAAGTGGTGTGAAGATTGGGGCGGAGATTTGTATGAAGTCCCTACAAGTCAAGGAATGCCAAGGACTGCTGGCAGCCACAGATGCTGGGAAAGAGGCAGGGAGCAGGTTCTTTCTCAGAACCTCCCGGAAACTCCCTTGACTAGACCAGGATGGAACACATTACCTAGAAAGCTCATGACCAAGAAATTGGTAATGAAATAAGAGTAAACCGTAAAAAAATGGTCAATCCCAAATGCCCTATTTAAAATTGTACTCCCTAACACTAATAATCCCCCTTACTTTTGCATGTTTTTTCCTATAGCAGTTATTCTTTAGTAACTAAATAATTTTCTTATCCATTAATGGTAATATCCTATAACACAGTGATGCCCACGTACAGCTAGACAGAGACAATAACTGTTTGATATGCACACTATTTGTTCTCTGTGTACCAATCCTTTTTAAAATTTTTGGGCAAGTACCCCTGGCTATTATTGCATGTTAGTTTTTTGTTTTTTGTTTTTTGTTTTTAAATATTTTATTATTTTTAGAGAGAAGAGCAGGGAGGGAGGAAAAGAGGGGGAGAAGCATCAATGTATGGTTGCCTTTCACCTGCCTCCAGCTAAGGACCTGGCTGGAGACCTGGCTTGCAACCTGGTTATGTGTCCTGGCTGGGAATTGAACCAGCGACCTTTGGGTTTGCAGGCCAGCTCCTATCCACTGAGCCACACCAATCAGGGTCCATGTTAGTTTTAACAAGCAATTTTCTCATAAATTTTTGGGAAAAAGAGTAAATACCTAACAGTGATTACATAATGCTCTTTAAGATGAGTGACTTTCAAGATTCAAGAATGAAGCCCTGGCTGGTGGCACAGTGGATAAGGCATTGACCAGTTTGTGAACCCAAAGTTTGCTGGTTCAATTCCTAGCCAGGGCACATAACCAGGTTGTAAACCAGGTCTCCAGCCAGGTTCGTGGCTGGAGGCAGGTGAAAGGCAACCATACATTGAAGTCTCTCTCCCTCTCTGCCTTTCTCCCTTCCCCTCTCTTTAAAAATAATAAATAAAATCTTGTTAAAAATTCAAGAATGTCCGGCTTAAAATATATTGATTCTTTCCCTCCCCACTAATAAGGAAGAAATCTGACAATGATTTTTATAAAAGGCTTTGAAATATTTTAAAATATCAGAATGCCACATGCCCCAAGCAACTAGAATTTCAGGAAAATCATTCTCTCAACAGTGGTGGAAAATCACTATGAAGCCTCCTAAAATCCTAGGTCATTTCTACCACAGCGCAGAGGATTTTTCACTGCAGGGAACTGGGGAGATGGCAGACAAAGTAATCACTTTCTGCTTGCTCAAGTTCTGCCTGTAGTTTTCAGTTGGATGTAACACTTTGCGTTCCCTATCCTGAAATGTTGCTGAGGGACTTGGAACAGGCAGCTAGAAACTGACATCCAAAGATGAAGTTATTGAGTAATAGGGAAATTAATAATAATCTGTGTGGATAAATGTTGACTAATAAGGCCTTGGGTACAAAGCCAAAGAGGTTAACTATGACTCGTGGCAAAGAATTTTTAAAAATTGCTACCAATTACTGAATACTAACTATGATAGGCACAGTATTAACTGACTTACCTACATAATTTTATTTAGCCCTCATGTCAACCCTATAATGTAGATATAATGAGTATCCCACCTTTTCTGGAAGGAAAGTTGCTGTGGCTAGGCCACTTGCCCAAGTTGACACAGCCTGTGGATGGGATGGTGGAGATGGCATTTACATCTCGGTAAGTGGCTCTTTAATCACACAATACATGTAGAGTATTGTACTAAGAAGAACACCACGTAGGTATAAAAATGACAATAAACAAGTGAGACTCCTTAGAATTCGAGAAGAAAGCAAAAGCAAAACAAAAACAAAACCCCACTGCCCTTTTAACACCTCTGTGTTGACTATTTTCTTGCTTGGGCCTTCAATAAAACCTTGGGCTCTTAGCTGATAAGGTAATTCTCTACTACTTTGAATGCGATAACAAGTCTCATTTCAGAATTAAAATGGCCAGTCCATAGTCACAATCAAGATTCCAAGCCTCCCTTGACTTTAGAGCTCCTATTCCCTACTACAGTAGTTGCCTCTGACTAATCCAATTGGGAGTAGCTTGGGAGGGAGGAACAAGGGGAGAGGGAGAGGAAGATGATGCATTAGGGGCAGGAAGTTTAATATGGCTAATGGTGTCATCAGGAATAATCTCGCTTTGTCAGCTAGCAGAGATAACTGTTATCTCCCGGGGAGCCTTTGTGTGTTTCTCAACAGTTTCCCCACTGGAAATTTCCAGCTACATTTCTGAGATTAGGGCAAGGCTTCTTTTCTTGATGCCTGCTTCTAATTCCTTACGAGACCATGGAACCCCGTGGTTTGTTCGGCTGGAGTCTCATCTTCTCTTTTGACAGCCCCCTTGGGTTCCATGCGTGATCCCTGTTGGAGTCCTGCAACTAATCCATGGGGAACATGGGATTGAGTACTGCAATTTACCAGGGGAGCCTCCACCATTTCCCAAATCTGGATATTTCTTGAAATGGAGATGGTATCAGTCTATGGATTTCACAGACTTCTAGGGACAAAGATCAAACACTCTTCATTTCAACTTCTTCTGCTTGAGGTAAGAGGTAAAGATCCCCCTCTTGTCTCTTATGGTGATGAAGTATGTGTGTTGGAGTCAGAAGTAACGATGAATTCCAAGGTGTTCCAATCACTCTCTCCAAAGAAATTCTCTCTAAAAACAGTCCTCTTTCTTAGCCTTTCCAATCTTCTAAATATGCCTGAAGCAGCCATTATGTTAGGTGTTCTCAAAGCAAGTTCCCGGGATGTTTCTTTTGCAAGTCTTGGATACATAGCTCACCTTCTCATTTAGATTGTGGAGGTATTTGTCACCTATGGTTTTATTCTAAATCCTTGTGGTTGGAGCTGAAACTAAGAAAAGCCCCTTTAACATCCTGTTATAAATGCTTTTGTGTTTTGGTTAAACGGTTCTTATAAAGAAGAGAAAGGTTAAAAATGAATAGTTGTCCTATACTTTCAAAACATAGAGGTATTTTTATTTTTATGATAAACTTTTGTTCAGGAAGAACAGGAAGTTGAAATGGGACAGTTCAGATACTAAATCCTTAGGCCTTTGTAGTTTTTAACCTGAAATTATCCTTTTCAAAATAAGATTATCCTTTACCATTTCATTCCAAAACTTGGAGGTTCTGAACCCTCAATTAAGCCTAGATAACTTAATTATCTTAGCTAAGTGTTTTTTTCCTCATTCAGCTTATAGTTCATTTATCCCTTCCTGGGATATGAGTCATTATGATAGAGCTATATAACCAATATACATGTTTGTCTGGAAGCCATTTTAATGTCTTTGAAAGATTGAATCATCATAGTTTATCTGATTTCCATATAAACAGAAAGAAAGAACTTAATTCAAACCAATAAAACAATCTCTTCCTGGTCTTCCTCCGCTGACTACCCTCCATCAACTGCACATTAAAGCTTCCCAGCATATCTTATTCCATTGAGCTGTCTCTGACTTCCAGAATTGGAGTGGCTTTTTGGAAATTTTCTCTTTCTTGACTTCTGTGGCTGGCTCTCTTTCTCCTTCTTGGACTTTTTTCTCCTATTTACTTCTCTGAATCTTCATCTGAATGAGTGACCTTGGCCCTCAGTTTCCCCTTTCTTTCCCCTAGCAGTTGCATCCATACCCTGGTTCAATGACCACCCATAGAGTGTTAATTCTCTTAGTCTTATCTTTGCTTTGCTCTTTGTCCCTTTATGCCTATTAGTTCATTTACTTTTATCATGGCTCTTACCACAGCAAAGTTTAATTATTTTTCTATTGGACTGTTTCTGATCATTGAAATTGGGGACATGGTTTCGTATTCACTAGCTAGCACCAGACACATAGTAGATGACCCAAAACTTTTATTATTTTTTTCTTTTTCTTTTTAATTTTATTGTTGTTGTATTACATCCATCCCCTTTTTACTCCTCTCTGTCCCCCTCCCCACCCACCCATTCCCCCCAAAGTCAATCCCACCTGTTGTCCATGTCAAAACTTTTAAATTAATAAGTAAAAGTTTCTGTATTTATCCTGCTTGCTGAATAACACCTGTATGTTTAGCTAGTCCCTCAAACTAAAATGGATAGAACAAATGGAATGAAACTTCTGACTTTCCAAGTTCAGTCTCATAGGCATCACCTTTGAGTCTTCTGTTTGCTTTATCAGCCTCAGCTAAACAGTCATCAAGCTCTGTCTATTCTAGCTGGAAAATATTTTTGCATTTGGTGCTCCTTTCATTTCCAAGTTCCAAATCTTTATTACCATTGGTGTGGATAAATTGGGAAATAGGCATTAGTGCTACAGAGAAACTGTAATATTGAAATCAGGCAGATCTAGGTTCATATCTAGAGTCAGCTGTTAGATGAAGGACAGTATATTTACCCTTCTTGAAATTCAGTTCCCCCATATATGATTTCTATTATAATCATTGATTAACTCCTCCCATGGACTTAGACTCTGTTAGGGCATGAATTATGTCTTATTTGACTTTTTAGTCTCAGAAATCAACCATAGTTCCTGGCACACAGCTGCTATTTAGTGCCATTGCTAAATAAATAAGTGAATGAGGGTGGATCATATCTACCTCATGTACTAAAGTAAGAAATCAATGAAACGTGATTAAACAGTCAGAAAGCCAAAAAAAAAAAAAAAAAATGTATGTGAGAGAGCCCAGGTTATGACCTCCAGCTGAATCCATCAGATGAATCATTGTCCAGCAGCCATTCTAGCCATGCGGGTGGGTGATGCCATCGTGGAGTTCCCTTTTATCCTGGCATGCCAACTAACTCCATAGGAAACCAAAGAACCATGCAGTCAGTCGACAGAAACTTATAGACACATCCTGGAGTTGATCTTGACCAGAGACCACATTATACAGTGGGGAGCGATAGAAGGTCTAAAGCTGTTTGCATGGAAGAAGTTAGGAAGGTTATGATGGTTACAGTAATCGATGAACTCCGAAAAATGTCACTAGGCAACTGCTTATCTACTTTGGCCAACCCCTGTACCAGCATCACCCTGGGTTTGATCTTTTCCGAGCGTCATTTTATACTTTGCCAACTCACTGCCACATGGAAAGGTTTGTAATGAGAAACAGTTTTATTATCCAACCTTGAAACTTTTACTTTGGAAACTTTTACATTTTCTCTAGAGTCTTCTTGAAACTCTTATTGTTTCTTCACATCTTTCTCTTTCATCTGTTCATTATCAGAAGCCAGACAAGCTGACCCTTTCAGCATTCTGCCTGGGATGGCTTTTGTCAAATCCACAAGTTCATTATTTATGTTTTCTATTATCCATGTAACAGTAGGTGACAGTGTTGTCAAATCTTCTGTCACTATATGACACTGGTCGCCTTTCCTCCAGCCTCCAATCTAATCTCTTCTTGCCTTTTCAGCCTCAAAACAAACTACTTGTTTTCCCAAAATAGCCTTTCCTTTTCAGACTCCATTTCTTTGCTTTAATCATTTACTCAATCATTTATGTGGAAGTTTTCTATAAATTAAAAGGAGCTATAAATATTTTTACTTATTGTTGGATTTTAGTTATGGAAATATTTTGTATCCAAAATGATAAACCCTTTGAGAGCAATTTTTGTCTCATCTTCCAGGCTAAACTGGCTTTAAACATAGTTGGTAATCAAAAAGTTTCTTTTTCTTTCTTTCTTCTTTCTTTCTTTCTTTCTTTCTTTCTTTCTTTCTTTCTTTCCTTCTTTCTTTCCTTCTTTCTTTCTTTCTTCTTTTCTTCCTCTCCCCCACCTCTCTTTCTCATTCATTGCATCTAAGATCCATATAAACCTAAATCCAATCCCTCTAAAATCCAAACTCTTTGACATGATGCATGAGGCCCTCCATAGTCAGGGGCTCGGCCTTATCTCCAGCTTCATTTCTTGCCTCTCCACCACTCTGACTAGGAATTTGCAATGATGAGAAAAAATGTTGAAAGGATTTGGGGCAGCCATAAAGAACAGCTCACTACTATATGGAACCTGTAACAGAGACAGATATTGATCTCTCAAGATTCATTCATCCTTCTTCTTTTATAATAGACTCATTTTATGTTCGCTGAGTTTATGACCACCCAAAATATGAAATACATTTCTCAGCTTTCCTTGAAACTAGATATGACCAAGTAACTAATTTCTACCCAATTGGATATAAATAGAAGTGTTATTCGAGGCTTCTAGAAATTATTTTTAAAAGATGGGGCTAAGAACTTTTAAGATTACTCTCCATCCTGCTGCTGAATTATAGACATGATGGTGCTTAAGTCATGAGACCATAGGGTGGAAGCCAAACGTTGATGGGAGAACAATAAAATATAAAGATCCTGGATCTCTTAAGTAACCATAGAGCCACCACTGTATGAGTTCTGAAATGCTTATCAGCAGAATCATCTATGGCTGAGAGCAATACCTTTGAAGTCTCTCTTATATGAGCATCTCTCAGACTTGCCACCAAGACTAGTCTTCCCTAACACCGTACTTGAGTTTTGGGACATTCATATGGAAATAAGACTTATTTCAGTTGAAGTTTAAGTCTGGTTTTCTATGTCTGAATCAACCAGACTCACACATGGAGAGAAAATTGCCACTTTCATAAATAAAGAGATTTGAGTCACTTTCAGTTTTTTATTTGCTTTCCATTTAATCTAGTTGAAACTGCTTTTGTATAACTTTTTGACAATAGCATCACTTCCATAATACCCCTTTCAAATGAAAAGCACTGAAATGTGGCATGCAATTTCAAAGAAAAAGAGAAAGAGATGCATTTTTTTCTATGAAAGGATAGCAAGGTGCTAATGCCAAGTACTGTTCTTACTTATTCTTTGCTTTCCCCAGATTTCTTCACCCACTTTATTTCTCCAGTTCCTACACTGGGATGATGAATACAAAATATTGAGACATCTGCCCTGGTGCCAATGTGACTCAGTTGATTGGACTGTTGTCCTGGAACCAAAAAGTGGCAGGTTTAATTACTGGTCAGGGGACATAAATACCTAAGTTGCCAGTTGAATCTCCAATCTGGATTCCCAGGCCAGGCTCATAAGATTCCCAGGTCTGGGTGGATTTAGGAGACAACCAATCAATGCTTCTCTCACATCGATGTTTCTGTCTGTTCCTTCTTCCTTCCCTAAAAGCAATGTCCTTGGATGAGAATTAAAAAAAAAAAGGAAGAAAGAAAATATTGAAACATATGAACTGATCCTATATTAGCAGTATTTCCAAGATCATTCCATTGGGCACATGGAGCTTCTTTCTGGCTCTAAGGCAGCCACAGCTGCGCACCTTGATGGCTGTGGTGTGCATTGATGGACCTGTAATACATGGTGCACAAAGCATCCACTCTGAGGATCTCTTGGGCGCAAACACCCAAGTTCTTATGTTCAAATTAGGAGTGGGGCTGCCCCTGTATATAATTTCTGATTTGGCAAAGTCAAAAGATAACACTTTGGTATTTTAAGGAAAATCATACCTATTCAACCCGTTGAAAGGTCAAGAGGAAGATGAAATTATTAGTTGCCCTCACTAATTACAATAATTCATTAACTTGGCACATTTCTAGGAGTTGAATTCTTTGTAAACCTTTTTAATGCCATTAAGAATGTTTTCAATTGTGGCTACATGTCTTCCCTATTCACTGTGGCAGCATGTCCTTTACTTCCTTTGAGATTTCGTTAAAGACTTACCTTTTACAGTAAGAGATTCAAAATCAACTTACCCCCACCTGGTGACTACACTTGATGTGTAGAGAAAGGCTGACCAGGAATAGGACAATGGTTCTGATGAGCAGAAAGGACCACTTTGGGGCAGGGAATTCTCATCCCAGATCGTTGCTGCCCAGAATAGTGTGACACAGGCTACCTTCACTTTGTAAATTCTTTGTAGAGGTTAGTGATTGACTTTTTGCTTATAAATATGAATGATGGATGCATCAGTATGACTTCAAGCACCCTTGATTATGGTGAGAAAAAAATCAAGCAACATTAGTTTATGTCTCCTGTATGGTAGATGTAATTACTGGGCATGCAATCATTATCAGGACAGGACCCAAACCTTGGAAAACTCATATTCTGCTGGGAAATAAAAACATGGTATTATTCAGGAAACATGGTGTGTGATTAAAAAAAAGAAAACCTGAGTGTGAGAAAATTAATGGAAAGATGCATTTTAAAATTTCATATATGCCCAACAATCATCAATAGCACTTCTAAGCACTATTTATCCCAGAAAAATGAAACCTTTTATCACACACTTATATGCATGTTCTTAGCAGCTGTGAACACCCAATGTTCTTCAGTAACTGAAGAGATAAATTGTTACATTCCTACAATGGACTACTATACAGCACTAAAAAAGAACTAGCTATTTGTTTGTATAGCAACTTGAATAGATTTCTGGGGTGATATACTGAAAGAAAAAAGCCAGCCTCAAAACATTATATATCTTATAATTCTACAGAACAGGATTTGTGTGAACAGAAAAAAAACCTTACGGAAAAAACATTTTTTTTTTTTTTAAAGATTTTATTTCATTATTTTTAGAAAGAGGGGAAGGGAGAGAGGCAGAGAGGGAAAGAGACATCAATGTATGGTTGTGTTTCACCTGCCTCCAGCCACAGACCTAACTGGAGACCTGGTTTGCAACCTGGTTATGTGCCCTGGCTGGGGAATCGAACCTGCGACCTTAGGGTTTGCAGGCCGGCACCTTACCCACTATGCTACCAGCCAGGGCTCAAAAGAAAACATTTGATAATGACTTTGAGGAATCAATGGAAAGTGCATCCATGGAGTAGGGAAAGGATCTCCTTGTAATAACACACTGTCTGGTGAAAATCAGGATCTCAAAAACCTTGTTCAATGAAGTTTAATTACAATTTTTAAAAACTAAAACAGATTCTCTGTAGCAGTAATAACAATGATAAAAGACAGATTTCACTTGCTTTTTTAGACTAAGATAGGACTTTTTATTCCCAAATGCTTTGTTGTTTAAAGTATCAATTTCAGTCTAAAAGTCATCCTCTGTCTCCCTTTTTATAACTATAGGCCTTAATCCATACAGACTTTATATTTTTGTGGTTAATGACAGAGGGAAAGAGGTCAGGTCATTTGAATACCTGGTAGCACAGAGAGTGCCTGAGAACATTTGTCATTTGCAGGTTTAGTAGTTATACCACTTTTTGTTTTTATTTGTCTGCTTCTTTTTAATGATTGCTCCAGGATTTATAATATGAATCTTTCACTTACCTCAGTCTACTTTCAAATATAAATATAATGCTATTTCATATAGGATATGATACTTAAGACAGTAGACTTTACTTCCTTCTCTCCATCATTTGTACTAGTGTAGGAAAACATTTTAGTTCTACCTGTTAGAAACCCTACCTCTCAGTGTTATCCTTTTTATTGGAAAAATCAATAACTTGTAAAGAAAGTTGAATGTGAGCTTTAAAAAGCCTTGCATATCTGCCACCTATTTGTCATTTCCAGTATCTTTTATTATTTATTTACTTTTGATCCAAGTTCTAATCAGGAATAATTTTTCTTTCAGCCTGAACTGCATCCTTATCATTTCTGAACATTCAGGACTGCTGGCAAGAAATTCTTAGTTTTTCTTTGTCTGAATATATCTTTATTATGCCTTCATGTTTAAAGATAGTTTTGCTGGATTTAGAATGCTAATTCAATGTTGTTGTTTTTTTTTTCCTACCAACTATAGCAGTTTTTCACTTTCTTTTGGTTTATCTCATTTCTTTTGACATGTTGATAATAATTCTTTCCTTCATTTCTCTGTGCTATGTCTTTTTTTCCTCTGGCAGATTTTAAATTTTGTTATTATTGTTTTTAGGAGTTTATTTATAATGTGCTTTGATCTAATTACGTGTGTACATCCTGCTTAAGATTCATTGAGTTCCTTAAATCTATTGAGTTAGAATTTTCATCAAATTTAGAATATTTGAGCATATTATTTTTTCACATCCTCACACAGTTCTCCTTTCCTTTTAGGACTATGTTCAGACATATGCCGGATCACTTGATATTGTCTCCTTAGTCACTGAGATTATAATTATTTAGTCTTTTCTCTCTGGGTTTCAGTTTGGATCATTTCTATCCCAGTATCTTCAAGTTCACTGGTTTTATTCCTGCCAGATTCCAATCTGCTGTCAATAACATCCACTAAATTTTTCACTTTGGATATTATATTTTTCATTTTTAGAGTTTCTACTTGAAACTTGATATCTTTCCTTTCCTTTCAGATGTTTCTTATAATCTTTGTTTAACTCTTGAAAATAGTGAGCATATACATGTTAGCAGTTTTAAAACCTCTGATAATTTTATTATTTGTCATTTTTATCTATTTCTACTGACTGACTGATAATTATTTTTGCCTAGTCCTTGATCATATTTTCCTTTCTTTTTCTATGCCTAATAAGTTTTGGTTTGAATGTTAGGTACTATAAATTTTGTTGTTTAGGACCTGTTTTTATTTTTTTACTCCTACAAAGAGTGTTGAAAAAATTTGGCAGGCTTCCAAATTACTTATAGATTAGTTACATAATTTCTTTCTTTTTTTAAAAAATATTTTATTTCTTTATTATTTTGAGAGAGAGGGGAAGGAAGAGAGAAAGAGGGGAAGAGAGAAACACCAATGTATGATTGCTTTTCACCTGCCTTCATCTATGAACCTGGCTGGAGACCTAACTTGCAACCTGGTTATGTGCCCTGGCTTAGAATCGAACCAGTGACCTTTAGGTTCATAGGCCGGTGCTATTCCACTGAGCCACCTGCCAGGGCCAATTAGCTTCATCATTTCTTTTCCTTTTTCTTTTCTTTTTCTTTTCTTTTTTTTTTTTTTTAAGATTTTATTAATCATTTTCAGAGTGAGGGGAAGGGAGAGAGGCAGAGAGGGAGAGAAACATCAATGTATGGTTGCCTTTCACCTGCCTCCAGCTACAGACCTGCTTTGCAACCTGGCTATGTGTCCTGGCTGGGAATCAAACCAGCAACCTTTGGGTTCACAGGCCAGCACCTTATCCACTGTGCCACCAGCCAGGGCCTTTTTCTTAAACTTTATTATTAATAGTCTACCGTGGTCTTTCCAGTAAGGCTAGTTTTACCTAACTACTAGATACCCTCCTCTGGTTGACTGAAATTTAAATATCCCTCAGCCTTTAAGGAGCTCTGGGGACTGTTCTGATGATAGTTCCCTGAGAATTCTTTGTCTGGCTTCATGAATTTTCACTTAATGATGTGTAGCTTAGTATTCAATAGCAAAACCAAAGGTGTGCTATGTAGGTTTTTGAAGCTTTGTCCATATGTAGTTTCCTTCTCTCAGGTACTTTGTTCACAATCCCTGCTGTGCGGGCTCGGTGAACTCTGATCCCTAGCTCTCCAAAGTGCTATAAACATCGTGCTTTATGTAAGTCCTCCCCGTCTCTCTATCAAAATCTGGATGATGATTCTAACAGAAAACCTGATTTGTTTTTCTTCTCTCAGGAATTGCAGTCCTGTGCTGCCTATTGTTCAGTGTCTGAAAGAGCTGTTTCACATGTTTTGATTAAGTTTTTAGTTGTTTACATCAAAGAGCAAATCTTGTAATACTTCCATGTGGCTGGGAAGCCCAAATCTTCACACTCTTTTGGGAAGTTTCCCCTCAACACATGCAATCAACTAGATAGTTCTCTTCCCTCCTGTATGGTGTAAAACATGTGATTGCTACAATTCCTTAGGGTTCAGAGAGACACATCAATATTCATCTTATTTGAGTTGCCCTTGGGTATTAAATGGTCACAGCTACTAAAAAGGGGTTCTGGCACTTGTAACAAAACCAAAATGCTTTATCTTTGTAATTCCTGTTGAAACTTGCCTGTACTGAATCCCAATGCAAAACACATTTATTTGATTTAGCTTTTGGCTGGTTGGTATTTTTCCTCATTTCCAGTAGCTTGCCAGATCAATTCACACCCAGAGGTGGCAGAAGCAGTTAGTGTAATGCTAACTTACATCATTTGTATTTAGATTTAGAATTCATTGAATAGTTGCCACATAGAATAGGCACTTTTTTAAATCACCAAAATAAATAATGAATGCCAATTGCAATAAGGACCCCAGGTTTAGAAAGTTTTGGTCCAAAAAATGAAGAGAAAGTGGAAAGAGGAAGGAGAGACGGCAACAAGTAACTCCGCAAAATATATTTTGTTTTCCTGTTTCACAAAGTTATGCCCAGTTTGTGACTGTATAGACATTCACAAATCTATATTGGTCCATACCCTCAGGAATCTCCTTTGATGTCATGGGAAAACGCTTTCCCTTATTCTCCTCCTCTCTTCAGTCTTACAAGGTAATTTCAAAATAATGTCTATTCTTTAACTATGTGAGCATATGGATCAAATGTAAGTTGACAGATTTCTACAGAAAAACCATCGATCAATAGCAACCTATGGCAGGCTGTGGATCAGGAAATGGGCAAGGAGGCAGGAAACGTCTTGAAGAGGAAGTTGAAGCCGTTCAGTGGGTGGTCATCAAGACCAATTCAATTATACACTAAATTATTTACTGTTGTTATCGATGACTCGAAGAAAGGTTTGCAGGTAGTTGAAGTGAAATCTTTTCACTTGCATTATTAAAAAATAAAAAAAAAAATAAATGCTAAAAGAGGGAAAGAGCCAATGTTAGACCCATAATGGATGGAAAATACTCCAAAAGCAGAAGCACTTAGAGACACAGAGCAGGCAGCACCAAACTGCAAATGAGTCTGTAAAGCATCAGCCAGTTAAAAAACAAACAAACAAAAAACAAACCTTCTATTCTATGATATTCTCCAGCCACTAAATGAAATATTTTAATTGTAGGCATTGTTATTGCACACACGTGTGTTTGTCATAATGTGTAACGGATATGTCAACAAGAACCGAAACGTGTGTGTGCATTTCAGATCTTCACATTTAAGTTTAAAACTTGTAGAAGTTATTTTTTTTTTAAAGCAAAAGTTTAGTTAATTAAACCAAAACTTTGCTTGACATATTGATGCTGCCCTTGACCTCCTCATACTCATCCTGATGGGCTGCTTTGTCTTTTTCTTGAACTTGAGCCAGGCTATGAAACTTGCTGACCAATGTAGCTCACCCTGGTCATTCTCACCTTGAACTCACACTATTCATATAATCTAACATAAAATTTGTTTTGAAACATATAACCTTTATGGTCCTTTAAAAAGCATGCCTTATCACACTTCATTGTAAAAATGGAATTACAAGGTCCCCATTTTTTTGCTGCCTCATTTGCTGGACACAGAGTGGGCAGTGAAGATTTATCTGTTGGTTTTGGTTCCAAACCTCTCATGATAAACTTGGAGAGAAGACTCATTAATATTTTAAAAAATTTTTCTACTAGTTAGCTGTGTAATGTTAATGCCTTCTATGACACCTATTTATTTCTTAGACTTACCTTCGTGGTAGGCAATGAGGACTCAGAAAATGCTTAAATGTAAATTCAAATATCTCTAGGAAGCAGGCATGCAATGTGGTAAGCATTGGGCCTAAGAGAGAACAAAAGTGGGGCTTGAGGGAAACCCAGAAAGATTAATTTTTGTACTAAACCATGTGTAATAAAAACAGTGCATTAACTCCATTTTGCAGATGGGGGAATTGAGGGAGAGACAGATTAAGTGATTTACCCAAGGTCATAAAGATAGTTATGATTGGAGCTGAATCTAATCCAAAATGTATGGCATGAGAATCGATGCTGTGAGTAGCTGGAAGGGTCATCTGGCAACCCAAATAGCAAGAGATCTACAAGGACCTCTGCAAAACAAGGAAATAACTAAAATTGGTTAAATAATGGCCAGAGTCTAGTAAACAAGAAAGAGACTCTAATTCCAAAGCTCTCCCTATTATTATCATTTTTTAAATGATTTTATTCATTATTTTTAGAGAGAAGGGCAGGGAAGGAGGAAGAAAGGGAGAGAAGCATCAATGTATGGTTGCCTTTCACCTGCCTCCAGCTAAGGACCTGGCTGGAGACCTGGCTTGCAACCTGGTTATGTGCCCTAACTAGGAATTGAACCAACAACCTTTGGGTTCAGAGGCCGGTGCCAATCCACTATGCCACCAGCCAGGGCCCTCACCCATCTTCTTGATCAGGAAACTTTCACAGCCTTCCTCTTGGAGGAGGAGTCCATTCCCAGTCAGGGGACGCAGGAGCTAGCATTCCATGGGATCTCACATCAGGAAGACAATGCTGTGGGGTGAAGGGCCCAGGAGAGTGCTTAAGGTGTGTGGAATGTGACAGAAACAGTCAAAATGGGCAGGAGGAGCTCATGAAGAAGGTTATCTATTCTGTTAAATGTCTCCAGAATTCATCACAGAGCTTAGGAAATATTGCAACAGAAAATGTCCACATGAAAATATTGAGATCAAAGTTCAGGCACACATGAAGAAATCACACATTTATAATTGATTCTTAAGATGGGATAAAGACTAACAAATGATTCTGATGTTTTAAAATCTAGCTATTTTCTTCATTACCTATTAAGAATGAATCATATTAGTACCTTCATTATGAATAATGGAGTATACTACTTGATAGTTCATTGATCTTCACATTTCTAAAATCCCATTGATAAGAAAGGTCATCCCATTATATAGCTCTTCTCAACTGTCAGGCTCCTTTTTTATTTTAATTTTATGACCTTGAAACCACCCTAGCCCTCACCACCACCATAACAGCCTTTATAGTGTCCCTCAAATTTTAGAGAGCAGAGGCAGGTGCCTGACTTCTCTCCGGTCATACATAGAGAAAAAACATGTGGTGATACAAGGGTCCTACGCAGGAGTGATTGGGTCAGCCTGGCCTAGACAATAGATGTTTTGTTATCTTCTGCAAAGGTACTATAAGGATACTTTACAATCCCAATTGTAATGTTTTGAGTGAAATTTTTATTTGTGGATTGCCTCCCTATAAGCACCTGTGATGAAAGACAGTCTATTGCAATAATTCTGAAAAATGCTTTTCACCTTTACAGATTTCCCTGGGAATGCTCTGTTGGTTAGACACAAAAAGTCACTTTGCCTTTCACTCTTTAATCCACACACTCTGATGGAGCTGACTGCAGACTCGTTTATTGGTTTGTTTTTGTTTTTATTTTATTTTATTTTTTTTAATATCTGTTGGCAAACTGGAAGAAGGAGAAGAAAGAAAAAAGATTTCTAGTTATTTGCTAGGACTCAATACCAAATCACATGGTTTTGGAGCTTTAACTCCAAAGGGCGTATGTATGTGTGTGGTACTGCCAACTTGCGTCTACATAACTGCAGTTTGGAGCTGACAACAAACGAATGGGAAATGGCTTTCACAACAGAGTGGCTTTTTAATTTTTCTCAACAAAACATGTACTGATGTTAGTAGGGCTCTGTTGGTAATCATAGCTGGCAGCATTATGTGGTACTTTGGCTGGTAATTCCCCTACTTGGTTTCCAAGGGTTTGTGTACAAGGGTTTGTGTTTCCTAGGTTTACAGAAGCATCAGGATAAAGGGGCTGGTCTCTACTTGGAGTGACACAAATGCTCTGATGTCTGGGTCCTTTGATAAAATGGAGAGGCATGCCAGAACTTTCAAAGCATCCAGGCTGGGTGCTTTGGACCTCTGAAATCATTCTCTATTCCAATAGGTAATGGTCTAGGACTGAAAAAGGAGCCAAGTTGCTTGGAAATGAATAGAACTGCTTGGTAGAAAGGGATTTTCTAGCCTCGCTTCTCTATGATTCTCAGGTAGTTGTCCATGAATAGAACTGATCATGTTCCCATGTCTTCTTATCTTTGGTCTGGTGTCAAAACAACATATATATTTTTTTAACTTGGGAAAATGCCTATTGCAGACTTGAGTTTTAGACTGGCTCTCTTCCATTTCTTGCATTGCAATAGCTCAAAATTATTTTTCTAATCCTCAGCTGAATAAAACACGTCTTTAATTAGCGAACAAAGTTTTAACCCTCTTATAGTGTAATATCATGCTCCATTTCTATAGCAACATCTTTATGTAGGGGAATAGTTTCTTTTATCCTGACTGGTAGGGGTTACTTAGTTTGTGGAAGGGACTTACAGTTAGCTTTCTAAACTCTCCTTATCCTAGACCCAACCCTACACTTTCCTTTCTAGCTCCAATTATCACCTCTATTTATTAACTGTACAGCTATTGAGCTAATCCACAATTGCCATGCCCTCTGCTTAGCTGTGGGCCTCATTAGTCACTTTTTGTATTTGATGGTTTATTCAAAAAGTATTTATTGTTGTGCCTGCTAGTCATAAGAAGTGGAACACAGTCTCTTTTTTCAAAGAGCTTGTGGCCTAATAAAGAAGGCAAACATGAACAAATTGTGGCTTCAGAAAGCACATTTGAGTCAGAAGTCAACCTAGGAAAAGTGAAATATAAATGTAAATTATTGTATTTATTGAGAGTATTAATTGCTGGACAGCACTAGGTATTATCAATTCAACAAAAAATACACCACTGTGCTAGCCACTAGCCATTGAGCTTAAAGGCCCTGCAGATACCAAATCGATGCCACCTGTTCTCTTCTTCAGGGAGATCACAGTCTAGTGACCAGGAGGAGGAATCAAGCATTATATTAGAGCAGAAGTATGCTAAGAATAAGGAGCTTTGGAGGACCTGTATAGCCACAAGCTGGTAGGCGACAAGGCTCCCAAGGAAGGCATTCCTCCTTCAGGCTTGAGCTTTAGCCGAGTGGAAAAGGAGAATGGCATTCTAAACAGTGGAAAGAATAGGAGTAAAAAGTCAAAATCAGAAAAGCTGTGTGACTCTTTCTACATGGCAATAAACATACACTAACACTTTTACTCAGTGGATTTGTTTTTAGTCTTTACTTCAAAGCACCATAGTGCATGATGAAATTTAATCTGCATTTTGACTGGAAAGAGATAAAAATAGGTATTGTTTCATCAGTCATGGGGAAGCAAGAAAAATCCACTGTCACTATGAGTGGTGTCTAACCTAGATTACTAGGGCCATATCTGCTAGGGTGGAGCTCCTGGGGGTATTGTGTCCTTCACCCTGTGTTTTGTCAAGGGCAGCGTTGGCCTTCCAGGGATGCTCTAGAGATGGCAACATTCCCCTTCACTATTCACAAATGATAATTTAGATGTTATCTGGAGCCTTGCCAGTCAGGAACATTTTTCTTAACATGATCTTAACAAACTATGAATTCAGTGGAATTTCAGTAGAAGCTAAAATGCAAGCATATGGCCTGAGGATAGTTACTCAAGAGACTTCCTGGGAACCAGCCTAGATGAACCTATGAGAAGAGAGTGCCTCTCCAGAGAGATTTAAAACTGAAATTGATACTATCAAAGCTGTTTCAGCTACACTGATAAATATCTCTCCATCCAAAAAACTAGAAATATCTTAGAAGGAAGACGAATGTGAAAATATTCTTGACATCAAGAAAGACCTGAAGAATACAAACTTGATGTAGGACATAACTGTCAATGAACAGCCTTGTCAGTCTCTAGACCCTCTCTTTGACCTGCTCCATGAACACGTAAGTCTTAGTAGAGCACGTAAGTCTTTTAAACATGTGCCATGTGATGGAACTAAATCAAATTTCTCTTGTTTATTTTTGCTATGAGGAAACCTGAAAGAAAGGGAGGCAAGCAGAATTGCTTTGGGCCACTTGGATTTCAAGCTTTGGAACTGGAAATGTATTTTAAGCATTGCATTTTAAGCATCCTCTCTATATTTCTTTTTTTAAATTTATGTTTAAAATATATTTTATTTTGCTATTACAGTTGTCCCAATTTCCCCTTTGCCCCCCTCCACCCAGTACCCTATTTATTTCTTTCTTTTAAAGGTTTTATTTTATTATTTTTAGAGAGAAGAAGGGAGGGAAGAAGAGAAACATCAATGTATGTTTGCCTTTTTGCGTGCCTCTTGGCTGGAGACCTGGCTTGCAACCCAGGCATGTGCCCTGACTCAGGATCAAACCAGTGACTCTTTGGTTCACAGGTTGGTGCTCAATCCACTGAGCCACACCAGTTAAGGTGCTTTCTCTACTTTTTACTCCAACTATTAGGATGTACTCCCTGCTGTGCTTGAGTTATTTGAGTCAGTACTAGAAGTTCTCTTTGAGTTTCCTTTGCTAATCAAAAAAGAGTTCCAGTTCCCGAGTTTTCCTGCAGGCTCCATACAGGAATTATTTTGGAAGTCAACATTGAGGAGAGAAAATTGCCTGTGTTTCTTGTGTTTTTTGTTTGTTTGTTTTTTTGAAAATTGAGAGAAATGTTGACCGACCAAACCATGAGCAGATTTTTAGTGTTTGATATCCTGTCAAGGCCTATGTATATAAAATATTATTGATTTATGTACTATTGTATAATTATTCCAATGTCAGCCTGAAGAAAACATGGAAAAGAATGATTTTTTCCCCTAAAGGTAGTTATAAGACCTGTAGTTACAGTGTATTTTGTCATTCTGACCTTCAATATTTTATTAAAAAGGTAATTATTGAATATTTATGTATTTATCAAAGGCCAGAATTCATAATGTTCTTGCTAGATCATATTTACTTGCATTTTGAAGAACTCACTTTGCTAGAAAATGCTTTCTTTCTCTTTCAAATTCTTCAACATGTCATGATTATTAATAATTTTGCCTTCTTTTTAGAGATAATTGTATTTTTTGGTTAAGAAGATTAATAGATTGAAAGTGTTCCTTTAAAAAATATAACAAACATCTTACACCCTCCACATTTATTCACTGATACTTAAATCTTTTTGTGGGTCAGTGTCAGAGTCTCTTTTCTCCTAATTCATATTAACACTCAAGAACAACTTATTCTTTGCATATATTTTAAATGCTCTAAGTGCTCAGAATTAAGAAGATTTAAGGATCTTCAAAAACAATCATTTTATGTCATACTGATTAGGGGCAATCATTTTTTTAATCCTCATCCAAGGATATATTTACTGAGAGAGAGAGAGAGGGAGGGAGAGAGAGAGAGAGAGAGGGAGGGAGAGAGAGAGAGAGAGAGAGAAACATTGATGTGAGAGAAAAACATCGATCCGTTGCCTCCTGTGCACGACCCTGACCAGCAACTGAATCATCAACCTAGTATGTGCCCTTACCAGAAATTTAACCTGCAAACTAACTGTGTACAGGATGACATTCCAATCATCTGAGCCATCCAGCCAGGGCAGATATGATGATTTGATGATTGCTTCATAGCTACCTGGCCAAGCTACTTGAAAATAGCAAGAGATGAGGATGTTGACTATGACAGCTTTATGAGACACCACTTCAGTGTTTCAGAGAAACAATAAATTCTAGAGTAGTCAATCAAGTTCCCTTTTGACTTTTAACCCTTGTCTTTGTCTTCTCCTGCTTCTTAAAAATCTTAAAATGTTCTCTGAGATGAAAAACTCAATGACTTGCTAGAAATCATTTTTTTGCAAGTGACAGAAAATGAAATCTCTACCTACTCAAATAAGAATTGAACTACAATAGATTGTCCAGGACAATTATCTCTAAATCTGTGATGTAGGTAGCAGTGATATTGATTAATCCTCTAATTGCTATGATAATTGGAGACTGAAGCCGGGAGAGAATTATGAAATATTTTGGTGATAAAGAAAGTGTTCCATAACATTTATAAACTTTTGCAAATACACAACTCTGACTTAGGCAGAAGTTGACAAGAGCAACCATCATGGGATCAACATATTCCCAAGAGTTTGGAAACCAAAATTCTAAGAGACGTGGATGAAGAAAAGGGAGTCCTAGGCTAGAAAACTTCACTGCTTTCATTATCAACTAATTTCCCATTTCCTGGGCTGAAAATTTGGTTACATGGCTAATGATACCGTATCATTTAGGAACCTGGAAAACCTAAGCTAAGAGTAATCTGCATGGCTAGTGGAAGGCTCATGCAGTATGCTGGGCCATGTGCAGGACACAGCTGTGGATAAAAGCTACATGTGATGGCAGAAAGGCATTGTTAGTCCTTAGAGGAAAGGCCTGGAGTGCTCAAGAAAATGATGATTCCAATAACATAGTGGGAAAAAGAACTCCAGTTCAGATGAGGTGATGATAGAGTTTTATGCCAGTGTGAGAGGACTTCTCTGTGTGAGAATTAGCCACATAGAGTGGACAGATTCCTTTTTTAAACAATGTGCAAGGCTTCAGTCATTTCGTTTCCTTTGCGGAGGACTTAACTATTATTATATAGTTATCTTAGAATTACACAATAAACATCAAATGCACATGAAGACTTGGAAAATACCAGTTTGAAAGAAATCTTATGAAAGGTGGCTGAATTCAAGTATTCTTCATTCTCAAAGACAGCATCTTCGTGACAGCTCATAAGACACACAACAATGTCCTGTGTGTGACTTTACACCTAAAGAATCAAGATTGGACCAGATCATGAATGTCACCAAGAACAAAGTCACTGCCCATGTGTTTTATTAGGCTGCTGATTTTTCTAGATATGACCCTTTGGAATATAACTTAATGCAAACTATGTTCACTACTTTGTCACCATGACTAGTCTTTATTTAATTAAAGAGGGTTAAGTTATTCATGAAATGCCAAACTGTGATGCCCCAAATAGCAAGGAGGTTCTGGTTTCTAAAATATTAGCTAACTTTAACATGTGCAATTGGATTAAGAGATATATATATATATATATATATATATATATATATCTTATATATATCTTTATATAGATATATTAGCATACACACAAACTTACAGAATTCACTCTTCATTAGGAAATCCACATTCTATACTTCTGCTGAACTACCTCAACCTTAAAAGCACCAAGGAAAGCTGAATGAACCGATAAATTTGATTTGTGTTATGAAATTTTAGCACATTTCTCACTTCACCCCATAAGTGCGCTATTGGTGGAGTTGAAACTCTCAGGTTTCACTTATGAAGAGATAAACTCAAAAGGGAACAACTAAATAATCTCCTTTGCCTGGCACCTCTGATGTAGGTAAAAGTGACAACAAACCCACTCAAACTCTTCCACTTCCTGCACTTCAGTCTCTGTTGACAATAAGGATTCTATAATTTAGATAGATAAAGCCTTAAGGGATTATGGGTGGAATAAGGTGAAGCTGATACAGCATTCTAAAAGAAGTTTTTCTTCAATCTGCGTCATTTTCCTCAGTATTTTATTTTTCTGATGGAAAATTTACTCCATTTTTCTGCTTGATGAATTAATATTGACTGTGATGGTACCTGATTAAACATCTATTTTTTTGTTTGTTTGTTTGTTTTCAGTTTAGGATCAGGTTTTAATGAGGTATTTTTGATCGTTCAATACTTAAGCTTTACCAAATGGATCTAAAGTAACTGCCCAGTAACTATAGGAACTCAATCATTCAAACAAATATTTGTGGAATATCTACTGTCTGTGATAGAGACACTGCCAGGAACATGGGATACCCTCTTTCTCAAGCATCACATTTTGAAGGCCTAGAAAAGGTAGAGAAATCTCAGAAAATGATTTAGAATGGATGATTAGAAAATCAGAGAAATGTAATATTTAATGCATTCAAAGAAGAGTACTAAGAAGAAAAGAGGATCCAGCAATGTTGAATGGTGCAGTGAAGCAAAATAAAGATAAAAAAGGGTATATGATGTTTAGCTTCCATGTTGTCCATTGGGAACTCAGTGGGTAGTGTCTGTGAGACCTAGGGGTGGGAGTCCTGGTGCACTGACTTGAAGAACAAGGAGCACGTGAAACATGAAGGACAAATACAGCTAATTTATTCCAGCAGGGGAATAGGAAATACCAAAGCACATTTTCCCCTTTATTGTTGTAAAAGGATTAGTCTGGCAAGCAGGTGTTTGTAAATCCCCTCAATTCAGCTAATGTGGTCTTGGTCTTTTTCTTTGGAGACTGACCAAGGTAGCTTTAGGGAGACTGTGTTGCCATTATTCTTTAGGTAGCTGTGGTCTTTCCAGGCCTGGCTGCCTTGGACAGATTGAAGAGTCGGAAGGCTTGATGGATGACCGTCATTTAAAAGACTGTCATCTGGATCTCTTTACTGCTCTGAGAATGGGTATTGGGTGTGGTTTTTCATGGAAGGTCCAGAGGACTACTAGGTCTATTTGTTCAATTCAATTAAGATTAACACAGTATTCATTGATACCAATTTGATTATAAAAAAGTAGAATTTCTAGCACTCCCTTTGCTTTCTCTCGCCAAGACATTTGATTCTCCCACCTACTGGGGGATTTAAACATGAATCTCTAAAATGCTAGACTTCCTCAGAAGACCAGATGTTGAAAGAGAAAACCACTGGGCTGTTCTACTTTATCACATTCTTGTGTTACTGTGACATATGGTGTGAAGCAAATATTAGTGCCTGGGAATCTAAAACATCAGGATGCATCTGAGTTATTCCTCCCTAGTTGCATTTGGTCTGTGAATGCCGGAAACACTCCATATCATCGCCACATTTATCATTCAAAGTAAATCGCTCATTTGGGGAGCATAAAATGAGACGCTTTAGAATGCATGAGATTACCGACTATTGCATATTTCTCCAAAGAAATGTTTGAATTATTTGGTCAATGAGAAGCGTGGCTGCTTTAGAATGTACCAAAGAGAACCTGGTGATAGATACATTATAATAGATGAATATTAAGCAACTATGAGCTTCCCTTTCCTCATCAGTCCCAGGAATCAATTTGTACAGAAGTATCTCTGGGGGTATTTTTCTTTGTTTTGTTTATTTGTTTATTTTTATTGTATAATTATTCTTGAAATTTAAAATCTGTATATCAGATTTTTTTTAAGTCAAATGATGTTTCCCAATAGATTTCCATCGTATTTTCAGAGACCTGGTTGCATAAAATGCACTTGGCTCTAAAACATGCTAGAAACCACATTTAAAATAATTGCCAATGTGAGAAGATATCAAGATAGAAAACCAAGAGTAAGTATTGGAAAAGAGGTCAGTAAATGCTAAATCTAGTGTCAGAGGTAAAGGGAAAGTTCAGGACCCATGTGAAAGTCAATTTAGTTTCAGGAGGTTAAATGAACACAGTCGAGAGTCCTGAGGGTCCAAAATAGAAATCAACAAAAGCACTGAAGTCAAAACAGTAGACATGTCTTAAGGAGGAAACCCTGAAGTGTCCATTCTTATTTTGCTATCTTTTCCTCCCCTGGCCCTTTGACTTGCACTACAAAAACAGATCCTGGAGGTAGGGTAAAATTTTTGAAATTTATACAAAAATATTGCTCTGGAAATTAAAATCATTTGAATATCTTCCTAAGCTCCTTATTGCCTGCCAATATAAGGAATAGAATAGAGAGTATTCACAGTTTAATTTTTAGAAACCACTTTAAACATTGTTGCCTTAAGCACCTAAGTGGTATCTTTCCCTCTGAAGACTTTTCCAATTTTATATACGTGTATACTCTTCCCTGCCTTCCTTCTTTCCCTGTCCTCACAACATGCCCAAACCCAAGATATGTTATTATGCCTTGTTTTGGTAATCTTGATTATATGTATCCCACCGAGAAATCACCTTCTGCTTTCTAAAATATCATCTCATTGTTTTATCAAACTGTTTGATGCTGATGATTTTTTAATATAGGGAAGTTTCAGTTTTCTTAGGGTCAATAAAGCCTTATTTTCTTTCCTTTTTCTCTTTTCTTTCTTTCTTTCTTTCTTGCTTGCTTGCTTGCTTGCTTTCCTGCTTTCTTTTGGTGTGTGTGTCTATATGTGTAAGATCCAAGTCATTTTTGTTGACCTAACAGGGAAGCCTCTATGTAATCATTCCTCTTGCTTTTCCCTCTGCCCTCCTCAATCCTATGTCCTCATGGCCTGCTATACATACTTAAATCTTGATAATATTACAACACATTCTCCACTGTATTCTAATTTTGTATTTATTCTCCTTAAACCCCAATATTCTTTAAATTGAAGTTATATTTTATTCTTGCCATTATTCCCAGCACTTACTTAGCGTATAATAGCAACATTGCTAACAAGAAGACACAGAAATAGAAAAAAAAAATTAGTGCAATGACAATAATGCAAAGTAAAAGATAATATTTCTCTGAAGGTTTATAATGGTCCAAAGTTTGTCTGGGTCAAGGTACATGTTAAAATTGTTAGGAGTAAGTACAGGGGTAAGGAACAGAAACCCCAAATGAACAATGAGTTTAAAATAATAGCCCTGTCTGGTGGCTCAGTGGATAGGCACTAGCCTGTGAACCCAAATATCACTAGTTTAATTTCCAGCCAGGGCACATAACCAGTTTGTAAGCCAGGTCTCCCGCCAGGTCCTTAGCTGGAGGCAGGTGAAAGCCAACCATACATTGATGTTTCTCTCCCTTTCTTCCTTTTTCCCTACCCTTCTCTCTAAATAGAATGAATAAAATCTTTTTAAAAAATGATGGAAGTTTATTTTCCCCTCACATTTAAGAAGTTCAGAGGTAATAAGCTGGGACATGATATGCCACTCTGTGGTAGCAAAATCCCAGGCTATTTGTACTATTATCCTCCATGGTTAATTTCTACTCGTCTTTAGGCCGTGTCATGCTTCAAGATGGATGCTGGAACAATAGGGAACTCCAGAATTCATGCCCAAATTCCAGTCATCAAGGAAAGAGAAGGGGGAAAACTTCTCTCCACTACCCACTTCTTTTAAAATCTCTTCTCAGGCTCTGGCCAGTGTGGATCAATTGGTTAGTGTTGTCAGTAGGCTAAAGAGGTTACAGGTCTAGGCACATGCCTAGGTTGTGGGTTTGATCCCCAGTCAAGTCAGGTTATATTCAAGAAAGCAAACCAATAGGTCTCTCTCTCTCTCTCTCTCTCTCTCTCTCTCTCTCTCTCTTTAAAAGCAATAAAAAATATGTCCTCATATGAGGATTAATTAAAAAAAAAGAAGAAGAAGAACCTTAAAAAGAATCTCAGAAGTTTCATCTGGCACTTGTGATTACTCTTTAACTGGCTGGAACTAGTCACATAATCATTTAAAAATATAAGGCATGGTAGGAAATGGAGTCTTCTGGGCAGCCATGTGCTCACATAAAAACTGTGAATTTCATTAGGAAGTAAAAAAGGAAGAATTAACACTAGGAAATAGTGGTATGTAGTGTATGTTCATTATCTAATTTAAAATGCTCAACAACTTTATGAGTTCTAACCTTAGATTAGTATTATCGCCATTTATTCATTTGACAAATATGATTGTGCATTACTGTGTATTAGAGTTCTAGGGCTTTGGAATTTGCAAGAAACAAGACGTGCAAACCTCTGTTCTCTTGGAGAAGACATGTATATAATGCTGCTTATTTAAAGAGTGATCCTAAAAGGACTTTGAAGAGGTAACTTCTGAGCAATGATCCAGATGGAACCATAGGAAGATCTTGGAGAGAAGGTTTTAGGAAAAAGAACAAAACATCTGCAGTTGAACATTAGGGAATTAATAAAAGGCTGGAAAATGTAGAAATTGAGAGGGAGGCGGGGGGGAGAAAGTAGAGCCAGACTATACAAGTTATAAACAATAATAAAAAGTTTGGGTTTTATTTTGTGTTTGATGGAGGCCACTGGCATTTTTGGGCTGGTGAGTGGAGTGATTAGATTCAGGTAATAAATACATTTTTTTGGTTGTTGGATAAATAATGAATCCAGAAGATAGGAAGCCGGTGGGGTAGAAGGCAGAGTGGGAGCAGATAAGTAAAAAAAGACTACTTAGAAAATTTAGTTGAGAGATCATGGTAACTTGGACTAGGAAGGTGATAATGATAAATGCAATAACTGATCAGAAATGGGATATATTTTGGAAGTGGAGCTGATGGATCACATGGGTGATGAGAGTGAAAGGAGGGCTTGTAGGTTTTTATGATGGTTAGTTTTATGTGTGAATTTGGCTGTTATGGTACCCAGTTGTAATTCGTTTTCTAATCTGATTAGGTAAAGGGCACTAATGACCATTTTCATTAGTAAAGTAGCATGGATAATCCATAGCATCATTGGCAATAGAAATCTGCAAAATATCACCATAGAATGCCCTTAATCAAATGCTTATTAAGAGGCAAGTTTCTGAGTAACTATGTATTTAACATCTTAGAATGTTTCTGTCAAAATAATGGGTATGAGGTTAGTTAGGGGCTCCAAAGTGGGGAAATAAAAAGGTGATGCAAACTCCCAGCTCCTGTGCTGCATAAATGACTAAAAGTTTCTCTATCTGCCCTGAAAGAAACTCTGATCACCTGTAACCAAAGAGCTGAGGTTGCTGAAAACCTAACCCAGAATCTCATTGAATTACAATGCAAATTGCAAATTAAATTTCTATCCTTACAGTGTGTCTGCTGTTCAAGTGAGGACATTGGTTAGAAAGGGATGGTATCCTAAAAACCAAAGTGGGGACATATGGGAAGATCCTGATGAAGCTGGGAGCATTGAGCCCTTAAATTCTGATGTGTCGCCTTTGCTATTGGCAGCAGCAGCTGCTTCATCCCCATCTGAGGGGAATAACTCTGCTTTGCCTGAGGAAATTGTTAGGGCTTCCCTGGAAGTAATTGCTTTGCAGGGTTCCTGACCCTCCTTAGGACCCGTCCCCACCACTTCTTTGCTTCCAGACCTATCACTACACTCAAGGTCCCTAAAGGTGAGGTTCAAAGTATGACCCACAAAGAGGTACAGCACACTTCACAAAACTGCATAATTAAAAAAAAAAAAAACTATACAAACATAAATTCACACATAAATGCATGGGAGTAAATATCAAAGGTGTGACATAGTGGTGAAAGAAACTTAAAATTGGATCAGGCAGAATTTATTGATATAGGTCCACTAAACAAAAATCTGAACTTAATGTTGCAACTTAGAGGGTTAAGAAGATCTCCAATAGTTTGGATGGTTGGCTGAAACATGAACCAATAGGTGGCCTATACTAAATGAACTGAAATACAAGAACTGCCTTAATATACTATAGAGGAAACAATTCAAAAGCTTAGGGAGATTGAAATGTTAGAACAGATTTATCAGTTAAGATTTGCTCACCCACCCTAGGAGGGTTCAGAGGACATGCTTTTTACTATAACCATGAGAAATAAATTTGTGAGGTAAGCTCCAATATTCTTGAAGAGCTCTGCCATCACTCTTTATAGGTCAGAAATTACAGTGGAACTGCTGTCACTAAATTGAAAGACTAAATTCAATAAAAGTAATTAGATCCCAAGATGTCAGGGATCAAGTGGTTCCAATAAATCACCAAGGATAATGTGGGTAATCAGAATAGCATGACTTATAGAAGACTTACAGGATAGGCTACTTGATTGTGGTATTCCTAGGAGCAAAAAAGATGGTAAGTCTACTAAATTCTTATTTCATCTGTATAAGCAGAGAATTCTAGGTCAAAGAAAAAAAGCCAAGCTTGAATCATAAATGCAGAGTCACAAACCCATAAGTATGACCTTATTACAGCCTTTACTTGAAGATTGAATATAGTTTAAATAGATGGATATGGGTTGACAAGGGGTGGAATATGATGGTTAATTTTATGTCCACTTGGCTAGATGTTGCATAAATACCTTCAAATAATGTGGTTAACATTTAAATCAGTAAATGGGGAGTAAAGCAGATTACTCTTCATAGTGCAGATGGACCTACCTAATCAGATGAAGACCTTAAGAAAAAAGATTAAGGTCTCCCAAGGAATATGAAATTCTACCTCCAATTGTGTTTAGGTCAAGTTGTAACATCAACTCTTCCCTGAATCTCAAGCCTGTTGGACTTCCCTAC
Source organism: Noctilio leporinus (assembly GCA_004026585.1). NCBI lineage: Eukaryota > Metazoa > Chordata > Mammalia > Chiroptera > Noctilionidae > Noctilio > Noctilio leporinus. The sequence goes on along the minus strand of PVIW01000005.1, from coordinate 1,069,021 downwards.
AGATATCATATTTGTCAACCCTCAAATTTCATGAGTTAATTATTTAAGACATCTTTTTTTCTATATGTTTACAGATACTATTGGTATGCATTGTGGAAAACCCTAATACAGTTTTGATCTGAGTGAATTGTGGTGGGGAGGGGGGAGAGAGGAAATGGAGGGACACATAGTTTTATTTTAGACATGATAACTTTGAGAAACATATTAGATAATCTAGTGGAGATGTTAAGTAAGCAATTGGCAAATGAATTTAATACTCAGGGGATAGGTCAGAACTAGAAATCTAAAAGTGGGAGTCATTAGCATATAGATGTTTAAAAATTGGGACTAATGAGTTCAACTATAGAGAGAACATTGATATAAAAGATGAGAGGGCTGAAGACTGAGCCCTGAGGAGCTCAGTTAGAGGTCAGTTAGAAGGAGAATTGTGCAAAAGGAAACTGAAAAAGAACAGACACAAGTATAAGATAACACTGGAACCCTGGCTGGTGTGGCTCAGTGGCCAGAGTGCAGGCCTGCAAGCTGAAAGGTCACCAGTTCGATTCCCAGTCATAGCACATGCCTGGGTTGCAGGGCCAGGTCCCAAGCTGGGCATGTGCGAGAGGCATCAATATATCTCTTGCACATTAATGCGTCTCTCCCTTTCTTTCTCCCTTCCTTCCTTCTGCTCCCTAAAAAAAAAATCTTTAAAAACAAACAAACAAACAGGGAGTGTAGAGACCCAAAAGATAAATAGAGAAGGTGACTTAAGAACAGGGGATTCATCAACTGTGTCTGATGTTGCTGAGAATTGGAAATTATTCATTGGCTTTGGCATATTGAAGGTCCATGGTGACTTTGAGAAATGGACTATCAGTAAATGACAGGAACAAAGCCTGACTGGGATGGGTTGAAGAGAAAATAGCTATTAAGGAGGCAAAGACAGCAAGTATACACATCTATCTAGGGAGTTTTGTTAAAAAAGATGAACAAAGAAATGGAACTGGAATTCATGGGATTTAAGAGCACAGGCAGATTGCAGGGGATGCAGAAAGAGGCATCTGGAATGATTACTAATTGAAGTAGAAACCCAAAAGAAGCCACTTAGAAAACTTTAGTTTCAGCTTGTCACTATTCATATTTTCAAATTATTGAACATTGATTGCATTGACTGCATGGATACTTTCTTAGGCTTTTATGCATCTCAGGGCAAGTTCTGGCACAGTGCATGGTAAGAAGGCCATGGCACATTACAATCGACCACAATTAAGTACAGAAAAGATTTTCTTTTTTTAACATGGGATATATTGCTACACTTTTTTGTTTTTGTTTTTTTTTTTTACAGATTTTATTTATTATTTTTAGAGAGAGGGGAAGGGAGAGAGGCAGAGAGGGAGAGAGACATCACTGTATGGTTGCCTTTCACCTGTCTCCAGCTACAGGCCTGGCTGGGGACCTGGCTTGCAACCTGGCTATGTGCCCTGGCCAGGAATCAAACCAGTGACCTTTGGATTCACAGGCCAGTGTCTTATCCACTATGCCACTAGCCAGGGCTTATCTCTACATTTTTATATGGTGTGATTAGCAATGCAGTAGGGAGAGAAAAAGGATTCAGGGAAGGAAGTGTTATTGCGATAGGAAAGTCATAGAACAGGCAAGAGAGGATGGGATTGAGTGCACTCATGGGAGGTTGGTATTAAATTAGAGCAGAGAGTTAAATAGGAGCAGGGAGGTTAGGATACATATAAAAATGCAGGCAGATGACTAGATATGATCATGGGGAAATAGTTAAGTTTTCTTTTGATTTATTTAAATCATCTTTTTGAAGGGATAATAAACAGTACAGTCTCTTGGCATTTGCTTCTGAGGACATTGAATTTGAGGATGTTGAGAGACGAAATGATTTAGACATAATAATAGAGAACAAGGACAGATTTTCTACCACAAAGCCCTATGCTATGTGGGATGATAGTACTGGTAGAAAGAAACAGCTATCAATTGCAGAGAGCATTAGGAAACCATTTTCTTTTACAGAAAGAAGGTGAGGGGATTAATTAGATTTTTTCCCTGATGGTAGAGCCTGAATTGCAAAGGGGAAAGTGGAAGAGTTTGGTATGTGGAGGAGAAATGAGAGCTTGAGCTAGATTCAGGGTTATAAGGAACCATAGGGGAATAGGGGTCCTTGTAAAGAAGGCTGTCATGAGGTCTTGGGCCCCTTGTGGAGATATAAGGTATGACAGTCTTTTTGGAGAAGCAGATGGGTCATTAATTGTAATTACACCTTCCTTCTTGGGTTTGATTTTTAACAGCAATGGGATTGAGATTGTCATATTATAGAGGTGGGGAATGAATGGTTTTATTAGGTGCATGAGAAGTTCTCTGGACCTTCCTTGAATCCTGATATGTTATTAAACCCAGGCACAGAGAGATTGAGTAAATCTCCCAAATTTTGTCAGCAAGCATATAGGACAGGATGCAAATTCCAGCAATTGGGTTCCAAAGCAAGGAGTCCTAACTATTGTGCTAGAGGCACTCAAAATGCTTGTTGATTAACTGGGTGGATGCAGGGAAATCTCCTACTTAGGAAAATATTCTTTCCAGGGGTCAGGGTGACATCAGTTTACTAATGACCCAACATTAGTGAGATAAAGACCTGTGTTTGAGACTTTTAAGGCTACATCATCATAATGTCCTGTTCTTCTGTCTTGTACTTTCTCTTAGAACAGTTGTCCTAGAAATTAGGTACCATCATGTGGGGAAGGTCAGTCCACATGGAGCAAAACGGAGGCCCATAGGCCCTTGGACCCAGCTGGTCTACCATTGGGTAAATGACACCAACTTGCCAGCCATAACGAGTGAGTCATCTTGGATATGAATCTCCTGTCCCTAAACTGCATGCCCCAGCTGATGTTACAATTTTAAGTCTTGTCCAAATTGCATATTCATGAGTAAAACAGATGATTGTTATTATTTTAAGCCATAACAGTTAGGAGTTTGTAATGCACCAGTAAATAACAAGAACATTCGACCATTAAGCTACCTGATGTTCCTGAGCCTTTGCTTCCCCAACTGTAAAATGAGGATCACATCGGTCCAAAGGGTTGTCATACGAACTCATGAGAAATGTAGAAATACATACATTCTGGCACAAATAATAGTCAGTCAAAATTGGCTTCTTCCTTTATCTCCTCTGTAGTCTCCTAGATTAGACAAAGCAACTAGAAGTGTTTTTTTTTTTTGTTTTTTTTTAAGGAAATCATTTCCTCCCTCTGTGCATACAAGTGGGCAAAAGATGGGAGAAGCAAAAAGGCTTTTACAGTTGCTAATTCTCATCCCCCAAATAGTTCACACTCTTACCTCATTCAGATCTCTGCTCAAAGACCATTTTCTTAAAGAGGCTCCTCTGGGCTTCTTCATATAAAATAGTAGCATACTATGGACGGGTGGGTGGGGAGGGGGACAGAGGGGAGCAAAAAGGGGATGGATGTAGTACAACAACAATAAAATTAAAAAAATAATAATAAAATAGTAGCATATGCATGTTCTTTATCTTGTCCTTCCCTCCCCATTAACATTTATTGCTTTTCTTCCTAGCATTGATCATGACTTGAATAGTATATGTTGTTTTTTTAATTACATGGTCTCACTCCACTAAAAATGGAAGTCCTACCATAGTAGGGATTTTTAACTATTTTGGATTCTAGTCTCTCTACAGTACCTGGAATAGTGCCAGACATACATCAGACATTCCATAAATATTTGTTGAATGATAAAGCAAATGAATAATTTCTGGTGTAGCTCCACGCCTTGTAACTTACTCCTTTCTGATGGTGTGTGGAGCACGTTGAACAGAACATTGACTTCAAGATCTGAAAGTCAGGCAGACTCTAAGAAAGGAAAAAACAGTCAAATATGCCAATTACTTCCGAAGGGTAATGGCATATTTTGAAATTTGGAGGCTGCTTCATTGGAATTCATTTTGTGCTACATAAAATAAGGAATCAGGAGCCTGACAGAAATGAGACTCAAATAAGCATTCATTTCCTTTATCTTTTTACAAGACAGATCAATTAGTAATTGTATGGTTGAAAAAGCTCATTTTTAAATGTTATGTGAAACTTAGTATAATATCAAATCTGGCCCGATGTCACCTTTATTAAGGAATTGAAAGCACTTTTACATCTGTTCATTTCACTAAATTAAAAAAAAAAATACTGAGAAGCCCTTTTTTTTTTTTTTTCCATCTCAAGTTTATAACAGAGGAGAAAAATGGGCACAGAAATGATCTTGTTGCATAATTAACTCCCCAAAAAAGAAAGGTGAATGATCAGCACCAGAGCGGAATGTTTTGAGCCACACTTCTGTTCGTAAACCAAGCCACGGAAACCCTCCCGAACAGGTGTGCTCGAGGGTCCAGATGGCCTCGATGAGCGGACAGGAAGCCAACACCTTCTGCTGCCTTTCTGGCCACTGCTACACTCGCTGTGCTTGGCTGTGTCCGTGCCTCACTGCGGGGCAGCCAGGAGGCCGTGCAGGTGGCGCCGGATGAGAAACAGGGCTTCCAAGCAAGAGGTTGCTGTGCTGCTGGAAAATGGCTTCCCTTTCCACTAACGGGTGATAAAACAAAGATCCAAGTCCTTTATGGCCGGTAGAGATCCAGGATGCCTTTTCGATCCGAGAGCTATTTAACCTCAGCATCCTAATGTGGGTAATTGCATTCTGCCACCTGAAATTTCCCCTGCGAGTTCAATCAGCTCTGTTTTTACCTTCAGTCCTGCATAGGGAAGCTGGGAGCCCCAGCTACGCAACACAGAAGAGTTGTGTATTTTTTGAGTTGAATGTGAGGGTGAGGAGGGGATGCTGGCAAGCCTTCATGTGGCTCTAGTTCTTGAGGGATGTTTCGCTGGCATAATTATAAACAAGACAGGAAACTTTGGCCTCTTTGATCGCAAAAAGAGCCTTGGGAAAGTGATGGTGATTGATGCATTTGGTTCCCTCCAGTGGAAGTGAGGCAGCCAAGGGAGGTTTGCAAGTCACAGATCTGATGATGGAATCTGTACCTGGAGGAAGGAACCCTGAGGGATGAATGATTACCATGCAAATAGGCCTGCTGAAAAAGGCTCAGCGAACCACATTCAAAGTACTGGAAGGAGGCCCCATCTTTCTTCGCTTCCTTCAGTTCTCCCACCAACCTAGCCTTCACCTAGCATTCATGCTTTCAAGAGGCTTCTCCATGGAGGTGGAACCAATTTTGAAGAATGCTGAATGGGCCCCATTCCCTGAATGTTCCTCTTTTCATTCTCTTCCATCAGTTGGTTGGGTTTGGAATTTGCATGTTCAAAAAGAATTGTTAAAATAGGAATGCATTAATTCATAAAATGGATCATAGCTACATTGATTATTCCAGCAGTTTTAAAATATTTCCCTGTAACAAATATACCAAATGAAGTTCTCAGAGAACACTCTGGGGTGTGTCCAGGGGCTGTGCCCAATTGCAGGTACACTACTTCTACCCACTATCACAGCTCAAGAGCTTAAATGAACAAGTGAGGAAGGGAAGCATTATCATAGGAATACTATTCAATGAGTCTTAATTTATATAAAGAGAAATAATTTACTAATGTTAGCTTCTTGACAATTAAAGAAAGTGAATAACCAAAAGGTCTGTTTGTAAGTCCTTTTCTTTATTCTCTTTGTAAATCTATAGTTACAGAAAGAGATTTAACTTACTCATGCAATATAGCTTCAGGTAGAGAAATGTAAGCTAGTTCTTCCCAGTTTAAAATAAGACCTTCCAAGTATCCCCCCCAAATAGACTACTTTCATCAATACTAAAATCCACTGAAGCCGTTTGTTACTTTGAATTATAGTGGTGTCATGCAACACAAATCTTGGTTCTGGTTCGACCAAGTATTTTCTCACGTAACCAGCGCTCCAGAAGTGAGCAGCCCACAATTGCAGCTGTTGTTCTTGGAAGTCATCAAAGAGCTAGGCTCCTTCTACCTCCTGGTCCACCACTTTTAGCTTGTGTCTTTTAACTTCAAGATTAGAAGATGACTGCTATAGTCAAGATATTGCCTCTTTAATTTAGCAAAAAAAAAAACAGGAGAAGAAATAGCAAGAAGTTCATATGGGCTGAATGCATCCTGTTTGGACAGAAAACAATGCTATTCTCAAAATCCCCACTTGAAAAACTCCCCTCATTATCCACAACAGAGCGACATTATTCCCTGGTTGCACAGGGTTGTGAGGTGGTAGATTCTTTTTTTTTTTTTTTTTTTTAATTATTTTTGAAATAAGAAGTCCTTTTAATTGACCTAACCAGTTAACCATGGCTGCCCCGAATGAAATTAGAACTAATTAGGAATAGAGATTTATGAATAAGAAATTCAACTTATAAATAAAGAAGGGGAAAATAGATATTGTAGGTTAATAAGCAGTGAATGGATGCCACATACATATTAATGAACTCTGCAGATTCTATTGGGCATCTTCCTTTTCCTTCTTACCATCGACCTTGATGATGTCCAGATTACCCTGAGTAGGAAACAGCATCCACGATCCTCAGGTAAATTTCCATCAGTAGTAACATTAATGTATGTAGGATTTACATTCTCAAACATGCACCTATCCTTCTCTTGTATCAATTTTTTAAAAGATTTTATTTATTATTATTTCCAGAGAGAGAGAGAGGAAGGGAGAGAAGCAGAGAGGGAGAGAAACATCAATGTATGGTCGCCTTTCACCTGCCTCCAGCTATAGACCTGGCTGGAGACCTGGCTTGCAACCTGGTTATGTGCCCTGGCTGGGGAATCGAACCAGCAACCTTTGGGTTCGCAGGCCAGTGCCTTATCCACTGTGCTATCAGCCAGGGCTCTTGTATCAATTTTACATATACATTGTAGAAACTTAATTTCTGGACATTGTTGAGGGGGAAAAAAAAGCCTTCCTCTATGCTCTTCTACTCAGTCTTAGCAGGGGAAATCTGTGGAATAAACTCATAAAAGATAAGGAGAAGAAAAGGTACAGAATTCTCACTAACAGTTACACACAAAAATTTCATAGAAAAGAAGTGACACTCAAAGGAGTGGTTGAATTCAGGATTGTACATCATTTCATCATTTCAACGAAGAATGGGGATTGGAGCTTCAAAGGATGATAAATCATAGGGAAATGACTAGATAATAAATGGGGGAAGCTAATGGGAGATAAAGGCTACTTTAGTTAATGTTTGTTTAGTAAAAACACCTGTTGCTGTTGACCCTTCTCTCCTTCTCCAGTAATAGTCACTGTTCTCTTTCTAGTACAAATGAGTCACCTTCTAAAAGAGAAACAGGCTCTGCTTCTAGGCAGATAGTGGGAGGGGAGAAAGTGTGTCCTAAATCTGTTGATTCTCAGTTGCTGTGAGCTCAAAATAATTCCTATGTCAAAGTGACACACTTTGGGGTAGCAAATCCAGATCCCCTTCAACTCTAACTGCAGGATCCTCCATATATTACCATTTGTTGAAGACAGAAAAGATGAAATTATTTTTAGTGAAATTTTGTGTTTTTAAAAGTTCTGAAGTTGGAAGTTCTTAGGTGGGGGAGTCTCTCAGTATAGATGCTAAATTAACTATAATAAACCTCACAGTTGACTATGGCCCAGCAACATATTTCAATGCTGCAGCTAAGACCTGCTACATTCCACAGTAAGATTGGTTAACTCTACTTCACAGTGGGGTTTACTTTTAATCCAGTTGATGGAATGAGACCCGAGACACATAAGTGCTAATGGCTAAGAGAGGCAGAGAGAAGAGAACATGGAAGAATAGCATGGTGAAGGCTGCCATGGTGAGCAGTCACCATAAGAAAAGACATAGTCTCTGGACAGGAGAAGGCAACTTTGAAGTCCAACCTAACCTGTCTCTGAGCAGGAAGCCCAATTTGCTTCTGTGGCTACAGCAGATGTGCTTAATTATTACCCAGTCTGCTTTCAATTGAATCCTTTTAGATAGGCATTTTTATATTTAACTGAGAGGTGTTTGCAAGTCTATGAACCAGGTTTCAGTGGCCTCTTATTCTATAAAACATGGTCTTTCCTTTTTTGCCTTGATTGCAATAATTAGGAAGTGAAATTATTGAGCAAGATTGAGTCACCTTTATGAAATGCAAACTATAGTTGTTTAATTGAGATGGGGAATCAGACGCTCTTAGGAAAATTCAAACTCATGTTCACGTCCCTCTTTGTCACTAACGGCCTTGAGGGAGAACTCCTCCAGAAAATACTATGAAATACTATGATTAACATCATGTAAACTGAGCATTCATCTAGGTGCTCAATGGCCCCTCTGACCCAGACAGAGATCTAGATGAAAATTTTTATTCTCTACTATGAGGTGTCTGTTAAAAAGCCAATTCTTTTTCATTGCTGCTGAGGAGTAGAAGGGCTTCTGAACAGTCTGTTAAAAGGCAACTTGAGTGTCTTAGGACAAAACACAGGATAACCATTTCCAATAAAATAGCAGAAAGAACTCAAGAAAGCAGGGTGAATTTTCTAATACGGAATTTGGCTAAAACAAGGTTAACTCACTTGCATTAGATCTTTAATGGGCACAATATTAGGGCCACTGCTTCTTTCCTTAAAATGTCTCTACTATGAATTTGAACCATCTCTCCTCAATGTTGCTGAATCTTCAAGCCATTACATCAGCCATTTTGTTTTCCAGGTTTTATCAGGCTATTTATATTAAACCTCAAAGCCTTCGTGTTAACGTTCATTATGCCAGCTAACAGAAGATACCCCTCTTTCTTCCATTGTTTCTGTTTGCCATAATTTCTGTCCTGAGCTTGAAGTGCATTATAATTAAATAAAACCATCTTTCTCTGTTCCAGTTAGGTAAAGAGCTCAGAGCCAGGTTAGTTCACCTTATTAAATGGCCTGTACTAGACATATTGACCTTGAGTTTGAAATTCCAAATTCAAAGATTTTGAAATTGCTTGGGATCCAAAGAGTAGTTCTGCAGGGCAGAGGGCATCAAAAACTTTTCAACTTTAATATTAATAATAATAAGATCCTACCTCAATTAGGCCATACTTCACCTGGAAATGGAATGAAATGGAAAGCCAGATTGTTTTATAATCGACAGCTTTGTTTCCCAGCAGATGGCTGTAATCTCCTGAATGTGCCAAACACAGACTCCAGGATTTTTGAGTTTGTAGTGAAAACAGAAAGGACAAATATTTATCATAATTACAACATTTGTGCATTGGATATAGTTTCACAGCCTTTTAATCCTCCTTGATTATGAAATACAGAGTGACTTTGTTTTTCTTGCCAGTTGAGGAAGTTTGTTTACCCAACACTTTGAGAAACATTTCAATTTTTTTTTTGTAAATCTTTTTTTCTTAAATATATTTTATTTATTTTGTTATTACAGTTGTCCCAATTTTACCCCCTTTGCTCCTCTCCAACCAGTACCCCATTTCCTCAGGCAATGCCCCCCTTAGTTCATGCCCACGTGTCATGCATATAAGTTCTTGGCTTCTCCATTTCCTTTATTCTTCTTAACATCCCCCTGTCTATTCTGTAATCACCAACGTGTACTTTTTAATTTTTTTTTCATATTCAGACAACTTACCATTTAATTACTGCCTTCTGTCAGCTTCTCAAATCATATCAATACAAAGTTTTATTTTCATTATTTCAAAATGCCTATGCTAATTCATTTGTTTAAAGAATTACTCTTTTAAGTAATATGAATTGCAACATTACCAAACACAGGCGAAAAAATACATTTACACACATATATAGTTTTAAACATATTTAAAGTACATACTGGAGTTTGAAGAGTTAATACAAAGAATTTAAAATATACCAATAGCTTATATAATTATTATATGTTAAATGATAGTATTTTAGATATATTATAGCAAATTAAGCAGTTCTTTTCTTCTTTAATACTTATTTTACTCTGGAATGCTATTTTTGTGAAATATATCACAGAAATGGTGTATTGCAGAACTCACTTTTGTGGAAGTTGTCCTAGAGACAGTGCCAAACCCATAGTAGAAAATGAATTTGGTTTTTGAGTCAGATCCTCTCCCCTCCAATAATACAACTCAACTTTATTTTAAGCTAATGGAACTACAACTTATTCTTTTTGGAATAATAAGTTAAGATGGAGTTTCCCATCTTAAATAGATTTATTATTATTATTATTATTTTGGCTGTGCACAGGTCTTACTTCTTTCAATACCCTCTGTTTTTCCTCTACATTGTGTTTTACAAGTTGAAGCCTTCAGAAATAATGGTACTTGCAGGACTCAGCAGGTCCCCAGAGTAGAAATTATTATGTCTGCTAAGTTAAGGTGAAAAATAAGAATCCCTAGGATGTAAATAATTTTGTAGAATAGTATTCTAGCTATTTTTTGAACTTGTGATTGACTTCCTATGTGGTCCTAAACTAACCCCTGAACTATTTAAGAGTCTGTTGAGGTAGAGATTAAGTATGTTTACATTTGAATCATGAGGTTTACTATAGCATTAATACATTTTCCCAAGCATCCCCCATTTGGGGGCCTTCATAACTGGAAATGCATATTTCCATGATATATTTGAAAGGAATCTCATCTAATTTACATGCTAATATGAAACTATATATTGCCTATGTACATGAATCATACAGTTTAGTAGTTTGCAACTTCCATCCAAATTGGTCTCCATTCTCAGCATCTTTTCTAACCTAAAGATTGATTGGTGATGACAACACACCAACGAGCAGTTGGTTGCTATTTAAAACATAAATTTCCAAATATATATATATATATATATATATATATATATATATATATCACACCCACAAATAAGCACATATTTTGCAACAGTGAATAAGAAAGATAGCATGTATTCTATGTAATATACATCCACATTTTCTTACTTTTTTCTTCTTCTTAACTGCATTCAATTTTTCTGAGTTATTGCAAGTAACATGATTTTCCCATATTGTGAAATGATTCCAATCTAAAAAAAACTTAACCTGCAGTAATGCAGATACAAGTAATATACAAAATGATAACTTATTTAGTAAAATCTATTTATAACAAGATCATTTTAAAGCATTCATAAGTTAAAGTTGGTTCTTATCCATCCAGCTGCCCTATGTCTTTTGATTGGTGCATTTAGTCCATTTACCTTTGTACCTGTGTTCCTGTCTGTCTCTCTGTTTCTTCATCTTCTTAAAGCAAACCCTTTAGCATCTCTTGCAATGCTGGTTTGGTGGAGCTGTATTCTTTTAGACTTCTTTCGTCTGGGAAATTCCTTATTTCACCATCTATTTTGAATGACAACCTTGCTGGGTAGAGTATTCTTGGTTGCAGGTCTTTGTTTTTCATTGCTTGAATTATTATTTGCCATTCCCTTCTGGCTTGTTGTGTTTCTGTTGAGAAGTCAGCTGATAACCTTATGGGAGCCCCCTTGTATGTTATTGCTGTTTCTCTCTTGCTGCTTTTAGGATTCTTTCCTTGTCTTTGAAATTTGCCATTTTAATGATGATGTGTCTTGGAGTGGGCCTGTTTGGGTTCATCTTCATTGAGACCCTCTGTGCTTCCTGAGCTTGCATAACTTTTTCTCTTCTCAAGTTAGGGAAGTTTTCTGTCATTACTTTTTCAAACAGGTTTTCTATCCCTTGATCCTCTTCTTCTCCTTCTGGTATCTCTATGATATGGCTGTTATTATGTTTCATGTTGTCCTGTAGCTCTCTTAAAACCTTTCCATTCTTGTTCAGTCTTTTTTAATTTTGTTGTACTGCCTGGGAATTTTTTTCTACATTGACCTCCAGCTTACTGATCTGACCCTCTGTTTCCTCTAGCCTGCTTTTGATTCCTTCTACTGTGTTCTTCAATTCAGAAATTGTACTCTTCATTTCCTGCTGGCTCTTATTGATGGTGTCTATGTCCTTTTTAAGGGTGGTGTAGTTCTCAGTCAGTTCCTTGTAGCTTCCCTGGAATTCTTTGTAGTTCCCCTGGAGTTGTTTGCAGTTTTCTTTGAACTGGCTGAGCTCATTGAGCTTCTCTGTCATCATTATTTTGAATTCCATGTCTGAGAGTGTGCTTTGCCTCTATTTCATTTTGCACTCTTCCTGGGGATTCCTCCTTTCTTTTTGCTGAGGGTTTATTTCTTTGTCTCCCCATTTTAGGTGACTCTTGTTTGTTTCTGCTTCTTGGATTGGTCTATGTTGACTTAATGTCTTAGTGGTGTGACTTTCTGTGCTGTAGAGGTGCACTTTTTTAATTTCCTGGCTCCACCCTTAGTGACATCAGCTTGTGTCTCAGTCTGGACCTAGCAGCTAGTTGGAGACTACCAGAGATCCACTGTCTTTGTCTCCTTTACTTGTTAACCCAATCAGTCTGTGATCAGTAGTCAGTTTTAGGCACCTCTGGGTGGGGCAGAGTAATTCAGTTGTTAATCCAATCAACCCATGATCTGAGGTCAGGTTTAAGCACTGCTGAGTGGGGTGGATTAATTCCCATGGGTGGGGCTGTGGCTTCCCCTCAGGGTCCCACCCTTTGCAGAAGAGTGGTCTGCTGGCTGTATGGTGGCTGGGTCAGCACTGGACTAACGGACTGCTCCCTCAGCTCTCCCCCTAAAGCCACTGGCCCAAACTTTCCCCAAGCTTCTCTAGTCAACTCTGCCCTCCCTCTGCTGGAGTCCAGGGTAGGTGGGCACCACTGTATTCTTCATGCATGGTCCCTTTAAGAACTCGGTCACTCGGTCAAGCAGGCTAAACCTGGCAGCTTTTTTGCTTTTCGCGGCTGGGTGCTGTTTTACTCTCAGCTGTGTTGCTGTAGGCTGGGAAGCTCAGTTGTGGGTTTAGATCCCATCCTTCTCAAGTGGAGCCCTGGCTGCTGAGATGTTTCTCTGTCCCTTCAGCTGCCACCCATGGGAGCCTCGCCAGCCTCTCGTGTCTCTGCACTTCCTAGTGGTCACCTTGTGATGAATCTGCTCTTCTGTTCTGTCCCTGGTAATAAGACTTCTCTCCAGTTGGTGTTCTGTTGGTTATTCTGGATGATTTCTCCCCAATCAAGTTGTAATTCCAGTTTGGTGTTGGGAGGAGATTGGTGTAGCTCCACTTACTCCTCTGCCATCTTGGTTCCTCTCAAGTTTTAATAACTATAAAGCTAGGGCATATAGAAACAGCTCTCTTTTTAGTTTACATCCTAGTGAATCTATACATCAGCCCATTCAAGGAGTTTGAGTCAATATGGTCTAGCCCCTAATCAACAGTTATAGCACTCAAACTCAAGGAGCATTTTATTTTATTTTGCTGGGTACGATGAGCATTATTGATAGTGCATGACAAGAGGCTGGGTACAGTGAGTGTTATTGATAGTGCTCCCTAAGCCCCTTCTCTTCTTCAGAGGGTCTGGGATGGAAACTGGAGGTCAGAAGATTCTCAGTGTCCTGGGAGATATATTTGGGTCAAGGACTTCCCAGCAGCTGAGGGCCTCTCTTCTCACTGAGGCTGGTGGCCCCGGGGGCTCTAACACTTTGGAGGCCATGTGGACCATAACATTCACTACTCTGTTGCTAAGTATTGTCATACCAGGAAATGAGCTTGAAATAGTGGTCATTGAAGGCACTATCAGCCTCCGCATCGAAAGTGGAGGAGTGGGTGGCACTGTTAAAGCCACAGATGACAACCTAGTCCTCAGTCAATTCTGGATTTGTCTGCGGAAATGATTCATTCATTATTTCTGGTTAGTTCTTATCCAGAAGGTCAGTTGTGGATCTCTGGAGTGATTTCCATAATTAGGTTCTCTGTGAAGTTCAGGAAAATTACTCACGGTCAACATGACCCATACCTGATTAATCCCACCTGATTAAATCCACCTCCATGTTTAGCAAATCATTAGTCTGCCTCTGCATTATGGTTATCCTGAAAAGTACAAGCTACTTCCAGAGAAGAACAAGTTGTAATGCAAATGTAAATTCTATGGATGAAAGTCAAGGTTTTCTTTCAGCTTTGGAGAATAATGGGTGAGAATATTAGGTAAAATATAGTACTAGCAAATGTGAATTTAAGACACACCTCTTCCACTTCCTATCTTGCTGCCTTGGGCAAATCAGTTAACATTTCTTAGATGATTTCCTGACTTGTCAAATGCTAAACATTTAAGATTGTTACTTTGATAAAAAATGTCCCATTGGTAATATTTTGCATATCTTTATTGCCAGATAGTCCCATGTACTATCAGTGCTCTCTGTACTATTTAAAATAGAGTAAATTATGTCTTTTAACTTAATCAGATTAAATAGTCAACTCCCCAAACCCCAGAATCAGTTCAGAAAATTCACTTTTAACATTCTGCTTCTCTAGAACCACCCTCAGTACCAAAACCTGTGTTAGTCAGAGTTTTCCAGAGAAACAGAACCAATAGGATGTATGTTAGTGACTATGTGTATGTAGATAGATAGATGATAGATAAATATATAGACAGCTATAAATATCTCTAAGTCTATATCTATATCTTTATCTACATGTAGAGTGAGATTGATTTATTATAGATATCATCTATAATAAAGCTGTATAGTATCATAATATAGACACTATCATAAGCTGGATAATTCAAAATCTGCAGGGTGAGCTGGTAGGCTGGAGACTCAGGAGAGCCAATGTTTCCACTGAGTCCAGAACCATTCTGCTTTAGAACCAGAAAGACCTAAAGTTGCAGATGAAGCCTAAAGTCATTCTGCTGGAGAATTCTCTCTTGCACAAGGGAGGCTAGTCTTTTTGTTCCATTCAACTGATGACATGAGACTCACCAGCATTGTAAAGGACAATCTGCTTCACTTAACAACCCATTTAAATGTTTGTTGCATTCAAAATACCCTGATAAGAACACCCAGGACAGTGCTTGATCAAATATCTGGCATCCCATGGCTCAAGCAAATTGACATACAAAATTAATTATCACACACAGTAAAAGTTACCCCAAAATAGATTTCCTTGACCTTCTAGTTCTGCCTCCACCTACCACTAGAGCAAATCTTTCTAAGTACAAAGCAGATCACATTATTTCCTGCTTGAATTTCATGAGTTTTTCCACATTTCCCCGAACGCAAAAGGCCAAACTCCTTACTATCAACCTTTAAGCCTCCTCTGTTTCTTACCTAAAATCAGCCTCTTTCAGGTGTGTCACTTGGCCCTCTGTACTACATCCATCTGTCTTACCACCCCAAGCAGCTTCTATTCTAGCCTAAAGGACCAATAACACTTTTCACATTACACTTGATGTCATGCTTCCATCTTTTATTCAAGCTATTCCTTCTTCAAGGAAGGGCCCTTATTCCACCCCTACGTTCTCTTTCCCAACTATATTTGGTTGGAAAACATGAATTCAAAATCCCAGAACCACCTTAAATACCTTTTGCTCAGAGAGGCCCTAACTGACCTCTTATCAAAGTTATTTCTGTCTTAGTGTGAACCCTGAGCTCTACCACTATCACATCACATGCATCTCTTTGAAATGCCCTCATTTTCCCTTTGTGTCTATCTCACCTACTGATCTGTGAGCTGTATTAAGTCTAGGAACTATTAGTCTTTGTTCCCTTACTGTTTCCTGTGATGTCTAACACCTGCTAAGTACTCAAAAATTGTTTGTAAAATAAATGAAAGAGAAAAGACTGGATGATGAAATTGGGGCCAAATTTGGTAGTCAGTGGGAAATCACTAAAGGTTTTTAATTTTAAAATCTCTTCTTGGAGCCCTGGTTGGTGGATCAGTGGATTGGTGCTGGCCTGTGAACCCAAAGGTCACTGGTTCGATTCCCAGTAGGGGCACATAACCAGGTTGTAAGCCAGATCTCTAGCCAGGTCCTCAGCTGGAGGCAGGTAAAAGGCAACCATACATTGATGTTTCTCTCCCCTTCTTCCTCCCTCCCTGCTCTTCTCTCTAAAAATAATGAATAAAAACATCTTTAAAAAATATCTCTTCTTGAAAAAAGAAAGAATGAGTTGTACTTTAAGGATATTCATATCTGAATGATGGGGGAAGGGCTAAGGACACATGGAGGAAAGAAAAAGGCAGGGGCCCTGGCTGGTAGCACAGTGGATAGGGCGCCAGCCTGCAAACCCAAAGGTCGCAGGTTCGATTCCCCAGCCAGGGCACATAACCAGGTTGCAAACCAGGTCTCTAGTCAGGTCTGTGGCTGGAGACAGGTGAAACGCAACCATACATTGATGTCTCTTTCCCTCTCTGCCTCTCTCTTCCCCTCTTTCTAAAAATAATTAAATAAAATCTTAAAAAAAAAAAAAAAAAGCAGGGAAGCTAAGTAGACTATTTGTAATAGTCAAGCATAAGGCAGGAAGTAGTTCAACTAGTTAAATGGAATAGAAATAGGAGATGCTTCTATTTATAAAGAGGCTCCTTTTCTTTAGAGCACATTGTAGAATTGCAGTTCCTCTGACCCCTTTAAAGTTAGGTATGGCCATGTGATTTTCTTTGGCTTCTGAGATGGGAAGTGATATGTGTCACATATGAACAGGAACTCAAAGAGCCAGTGCATTATCTACCACAGCCTGCTTTCAGTGCCTCACTGATTTTGGATCCATGGGTCAAGTTGGAACCTCTGTCAGTCTGGTTCTCTAAAAGACAAAAGTTCCTTGTCCAGCCAGCCTTCAACATGTAATGTGATTGAGAAATTAATTTTTTTGTGTCAGATTAAGGAGATCCTGGACCTCTTTTTTTTGCTGCAGCAAAACCTAGTTTATTCTGATTCATCAGGATTTGGGCACTGATGGCAGAGAGTATGAGTAGCAGAACATATTAAAATTTAGCATGAGGGAATATTGAACTTCAGCTGGAGCGACTGACAGGACACTACAGGTGGTTGTTACTAGTGTGCACTTCACAGCTGCAGGGCTTCTGGTGGTATCATAGCCTACCTGGGCTGTGGCCCCAGGTCCTGGGCAGTGTATAACCTGCACAGATATACCCAGCAGCCCCGGGAATAATTTATCAGAAAAAAAATTATTACTGTCCGCTGACTCTCAAATGACATTCTGAGTGTTGGAAATACAAAAGCAAACTAGAGTTGATCAGTTTTTGTGATATGGTCAGAGGCAAACATGATGAGGCAGGTACTCTAATACAGCCACAGTGCACAGGTAGAGGAAGAGACAATCAGCTCTAAGCTATAGCTGAGATAGAGTTTAAAGGCTAATTTGGAATTGTTCATGGAGAGAAAGGAAGTGAGTCATTTTAAGCAGAAGAAACAGAGAGGTATAAGTTCAGGACCCATTGAAGAAGCTGCAATATAGCCATATGGTTATGGTTTAGGTATAAATTTTGGAGGTAAGTGGAAATGATGGGAGAAAAACTGTTGCGATCATTTAGAAAGATTTCATATTCTGCCAATGATTTAGATTTTATTTCTGAATCAAGAGTCCTAGGGGAGTTTAAATCAGTTAAGTGTTGTATTTAAGTTTTATGCTTAAATTGTATTAATGGAAGATTTATATCATGTCATTGATAGAAATAATGATATTATATCTGAAAGGGGAAGCTGATATATTCAATTTAACATGTTTTGATTACTTTGCTGATTTGAAAGATTAATATTATTATTTACAAAAAATAAACCTGAGATTAAATTTTTTTAATACTGATTTTAAGGATGGATCTAACTTCATCAGTGACACTACTTTGAAAATTTGTTGACTTGAATGTAGCTTGAAATACATGGGCCATCATTAGAACCTGAAAATCTCTTTGTCATACAGAGATGGCCCCTGTGTCAGGGGATTTGACATGTAATCATTCAGGCCAGGAACAATACCACCCAGAGCTAGAGGACATTTCTGAGAACTTGTAAAAAGCAGAGGCCACCACCCCCTTATCACCTTAATTTATAATTCCTCTGGAGTGCAAAGTCCACTTGGTTGAGCTTTGTTCCTGATCTTTTTTTTTGTTTTTTTTGGCTTTTAAGATCTTCCCTATAGTGACATTTACTGTGATAGATTGCCACCTGTGTCACGGGCAATGATTTCTAGTTACTATTTGGCAGTTCAGGCATTACTATCAAATTCTGGTGTCTAGATCTGCTGCATCATCAGAATTTTAAGTAAGACCTTTGAGCAATTTCCTTACAATGAAATTACTGCCTCCAGCCCTGTGTAGCCCCTTCAATACCTTGTTTATAAGCTGTTAAGATTTATCATTCAGTGCTAACCATTTTAACTGTCCAGTATTTCCTCTGCTTTTTTATTGCATAAGTAAAAATTGGACAATAAAAAATATCCTAGTGATGTTTCATATGACCATTGTTACCACACTGAAGGGGTCTGTTTGGCTATACCCATTAAAGACCAATCCAATGTGAACAAGAGCTTGCAGCCAAGAAAATAATGGTTTATTTTGAGGAAATTGCCCTACACTTACAGTCACAGGTGAGGTCATGTCTCAGATGGCTTCAGAGGGGATGGGTTATAGAAGGGAGGAGGAAGTTAGTGTTGTGGCCTCTACTGATTGGTCAGTGCTAGGGGAGGGGATAGTTGATCAGTACATCAGGTGCTGATATCAGCCATGGCATTACTTGATCTGGTTCACCACTTTTCTGGGCCTGGAGCTGAAACACAACTGAGGTGAGATGTTATCTCTAGTTTGACTGAAACTGTTGTCTCTGGTCAATAGACTCAAGGCTTTGTTTATTGCTGACCAGGGCATGACTGTTCTGAGCACTTAATGATGAAGGGAGTGAGCACTCAAGGGAAAAGGAAGCAGGAGAAAAGAGGTGCTGGATGAGGCCAGTTTGAATGAAAAGGAAAAAAAGAAGAAAAGGTGATATTAAAGAAATGAAATTTCTATGTGGTTATGCCATCACAATAGCTCAGCTGGTCCCTAGAAATTGGTATTTGATTATGAAAATCTACTGAACTTGAAAGCTTCATAAATTGGTGAGGAATTCATGAAAAAGGCAGCTTTCAGAACAGGGTGAAAATCAGAAAATTATAAATGGCCTGGTGTGACATTGATGTCAAAGTTGCAGCCAGATGTTGGAAGATCCAAAGTCAAAGGAGAACTTGATTTGAATTTTGATTCATTTGAGGAGAAAGCATGATAATTAATGCTTAGTCAAGGATTATCCTCCCAGGGAGGCCATAGAACATTCCCCTAAATTGAGAAATATTTGTGCTTGGGAATCTAGTGCCTGACACAGAGTAATCACTCCATTAATATTATCTATTAATATTACTATTCCGCTGAACTGAGAAATAAATAGAAAATTTCAAGTTATAACCAAGTATTCCTTTGGCTTTTATATTAATTAACACAAAGCTTATAATTCAAGCTATGCATTTTTTAAAAATCCCTCTCCCAAATGAATAATGCAATGAGTTGGCACCCTTGCCCTTGAAAACGTAGCAGGTGACAAGATAGGACTGCTGGTGTCTGAAATCATAGGCTGGCCCACCATGTACAACAGAGATACTTTGGTATAACTACAAGACTCTCAGGGACTGAAATGACAAACCTTCTTATAATGAGGTTGACAATTTTGCAGTCTTTAAACATCACTGTAGTTATAGTCTTAGAAAGCTGTAACATATTCCAGACAACTCACGAGATTTTATGTTTTATAACCATTCTCTCATTTGACTTTCCCTACAGTCTTATAAGACAGATATTCTCACTCTTTTACATATGAAGAAGGAAACTGAGATTTAAGAACTGGTACTCATCTTGCAGCCAGTAATCGGTGGCTGTGATTTGAACCCTGACTGACTGAAGTCTTAGTCTGTCTTCTTAATCACTAGGAGTCATGGCTTTTCTACTAGTGCAAGTTCAGGGTGAGCTTTATTCCTCTCTTTGCATTATTTTATGCATCAAGAGTTTTCACAAAAATGATTCCTTACGCTGTCTGAATGATTGAGTACACGTCAATGCAAGGATTGTTAGGTTTCTCTGAAACACCCTTTCTTTGATAAATTCCTCAAAGGGAACAGTCCAGGGATAATACACTGAGGCATCTTGGGGACTCATGGGAATTTGCCTCATGATTGATGGAATAAGCTGGCTGTCACCTGCATACATGGTAAATAAAGCCATGGAAATGCATGAGATTGCCACCTGAAAATTGACATTGGTTGGTTCATTTTCTTATGGAAAGAATGCAATTGAAATGAAGGGAGCTGAGGGGAACCATAAGTGTGATTGATAGAAAGATACAGAGTTTAGATTAGGAAGCCAAAGAAGAGAATGGAAAATTTTATTATTATTCTATTACTATGTCATCAGAGTAAGCCAACACATTTTCCCCAGTGCAATCACAAAGCATATAGCACTGCACTGGGCAGAGAGAGGGAGAGAGATGCTTTCCATCATTAAGGAGTTGATGATTTAATTAATGGCTTAAAATTAATTTGTATTGCATTGACGGACATGCACCTGAATTGCACAGACACATGTTAATCACCCAAGGCCACATTTGTTCATTTCATATAATTTGTCTCAAGTGAATAAATGAACATTTTAAGAAAAAAAAAAAAAAACCAACAAAAAAAAACACCTCTCTTGAACAGGAAAGGTTAAGCAGGATATGAAAGGTGATGTGTCAAAGGTATGCAGGCAAAATATTCTCTTAATAGATAAATGAAAGAAAACCAAGACAAAAGCTTGCCTTTTGTTGTACAGCAAAGGGAAGCAGATAATTAATGATCCAACATGGCAGAAAGCCTTGGTGCATTCATTTACCTCAAATTTTAATAAGAAAATAATTTAGAAAATTGATTACAAAAGCAAGAGACTGACCCAAGGTTATTTAAATATGGCTTTCTCAGTCTCATATTTTACCTCAGAAAAGTGCTGATTCTTAATATGGATATGATAAATCACAGACATTCTAGTGGATCTGACATAATCATTATGGTACTTTCAAGGGAAGAAAGTTGCTTGGCCAACTCTTTAGAAATTGTTTAGGTATAAACTTCCAAACCACAAGTACATGAAAACTACAATAAAATAAAATAAGCGTTATCTTAATAAGAAATAAGAGGAGGTGAAAAGTTCTTTGAAAAGGGAGAGAAAAATACATCTCTTTAAAATTCAAGGAAACAAAGATAGCAACTTCTAACAGATGGTGGATTGGGACCTTCCTGGGAAATGGTGAACAGTTCTCTTTGAGACACTTCAAACTAGGGTGAACCATGTTTATACTCATCTTTTCTAATTAAGTTTTCTACATCTGTCTACAGAGTATGGAATTAGCTTTGTCCTTGACTCCTAGGCCTTTTCCTGGATTTAATTGTAAATGGGAAAATTGAGCGTGAAACCATACTTTTTTCCTTTAAAAGTCACAGCTATTCAGAACTCCCTCATGAAGGTAGGCCTATTGTCCCCTCTGAAGGAATTGTTTCCAGAGGGTGACTGGGCTCGGGATGGCATGGCACAAGGTCATCAGTTAACAAATACATGTCGAGGATTTTTGAGTGAATAGACTCTGAGCGCTCTTGTAGAACATTGGTCTCTTAACCGAACCTCCCTCATATGAGATCTATCCTCATGTCATTAGCCTCTTGACAAGAGATGCGTTCTGAACCCAGGTTTAGATTCTGTCAGTGGTCAAGCCCTTTGCCATTTAGAGCTACCACTCATCTGCACACTTTGGTTTTGGAGGCAAATGATGACTGCCATGCAGGTTTAATGATAAATGTTTCACTTTGAAGTGTTCAGGAAAAAAAGATACCCTGGGCACAAAACAATATTCTCCCTGGGTTACTACAATCATCTGAAAATAGAAGATGGAAAGAAAAGGCTCTTTGGTAGTGATGTAAGCTGTTTATTACACATCAGTACACAGCTCATCCTTTCTGGACACAGGGCATTACAGAGATATGACCAAATTAGGTTAGGTAGTTCTTGTAGGCAAACAGAGGTGATGTTTTTATTGCATGTACTTCTTCCCAGAGGAAACGTCAATCATTCTTCATACCCTGAACCACATGAGGGCTTTAAATCTTACCACAGAACATTGAACATCTAGACCGATGTCTTCCAGATCGTGAATTAATCCTGAAAGACTGGATAAGCGTATTGTCTTTTCATAGCAGAGATTTAAAAATCGCCTTGCATACTTCTATAGTATCTTTATTTTTGGATTAACTTGAGTTGAATGTGTCAGTGAAAAAGCTAACAGAACTGCATTTGACAAGGAAGGGTGCCAAGAGACAGGATGACTTCAAATCAACCTCAATCCAGTTAATACTTGGGTTTCCTTCAATAAGAGAGTAATTTAAAGTGAAATGAGCAAAAATACTTGATTAGCTAAAGATTCAGTCATCATTTCTAGAAAGCTTAAAATAAGAACATAAATCCTATCTTAGGCAGTTTAGGATTCAAATACACATAAAAACACATACATAAAATTTATTCCTTGATTAGTTGAATCCTCAGCATATCAGTGAGAATGACCAATATATTAAAATCCATCCTCCTCATCACAGTCAGAAGTTTAAGTTCACATGGTCGACATAACTGTTGTTTATTTTCATAATAGTTTAGATACCCAGAGTGGGGGGAAAAAGTCTTTAAAGTTAGATTTCCTGTTTTTTATGCTTGTTTTTGTTTTCATTTGCTTTTTGTTTTGTGGTTGGGTTGCTTCAAAGCTAACAAGTTTATCTTTTATTACACTGAGATTCAAAGAAATCCAATGACTGACAAAATTATTATATAACTCCAAAGTGGCAGAGAGTGAGTCCAGATTTAATTGACACCAATAATTTTGCTGTTTCCACTATGCATGTGACTATAATTTCCTCATCTGTAAAGCAGGGCTCATATCTACTTCACAAGGATTGAGAAGATAACATATGCTTGTCATTGAGAGCAGTGCCTGACAGCTGGTAGGTATCAAAAAAAAAATGTGATGATATTAGTACTGATGGTGTCTATTGCTATTAAATGAAAAAGTGACAGAAAACCTTGCCACCTGAATGGTCTGAGAATAATACCCTTCATTCAAAATAAATAAATAAAATAAAATAAAATGAAACTGACTATAGAGTGAAAACTAATTATCTCCAAAATCTGCATACCTGCTTTTCTCAAAAGATAGCTTCACAATAGATTTAGTAACACAACATAGATCACAGGTAAGTGTTGACTGGGTGGAGGATATTTTGTATTGGTGCACAAAGAGGAAGAAATGAAGTATAGCCATTTGAAAGTTTTGTCATAATGACTAGAAAATATTGGATTAATTGCCTAAAACACTCACCTTGAAAATCCCTTCCATAGGCTAGAATATAAAGCTCAGCCAGAATCAAGAAACCTAGTTTAAACCAAAAACAAATGCAAAAACACATTTCACAGGAGCCCATGCATGTGTTCCAGCTAGTATATTTTAGCACCTAGTAAATGAAGATGTTTGAGAAATGCCCACTATGTTCAGCAGTACCCACTATGTTTCTCATTAACATGATTGTATCATGAGGGTGGGAAAAAAAGTTGGTAACTGCCAAAGAGAAGGCTGGTTGAGATGAGAAGCAATGGGGTTCAGAGCAAACCTCCCCAAGTTGTGCCACTTTGACATAAGAATTATATTGAGCTAAAGGCCAATGAGATCCTTCAGAAAAACATTTACATTTCCCTTAAATAAATTAAATAGCCTTGCCCATAATGAGTTATCACCAAAAATAAATTTTAATGGCCTCTGTATGTCAGGGCAAACATCTAATTATTGAACATCTGCTCTTCTTATTTTGTAAATTATCCTTCTCCCCATGATATCCCAGGCCCCTATCCCATTCCTTGGCTCAATATGGCCTATGTACATAACTCAGCCTTTCTTTCTTTGAGCCTCTCATGTATGTGGGGTTCCTGCATGTACAAAATTAAATTTGTTTTTCTCCTGTTAATCTGTATCATGTCTATTTGACTATTCAACTAGCTGAAAGAACCTCTGTAGAGTAAATGAAAATTCTTCCTCCCCAACAGAAGCTTACCATGGTTTACTTCTGAAGGGGCAGAAGAAGCAGATGTAATGGTCTTCTGTTAGTGGGCTCTGTTCCACCCTTTCAGCTTTACAACTGTCTGAAGGAAACATCCTGAAGTGGACTAGAGGTTCAAAATTTTAGGTGGCCTCCAAGTTGAAATCTGAAACTGGCCCCAATACACAGAAGTCAAGGAGAGAACAAAGAGGCAGATCATTACAGGTCGGTAGGTGGCAGGTTTAGATACAAACCTGTATCTAAACATTGTCTTGGACAGCTGCAAGACCAGTAGATTTCCACACCTGCCCACCAGAATCTTTCATTATTTTTTTTAAAGATTTTATTTATTATTTTTCAGGGAGAGAGGCAGAGAGGGAGAGAAACATCAATGTATGGTTGCCTTTCACCTGCCTCCAGCTCTGGACCTGGCCGGAGACCTGGCATGCAACCTAGTTATGTTGCCCTGGCTGGGAGAATCTTTCATTATTTTTTAAAAAATTAAATGTTATTGTTTATTTATTATAGTTGTCCCAGTGTTTTCTTCCTTTGCCCTCTCTACCTAGTCCCAACTCAGGCGATTCCAACACTATTGTCCATGTCCGTGAGTCATGCATAAATGTTCTTTGGTTACTTTATTCCTTATACTGTACTTTACATCCCCATGACTATTCTGTAAATACCAATTTATTTTGCTTAAGCCCTTCACCATTTTCACTCACCCCCAAACCTGCTCCCATTTGGCAACCACCAAAATGTTCTCTGTATCTATGTTTCTGCCCTGATTGTCTGTTTATTTTGTTTTTTAGAATCAATTGTTGATAGTTATGTATTTACTGCCATTTTATTGTTCATATATTTTTTCTTCTTCTTCTAAAAGAACCCCTTAACATTTCATATAATAGTAGCTTGGTGGTGATAAACTCCTTTAACTTTATCTTGTTTGAGAAGTTCTTTATTTCTCCTTTGATTCTAAATGATAACTTTGCAGGTAGGGCAATCTTGGTTGTAGGTCCTTGCTTTTAATTGCTTTGACTACTTCTTGCCAATCCCTTCTAGCTTGCAAAGTTTCTTTTGAGAAATCAGCTGACAGTCTTATGGAAGCTTCCTTATAGGTAACTAACTGCTTTTCTCTTGCTGCTTTTAAGAGTCTCTCTTCATGTTTAACCTTTGGCATTTTAATATTGATGGGTCTTAGTGTGGGCCTCTTTGGGTTCATCATGTTTGGGACTCTGCATTTTCTGGACTTGTACGTGTATTTCCTTCACCAAGTTAGGGAAGTATCATGTCATTACCTTTTCAAATAGGTTTCCAATTTCTTGTTCTCCCTTTTCCTTCTGGCACCTCCATGCTGTGAATAGTGGTACACTTGAAATTGTCCTAAAGGCTCCTTACACTATCCTTTTTTATTTTTATTTTTGGATTCTTTTTTTCTTCTTGCTGTTCTGAGTGGTTGGTTTTTGCTTCCTTATAATCCAAATCACTGATTTGATCTTTCTTCTACTCTGCTGTTGATTTCATATAAATTGTTCTTTATTTTAGTCAGTATATCCTTAATTTCTGACTGATTTTTTAAAGCTTTTGAGGTCTTCACTATGTTCCTGAGCATCCTTATAAACAGTGGTTTAAACTCTGCATCTACTAGATTTCTTATCTCCATTTTGTTTAGGTTTTTTTTTTTTTTTCCTGAAGTTTTGTTCTATTCTTTCAATTGGGCCATGTCTCTTTGTTTCCTTATTTTGGCAGCTTCCCTGTGTTTGTTTCTATGTATTAGGTAGACCTGTTACATCTTCCACACTTGGTAGAGTGGCCTAATATATTAGGTGTCCTGTAGAGTACAGTATTACAGCCTCCCATATTACCCAAGCTAGTTACTCAATGTGTGCCCACCATGTGGGTTGTATACATTCTCCATGTCATGGTTGAGCCTTGATTGCTATTGGCACATCCAAGATCAGCCACCAACTATGTTCTATCTGGGGACACACAGCATAAGCTACAAAGCAATCTGCAGATGGCTGCTTCTTATACTGGGTTTGGAGGTGCCCAGGTGAGGCCAAGCTATGAATCAAGGCTGGTTGCTGCTAGTGGCAGGGCTGGGACAACTTAGCAAGATGTATGGGGATTGATGAAGCCAGATGCGATTGTTTGAGAGAATTTAAGAAAATCTGAAACATGGGCCAAGACAAGTCATTCAAATGTGAGAGCTTAGGTGAGACTGAAAGTTGGGAGTGGGGCGCAGGGACTCAGGGAATCACCAAGGTTGGACAAACAGTGTAAGCAAGGCTGATGGAGTCTCAGACATGACTCTCATCTGTTGAATCTGTGGCTCTGTATGGGGAGGGCTCAGAAAAGAAACAAGGGCCTTTGCCAGTACTTTTATCTGGGAGAAAGCTTTTCCTCCAGCTCTCACCCTAATGCCAGACAACTCACTTCCTCCCTTTATGTTTCTGATGCCTTTAAATCTGCTGCCCCCAGTCTGGAGCTCAGAAGGAGTAATTCCAAGTAAGCCTGTGTGCTGGCCCTTTAAGAGGAAATGCTTGAGACTCCAGAGGTCTCTTTCATAGCTTCAATTGCTATTGATTTTTATAGCCAGAAGTTACGAGGTCTTATCTTCTTGGCACCAGAACTTGGGCTGGAGGGCCTGGTGTGGGGTAGGGCCCCCTCATTCCTCAGGTGTCCCTTCTGATTTTTATTTGCTACACATGGGTGTGGGACCAGACTGTTTCACATCTCCGCCCCTCCTACTGGTCTCAATGTTACTGCTTTTCTAATTTTGTAGTTGTCGGACTTTCATTCAGCTCAATTTCTGACAGTTCTGAATGATAGTTGTTCCAATAGCTTAGTTGTAATTTTGATGTGGTTGTGTGAGGAGGCAGCCATGTTTACCTATACTGCCACCTTGGTTAGATTCATCCAAACTCTCCCTACCAGAATTTTAAAAGATTATACAGAGGCCTTAACTTGGTCCAGTTGCATATTCAGTACAGATGATCTCAATAACACATTGCTCTTGTAAGGCTGCATCCTTGAGAAGGCTTCCACTGTGGGAATGGTGGGCAGAGTGTACATTTCAAGGCAGGGGGAGGGGTAAGGAGTCTCAGATTGCTGGAATACAGTTCTCAGGTCAACTGATAATCACATCCTTTTGATGACTTGTTCCAACAGAAGTGAAATGGAATCTAATTTCCCAAGTCTTTTACTTCGTTCGCATAGCCATATTGAATAACTAAAGGAAAAACATACAGAAAGTTACTCTAAGAACATTAAATTAATCATCTGTGAAATTTTATTATTTTATCCATAAATGCTATGGTGGGAGTTATAAATGTAGTCAGGTAGCAGTTGTATTAGAACTAGCTATACTTTTCTTAAAGTACTAAATTTCATCATCAAGACGATTTGAAGATGCCATAAATGAATGTGGGCTTTAATCTTTTATTGAATATAAGTCTCATATTCAACTATGTGCACATTATCACAAAAATATAGAATTGACCTTTAGCTGTTACGTAAAGCTTTTAGTTCAAGAAAAAAGTTTTGCTCAGTAAAACTAAAAGGAAAACCAGGTTTTAACCAATTTCATTTTTCTTTGCAGGGTTGACCTAGTAAGTGGGTTAGGGTAACGCTTTTACTGTTTTTCTTCTTTTTTTTTTAACAAGCTATAGAAGAAGGAATTATATTAATAGATGAGCCTAAGGCATCCTGAAATACACTTGCTAAATAATACACTTATCAATTTCTTCCAAATGAATAAATAATTAATTCTCATCCAATTCTACCAAACCCAACAATGACAAAATGCAGGCACCAGGGAAGAGAAATTAATCTCAGCAGAGTGTATAGTGTTCAATGGGAGGGTCAAGGCTGACAAGTCATAAGATAGGGACCTTAAAGATAATGCAATGTTTAAATAAACATTAAGGGGATCTATTGCAATTTTAAACATTTCCAACTAACTACAGACTGGAGAAAATGCTCAAGGATGGGGAAAATTACCCATACAAAACTTTAAAGATCTATCACTATTGATTCCATCTCTAGCAAGGAATTAATTCTATACTAGAACTAGCATCAGTAGTGGTCAGGCAGCTCTGTTCACACCTAATGTTTTAAAAATATATCTTCCAATATTGATTTCAATAGAACACAGCAAATTTTCCATTTGTCTAAGGCTAAAGTGGTTTTTCCACTATTACCACATAAAAGACCCCATCCCCCCAATTTAGTGGCGTAAACAGCCATTTATTATAGATTCTCTATTAGGAATTTGAACAGAGCACAGGAGAGATGGCTTGTCACTGACCCACAGGTCACTGAAGCCTCACCTGGAAGATACTATGGAAGGCGGGGATCTGGAATCTTCTGAAGTCTGCTCACTTGCATGCCTAAAGACTGATAATGGCTATCAGCTGGAACTTAGGACTGTCAGCCAGATCATCTAGGAGTAGCCTCTCCTTGTGGCCTGGAATTCCTCAAATACAGTGACTGGTATCCAATAGTGAGTGACCCTGGAAGGAAAAATCCAGAAAGAAGCTGTAACACCTCTTGTGTCCTAGCCTCAGAAGCCACACAGTGTGTCTTCTTCTGAATTCCATTTACCGGACAGTCACAAAGGCTGACCTACATTCAAGGGGTGGAAATTAAAATCCACCTTTTCATAGAAGAAATGTCCAAGTTCTCAGATTACGGGGCTGGGAACGTGTCTGTAAACATTTTTGAAAAACACAAGCTACCACAGTAACTTAGTTTTTTCTTTCTTTTTGTCTTGTCTGTGCTTTCTTATACTTTCTAAGGAAAATAGCAAGTCACTTATGCAGAGCACATTTCCGGTAAATTCTAGTGAAGTTTTTGCTCTGAATCAGCTCACTGTAGATTAATAACTTTTGTCCCTAGGGTTATTCTGGTAGGTCTACCAGATGTTTGTTCTAACACAGGCATTTTGGAGTTTATACTTGAGGATAACTTATGGGAACAGAATTTGGAAGTGTTAATTGTTTGACAGAAGTCCAAAAACAGAGGTAGAAAAGTGTTTAAAATTAGAATGAAGACAGATGTTGGGACTTCAGTCTATTGAGAAGAAAAGTTCAAGATGTGAAGGAAAGACCTTTTTGCTGAAAATAATTAAATGTCTCTTGGTATATGCAAAGCTTCTGAGGAGTTTTAGAAGTCACTTGACTTCAAGACATGATATTTCTTTCC
This sequence comes from Noctilio leporinus, assembly GCA_004026585.1. Taxonomy (NCBI): domain Eukaryota; kingdom Metazoa; phylum Chordata; class Mammalia; order Chiroptera; family Noctilionidae; genus Noctilio; species Noctilio leporinus. Next base: position 1,039,876 of record PVIW01000005.1, on the reverse strand, counting down.
CTACACATTTCCAAGTAAATCTTTTTATGAACAAATTATTTATCAATAGATATTGCAGATTTATTTTAACTTAATTTTATTTTTAAGACTTTATTTATTATTTTTAGAGAGAGGGGAAGGAAGAGAGACAGAGAGGGAGAGAAATACAGTATATGGTTGCCTTTCACCTGCCTCCAGCCACGGACCTGGCTGGAGACCCAGCTTGCAACCTGGTTATGTGCCCTGGCTGGGAATCAAACCAGCGACCTTGGGGTTGGCAGACTGGTGCCCCATCCAGTGTGCCACCCACCAGGCCCCAACAGCTTTATTTTTAATGTTAAGGAAATACGTAAGTGATATTTCTTTATTGGTCTTTTAGTTCCCCATGTCTTTGAACACCCTTCTCTGTCCTGGTTCTATTACCTGATTATAAGCTATGAATGATGGCTGTTGGCTGAAAATACCAGACCTATGAAAGCCTTGAGCTAATGCAATTAGGTGTTAACAAAAACATGAAGAAGAAAGAATTCTCTATTTTTGAAAGCCAGATGATAGACTTCACATTCATATAGCTTTCATTTCAATACAAAACGTCTAGAAATGATAATGTATTTTTTCCTAAAACTCACATCTAGTATATAGATGCACCAGACCTATGAAAAATTCTTGAAAAATTTGAAATAATTTAAATAAAAGATATAAAATTAGAAAAAATGTTTCTAAACTATAGAATATGTACAACATGGTTTATCTTGGGAATGCAATAGTAGTTTAATATCATGATTTATTAAGGATTTAGTGTATAAATAAGAAAGAAAACTGTACAATGGCCCCAATAGTTAATAATAAAGCATTGGAATGCATCCTTTACTTATTTTAAAAAAGGAAAAGAAACAACTCAAACTTTATATGAGATTTTTACTAATAACGTATACCAAACCTCATGGTCAATGGTGAATGACTATAAACATTACCATCAAGTAATGAACTAGATAAAGATGCCTGCTAGTATTTTTAATACTCAATATTGTTTTGGAATTCCGAGTTAATAGAAAAAATATATAAAGTTTACATATTGAGAGAGAGAGGCAAAAAGTTATTATTTTTAGGTGATAAGATTATCTATACAGTTTGTCAGTTGATTATCTTAGTTTTTCTATTAGAATGAATTAAAAAGTTCAGTATTGTGGCCTGATAACAGATAAGTGATTTTAAAAACTCAAAACTTTCCTATGTACCTGTGAAACATAATAGATTTAGAGATCTTTTTCTCTGATGGCAACTCAATAAATATAAAGCAATGCAAAATAAATCTAAAAATAAATGTACAATAATATCAGGAAAATTATAAAAGTTTGCTGAAGGTGATTTAAAAATCTAAGTAAAAGAGAAATATATTCATGAATGAAAAGATGAAATACAATAAAATTGTTAATTCCTTCAAACTTAATAAATTCAATGTCTTTCCCCCAAATTCCCTGCAATATTTTATATCCATCTTTATCACTGAGTCTAAAATTCAAATAAAAAATGTGCCAAAAGGCAAAGTCAGTTTTGTAAAGGAATATGTTGAGTAACTGATGCTAACAGATTTCAAATCATAAAAATTTAGGAAGAAAAGCCAGTTTGGTGTGCGTGTGTAGGAATAGATTTACGCTTACTGGCAAGGAGTTATTTCCAAGACATACTGTTGAGTAGAGAAAGTCAAAGTGAAGGAAGTCAAATTTTCCAATTTCTAATTCACACAGCAGGAATAGATCAGAATAACGCATAGCCACTGATGACAGGCAGTACCAGTGGGACAGGAATAGAGGCTACTGATTAAAGCATCCCTTGACATTACCAATAGTCTTGGAATTTTTAAAGAATGGAGGCATATGTTATTCAGGTGATTATAAATAAAAAGGTTTTAAAAACCCATATTATCTATGTACATGAAGATAAATCTATTTATGTCCCTATATTTATCTGTTCATCTCAATCCACCTGCCTCTATGTGCTCACTTTTACTGCGTAACAAATCACTCCAAAACTTGGTTTTGACCCAGTTGAAGAAAGGTGTTCTAGAAAGACCTCACTCACACGCATGGACCTCTGCTGGAATGGCAGGAATTGTTAGGGTAAGGTGGATGAGGCCTCTCTCCATGTGGTCTCTGGTCCTCCAGAAAGGTGGCCTTTGCTTGTCAGATGATGGTGAAAGACCACCACCAGCAAGATAGAGCAAATCCCAGTGCACACATGCTTGGTAAGCTTCTCATGTTGTCTGATGTGCTATCATGTCATTGACAAAACCATCCCAGAGTCACTGAGCAACAGAATGATATACTTGGGGGATAAAAATAATGGAGAAGAAAGGCTTTCTGCTTCTTTATATATTATCATGCCTTTTTTGTTTTGCTGTTTTACAATAAGCATATATTACTTTTGCAATATATTACTTTAAAAAGTACCCAGAAGAAACCATTCCTCTGCAGGTTTGGGATCCCTAAGAGTACCCTCCCCCCTTAACCAGCATCCTCTGTCTCTGTATACCTCTCTCCTCCCCAGGCCCTGAATCTTCATGCCCTTCCCTTTGTTCAACATGTATTTTCCCACAGAGAGACACTACAAAATGCCCATCTCCTTCCAGAAAGCTCACCTTTGCGGTCACCTTAGCATCTGCCAGCATATATGCACAGGTATCACGGAAACGTGCCTAACAGAGTGAACAAGGTCACAAAGCCTTGCGGACATCCCCACAGGCAGCAGCTGCTCCATGGATCCGAGGGAGGGGCGTCATCTGCCTTGATAGCCAGTAGCTTTTTGTCAAGCGAAATACCTCCACAATGTTTGTTGGCAAACACTGAGTCTCCCAGGGCACAGATGAGACAGACTCAACGTAGAAAAGAGATAATCAAGCTTCTTGTGAGATTAGAGAAAATACAGATGGCCCAGGAAGGAAAGGATGAGGAGAAAACAAGGGAAGACAAAGCAAAAGAATGCCTTTCAGTGGTGTGGGTGGCTAAATGCCTTTCAGGACAAAAGTGTGTCTGTCATTTATGAAGCCATGGTCTCCCTCTTCTGCAGCCCTTCCTTACATACTCTGCTTCACTTCACTGATGGCTGGATGTCATCAAGTACCTTTTCCTGTGTCAGCCACCTTTGCTAGGTTTTGTCAGAGTGAGTCTGGGGACTTGTTCCTTTCTGTTTGCTATTCTGACACTGGTGCCCATTTGTTATTCCTGTAACCATTGCCCTGACAAAGACCTTCACTCTAGAAGCAGCAGCTGGCTTCATCCTCTATGTTTTGACAGTTCCGGAACCAGCCTCACATCACCCTCTCAATGTACCAGCTCCAGAGGGCAGCAGCCTTCCCTCAGAAGGTTCATCCAGCTGTAAGCCCTGCCCTTGCCCAGATCCCAACTCCCTGGTGTCAGCCAGGTGGCAACCCCCTCCTGAAGGGCTCTCCCAACCCTGTGGGGGCTGAGCCTTTGGGTTCTGATAGTGTCCCCTCCTTCCCATCTGTTCTTTCCTAACCCTAGGTGTGGTGGCTGCTCCCAGAATTTATTAACTTTCTATACCTCCTTTTATCTCCCTCCCGCTTTTTAAATTCCACTGTGGAATTTAAACACTGTGGAAGTAAACAAGGAAAATACCGACGTCAAAAAAAAAAAAAAAAAAAAAATGAACAAACAATGAAACAGAGGCTATTTATTCCGAGCTTGCTATATATAGCTAGGTTGTCAGCCACCAAACCTTGCATTTGGCCGACAGTCAAAGGCAGGCTAGAGGGTGCGAAATCTTCCTGGTGGTGGAAGGGCAAAGCTTCGGGTGCTCTGATTGGAGGTTTCTGGAGCTGAGAAGCTGGAGGCAGCCTAGCTAGGAGCAGGATGTCTTATATGATTGTTTTGGGGAGCCTATGTGGCTTGTGATATGCACAAAGCAGGGGTGGTGGTAAAAAACTGTATCAGACCATCCTGCTTTGGTTGCTACAGAGGTCGAAGGTCAGAGTTCTGTTGGCATGCATGGATATGGACAAGCCATACTTCTTTCCTCTGTTCAGTTGCTCACCTCCAATGCCTGCACAACTAATTCCCTATATTAAGAGCTGTTAAAATGCCTCATGTGCTTCTATTTTCCTGACTAAACTCGGACTGATAAAGGAATGTCTAATGTTCTGCTTGGAAAGTTTCCACGGTGTGTGTATGTGTATGCATCTGCTTTGTCAAATCTTTTGGAAGTCTGACGTGCATGCAAATGACTTGTATAAATGGTGTTTTGGGGAAACCAAGAAAACGAGAAGGGCAGAAAGAACTGCTATAGGAGCCAGTGTGTGGGTGACACAAGATTTCAACAGAGGAAGGAGGATCTGGAAGGGATCAGGAAAACCGAGCCCCAGTGTCATTTCCTACCCTTATTCTGTATTAGGAACCATATGAAGGTCCCTAACGAACAATTCGGTTTACTGAACGGTTCTCAAATTGATAAAATCAACTTGTATTTTAGTAATACTTTTGTGATTCATTCACATTTAGTGCCTGTTCCCTTCAACTTATCTTTATTGAATTTCTGATCTGGGCTAGGTATAGTTAGATATTTTTAAAATGGAAATTACCAAACCTTTGTTGCCAAAATGTTTAGAGGATTTCTGGGAAAAGTTTAACATGCAGGAAGTATATAGAACATATATATATAAATAATATAATGTGAGGTCCAGAACAAGCACTACAACTAAATGGCACTGTATTATTTTTAGGGAGAGAAGAAAATGCATATAATTTCAGTACATTGAGAAGCCTTAGCAGAGTAGATCAGGCTTTAATTTTCACTTTTCAAGAAAGAAAAAGCAAAGGTAAAAATATATATTAAAACTGCAATTGTGAAAAATGCTTACAATTTTTTTCACTGAAAGCTCATATTTTTAAATTTACCTGACATATATACAGCTTAAATAGTCATAATCATGATATAGAAGTTACTATATTATTTGTAGTTACATTGTCATAATACTTTTACATAATTTATACATTTTGCAATTTTTAATAATTGTGTAACATTTCATTGTTGGGGCTATAAGTTATACACCCTTTGGTTTGGGCTGTTAGTTATTTTAATTTTAGATTTATACACATGAAGGTATTATTCCACTAAATTTTTGCTTCTAGCAAATTGTTTTTTTGGGGATAGACTTTTAGAGAAGGGAGGCTGGCTATGAGCACATTTACAGCTTATTTGTGCAATCCTGCCTTACAAAAAGATTTACAGTATTGTTACCAAGGAACTGGTTATCTTAGCCACATCGGTGCATGTTGACATTTTTTCTTAATTCCTCAGTTCCAGGGTGCTATAATTTGCATCTTTAACTACTAATGAGAGTCTCCATCTGTGTGTGTGTGTGTATGTGTTGATGAGGATGAGGAACTGTGCAGAGAAAAAGAAAGTATCTTACAAAAAGACAACAATGAACAGGGCTAGGTGGTAAACGTGAAGATGGCTGAATGATAGAAGAATAAATCAATAGCAATATTATTTATAATGTATATATGTTTGAGTATACATATGCACATGTACACATATAACATCTCTGTATTTCTCCCTGATCAAGTATTTACCATAAGCTCCACATTGTATTAAATGATGTTTACATAAATCTCATATTATCCTTACAAGAACTTAATGTTTGTCTTTCCTATTTTTCTGGTGAGGAACTGTAAGCTCATAGATGTTAAGTCACATGTCATGGACACCAAACTGTAGTACTCTGGGGCATTTCCAATGTCTCTCTGACGCTAACACATTTTTCTAAACATCAGGGGATACTCTAAGTGTTTTACTTAATGTGAAAAATCTAATACTGGGATTTTTTAAAAAAGCACACATGATAGTTATCATATATTAGTTGGTAATGATGGAATCTTCTCAGGCCCTGGTAGGATTTACCAAAATGAGATTCATATTGGCTGTAAGCACAGTATTCATTTTCTGCTACCAAATGGACTTGGTCTTAGTTTAATTCTCTTTATAGAATTAATGCATGTTCTTGGCTAACCATCTATGGTAGCATTATACTGTAAACAATGAAAGGTTTGCACAAATGTGCCTTGCAATCAGCCTCAGCAAAATATTTGCTTCTTTCATCCAAACATTTCGCTTTAGCTGTGAAGATTAAATTAATCATCTCTGCCAGCAATAGAATAACTGAGAGAATTGGTTTCTAATATCTAGGGTGGAGAAGGGCAAATTGCAAAAAGAACAATACGTTTTGCTTAACCAGTGTTCCATGTTTTCTTTTACAATTTGGGTTCTATATCCTATGCAGCATCTTTGGGGAAAGGAAAAGATATCGTACATTATTTGATCCATCATTGCCAGCCTTTTGGGAGGAAGCCAGTTGGATCAAGATGATTAATTAAAATGCACTTTAATTTGAATCATACCATTTCCAAGTCCCATCATTTAATTTCACAACAAAAAAAAATTGCTATAAGTTAAATACTATTAATTCCCTATTTTACAGGTGAGAAAGTAGCCAAAATGAAGTTGGATGATTCAGCTAGAGTATATGCCTAGGCCATGCAGCATCAGAATTTTGGTCTTGACTACTATTCTGGTGACTTCTGGTGAATTTGCTCTTTGGGGTCCATTCAGCTTTCTGTTCCAGCCCACTGCCCACTTGTGGTATCATGGTGTGATGGAATTCCCTAGAAGTAAGGTAACAGGAGGAAGCCAGGGTCTAGCTGTCCCCAAAGACATGTACTATTTGAGACATGAATAGTTATTCACATTCAACATGGGATAATCAATTTAGAAACAAAATTCCTTATTGAAACAGTTTTTCTGGCTGTTTCCACTTCTATATAATTGAACTTGAAACATATACAAGAGCTAAGTTCTCTACCTTGATTTCGAACTAACTCAGAAGTTTGGAATTATTCAAATGTAGACAGTTAACAACTTACACCAGGTTCACTGGGGTCCCACTCCACACATGGAAAGTTAGAATCTTTGAGAGTGGGGGGCCAAGAATCCTCATTTTACTCTCCAATGTTTGAGAGCAATTCATTAAGATCTTCCACCACAGGATTGATGATGGTGGTGATAATAATGATTATGATGATGATGATATATGGAACTGTGCCTGGCACCTACTTAGTGATCTATACAGATATGTTAAATGTTTTAGATATATTACCTTGTTAAACTCATAAAACCCCCAGAAGGCAGTTACTATTCTTATTTTCACATTAGATGAAGGGACTGCAGCTTCATAAAGAGGAAGAGTCAAATCTCATAAACTCAACATTGTATCAGTGCATTTCAGTTACAGAAAATTCAGCCAGTGATGTCCAAGCAAATGCATGTTGCAATTTACAATGAAACGAACAATTAAATAAGATAAAAATAAAGCTGAGGGTTTCATTTTTGAATCAGAACATAGTTTGCATTATCCTAGGATTTACTGAATGATTAGATTAAAAGTGATTATATTGTGATTAAATTTTTTTTAGACCCTACAGTTTGGTCAAAGATTTAACTAAGGAACTGGTGAAATTATTATAAAGTATTTAAACATTAGCATGGGAAAAACAGACAAATAAAATTGAACATAAGAACTATTTTAAAAGTGAGAAAATTTCACACCAAAATTACTTTATGTAACCCACAGAGACTAGCAGTGCTCTTAAAAGGGTGGTAATTACAAAGTTGTCTCACTTAGAGCTATTGTGACTTTCTTTACCTTGATTTCATAAGTAGTGGGGATTATATTTCCTAGGGATCTCTACAAAGCTTCCTAATCAGAGGAAGTACTGGGCAATTTCCAAATGTACTGGTTACTACATTTGGAAGTAGCAGTGTATGACTTAATGCTTTTATTCTCAATTCCTTCACATATTTTCTATAGTGATCATAAAATAAGATGATATCTTAGAACCACATTTGGAAAAAAGGAAGCTCAGATGCTGATGGCTTGTTTCACCATTCTTTCTTTTATAAAGATTACAACTGAGCCATTCTTACTGCTGGGGAGACAATATGTTTGTACAAACTTTTCTGGGTGGCAGTTGGTAGAGTGCAGGAAGTTTCAAAAGTATTTTTTGATTGAATACATCTACTTACAGGAATTTGTTGTAAGGCAATAATGAATGATATGACCAAAGACTTACCCACAAGCACTCATCATATAGTCATTATAATTTCTATTGTTGGTAATGCAGAAAATTACTACCTGCTATCCCAACACAGAAACATGGCAATAATGAAACATGATGCATTTGCCCTCTAGTCTTTTTTTTTTTTTTTCACTAGTCATATTTGTACCTAATTATCATCAATTTAGTATTTTGTATCTTTTTAAACTGAACATCATGTCACAAGCTTTTGCTTATACAACTTGTTATATACTTGGATTTTAATGTAGTAATATGATTTCAATATGTCTTATAAATACTAATCATTATTTTAATTGCATTATTTTATGATGTAACATAAGTCAAGTAATTCTCTGGCTGAGTTTTAAATTTTTTAAAAACATATAAATAATAATATAAACAATTGGATGCCTAATTTGTTGAATATAGTTATTCAAAGCTAAAGGCCATTTTTTCCATGTGAAGACCATTTCTTTTTTTCTAATTTATTATTTTGTTGTTGTTGTTCTATTATAGTTGTTCCAGTTTTTCCCATTGTTCTCTACGGCCCTCCCCTACCCCATAGTCAATCCCTACCCTATTGTCCATGTCCATGGGTCATTTATGCATAGTCCTTGACTAGACCCTATTATTATTTCTAAGATTATAAATATAGTGGAAAAAAAAACACTCAAATCCTACAAAGCCCAAAGTGAGCCTTTATTTGAGCATTAAATGAAATATATTTAAATACTATCTAAGTAACCAGTCTCTTAAAACTTTATTTAAAATACATTGCTTTTTCTTGTCTTTCAACTTTACTTAAGAGCTTTAATTACTTCAGTTAGTAGAGTCAGGTCTTCATCAGTGGGGATGATTTTAAATTGCATATCTTAAAACCATGTTAATCACCAAATGGTTGTCAAAGGGTTATGATGCCATAGTTTTTCCCCTACTTCTTCTATTTCTATTATATTTTCCAAATTAAAGAACTCATATTAAATTGCTTTTATTCTTTAAAACATGTAAAAAGGAAAATTTTCTTCATTAAGAGCACTAACTTACTGCTTTAGGATACGTTTCATATTGTTGGACAAGAACTACAAAGGGACCCACCATAGAGGCTTCAACATTAAAAAGAAAATCATGTTTTTTAAAAAAATACTCAGGTGATGTATTATAACATACCTTTATTTCTGAGTAAATTATTTAGTGGTTATGTTTTTTTTTTCATTGATAACTTCACAATGCACCAACCTCCACTGACAGGGTAAAAATTACCTTCTTTTTTGCATGCCCCTGAGGAAGCTCAGCTGGCGGGAGGGAGGCATAAGGAGTCACTAACCAATGGGCAGAAAATTTCAGTTGGGCAAAATGAATGAGGTCTGTAGGTCTGCTGTGCAATGTTGTCCTTATAGCTACCAATAATGCATTGTATACTTAAAATTGTACTAAGTGTTCTTACCATAATAACATTAAAACAAAAAAATTAATCAGCTTAACAATAACCCACAGCTTTCGGACCAACTAAAACAAAAAAAATTTAAAAGTCTTGGTATATGTATCCATTAAGGGAACACATATTATATATGCAGGAAAAAGTTATTTTACTTGTGTAAAGCTCAGTAGAGATCATGAAGAAATTGAAAAGATTATTGGAATAAAACACATTCAGAAGTGTGTCTAAGCTTTTTAAACTGTGAAATCTGATGGAAAAATTCATGAGAATAATCATGAGAAAGTTGACATCATGGATGTCTCAACAAAAAACAAGTATAAGAAACAACAACAACAACAACAAAAACTAGGACCAAAATTTTCTATTATAAAGAATAGATTTAGCAAAATGCATGAAAACATCACCATATTTAAGAGCCAGTTTTCCTAGCCCTTTAACAGGCCAGAGAAAGGAGATTTACCAAGGTAGTTTAAAAGGTAGCCATGTATTTAGATCATGTTATTTGCCCCTAAGATAGGGCTCCTGCCCTCCACTCAGTAAGTCTGGCTGAAGAGGGTGGGTAGGGGACAAATAAAACTATTATCTAGAAGTATGTATTATTACCTTCTATCTTTCCAATGGTCAGAACACAGACTCATGACCGCAGCTAATTGCAAGAGAGATTATAAAACATTGTCTAGCCACATGTCTAAGGGGAATGAGAAGTACATTTGGTAAATAGATAGTCAATCTTTATGATAGTAATCCAAATAAGTAGGTTGGGTTAAAGTAAAATATAATTAGGTTTCTTTTATGTCTCAAATTTATGGCCTGAAGTTTTGTACCATCAACACAGCTTATAAGAATACTCATGACCTACTTCCTGCCAGTATCTGTACATTCATCACCTTTTATTTTCTTCATTTGCACTCTGTGTTCCAGTTTGGCCAATCTCTTTCTGTGCCCCAAAGGACCACATACTCTGAGGTTTCATCTCTGTACTCATTTTTCTTTCTCAGCTTCCTTACCTCCTTTCTGTTGTGCCATTTGTCTATCCTTCAGCTCCCACCTTGAAAGTCATTTCCTTAGGGAATTCTACCTTAGAATTAGTTACAACTGACTTCAGGCTGTACCAATGTTATCTTGTTTTTCTTGTCTTAACTTCTATAATGATATGACTTTCCTATTTGACTATAAGTTCCAGGCTAAGGCTTGAGTCTATCTTACCTACTGTTCTATCAAGACACCTCATAGTATTTAGAATAGTGTTTAAGAGGTACTTGTGGGATGAAGAAGGAAAGGGAAAAAAGAAAAAAGAAAGGAAGGAAGGAAATGAAGAATATTTTTTTTGTAAGATTTTAGAATGCACCAATAATGAGGTTGTATTTATTACATATTGATTGCTCAGATTGATTATCTTGGAAGTTGGGTCTAAGCACTTCCTGTCTCACTGTTCCAAATGTTCTGTCTACACCTGCTTCTCTTACAAGCTGTACTTTTGGCAGAAGAGAATGCTTCTGAGAGAGGAAACCCCTTCTGGGTCAATTGCCTATGAATCACTGTGCTCACTTGGCACCCCTCAGCATGATCTCATTTATCCATTATGGGAAATATATTTGTAACATCCTGATGAAAATTACTGCCAAATTCAGGCATAAATATAGATTTTGACAAGCTGCTAAAAAAGAGAGAATGTGAGATTTGCCTAGAGTTTTCTAGATTCTTGAATAGAAAGTGTGTGTGCCTGTTGTACACTTGAAACCTATATAATCTTATTAACCAATGTCACCCCAATAAATATAATACAAAATAAAGAATAGAGAGCAAGAAGACAGGGCATGGCAGACATTTATCTAGACTTTGTATAATGAAATTTTGAAGGTAAAAGTAATGATTAATCAAGAAACCCAGTGAATCTGAAGTTAGAACAATGGTCTGTAATAAATTATAGCCTACCTCTGTGCTGACAAGGCAACAGAAATGCATGTTAAAAAAATAGAAAGGTAAAGTAAAAGAGTACTGCACTTTTCCCAATGAGTATAATAACAAGGAGTTTTATATCCTGCTATTATTGAGATTAACAGAAAGGGACAGGAAATAAGGGGAAAAGAACCAGGTAGTCCCTCTACCGGGTTACCAAACTAAAAATTGTTCATGTTCTAGTATGGGGCATTGCCACCTGGGTCTGCTAAGACCTTCTCCCATAGGTTAACTGTTCACCATTGCTTTAAACAAAATGATGCAAATTCTACTTCCAGCTGTTTTCCACGATGGGTTCATCACTGATAGTCTTGTGCTTTATCCTAAGTCTGTATGAGTTCTATTGCTTCATGAGTCTCTGTCCCTTTCCTTTTTTATTCTAATACTAGGTTTTTTCACTGCTTTGAATGGCCCTCCCCAGAGATTGCAGTGGGATAATCAAAGGAAAGGAACCATAAGCCAGACAGTTTTGTAATGATTTGTAGTTCCTCTAAAACCATTTATCTGAGGGAAGAGACTTTAATGAATTATTGCTGTAAGGGTTTGGAATTATCTGTGATTTTTCATTTTTTTCAACTACCCAGATCATTTTTGTCTTAAGAATTAAGACTTGCCTACATGGTTTGAATAATTGAGATCAGATTCCTGATGTGCTGAGTAATTAAAAGCATAATTGATCCTTGAATCTCTAAGTATAGATGTACTGATCTCCTTTATTAGATAATCTACTTACATCAACACATCTTACTAGTTTTTAAGTAAAAATCTTGTTATTTTTACTTTTCTCTATACATCAATGAAACTCTGTTAAGTAATAGTATGCTTGGGTCAAATCCTTTTTACATTAACTGAATTGAAGCCAATCTTTCAAAATGTCAGCACAAGAATGCATATATTTTGACTAAGTTTTTTTTTTTTTTTTTTAAGACTTTGTTTCATTATTTTTTAGAAAGAGGGGAAGGGAGAGAGGCAGAGAGGGAGAGAGACATCAATGTATGGTTGCCTTTCACCTGCCTCCAGCCACAGACACGACTGGAGACCTGGTTTGCAACCTGGTTATGTGCCCTGGCTGGTGAATCGAACCTGCGACCTTTGGGTTCGCAGGCTGGCGCCTTAACCACTGTGCTACCAGCCAGGGCTTTGACTAAGTTTTATTTTCAACTGATGTTGTTTTCTAAAAAGAGCCTTTATTTTCAAATAGCAATTATCTTTGCATTTTTATATCACCACTTTGTAAGGGAGCCTGCAGTGATAGGTTATTCTCTCATTGCTATTCATGAGACACTATCATCAAGTCATAACATCATAGATCGAATTGCCTTAAACAGAGGTTAGAACATAGCAAGTGCAAGAACCAGCTATTGCTTCTTCAATGCAGTGAGGTCCCAGTGGTGCAAAGTTTTAGCTGCTAACACACATATATTTTCAAGAAAGTTGGATTGTAGAGGGAAAATCAAAGGTAAGAGGAAAAGCTCACTGAGGCAAAATCTGGGAATTTGCTCAAGCAGCGATTTAAGAGAAGGAAGGCTGGAAACAATAGCATGAAAGAAACCCCAATTGATCCTTAGCCCTCAAGAACATTTAAGGGTCTGGAACCATCAACATCCAACCCAAAAAGTGGGTTGAGTTGAATTAAAATCATAAAAAGCACTGAAATGTCTATTGGAGTATTCTATACATGCCACCTTAAAATAAACATTATTTCCATAATAATGGTACAATGAATATGATCCCATGCTTGGCACCCTGCCTCATCAAAGGTACAGCATCTTTTGCTCACCTTGAAAGACAGGCAGAGCTCAGCACCCCCTACTCTTAAAAATCAAAGTTTTCTATAGACACTTTTACTATGTTATTTCCTCTTCCTTTTCCATGTAACCTGTGTAGTGACCAGCTTTAACTCCTGTAAGAGAGAATTTAAGTTAGGTGTAAAAAATAGGAACAGGTAAAAAAATCTGTGGGAAAATATCTCATTTCCATGAAACTATTGTCTGAGTACTTATAAGAAAATATGAAATAGATTATTTATGTAAGGAAAAATTAAAATAAATTATGTATTAGTATTTTCTTTAAGTTGGCTTTGTTTTTAAATTTCTAGCAGTAAGTGTACTCTACTCTGTATACAAGTATTTGTTCTCTATGCTTTATATTTAAAGTATGTTTACATACATTCATTTTTTCTTTGTTTTTCCCCCCCACCTAGGACTCTGAAATACAGCAACACAATGTCCCAACTTGAAATTCTTTGGCCATTTCTCCCAGAGGACTCTCTTTTTAATAACCAGGTATTCTGCCCTTGTCAAAATACTGATGGAATAACTAACCCTGTTCTGAAAACAGTTATTTTCTAGGATTTCTGTCTCTATTGGAATAGCCATAACTGAATATTTCAGTCAGACAGGAAACATTTCAGGTAATGGTAATAGCTCTCTTGCCTTTTCTGGGAATGGGGTTCATAGCAGACAAAAATAAATAAACTTATCCCTAAATGTCAATGTTTTCCACTAGGGTAGCACAGGGTGGAGAGTTATCAGTAACACATGTTACCAGTGACATCAGCTGAAGAAGCTGGGTCAGTTATCACTGAGTAATAGTTAATTTCAATTCAGAATGCATTTACTGACCTTGTGAATACATTTATCTAAAACTTTAATATTTTAGAACATAAAAATGAATATTTGCATAGGGAAAAATAATTTTCTACTCTGCAAATGATTTTGATTCTTTCTAGCAGGGTTAGCTGTTACTTATGCTTGGTCCCACGCTGGAGTGCTGGCTGCTATAGTAAATGGAACACAAGGGACAATGTAGATGCATTATCACTGACTATAGCCCATGTGGCTGGCTTTCTTATTTTTCTTAATTTTTAACAGGATGAACCCCTTTTCCTTGGTCCCCATTTCAGTGCATTCCCTTCTGGAAAGCAAGCAAAAATGGTGTTGTGGCTGTGGAGAGAGGAGAGCTGCTGCTTTTCTTTAAAGAGGAGGTGCTTAAGAAAGAGAACTTAAGATGAGAACTCAAGAACTCCATGCTACAAGTTGGCAAACCTAAGGCCTAGAATTACATGCTTTTACACACACAATAGGTAAAATGACATGATGTAGCCCACCATGTCAATCTCTTTAACAACCTACAAGCAAATTACAGGATGCTAGTACTGCTTGCCACGCAAGTTAAGAAATCATGCAATCTGTGTCTGCCTCCACATAGCAATTACTCCAGTTATTGATTGTGTCAGCCAGTAACAAGGGTGGCACCATGCTCCCCACCCTCTTCCGAGTGAGAAAAATCCAGAGTGAAGGGTGGTGCTCTTTGGTGATCAACTTCCTTTGGATAAAGAAAAATGACCTGCTTCTTTTATTTCTGAATGCATGTATGTATTTTATATTCAAAGATGGCTTAGAGTCAGTTCTGTTAAATTTACCCCAAAATGCACAGCAAGTAACTGTAGGTCATATGTTGGTAAATGCACAGCCTAAACAAGCACAGTAAGAACCAGCAAGATCCTATTTCTTAAAAAAGATTTCATTTATTTGTTTTTTTTTAGAGAGGGGCAAAAACATCCATGTGTGAGAGACATATCAACCGGTCACCTCTCACATGCCCCCAACTGGAGGGGACCTGGCCTGCAAACCCAGGCATGTGTCCTGACTGGGAATCAAACTGGTGACTCTTTGGTTTGCAGGCCAGTGTTTAAGCCACTGAGCCACATTAGCCAGGGAAGGACCAGGAATGTCCTTTGATCATTAAGATAACCCAGTAATTCAGAGGGTTGCACATATGTTGAACATTTTCTTTTCTACCTAATGTTTCATTCATTTAGTTGCTCATTCAATCATTTATAACCAGCAGTTTATATATCTTCATAGTGGTTGTCATGTATGAAATGTGGTAAAGTAAAAATTTTCTTCAAAACATATCCATCTTTTTTTTTTTTTTTTTTTTGCCTTCAACATATATTCATCTTTTACTTTTACTGTTTTACTCCTCTCCCCTCGGTGACAATGATAAACAGAATTTGCCAGCACATCATTTACATTTCCTTTATACTTTAATTTATTCAACAAATAGTTGCTGAACATGGTGACCTACTATGTAGCAAACTCTGAGTTAAGAACTGCAGGAAATATAAGAGAAATAAAACCTGCTCCTTGTAGTTAAGAGCTTGTAGACTACTGAGCCACAGCAAACTGACTGCTTCTATGTCCTTTGGAGGTAAGAGGAGAATCTAGGGGCATCCATTACCATTCTTCCACATGTATTTATTTAACAAATATTAGTACTGGGCACAAGAACAAATAAGACAGAATTCTTCCTCTCATGAGCTAACAGCCTACAAGCCACACCACACTCTATACTGAAAGATTAGCAGTTCTCCTAGCATGCCTAGTCCTGGGGCCAGTACCTGGTAAGCACCCAATAAGAATTTGTAGAATGAATGAATATGTCATATAAGTATTTTATCTCTGAGCCTTTGAGTGTTTAGCTTTTTTTTTTTTTTTGTCTAGAAAGCTCTTCCCATATTTCTGGTAAACTTCTATACCTCATTCGATTCTTCTTGGTGTCATAATCTCTTTCTGGCCTTTTCTGGATACCCCAGGTGATCTAGACACTCCTTTCTCTGTGCTCCCAATGATCCTTTTATATCTCATCCGCACTTCATTTGAAGAACTTAGCTACAAACACAAACACAATGTACATGTCTTTACATGCAATAGTTGATTGCTTGAAGCAGGAACTATTCTCTTTCAGGTCTCTCCCCAGCACCCAGAACCAGGCTGGGTCACAGTAGTGGGTCATTGAATATAAACTAGCAAATGCAAAAAAATTAATGAAGTCAGTTACCCCTTACAAAGGAGTTCGCATCCAATGCTTGCCATGCTTTGTCTTCAAATTTCCTCCCTTATTTCTCTGTATGCCAACTAGAACCCAGACAATATGTTATTTTGGATGGGTCTGTTTATTTTGCTATCTACATGCCTTTCACATACTGTTGCCTATAAATAAGTGAATGCCTCTTTTGTCTCTTACACTGTTACTGAGGCAGGAGATAGCATAGAGAGAACTCTGAGACTGTGCTGCTGTTGCTGGCCAGTGGCTAAGGTCCTGGTTGCTAGGCAACACCTTTTAGCACTTTGGTAGGATAAATAGTAAACCAAGGCAGGGAGGAGGGAGACATGTCTCACCCACCAACTCAGCAGTCCTGAGCCTGGTCCAATAATATTGCCAAATATTCCAACATCATAAGAAATACTATGTTAGCATGGGAGAAGGGAAGTCCTTGTAATTCTATGTATTGTTTCCACTATTCAGGAAAGAAAGCCTTGAAACTACACATTCATCCCAAGGCCCAGAAAAGGAAAGAGGAGGGGTGTCAACGGTGCCCAGAACTAAAGGCCCATAAAACGGGATCTGGTCAAGATGGCAGCATAGGCAAACAGGGTTTGCCTCTCCCCACAACCACATCAAAATTACAAGTGAGATAGAGAACAGCCATCAGCCAGAACCATCAGAAATCAAGTTGAATGGGAGTCTGACAGCTATGGAATTAAAGAAACTACATCCATCAACATAGGTAGGAGGGATGCAGATGCAGAATGGATGGTGATGGATAAAAGTTCAGTAGGGATATCTCAAGACCCACCCCAGGTCCCCCAGTGCCAGGAAGATAAGTCCCCAGAACTTCTGCCGCAAAACCAGCAGAGATTGAGTCCGTGGAAAAACTGCTGGAGCCCTAAGAAGTTCATCTTAAAAAACCCACACACAGACTCACTTACTCAGACTCAGTCCCTCTGAGCTCCAGCATCAGGTTAGCTGCTTGAAAGGCACCAGTGGTTTACAGGGAGAAACTGAAGTGTCACATCAAGATGAAGCCATTGTCCCTTTTCTAAACCTACCCCCGACAGAGCCACAGAGCCAGCAAGCTGGTGCCATATCTGAGACTCCATCAACCTGGCTAACACTGCCCAGCCCAATTTACTGGCCCACCCAAGCTGCTTTTCCATATGAATAGCTGGTATTGGCTCAGCTTCACAACTTCCTAAATCCTCTCAAACAAGCAACATCTGGCCTGTGGGAGCTTTAGGCCTGGCACTAGCAGCAGCCAGCTTAGATTCACAGCTTGGTTTCTCCTGGGAATCTCCAAGCCCAGCACAAGTAGCAGCATCTCAGATTGCTTTATAGCTCAGGCAAGTGCCTTGGGCAAAACGCAGGTGGAGTCTGACCTTGGCTTGCCCCACCCAGGAAACCCCAAAGCCAATGTATTCAGTGGACACCAGCAGAACACTTTGCAGCACCACTACCCTCCCTCTGCACAGCTGATCCGCCACAGAAAGCAGTGGAAAAAAAAAGAAGAGAATTGCCTACAAAGGAGTTCCCATAAGATGACCAGCTATTTTCTCAAAAGAAACTTTTTGGGCAAGAAGGAGCTGTCAAGAAGTATTCAAAGTGATGAAAAGCAAGGACCTACAACCAAGATTACTCTATGCAGCAAAGCTATCATTTAGAATGGAAGGGCAGATAAAGTGCTTCCCAGACAAGCTAAAGCTGAAGGAGTTCATCATCACCAAGCCATTATTATAGGAAATGTTAAATGGGCACATTTAAGAAAAAGAAGATAAAAACTATGAACATTAAAATGACAACAAACTTAATGCAAGATTTGGTGCAAATTCATTGCTCTACTTGCTTAGTCATTTTGACTGATGGTCACACAGTACACATGCTCACTCAATGGCATCTACTGCCCCCAATGACTACAGTGAAGTCATCGTTGTTCACACATGAGCATTCCAGTCCACTCTTCTTGGCTGCTAGGTTACATCAATGTCATGCAAACCATTCTCCTTATATTAACAATGGCTAGACTTTTCTGGACAGAGCTTGTACACCTAGCAGCAATTATCTTTGGTCCCCCATATGTCTAAATTGGAGTCTATGATACCTAAAGTGTTGGTGGTCCTTTACAACAAATTAATCCAAACATACCCTTTTCTCTAGTCATGAGACAGTCCCTGAAAAAAAATTTTTTTAATTGCTCTAGAACTCTGTATTCACAAGACTTTAGTGAGCTACATTTGAGTGCCATTTCCAGTCCATGGCCCAGAAAATGTTGGAGAGTTTCCAAGGACTCAACTTTGATAAAGGATAAATCAAAGTAGATTCATCTTAAAGCAGAAGAATAAAATAATAGAAGGGAAGGAAGGAGGTAGAAGAGAGGCAAAAATATAAGCATAATCGGCATTTTAATGGGAATGAGTAAACAGTCTGCACTATAATAAATCTCCTAGGCATTTGATCCCAATAAACCATCTTAATCCTTAGGGCTATTCTGGCAGCGAAAGATAACTGCTCTGAAACCAAAATGTATTTAGCATAAAACTCACATTCCGAAGTTGACTGTGTATCTTCTTTTAAAAATATATATGGAAAATCCAAACTTCTGTGAGGTGATGTAAGGGGAACAGCCTCTTGGGGCTCTTTCTGTGTGTCATCAAGCTCCTCTCTGCCAAAGTCAGCACTTGAATTCCCACTGGCCAGGGAACTGGAAGTCTTGTTACCTGAAGCCCTTAAAATCCTCTTTTTATCTGGGCATTGTTTGACTGGCTTGGGCTGTGGAAAGTCCCTTTGCTTGTGTACATGTAGAGGGCTTTTTGGTTGGGTATGGCTTCCTAGAATCTCTTTTCCAGAACTTAACAAGGTTGACTTCAACAGCTCAATCAGTCCCATCTCACCACATGGATGCGATGAAAATATCAAATTCTCATGGTGATGTATAGCTGATATGTAAAATCCTTGATTGAAAAATAAAACTATTTTCAGTGTTAATTATGATTGAAAAGTGGTCCAACTTACCTTTTATTTATTTCTTGTTTTTCCTATTTTCTCAGCTCATTAACTTATCCATGCCTGGTGTCCTAATATCATTTACACACCAGCTATGGCTACATAACATTGACCTGCCTAGTTATAAAAGCTATCACTCAGACGTGAGCAAGAACAAAGTGGTGAACAAAGTGGTCAACGATAATCCCCTTCAAAGAAGTAGTAACCAGCAACTAACCATAGATAAGCTGTCCTTTTGAAGATCTCAGAACCTGGGGATGGGTCTAAAGAACCCCCATTGGACCACAAAAACTGAGAGAAACCACACAAGAAAAGTGAGAAAAGTGGTTTCCTTTGGCTGCATGATCCCTCCCCCCCATGCCACAGCATAGCCACACTGAGGAGCCCCTTCGAGTCTACAGTTTCTCCAGTGGACAAAGGAGAGCCCTGGTGAACATTCAGCTTCCCCAGCACACTGCAGTATCTTCATGGAGCCCCACTTAGATACTGCCTCGCGGAGATCACTTGGGGGATCGGCTAGAGAAAGAGAAGGGATATCACTTGTAAGTGGAACCTAAAAACTTCAAACTGATTAAAAAAGAATAGATTAGTGTTTGCCAGAGGTGGGGTGGTGACCAAAATGGGTAGATATTGGTCTATAGGTACAAATTGACAGTTACACGATGAATATGTTCTAGAGATCTAATGCACAGCCTTGTGACTATAGTTAATAATACTGTACTGTATATTTGAAAGCTGATAAGACAGTGTATCTTAAATGTTCTCACCACCAAAGAAAACTAAGGTAAATCATGCAGGGTAATGGATCTGTAACCATTCTGGCAATCATTTTGCATTATATACATGTATCAAATCAACACCCTGTACACCTTAAACTTACACAATATTACATGTCAATTACACCTCAATAAAGCTAGAAAAAATAGGATTAATCAAAACAAAAACCAAAAATAGCTATTGCTTTACTGCAATTACGTTACCAAATTGCAGCATGTCAGTGCCAAGTCAGGAAGTCAAGAAAGACCTGTTCAACCACATGACATGTGACTTAAGCTCTTAAAATTTTAGGAAAAAAGTGTTTATAATATCAGTGTTTAAGAAAACTTTAACTTTAAAAGTAAAATATAGGAAGACCAGCACAATAGTTAAAGCATTTTAGAATTTATTAATACACTACAAGCTCTTGTTTTTTCTCTTTTTTACAAAAGGAGTGCAGAGTGTAAACTCTGAGCTTATTCCTTAACATCAGACTCTATTTCTGGGATTGAAGGGAAGAGAGAAAAGAGGGAGGAAGAAGAGAGGCAGAAGGGGTTGGGAAGGAGGAGCTGGGTTAAAGAAAGAAGGGGGAGAAGTGGGGGCAGGAGGAGGAGAGAAAGAGGGGAAGTAGGAAGGTAGGAGGAGTAGCAGAGGAAGAAGAAGGAAAAGAGGGAGAAGAAAGACTAGGAGGCTGGACCTATCTCCTCAGCAATTTAAACCTTTTAGTTGCTCAGAAGCCACCCTTCTGCTTCTGCTCACTCCCCTCTTGCCCACACTCGCCTTCTTGTTCAGTTTATAAGCAATAATAACTATCCTAGTTTTTGACTTTCAAATTCAGTATCAAAACAGATCTGGTTACTCACACCCATGCCTGCACAGAAGCATATTTTCCTGGGTGATGTGTGAACATTGAAAGCAAGACTGAAATACCAAAAAAGTTTGAGCTTTTCAGGTTTATGACACTCTTGGTTTAAGCTATCTTTTCATCTACTCCTCATCCTGACTTCCTGTGCCTTCTTGTAAAACTGGCTGACCTTTTTTTTTTTTTCATTTTAAGAATACTTATGTGCGCTCAGTTAGGTTCCCTCCATACCCCGAAAGCACAAATTAAAAAATGGGGCAAACTGCTCAGCACAGAGGAAGAACAGGACTTTGAGATAGAGAAGAATATGCTATCAGACAGTCTGACTTTCTTTTTCTAACTCTCTTGCATGATGAAAATTTTAGGTCAAAACTTACAAGTGAGTAAGAGTAAAGAAGAGAAAATCACTGTCAGAGCAGTAATAACATCATAACTTGAAAGTGGGCTTAATGAACTATCTCATCAGATACACTAATACAAATTCTGTGTAATTATATCTATTACAACTACCTGCATATAACCCTAAGAAAATATGCTAGTAGATTTGTGATCACATTTCTAGAAGTAAAAGTATTTCTCAGTAGTATTTTTCCTTACTCATACCCTTGAAAAAGAGTCTAAGAGTATATTCCAAGATGTAACATTTTACAACAGGTACATATATAATCTATAGGCTTTTAAAATGTATTTCAAAAAATGATTGAACACAAGTTGAACATTTCTTTCAGCTCAGTCAGTGTTATTAACGGAAGAGTCTACTTAGCAGTTAATCTCTTCTTTCATGTTGTCATTGAATGAAGAATTGGAATCATGCCATTAATTGTCCATCAGAAAGAACATTAGGCTTAGTTACCCTAAAACATACTGAACAAGACTAAGGTCAACAGATCCAACAATAATTATTCTCTTAATGCTCCTTTAAAAAAATTAAACATTGTGTAATATTAAAAGATTTTTTTTTCATGGAGAATTGGACACAGATGAAACAAGAATAGCTAAAGTTCAATAACTCTTGAAACTAGATGATAGATAATTGGGGGCTTGTTATGCTAGTCTCTTTACTTTTGATAACATTTGAAAATGTTCACAATAAAAAGTCATATTGAAAACAAACCCAGGTGAGTTCACTTATATGTGGAATCAAATGAGTGAAATAAACCAACAAACTAGAAACAGATTCAAAGGTACAGAGAATAGATTGAGAGCTGTCAGCAGGGTGGGAGGTTGAAGGACTGGGTCAAACAGGGATTAAGCAAAACAAAACCTCATGGGTAGAGAAAGCAGTATGATGATTACCAGAGGAAAGGGGATGGGGATCAGGTGGAAGAGGATAAATGGGGGATAAATGGTGGCAGAAGGAGACTACGCTTTGGGTGGTGAGCATACAACGCAATGTACAGATGGTATCATAGACTTCTACACTTGAAACCTAGATTATTTTATTGACCAATGTAACCCCAATAAATTCAATAAAAGCCCAAAATAATGCATATCAATAAAGGAATGAAGGTTTCCTGAAGGCCTCCTCATTTCCCTAGGGTTTGAATGA
The DNA here is from genome assembly GCA_004026585.1 of Noctilio leporinus. NCBI lineage: Eukaryota > Metazoa > Chordata > Mammalia > Chiroptera > Noctilionidae > Noctilio > Noctilio leporinus. Next base: position 1,017,359 of record PVIW01000005.1, on the reverse strand, counting down.
CAAGCTATCATCAGAAAACTGAGAATTAGAAACCTGGGACAAGAATGAAAAATCTCAGGTTTGGAGGCCTCCCTCGGCATCATCCCTGGAAGCAGAGAACTGGTGGCAGTAATAGGAAAACTTTTCCAATAAGCAGGCAACTGAATTGTATATTTTCTTGGCAAATTAAATAATTAGGAAAATACTCAGAGTGATTGGTTAATGTCTTCTATATTTTCACACACATCTTGGTGCTGACTAGGCAAGTAGAAGCTCATTTTGATTCTGTCCAAGGCAGGTAACAAGACCAAATTTAAGCAATGGCCAACATTTATTAAGGGTCATTATGTGCCAAGTATATGCTAAGCATTTTACATGGGTTATTTTATTTCATCTTCGTTGACAAACCAACAAGTTAGGTATAATAATTTCCTTTTCCAGGTGTGAAAACTAAGCCTTAGGCAGGCTAAGTCATTTATCTAAAGTTATAGCTCTAGAATATAACCCATGGCATACTGACTCTACAGCCCATGTGCTTAACCACTAGAAAAGCTTAAGACCTCTTGAAGCTCACCCTATTAATTTAATACATCCCCTAATCTGAGTTTGGCTACCTTTTAGCTGTTCCTATCTTCAAAGGCCTTTTCCTTAATAACCCTAGCATGCCTCCGAATCCTGGCACCTTTATTCCTACCATCCTATGATGCTCTATTGTTTAGTCTCTCATGGATTTATTTGCTCTTCCACCTAGCAGCCCATGTAGACACTTGACAAGGCTAGAGCTGCTTCTGGATTCCTTGAGTATTTTTTGTTTGTTAGTTTTATTATAATTTTCACCTTATTAATAATGGCTAACACCATATCCACTTGTGATGGGCTGGATTGTCCACCACTCCCCCACTTCACACATTGAAGTCCTAGTCCCTGATGTGGCTATATTTGGAAAAATAATCTTTAGGAGCTAATTAAAGTTAAATGAGATAAGAAGGGTGGGGCCCTGATCTGGTAGGACCGTGGCCTTGGAAGAAGAGGAAGAGAAACCTCTTTCTTGGCTCACCCTCAGAAGACAGGTCTTGGGAGGCTGATGAAAGAAGATGGCCACCTAAAAGCCAGGAAGAGAGCATGCACCAGAAAACAAACCCTGCCTGATCCTGATCTGGACTTCCAAACTCCAAAACTGAGAAATAAACTCCTGTTGTTTAAGCCACCAGCCTATGGTATTTTATTATGGCAGCCTGAGCAGGCTAAGGGGGTATCCTAGCGTCCTCTTGCATGCCAAATGCTTCTGGGGGAAAAAATGTATGAAATGGCTCATTTCTTTAGAATCAGCATTATGTAATTAAAAGAGCTCATAAGATTGGTTTTCAAGTCATGAAATAAAAAAGAAATGTAGCAAACATAAACTATTAATGTCAGATAAAGGCAGCAGCCCTGTCTTACTGACACTTCAGTTAGCTGCAGGCCTGACAGGGTTGTCAACAGGCTTCTGCCAAGTGCTCTCAGCCTCACTGTCAGGTACATGCCCTTGCCTTCAATTTACCTAGAATACAGGCTTTCTGACTATAGCTGTCTCAACTTCTGTCATCTCCTTTACAAGATGTCAGTGTCTGATTCATTTCCTTCTTCATCCTGGCTATATCAGAAGTACGTATTCCCTATGTAACACCTCTGTACAGAAGTGAAAGCAGCCCAATCCTAAGAATCAGAAATAAACAAAAGAGTCACCTAAAATGGGGAGAAAAATAACCCCTCATCGAAAGGAAAGGAGGAATCCCCAGGAAGAGCACTACATGAAAAATAGGCAAGCAAACTATCAAACATGGAATTCAAAATAATGATTATAAACAAGCTCAATGAGCTCAGGGAGTTCAAGGAAAACTACAAATAACTTCAGGGGAAATACAAAGAACTCTACAATGAACTTACTGAGAACTACACCAGCATTAAAAAGGACATGGATTCTATCAATAAGAGCTAGGAGGAAATTAATAATACAATTTCTGAATTGAAGAACACAGTAGAAGGAATCAAAAGCAGGCTAGAAGATAAAGGAAGCAGAGGATTGGATCAGCAAGCTGGAGGTCAACATAGAAAAAAATTCCCAGATAGTGCAACAAAATGAAAAAAGACTGTAAAAGAATGAAGAGGTTTGAGAGAGCTGCAGGACATGAAACGTAATAAAACCCATACCCTAGGGATATCAGAAGGAGATGAAAAGGAACAAGGGATAGAAAACCTGTTTGGAAAAGTAATGACAGAGTCTGGCAAGATGGCAGGGGAGTAAGTGGAGCTGCACCAACCTCCTCCCAGGTCGCATCTGGAATCACTTTTTTTGGAGAACAAGTCAGCTGGAATTACCAACAGAACATCAGCTGGAAAGAAGTCCTATAACCACAGACAGAACAGAGGAGAACGCTTCATCACATTGTGACTGCTAGGAATTGCAGAGGCATGAGAGGGCTGGCTGGGCCCCAACTGGAGGCAGCAGCCAAGGGGATTGAGCCTGGGGCCCCACCTGAAAAGGGAGGGTGCTGGTCCCCCAGCTGGGTGTCCCAGCTACAGCAACACGACAGAGAGCAGAGCAGCACCCAGCTGAGAAGGGCGGAAAGCCACGGGGTCTACTGGCCTGAGAGAGCACTGGAGACAGAGAACTACTAGGGTGACCACAGCGACAATACATTGGCTCCCACCTACCCTGTGCTCCAGCGGTGGGAGGGCAGAGAGGACTGGAGACACGTGGGGAGTTTGCAATGGTGGCTTGGAGGAGAGAAGTGGGGAGGCGCCTGAGGGAGCCCCGGTGCTGACTCATCGCCCACACCTCGGGTGGACTGCGCGGTGCCATGCAGCTTCCCTACAAGGGTCCTCGTAGCCCTGCCCACTAGGAGCAATCTGCCCCCCCAGTGGCACCGGAGCCTGGCGCCTGATCACAATTCTCTGATTTACATCTAAATAAACCTCTTCAGTCCTGCCATTTCTGAGCATAGATACAATAGTTGGCACCTGAAGAGGTATTTCTCGCCCAGCAGCGCCTGGGCCTGGCAGCTGATTACAAACTCTCTGACTTACAGCTGGGTGAGTCAGTCAGCCCCTCACAGTGGGCAAGTGAGCCTGGTGGCTGATAGTAGATTTGTTGGTTCACAACTGAGTTCGTTTGTCCCATCCATTGGCCTCTGGGCCTGGTGGCTGATCACAAACTCATTGGATTACAATTGAATCTTTCAGTCTAGCCCAGTGACCTTTTAGTCTGGTAGCTGATTACAGATTCATTGGATTACAAGCGAATCTTTCAGTCTAGACCAGTGCGACCTGAGCTAATCACAGATTCATTGGATTACAATTGGATCTTGCTGCCTAGCCTAGTGGTGCTTGATCCTGGCAGCTGATCACAGATTCATTGATTTACATCAAAATCTGTCCCATTAAGCTGTACCTGAACTGGAGGCTGATCCATTGAATTGCAATTGAACCCCTCTGACTACCCAGCAGGGCTTGAGTTTGGTAGCTGATTCACTGATTTACAACTGAATTGGTCCATCTCCCTAAACTTCATCTGAGCCTGGTGATAGATCACAGACTGATAGGATTACAACTGAATCGATCCTTTCAGCCTAGTAGTTCCTTAACCTGGCAGCTGATCACAGTCTGATAGGATTACAATGAAACATAAAAATGGGGAGAAAAAGGAACAGTTCATCACTGAAAGGAAAGGAGGAATCCCCAGAAAGATCACTAAATGAAACAAAAGCAAGCAAACTATCAGATATGGAATTCAAAATAATGATGATAGGGAAACTCAATGAGCTCAGCAAGTTCAAAGAAAACTACAAACAACTCCAGGGGGACTATGAAGAACTCCAGGGAGGCTACAGGAACTTACTGAGAACTACACCATCATTAAAAAGGACATAGAAACTATCAGTAAGAGTGAGAAGGAAATAAAGAATACAATTTCTGAATTGAAGAATAGAGTAGAAGGAATCAACAGCAGCCTAGAGGAAGCAGAGGATTGGATCAGTGAGCTGCAGGACAATGTAGAAAAATATTCCAAGATAGTGCAACAGAATGAAAAAAAAGACTGAAGAATGAAGAGGTTGTAAGAGAGCTGCAGGACTACATAAATTGCAATAATATCCATATCATAGGGATACCAGGAGAAGTGAAACAAGGAATGGAAAACCTGTTAAAAAAAGTAATGATAGAAAACTTCCCTAACATGAAGTGAAAATGTTACTCAAGTTCAGGAAGCATAGAGGGTCCCAACGCGGATGAATTCAAATAGGCCCACTCTAAGACACATCATCATTAAAATGTCAAATTTCAAAGACAAAGAGAGATTCCTAAAAGCCTCAAGAGATAAACAGCAAATAACATATAATGGGGCTCCAATAAGATTATCAAATGATTATTCAACAGAAACAATACAAGCCAGAAGGGAATGGCAAAAAATATTCCAAGTAATGAAAAACAAAGGCCTGCAACCAAGAATACTGTACCCAGCAAGGCTCTCATCCAAAATGGAAGGAGAAATAAGGAGTTTCCCAGACAAAAGAAGACTAAAAGAATACATCTCTACAAAAGCAGCATTGCAAGAAATGCTAAAGGGTCTGCTTTAAAAAGATGAAGAAACAGAGAGAGACAGAGAAGAACACAGGAACAAAGGGGAAAATGGCAATAAATATGATTCAATAATAACCTTAAATGTAAATGGATTAAATATGCCATCAAAAGATATAGGGTATCTGAATGGATAAGAAAACATGACCCACATATATGCTTCTTCAAGAGACCCACCTCAGAACAAAAGATTGACACAGACTGAAAGTGAAGAGATGGAAAATATATATATCAAGCAAATGGATATGAGAAAAAGGATAAGGTAGCAATACTTATTTCAGACAAAATAGATTATACAATGAAGGCGATAAAAAGAAACAAAGAAGGACATTTCATGATACTTAAGGGAACAATCCATCAAGAAGATATAACTCTGGAAAAAATATATGCACCCAATGTAGGAGTTCCCAAATATATAAGGAAAATCCTGGAGGAAAGTCCAAGAAGGATATGGATAGCAACACACTAATAGTAGGGGATTTTAATATCCATTATCAACAATGGACAGATATTCCAAACAAGAAAAACACCAAGGATATTGTGGCATTGAACAACACTCTAGAGGAAATGGACTTAACTGATATATACAGAAGCAAAATAAACATTCTTTCCAAATGCTTATGGAACATTCTCTAAGATAGACCACATGATAGGTCACAAGACAAACCTCCACAAATACGGGAAAATTGAAATTATACCAAGCATCTTCTCAGATCACAATGGCTTAAAACTGGAAACCAACCTTAAGGGAAAAAACCAAAAACACTCTAACTCATGGAGATGGAATAACATGTTTTTAAGTAAGGAATGGGTAAACAATGAAATCAAAAATGAAAAAGTTTCTGGAAACAAATGACAATGAATACATAAAAGCCCAAATCCTATGGGACACAGCAAAGGCAGTCCTCAGAGGGAACTCATAGCAATACAGGCCTAACTAAAAAGGATGGAAGAAGCTTATATAAACAACCTAACCATAAAGCTGCAAGAACTAGAGGATCAACAACAAACAAAGCACAGACCAAGTAGAAGAAAGGAAATAATCATGATCAGAGCAGAATTAAATAACTTAGAGACTAAAACTACAATTTAAAGAATCAATAAATCCAGGAGCTGGTTCTTTGAAAAAATAAACAAAATTGACAAGCCTTTAACCAGATTCATTAAAACAAAAAAGAGAGGACCCAAATAAACAAAATCAGAAACAACAGAGGAGAAATCACAAGTGATACTTCAGAGATACAAAGGATTGTAAGAAATTACTACAAACAACTGCATGACAAGAAATATGACAACCTGGATGAAATGGACACATTTCTGGAAATGCATAATTTACCAAAACTGAATCCAGAAGAAGCAGAAATTCTGAATAGACCAATAACAACTAGTGAAATTGGAGAAGTAATCAAAAATCTCCCAAAGCATAAGAGCCCTGGACCAGATGGCTACACAGGTGAATTTTACCAAACATTTAGAGAAGAACTAACTCCTATCCTTATCAACCTATTCCAAAAAATCCAAGAAGAGGGAAGCCTCCTAAACCCTTTCTATGAGGCCAATATTATTCTAGTCCCCAAACAAGGTCAAGACACACAAAGAAAGAAAACTAGAGGCCAATATCTCTGATGAACATAGATGCTAAGATTCTCAACAAAATACTGGCCAACCAGATCCAGCAATACATTAAAAGATCATACACCAAGATCAAGTGGGTTTCATTCCAGGAATGTAAGGATGGTACAACATTTGCGAATAAATGTAATATACCACATCAACAAAATGAAAGACAAAAATCATATGATCATATCAATAGATGCTGAAAAAAGCATTTGATAAAGTATAGCAACCATTCATGATAAAAACACCCAGCAAAATGGGAATAGAGGGAGCATACCTCAACATAATAAAGGCCATAAACGAGAAACCTGAAGCCAACATCATACTCAATGGGCAAAAACTAAAAGCTTTCCCAATAAGATCAGGGACAAGAAAAGGCTGTCCACTTTCTCCACTTCTGTTCAACATCATTTTGGAAGTTCTAGCCATAGTGATTGGAGAAAAAAATGAATCAAAGGCATCTAAATTGGAAAGGAGAAGTCAAACTGTCATTATTTGCAGATGATATGATAGTGTACATACAAAACCCGATAGGCTCCACCAAAATCTTACTTGACCTAATCAGCAAATTTAGCAAAATAGCTGGATATAAAGTCAATATTCAGAAATCAAAAGCATTTTTGTATACCAATCATGAAACATCAGAGATAGAAGCTAGAAAACAAATCCCATTTACAACATGAAAAATACTTAGGAATAAACTTAACCGAGGAGGTGAAAGACCTGTACTCAGAAAACTACAGAACATTGAGGAAAGAAATTAAGGAAGATACAAATAAATGAAAGCACATAGCATGTTCATGGTTGGGAAAAAATTAACATCATTAAAATATCCATATTACCCAAAGCAATCTATAGCTTCAATGCAACCCCAATTAAAATACCAATGACATATTTCACATATATAGAAAAACAGTTCACAAATTTATATGGAGCCCAAAATGCCCACGAATAGCCATAGCAATCTTGAGAAAGAAGAATAAGGTAGGAAGAATCACAATACTGGATGTCAAACTATACTACAAGGCTACTGTAATCAAAACAGTCTGGTATTGGACTAAGCATAGGCATATAGCTCTTCCCCCGCCATTTTAAGTCCAGCTCTGTACAATGCTCTGCTGCCGCAGCTGCTGCTGCGACTCAAACTGTGCACCAGCACTTCCTGGCTGACAGCTCTGTCACCGTGGAGGATGTGAACCAGTACAGCAACATAGAAGAATTTGCAGAGGATTCCAAGATCAACGTGAGCAAGAATCAGCAGGATGACGGTACAATGTTTATTGGAGGCTTGAGTTGGGATACAAGCAAGAAAGATCTGACTGAATATTTGTCTGGATTTGGGGAAGTTGTAGACTGCACAATTAAAACAGATCCAGTCACTGGAAGATCAAGAGGATTTGGATTTGTACTTTTCAAAGATGTTGCTAGTGTTGATAAGGTTTTGGAACTGAAGGAACACAAACTGGATGGCAAATTGATAGACCCTAAAAGGGCCAAAGCTTAAAAGGGAAGGAACCCCAAAAAAGGTTTTTGTGGGTGGATTGAGCCCAGATACTTCTGAAGAACAAATTAAAGAATATTTTGGAGCCTTTGATGAGATTGAAAATATTGAACTTCCCATGGATACAAAAACAAACAAAAGAAGGTTTTTGTTTTATCATATATACAGATGAGGACCAGTAAAGAAATTGTTGGAAAGCAGATATCATCAAATTGGTTCTGGGAAGTGTGAAATCAAAGTTGCCCAACCTAAAGAGGTATATAGGCAGCAACAGCAACAACAAAAAGGAGGAAGAGGTGCTGCAACTGGTGGACGAGGTGGTACTAGGGATTGTGGCCGAGGTCAGGGCCAAAACGGGAACCAAGGATTTAATAACTATTATGATCAAGGATATGGAAATTACAATAGTGCCTATAGTGGTGATCAAAACTATAGGGGCTATGGCGGCTATGATTATACCAGATATAACTATGGGAATTATGGATGTGGACAAGGATCTGCAGACTACAGTGGCCAACAGAGGACTTACAGCAAGGCATCTCAAGGGGGTGACAATCACCAAAACAATTATCAGCCATACTAACGGAGGACATTGGAGAAAACAGGAGGAGATTGCTTAAGTAACCCATCTTGAAGGACAACATTGAAGATTGATCTTCTGTTGCTTTAAGATGATTATTTTGTAGAAGACTTTTCTAGTGTACAAGACACAACTGTGTCCAACTCTATATAGCAGCCAATTAGGTTTCTTTGTTTTTACTTTGTCTTTTGCTATCTGTTATGATTCGATGTGGATTTGTGTTTACACAAATTTTACTTGTATGATTTCACGTTAAACCTCAAATAAATGCATCCTTATATGATTGTTAAAAAAAAAAAAAAAAAAAAAAAGAATAGGCATATAGATCAATGGAACAGAATAGGAAGCCCAGAACTAAACTCAGGATTCTATGGTCAATTAATATTTGACAAAGGGGGAAGGAAAATGGAGTAAAAATAGTCTCTTTAACAAGTGGTGTTGGGAGAACTGGACAGTGACATGCCATAAAAAACCAAAAACCAAAAACCAAAAAATAAAAAACTAGAACACCAACTTACAGCATAAATCAGAATAAACTCAAGATGGATAAAGGATTTAAACATAAGCAGTGCCACTATAAAAGTCCTGGAGGAAAATATAGGCAGTAAAATTTCAGATATCTTACACAGAAATATGTTTACTGATACTTCCTCAAGGGCAAAGGAAATAAAAGAGCAAATCAACAAATGGGACTATATCAAACTGAAAAGTTTCTGTTCAGCTAAAGAAAACACCATCAAAATTTAAAAGGGAACCCAACTGTATGGGAAAACATATTTGCCAATGATACCTCAGACAAGGGTTTGATACCCAAAATATATAAATAACTTATGTGGCCCTGGCTGATGGCACAGTGGATAAGGCACCAGCCTGTGAACCCAAAAGTCACTGGTTCGATTCCTCAGCAAGGGCACATAATGAGGTTGCAAGCCAGGTCTCCAGCCAGCTCTGTAGCTGGAGGCAGGTGAAAGGCAACCATACATTGATGTCTCTCTCCCTCTCTGACTCTCTCCCTTCCCTTCTCTGTAAAAATCATAATAATAATTTTTAAAAAATGGGCAAAGGACCTGAACAGACAACTATCTGAGGGGGAGATACAAAGGGCCCAAAAGCATATGAAAGAATGCTGAACATCACTAGCCATCAGAGAGATGCAAATTAAAACCACAATAAGATACTACCTCATACCTGTCAGAATGGCAATCATCAACAAACAAGTGCTGGTGAGGATGTGAGGAAAAGGGAACCCTGGTGCACTGCTGTTGGGAATGCAGACTAGTGCAGCCACTGTGGAAAACAGTATGGAGTTTCCTTAAAAAACTAAAAATGGGAACTGCCTTTTGATCTAGCAATTCCACTACGAGGACTATACCCAAAGAATCCTGAAACATCAATTCATAAGAACCTATGTACCCCTATGTTCATAGCAGCACTATTTACAATAGCCAAGTTCTGTAAACAGCCTAAGTGCCCATCAGTGGATGAATGGGTAAAAAAACTTTGGTACATTTACACAATGAAATACTACACAGCAGAAAGAAAGAAAGAACTCCTACTTTTTGCAACAACATGGATGGAACTGGAAAGTATGATGCTTAGTGAAATAAGCCACTCAGTGAAAGACAAATACCATATGATCTCACCCATTACAGGACACTAATGAACAAAACAAACAAACAAATAAGCAAAACAGAATCAGATACATGAATACAATGAATAGACTGTCAGTGGGTAGGGGGGAAGGGGGAGAGGAAGGAGTAGGCATAGAAGGGGATCAGTTTAGTCAAGGAGCTAGCATGGAAGAACCATGGACATGGACAAGAACTGGGATTGGCTTTGTTGGGGAGTGGATGGGTGGGTGGAGAAGGGGAGAGAGAGGAGGGGGAATGGGATGGATGTAATAACACAACAATAAAATTAAATTTTAAAAAAAGCAATGACAGGAAACTTCCCTAAATTGAGGAGAGGAAGAAGCACAGAGAGTCCCCAATGAGGATGAACCCAAACAGGCCACTCCAAGACACATCATAATTAAAATGGCAAATTTCAAAGATAAAGAAAGAATCCTAACAGCAGCAAGAGAGAAACAGCTAATATCAAGGGAGCTCCCATAAGGTTATCTGATGATTTCTCAACAGAAACACTACAGGCCAGAAGGGAATGGCAAAAAATATTCCAAGCAATGAAAAACAAAGTCCTACAACAAAGACTACTCTGCCCAGCAAGGCTTTCATTCAAAATGGAAGGTGAAATAAAGAGTTTCCCAGACAAAAGAAAGCTAAAAGACTACATCTTCACCAAACCAGCATTGCAAAAGATGCTAAAGGGTCTGTTTTAAGAAGATGAAAAAACAAAGAGAGAGAGAGACAGACAGGAACACAGGTACAAAGGGAAAAGAATGACAATGAATAAGTAGTTATCTATAATAATCTTAAATGAAAATGGATGAAATGCACCAATCAAAAGACATAGGGTAGCTGAATGGATAAGAACCAGCTTTAACTTATGAATGCTTTAAAGTAATCTTGTTATAAGTAGATCTTACTAAATAATGTGTAGTTTGTATTTTGTATCTGCATTGCTGTAGGATAAGTTTTCTTAGATTGGAATTATTTTCTAAGTTGGGAAAACCAAGTTACTTGCAGTTAAGAAAAAAAGTAAGACAATGTGGATGTATATTACATAGAATACATGCTCTCTTATTCACTATTATAAAATGTGCACTTGTTTGTTGGTGTATAATATATAGAGGTTATTAGCAATTTATGTTTTAAATATAAACTGACTGGTAGTGGTGTGTTGAGAAACTAGTCAGTCTTCAGGTTAGATAAGATACTGAGAGTAAAGACTAATTTGGGATGGAAGTTACCAAATACTAAACATGTTTCATGTACACAGGCAAATATATAGTCTCATATTAATATTTAAATTAGATTAGATTCCTTTCAAACAGATCATGGCAATTGACATTTCTAGCAATGAAGGCTCCCAAACTGGGGAATGCTTGGGAAAATGTATTAATGCTATAGTAAACCTTATTATTCAAATGTGAATGTACCTAATCTCTACCTCAACAGACTATTAAATAGTTCAGTGGATAATTTAGGACCACATAGGAAGTCAATCACAAGTTCAAAAGATAGCTAGAATACTATTCTACAAAATTATTTAAATCTTAGGATTTTTTAAACCTCAAATTAGTAGATACCATAATTTCTACTCTGTGGGGACCAGCTGAGCATTGCAGGTGCCATTATTTCTGAAGGCTTCAACTGGTAAAATGTGTAGAGAAGAAACAGAGGAAAATTGGACCTCTGCATGGGGGGAAAAATTCAATCTACTATCTAAGATGGAAAACTCCAAAAAGAATAAGTTGTAGTTCCAGTAGCTTAAAATAAAGTTGAGTTATATTATTGGAGGGGGTGGGATCTAACTCAGAAACCAAATTCATTTTTCACTGTGGGTTTGGCACTGACTCTAGGACAGTTTTCGTGAAAGGGAGTTTTGCGACACATCGTTTCTGTGATATATTTTACAAATATAGCATTCCAGTGTAAAATAAGTTTTAAAGTAAAAGAAAAGTGCTTAATTTACTACAGCATATCTAAGTATTATCATTTAACATGTAATCATTATATAAGCTATTGCCATGTTTTAAATTTTTTAAAATTTTATTAACATTTTTGCATTACAATTGTTTCATCCCCCCCCATTATTCTCCCCTACCCCCCTCCCCATCCCCTCTTCCACTGTCAATCCCCACTTTGCTGTCTATATCCATGGGTCTTTCACATTAGTGCCTTGACTAAATCCTTCCTTAACTTTTTTGTATTAACTCTTCAAAATCCAGTATGTACTTTAAAATATTTATAAAAACATGTAAGTGTGTAAATGTATTTGTGCATGTGTTTGGTAATATTGCAATTGATACTACTTTAAAAAGTAATTCTTTAAACAAATGAATTAACATAAGCATCCTGCAATAATGAAAACTTTGTATTAGTATGATTTGAGAAGCTGACCATTAAAAGGCAGTAATTAAATGGCATTGTCTGGATATGAAAGCAAATAAAAGTACACATTGGTGGTTACAGAAAAGACAGGGGGATGTTAAAAAAAATAAAGGAAATGGAGAAGCCGAAGAACTTATATGCATGACTCATGGACATGAACTAAGCGGGGCATTACTGGAGGGAATGCAGGATACTGGGTGGAGGAGGGTAAAGAGGGAAAATGTTACAACTGTAACAGTAAAACCAATAAAATACATTAAAAAAAAATGTGGAGTGTCTCAATCGACTGATGGTCCAATTGGAACACTATGTATATGCTTAGGGAACCAGCAAATCAAGGATACCCGAGATATGAGAAAGGTCCTAGCTTCAGTGAATATTTGCAGAATTTTATGTTATAAAAATCCAGGGGGAAAAAAGCTGTGAAAATGTAAGCACTCATTTAAATTTTGATTTTAGATTTAGTGCTTTAAAAAAGTTCAACATGATGCAAGGCTTAGGAAGAAGGCATCTAATGCATTCTAGTGCTTAAGAAGCCACATGAATATGGTTCTGAAAAATTGTTCAAAGTTTGTTGACTTACAGAAAATACATAAAAGTTACTAAACACTTAAACAAACATAGTATCCAATAATAAAGTCCAAATAAAATGCTTTTGTAAACTTACCTGTTCAGAAAAGTGTTTCCTTTAGTGGTTATTTTATCACAGCAATCTAAATAATGCTTTGGTTGACAGGCTATAGTTATTTAGTCCATAAATATGCCACTTTTCATAAGTTCACATAAGTATGGCTAGAATCTTTTATTTCACAGGAAAGTGGTCCTGGCTTACTTTTAATAGGATATGACATGTTTGGCTTCATTGTAAGATCTTTTACCAAATGTTTAGAAAATAAAAATGCATCATCATACAAAATTTTGGGAAGAACATTTTATTGCTAAGCATATCCTTGAACGAAAATGCAAATATGAAATAAAAGAGAAAAGGAAAAAAAGCAGTAACATCACATTATAAAATAAATTCCTTACGAGTCTGCTCATAAAACAACAGGGATATGAGAGAAGCTCACATACAGAATGCACATGTTCCCATAAAATTGTCCAAATAGAACTTACACTAAAAGGAATATAACAAATGCATTTTTACTCAAAATCTTTAAAAAATGTCAGGAAAGGAAGCAGAAAATCAGTTCACAAGACCTCAAGACTCCAAGAACAGCAATCTTTTAAAGACATCGAGATATAATCAACTTCATATAGGTTGGGCCATTTAGGTTATCTAAAATCGTGCTTTGATATCTCTTTATAATCCTGTCTTCTTAAATGACAACAAAAAAATTTCAAAACTGTTAACACATTGAAATATCAGATAATGAGGAACACTTCTTTCCGTACACATTAGTAAAGCCTACCATTGTTTAATTGCTCTTTTGCCCCATGTCATTAAGATATTGTTTTCAAAGTCAAATATTCATGCAACTTACAAAGACCAGCAAGAGTAGATTTCTAAATCTAAACAGCTGATTGATTTTCATCTGTACAAAAGAAATTGTATATATCTGACTCTCCAGAGGACACACTTCATTTTTATGTGAATATTTGTCTTGCTTTTCTCTTGTTTCTTGGATAGCTATGGCCACACAACCAATTCATTGTTTTTCTGTACATTGTTTCCTCTTTACAAAAAGAAAGAGACAACCAGAATATAAACCAAACAAACTAAAATACACAAATAGAAAGGAGAGACCAGTTATTAAAGCAGAGTATGTACATAGGTGGCTAAGGAATTATACCAGCAAAAATGTAGTAAAATATGTAAACAAAATCTGAGAAGATTTATTTTTAATTCTCTTTGACACAGTTAACTGTGACAAAACTAAAACTCACACTTGCTTCACATTTTAAGGTTTACTTTTTTGTTGTTTTGTTAGTATTTTCTTTGAAAACAACATTCTCATTCCACTTCAAGACTTGAACAGGTTTCCTGTTTCAGTCACCCCATCAAACATACCATGATAAATATATCTGTATATATATTTATTTATATATATTATACTATTAAATTCCTTTTGTGTGTGTGTGTGTCACAGCAGCTTTATTCATTTATTATTTATTTAGTTAGTTTTAGAAAAGATAGGCGAAGGGAGACATGAGCAAATGGAAGGACACAGTTATCCGTAAGTGTCAGGCTACAAAATTAAACCACGATCAAAAACATTATCATGTTGGGGGGTGGGAGGAGAACTAGGTATTTTGCACTCTCTTCATGCCATGTTTGGCTCATGTGACTGTTTGCGAGTTTCGTCACAAGTTGAACTCCCCTATTGTCTGTTTTGATTAGGTAACAGACTTTTGGTATTGTCTTTTCTATATTTGCATGCACAACGATCAGTCACAGATCCAGCCCACCTCTCCCTTTCCCTTCACCAGGAAAGGCTCTGTTTTAATCTGTGAGACTTTCCCCTTGACCACAATTTGGCTGGGCTAATGGACAGGAACGAGATTGTTAAGTAAACCCAATAGCTCTGATGAAACCAGCCCTAACCCGGTCTGTTCAGGGTTTGGGTGGCAAATTCTGGAATTCGATCCTGAGGGACCAGCGTTTCAAATCAATATTTTCATCCATCGCATGATTTTGCTATGTGCTCAGCAAAGCATCATATAGGAAACAAACAACAGATTCGAAAAACACCACAACCTGATATGTAGAGTGAACACCATGGTAGCTTTTGAGTTCATATGGCAAAAGTCTCTCTCACTTTAGTTTTCTGAGTTATTTTTTCTTCTTAATATATGTCCAGTCAATCTCAAAAAATAAACAAAAACCCAAAAGCCTTTTTTTTTTTTTTTTTTTTCCCCTCAGATCTTGAAAAGTTAGTTACACACACTGGCTGGAACCAGATAAGGGTGTTTTTTTTGTTTTTGTTTTTGTTTTTAACATTTTTCTTTTCTTTTTCTTTTTTTGTATTTTACATAATTAAACCAACCAAAAAAAAAAAGAAACATTGTTACAGTCAAGCTTCACAAACATTGTTACAGACTCACTTGGAGTTATGGAACAAGTAAGCCGTGAAGTCTTCTACCTTGGGTGAAAAGTTCTGAGAGAGGCAGTTCCCATGTCCGCGGATACCGGGGGCCACCTGCTTGCTCCGGAGCGCAAAGTGTGTGCTTTATGATACAGCAGGGCAGAAAGAACTGCTCGTCTCCGGGCCGATGACCGAATCCCAGCAGCCACGGCTGAACGGTAGAAAGGTAGGTCCATCTTGGTACGTGTCCCGTTAGAAACGATTTTCCCCACCATAGCCATGGTATAGACCCCATCTCGTCGTGAGAACAGTTCCGACATCCGCGAAACCTCATTTTCCCAAAATGCGTCGACTGATACCGAAATAATTCTGTGTGTTCACTTCGGGTATGGGGAGCGGTGTCAAGGGTTACACGTAATACTCCTTGTCCTTGTTTTTCTGTTTCTTGTGGCCGCTCTTCGAGCTCTTCTGCTTGTCCTTGAGGAGCGTGCCGTTGCTCTGGGCCGAGTTGCTGATGTAGTTCCGCGTCTCGTCCACCTGGTAGGACCCCTCGTCCCTGTTCCTGTACTTGTACATGGCGTACAGGAGGATCAAGATGCAGAGGGCGGCAGCAGCCACAATGCCGACGACCATCCCCGTTGTACTGCTCGACTCCCGGATCACCTCTGAGGCCCCCGGAACCCGTCTGACTCCCGGCTCCGTGGGGTTTGCTGTGGGCACATTACGGAACATGGGGGAAGTAATTAGTGGGTTCTTCAGTTTGGTGCTGTCTAGCTCATAGGCAGTGGGCAGCGGAAGCAGGACTAGGTCAGGCTGGGGTTTGAGATCTCGGTTATTCATTTTGCCAGCTGGCAATTTGGGCATCATCCCAGACGAGGAGGAAGCTGTGAAGCGGATCAGCTCAGGGGACAGAGATGTGGTAGTAGTCCTACTAGTTTCGGAGACTTGGTTAGGTCTAAAGTCCTTGGATTCCCACTTGGGCGCATGTGGTTTGTAGCCACCTTCGAAGATTGAAGTGGAAAGACTCTTATCTGTTACCAAGGAGAAGGTGGTGTAAAAATCTTCATCATCAGTAGGGGGCAGGTTAGAGTCAAAGGTTTCCCCTGAGCCATACCCAGACATCACCAAGCCATCATCATCACAACCTTCGCTGCCTTGGTCCGACAAGCAAGGTAACCCCGCCTCAGAGGTCATGGACAGGGAATCTTTGGTGGTCTCAACAATGGTGAGGAGGGGACGAAGGGTAGGGGGGAGTGTAATGGAAGGTGCACGAGTAGCAATAGGAAGGGTAGCTAAAGGGTCTTCTACAAGAAGAGGGATAACTAATTCACCTCCTGGGATTGAAAAGAAAAAGAAACACACAATTAGCATATTTGTAGATAAACACAGTTCAGTCGCTCTCAAAGAATGGAGTTCATAGGTTACACCTCGGAAATGACAATAAAATGCCCCAAGTCCATGGATGGACCCTTTCTGGTGGTAGCCAAAATATTCCCTGCTGATTGTGAGCCCATTATCTGCCTCTGACACCAAAGCCTAAAATCTATAAACAGAGGCGGGGGTGCAGGTTTTAAAGATACTCTCAAGTAATTATTTAGATAGAATTCAAATAGGCTGATTTCCAGGATTTGCTTATGGGATGATGACGTTCAATTATGCTGTTGTCAGTACTGACTGGCCATAAAAACTGTGTGCGTGTGTGTGTGTGTGTGTGTGTGTGTGTGTGTATGAAGACATGCATGTGATTAATTTGCAGATCATGATATTTCTTAATTGCCTTTTAGGGTTTCTACTTATTTGCTCCCATGAGGATAAGAGTGACATATTCTCCATGTCACTGAGACCAAGACCAAGGAACATAAAAGACCTGCCTTTGAATATTTTAAGATGCTACCTTTTATTTCACATTTATCAAATGCAATCACCACTTACCACATGCTAAGTGAGGGCAAGTTTTAAGAGGTTAAAATTGCTCATATAACAAATCCATTTTGACTACGTTTTTCCAGAAATTCCCCTGACTATTAAATGGCAACTGCCTTGCATTTGTCTAATATTATGTTAATGTATCGCTTTTATGCTATATGCAAAATATTCTGAGCTGGATGTTAGACTTTAAAAACACCCTGCCTAAACAGCTATGACTTACTGGGAACTTACAGATTTCAGAAATGAGTTTGGAAAATCGGTGATTCTTAAGTAGAATGGTAAGAATATATCAGTTCACCCACAGACCTTACTTATTGCATTTATAAAAAGAAAATTCAGCTAGTTCACTAAATCAGAAGGCCTTGCAGATCATGGGTACCCCAAATATTCTGTGGCAGATGTAACTCACTTAACTGTAGAACCAAACTTACTATTCATGTATGTAAGAAAGACCATCAGGGTCTCTGCTGTGTCTCTTTGTAGTGTTAGTTTTCAGAGGGAGACTCAGGAAGTCACAGTTCATGTCTCTTCATTGACTTCATGTCCAAAATATTTATTCCAACTACTATATTGTTTCACTGGTAGGATGGCTGGTGTTTAAGCATCTGTTATCAGATATGACTTTGCTGAGGTGTTGATAAATCCAGACCTGTGGCTCAATACTGTCAAGTTCTAGGGACATTCCAGGTGCACAAGCCTTTGAGCTCACAAATAAGACCTGTGTGCTTTGCTTTCTACACATTATGACTTTAAACATTTCTTATGCTTCCGTGGAAGCTGTTACATCTAAAGTGTCCAGATTTCAGTGTGCTAAGGGAAGGGTCTCCTGAGAGGAAACCTACTGCATCCCTTCCTAGCACCTGAGAAAACCTGCTTGTAACCACATCAGAAGCTATTCCTCCCTCCCTGTTTAGCCAACAACACTGCATTGCACAGAGAGAAACTGAGCTAGGAAGGGTAGCAATAATGTACATAATGAGTATCATTTGGAAGGCAAGGTACCAGAGAGCATTGTGTAGTCATCTCTGCCCTACTCGATAATGTTACTGTATGTGGGGGAATAAAACAAGAGCCTTTCTGAGAATCTCAAAATGGTATTTTGGTTGGTGCTGTACACCCAGGCTTCTCTTCTGGTGTGTGGGGTTTGAAACTATTGAGCAAAATGATTTTTGCGGTTCTGTCAAAGCTTCAGTCTTGCTTTACCAGACCAGCACGCCTATTTTTTATATTGTGAACATATATAATTCATATGCCCTGCAACTTATTTAATGCATAATTTACACACTTTTGCTAGTTTTTATAAATGGGATTTGGAGCACATCTCCCTAAAGGTAAGCCAGTCATGAAACTAACCCTGGGCTAACTTCTCCTTACTCTTCTAGTTGGGGGTCCCAAATGTTACATTTAAGGTGATACATGGGAAAAGGCAGGTTGTGAATAAAAGAAGAGCAGTGAGGAAGGAGAAGTGAAGGCTCCTGCAATCTGTTTACAGGCTCCTTAGAGATTACTCAGGGATGATGTTACTTTCCTTCAGAGAACAAGACAGTTCTTACCTGTCTCACCTGGAACAAAGGTGTTTACCCTGTGTGTTCTTTCCAGGCACAAACACTGAGACTGATTTGTTCCTTCGGGCAGTGATCAAAATCTATCACTTATGCATTATTAAGCAGAGAGGAAATTGGGATCAGGGACAAGAAATAACTGACTTGCTGGGAGGCCCAGATCCAGTGCATATCATTTAAATATAGAGGCAAATTGTTAATTGGGATGCAGTGTCCCTTTAAGTGAGATTAAGATCACATCACTGTCTTTAGGATTACAGAGTGGCATTCATTTGCAATTTCAGAGTACCATCTGTGACACCCAAATGGAGTCTTAAATTTCCCTATTCTTTTCCTTTCCCCCACTCTTTTCAATCTTAGCTAAAGCTTCCAGGTGTCTCTGTTGCTAAAAATCTACAAAACTCACAAACTGCTCACTTTGCAGTTGAATCACTCCCACTCTCCTTTGCTACTCCTTTCTCATTCAACACCTTAACACCTTACTGTGAGCATCTCTCTTCAATTACAAAAAAAAAAAAAAAAAAAATTAAAAACCACCCTTTTCAAAATAGGATGGAAAGAGGATCTTGAAGCTCACTAATTTACAAAGAGCTTCTAAAAGGTTGGTAAGCCCCTAAATGAAATGATAAGAGCTTATTTCAGAACTAAAGGGATGGGTATGCTATTGCAGAGTTTAAATAACAGAAGCTAGTGGAGTCACTGATCTTCCGTTTCCTTTGCCATTTTGTTTTTCATCCTAGGAGCAGTGATAAAAATGAAAAAATGACACCCAGTATCGGGGAAATTTGAGCCCAAATTCAGTGGTATGTGTTCAGTGAAATGGTCGAAGCTTTCATAAACCATTTCCTGGAATCTCAAGGAATTGTCACTGTCTTTACTTGAAAAGGAAGTCAACTGGGATGTGCAGGATCCTTATTAGAATAAAACTTACAGTGAAAGTAGGTGGAAAGTTTTAGGTAACTGGAAATATGGAAGGTCCCAGGGACAGGTGTATGAGTTGTGGTGTACAGTCAATTTTAATATCAAATTCCACCTTTAAGAGTTAGGATGATTATAGTGTCCCGGGGTGTCCAGAGGGTCACACCATTTGAAAGGAGGAAATGAGGGATGCATTTCTCCGAACATCATATCCTTAAAAGAAATGACTTAGATTGTGGATGCCTAATGAAGACTTTATGTTTGCTTTAAGCCAAAGTGTCTATACTCAGAAATGCTGGGGCAGCTGATAATATTTTTGTTTCACCGCCCAAAGATTACAGAGTCAGTGATCTCCCAGATGTCTAAGCTTGGAAAAGTAGTTGCCGAAGCAGCTACTCTACAGTCATAAGGGGTTATAGACAGAGACACAAAACCTGTAATCCATCAAAACAAAACTCAAATTTCCTATTCCATCTCTAGCATTTTTCTTTGGTTTGGAATAAGATTGGTATTCCTTAAAGTTATTATTTAAAATTGGGACTATATACCCACCTCTTTTTTCTTTTGACAGGGCTGTGCTTTTCTCTAAATGAGAGATCACTAGGGATATAAAAGGTCTATTTTTGCTCTGAAGGCTGCCCTGCTTTTTTGCTTTATGAGTGTATTTATAGATGTATAATTCATGTGTCTAGGGCTCATATTCAGCAAAAGGGGCCCTCTGCCATGGAAAAGACAGTGGATTAAAATTTTAATATAACTCTTCTGAACTGTGAGAATGTTATAGGTGATGGTGAATGCAGTGAGTCATCTATAAAAACAAGAAGAGCAGTGGGAAGTTTCCATGTGGCTCCAACCTTGACCCTCTGGAGCTATTTGAGTCCAAGAAGCCACAAAAAAACAGTGAAACAAGGACACTGAAGAGCTAGACTATGGGAGAGGACACCATGCTCCGATTCTTTGAGTTTCTTTTATGTATATTTAGGTTCTTTACTTTATCTCTTATTTGTATTTTTCCAATTCTCTGTTGGGAAGCATATATAAGGGGGAGAGATCATCCTTTTTCCACTAAGTAAGTTATTGAATGATCTTCATTTAATGTTTTTGTGCCACAGAAGTGTGAACTTGCAGCACACAAATATCCCAAAGCCTATAACCATAAAATTATTCTCTACCCACCTTCAGAAAAAAATAGCCACAGACAAACATGCCAAGAAGCTGGGGAGAAGACACCAGAAAAAACTAAAGTCTCTCAAAGGAGCTTAACTTGAACTTTTATGAGATGAGAATCTTTAGGTAGGACCTTTTAACTCCTGAGTTTTTCTGGTTCTATAAGGCTACAGAGTCTGTCTTTCAACATATGCCCAGGTAAGATGAGCCAAAGTCATTATCCATTGTAAAATAAGGAGTGTCAAGTGGAATTTTTGTTTTGTTTTTTAAAGATTTTATTCATTATTTTCAGAGAAAAGAGCAGGGAGGAAGAAAGAAAGGGAAAGAAGAATCAATGTATGGTTGCCTTTCACCTGCCTCCAGTTACAGACCTGGTTGGAGACATGGCTTGCAACCTGGTTATGTGCCCTGACTGGGGAATCAAACCAGTGACCTTTGGATTTGCAGGCTCAAGTGGAGTTTTTAATTTGCTTATTGATTTATAGCTTTGCCTCTGATGTCACCCAGACTCAAGTTAACAGCGCAGCTCTACACCTTACTAGCTGTATGAGTGTGGTCAAATTGCTTCAAATGTCTGTGAAATGGGAATAACAGGCCCTGGCTGGTGGCTCAGTGGACTGGACACAGACCTGCGAACCCGTGTCTCTGGTTTGAGTCCCAGCCAGGACACATAACCAGGTTGCAAGCCTGGTCTCCAGCCAGCTCCCCAGCTGGAGGCAGGGGAAAGGCAACCATACATTGATGTTTCTCTCCCTTTCTTCCTCCCTCCCTTCCCCTCTTTCTAAAAATAATGAATAAAGTTAAAAAAAATAAATGTTTAAAATGGGAATAACAACACAGTTTACCTCAAATCACTAATGTGAATAATAAAAATGCATGTTAATGCTAATTATAATGCATATTAAATATTTAACACTAAGCCTATTGATACTACAAAATGCTAGTAAATAGTATAATTTCTACTAATATTTTAGGCTTATAACTACTGAAACCATTGGTCACTTCTGATCATTTCTATAAATATATAGTAGCCTCATGCCAAAGTAGAAGTATGACAATAGAGGATCCAGATTATTCAGGCTATTTTCAATGCAGGGTTTGAGGAATGATTTATTATACTTCAATGAGCTTGAATTAAAAAAGATTAGCCTCTTATTAAATGGTCTTATGATAGTTTTCTCAACAAAAATAAAAGCTCTCAATACAATTAGATAAAATAACACCTCGTTTCAGAAGTTCTTAATTTTGAACCTAAAATATCATCCAACATGTCAAACATTATAAAATCATATAGATCAAGATAGAGAGTGCCCACTCATTAAAACTATTGGGCTGGGAATGTATCAGTTACCCTTCACTGAGGTGGCTATTTCTATAACAATTTCAGATAACCCTAATACTGATAAAGTGAAACAAGTAACATCTTTAGTTAAAAATTGTATAGTGCTTCTTACCTTTCTTACGTTTCTTGAAGTGCGGAAAGGCAACATCTAAAAACCTTTAAGGCCAAAAGATAATCTCATCCCAGAGTCATGTAAAATGGCTGAACCTACCTGAAAAGTTGCCTAAATAAAACTTGAGATGTGAAAAGTCATCATGTGTCTTCTTGGTAGAATTTTAGGATCCTTTTTAAGCTTACCTGATTAAATCCTTGAGAGAAATGGAAACTATTAATAGAAAGAAAAAGAGAGAGGGAGAGAGAGAGAATTGTGTGCCCTCTGTGTGTGTGTGTGTTTTTTCAGCCGAAGTTAATTCTATACATTGGAAGGCATGATTATCATAGGGCAACACTTTAAACACCTGGGATTCTTGATGCCTTTATTCTCAGTAAAATTGATGTTGTAGCCTGTGGTGAATGTGATGGTCTTATCCTGGATAATGAGACTCACCATAATCACTTGAGAGTACCTTATTTCCTTTTGCAGAAAGGAAAAGAAAAAAAAAAAAAAAAAAAAGACTGATTTCCCCGAGTTCTTTCTATGCAGTTAAATTAGGGTGTAATTACAACTGATAACACTTGGAGCTAATTCATTTTCTTCTGGCTGTACCCAATTTAATATCCCATTGTAGAATCTACCATTACTTTCAAGGCTTTAAAGTTGGTTCAGGCAAAGAGGCCAGGCATCCTTGGGATGTTGAGAACAACTTACCCACCCCACCCCCCTTCTAAAAAGAGTAGGATTCACATCGATTATTAAAAGCAATTCAGCACAAAACATAACACTGAAAATTAAGCAAATAGACACAAATGAAATAAAATATTTAACGTTGTCTTCCAAATCGAATAGTAGAAAATAAAAGCACCTTTAGGGCCAAAATAAGCTAGAGAGAAGGAGAGCAAATAATATCAACAAGGCATTCACAATATAAGGACAGAAAGAAAAGTAAAAGCAAATAAAAAATAGAGGCTGTTTTGGAAAAACAAAGAAAGAAATCATTCCCATAGAGACAACATAATTTAAATAAGAAAAAAAGCATACCATATTAATTTAGTCAACTTACATCAACAAATTGCCCGCATGTTTTTTGGCATGAAAGAAAAATTTACAAAAGAAAGTTGTGTAAGAATGCTCTTGGACAAATAGAATTGCCACATTCTTGTAACGCACTGTTTTTGTTGTCATTTCTTAAAAAAAACTTTTGAGCAAAATGTCTAATTTTTCAAATATAATAATTTACAACAGAGGATGATACAGGGAGGCAACAACACATACATCCACACCACATAACATAAAAAGAAAAAAATCTGCACTTTAACAAATGGTTAACTTCGAGGGGCTCAGGAGGGCATCAGTTTTGAATTTGAAATAATCCCGATTGCAATGATTTTTAAAAATTCAAAAAAGAAAACCTGGTTACTTTTATAATTTGCCTTAAAAATCTCTATGAATCTAGAGGGTTTGGAATGAATTTCTGCATTGTTATAGGTTCTCGGATATATATTTAACTTTTAAATGTTTGTCTTTTTGACAAGTATTAGACTTTCTTCCATTTAAGGGGATGGATGACAGCACATAAATTTGAACAATGCTGAAGAAAGGAGGGGGATGGGAAGGAGAGATGTGGAGAAGGTAGGGTCATATCTATGAATGAATTACACAAGAGATGAAGATGATGGGAGTAAATGTGTAAGTGAGTCGCCATGTCCATGTAAGGGCGGCACGAAGTGATCTAGCTGCATTAGAGCTTCTGGCTGTAAGGAAGGGATGGGCAATATACAAAAACAAATGAGCCTACACATGCCCATCTACAGAAATAAAGAACAGAACTCTAACACTGACAATCTCACACACCCTAAGCTGCAACTTCTTCAACATGCAATTACTCCAAAAAGTCATTACAGTTTCATTAAATTTTTCAAATAATAAACACAGTTAAACTTTTCCCTCCTACTAAAAATAGCCAAAGTACATAAAATACTACTACTACTAATAATGATCAGAAGGTTAAAAGTAAAAACAAGGAGACTAGATTTATGCATTCAAGTTGAACAACTTCATCGACAGCCACACAGCCCCATCTAGAGTTGGGGGAAAGGGTCAGAAATCTGCAGAGGTGATGGAAAGGCCAACTTGCATAGGGAGGCCTTCCGCTGGGTAGGGTTGGTGATTACTCCCCTTTATAGAAATGGTATTGTCTGAATGACGTCATCCATTTTCCCCATGCCACCCACAGTGCACGTGATTCCCAATGCCAATGAGCTAATTTGAAAGACGTGGTTGTGTGATCCTGCAGATGAAGTTGTTCCACATTTAAAGAGGGAGTGGGGAAAATTGCAGAAAACAATTCATAACTTTTTTTTCTCATAATTTTGGATAAAAACAAATCTAAAGATAAAGATTTAGCAATTAAAAAGAAACACACAGATATATTTATATATATATGTATATAGATAGATATATATAATACAAAAGCACTTAATTCCCAAACAAGAAGGGAGAAAAGGACAAAAACAAAAAAAGGTTTAAAGAAAAAAATATTTCACACACTTTCAGAGATGAACAACCAGATGCACACGCTGAGGTGGCACAGACAGAGCAGTTAGGGGACACTTTATTTGCTTTGCATTTTCTGGCTTGTTGATTCCCCTTTTGGTGATAGCCAAAATTAAAAACAAATGTTGCCTTTTCTTTAAAAATATCTGTTTTTTAAATTTGGTTTTGCTTCTTTTAAAAAAAATAAAAAGGGCGTGCAGTCTGGATGTACGTCATAAGTAGACATTTAAAAGAGAAGAAAGTGGCTAAGACTGACAAATGGGTAGTCATCCTTTAACTGTAGGAATGTGATTCAAGTTAATACATGGTTAAAGTAAGTTGCATTTAGGGAAAATAGAAGAACAGAAGAGCAGGTTGGGGTCAGGAGAGGTCAGCAAGACAAAACTGATTTGGGGTGATAAAGAGGTACAGGGTTTAGTTTCACACACTTCCAGTAGGGGCCAAGGACATCCCAAGGAATCTTGCTGATTCCAGAAGAAAAGCATGTACATGTATATGTGTATGTGCTTTGGGGGGTTGAAGTAGAGCCTGTAGGAATGCAGGTAAAATATACATGTGTTTATGGGTTCTAGTCTAGGAAATATACCCCATAGTCATTCGTAGTTTAAGAATGCATATCTTGTAAGGTATAGAAAAGTTATAGTTACTATTGTTCCATATGAGTGTTCTTGGGCTTTGCCCAATTGACAGGGCACCATGGGTGACAGTAACGTCTTAATAAAATAGAAGAGCATGCACACACACACACACACACACGCATACAGACACCGTATTTTTAGTAATAGTGTCAAAACCCCTCTCTACTTGAAAGAGCACAGTCATATAGTGCCAGTATCTATAAACTACAGGATACTCAGGAAATAAGGATGGTTTATTTGGAGCACATTGGGGAAAACTGTGTCAGTCTTCTAAAGACCATGAAAGAAACAAAACATTTCATTCATTCTACACTGGGAAAAGTAGAGGAGAAATAGGAAGAGATGAGAGCGGGTAAAGCTAGCTGTATGTGTGCGTCCATGTGTGTGTGTGTGTGTGTGTGTGTGTGTGTGTGTGTGTATTCAGGAAAATACACTGTAACAGGAACACAGGGAAAGAGTTTTTAGAAATGGCCTTAGACTCCACTGGAAGAGATTACAAGAGTTTTATTCAATATCATATCCCGGTAAGGTCTGTAATGCTCAACCAAGGACTGGGAAACCCGGGTAGGCACACCACAAAGGCGAGACACTTGAGATCACTTGGATCTAAGAGGCAACTCCAATCACTCCCAAGAACTTTTTTTTTTTTTTGGACATTTTGACAAACAGAATAAATTGTGAGGATGAGCCACACTTTCCCCCCTTACAGACGCCCCTTTTATTATTTTATACTAAAATAATCATAGTAATGTGTCCCCATGGGTCAGTCCGTACCAAGATTTTTAGTCTCTGGTTTAATCATATTAATCATTGTTTTAGGAACTTCACAAAGGGCAGCTGGGTGGTTTTAGGAGGTGGAAAAAAGTCCCCAATGGTATGGGGAAAGAAAAACCCTTGTTGCCATTTTGGTGATTCTTTGACTGATTATACTGTTAACATTGAATTTTATTGTATGAGAATCCCCTGCCAATGCTCTTATGGCCTCACAAGGCACCAAATGACTCTTGTGGAACAAACTTAGTTTTATTAATGTTTGTATGAGCCACTTTTGTATCACAGGCCATTTCTTAAAGTAGGCAACATAACTGGTGTGAGTATGAGACTAAAATTATAAGATACTTTCAGTACATGCACACTCCTGAATAATAAAGAGGTATTTTGAGGAAGATAGATCAGCAATTGGGTCTCCCAAGGTTTTGACTGGGTGATTTACCACCTATTTCAAAATTGCCTGTTTTGAAACTCATACAAGTAGGATATCACTTACATACTGGAAATTACTGGTTTAAACAACTGAACATACCAAAATTTATGGTTGTCATTTTGCACATAAAATAATAGATGTATTTTTTAAACTCATGGAAGCCATAGTTTCAGAAGAAGCCAACACTGACAAAATGCAGTGCATACACATTTTTAAAAGCCAATCATCAGTTCACATGCACAAAGCTTGTTTAGTTTCTAACATAAGATATAAAATAATATTGCTAGTAGCTTATAATCATGTCATAGTTTCACTGTCATCTTTCATTAGCTTTCTACACTATTATTGCCAGTAACTGCATGGCTTTGTATCTATGCATGGTGCTGGGTGTAAAGAATGCTTTAGGATTACTTTTGCCACTGAGAACAAATAATACATTAATTTGACTTGAAACAGCCTATTTCGATTCAACCACTTTTATCCAACCATGACCAAATAACCCTGTCTAAATGTAAAATCAAACTTTTAAAAACATCAAGTGCAATCCAGGGGAATTATCCCGGTCAGCATTCATCTTGGAGAATGCACTGGTTGCAAAGGAAAAATAACGTTCTAAACTGCATAGGGTTGTACTTAAGCCCACAGACACACTCAGATAACTCAAGTTGCAAACTCGCCTCTCTGGGCCAGTGGGTCCTGCATCCTAAAAAGCATCTTCTTCCAGGGATATGAGTGAGGTCACAAAGGAGGGCCCAAATGAATTACTTAGTATAGGGTGAAATATTTTAAAATTTTGTGGGAAAATACTGGAGAATAGAAAAGGGGGGAACCTTCTAGGGAGTCTGAGTGCAACACCAGAGAAAACTTACAATATTGCAAGTAGAGAGATTTAAGAAAGGAGGTTAGAGAACCAGTATCTCCTCTGTCCCTCTTATGAAATATACACAAACATTTCATTGATGATTAATTTATGAGCCCATAGGATGAAGGGAGAGATTCTTCTGGGAAATTACCTTCCATAAAGGCATTAAAGTCATGTAGCCACCTGGTGCCTGAAATCTAGATGGAATAGACATTTTTAGGGGCAGGAGACATAAGTTTCAGCCTTGGTTGTACTGTCTACTACACCAGTGTGTTAGGCTATTGGACAAGTCAGTTAATCTCTGTGTTTGTTTCCTCATGTATAATATGAAGATTATAATGTCTGTTTAATTAACCTACCTCACAGTGTAGGCTTACACAACTGAGATTTTGAATGCGAAAGTGCTTAGAAATTCTAAAGGGCTTTTCAAATGTTTGTTACTATTGTCATCAACACTGACACCAGAGCATCAACTATGAAATGAGGATTTTGTATTCAACAGAGGCTGAGTCCCAGCCAATTGAGGCCAGTGATCTGCCAAGCATGATCCTTGGAGCATCTGCTTCAGGATCAAACAAACAATAACCTCAATCCCAAATGCCAACCCAGAGAGTTGTTATTCTCCTTCTTTTGAACTTCTGTCCCTACCCGTCTAATAATGCTAAATTCCAGAACCTCAATTAGTTAATATTTTAATTGTAAATTTTTGTTATTTCTGCATCTAATTTTATAATATTTTTATTTTGCTTTTCTGCAGGTTAGAGCTACATTCTAAAGAGATATCATTTAGATCTGCTCCTATGAGAACATATTCATTTAATGGCAGGAGTGTGAACATGGAGGTGAGCTCTTGCCCTCCATCAAACTATCCCCCACCAGGTCACTTGCTCCTCATCCCAACCCCTAGAGCCTCCGTTTTCTCATGTATAAAATTATAAAGACTTGTGCTCTCTAAATCAAAAACTTATGGGTGCCATGAGTAAAATTACTTTGGAAACTAAAATATTTTATTCAAATGCAACATGTTATTCGCTATATTCTATGAGTTCAGCGTTATTTGGTGCTACTGAAGAAACCAAAGATGATAACAAAGGTGGAAATCTCATTAAATCCCTTGGTAGTTTAGTTCCTTTCTCCCCATAATATTGGTTAAGGTACACAAAAAGAAAAACTTGATGAAGAATTTTCTAGGAATTAATATTCTTGTCATTTTGTTTTCATGCTAATTAGGTATTAGTGTAAGTAAGCCTTTCTTCACTCAGGATATTATGAGTTTCTTGATCCAAGTTGGATCTCTATGCTCATCTCATGATTTTAATCTGTGTAGCTTAGAACAGGGCACAGCACAGGTCTTCGATATGTTATTTGTTGAACTACAAAGACTGAACAGCTTGCAACACTTGGATCTCGGCTTTGTGAAGTGGGTGGGATTCAAAAAAGCTATCCTTGCTGGCACTGTTTATTTTTTTAACCAAGAGGGAATTATCTTCATCAAGAGAAGCAAAAAGGAAAAGCAATGTAGATGAGGCTCAATCCAGGAACGAAGCACCCATTTTCCTGTTCTTAGCTTTGTTTCTGTGTGAATTTTTAGGGCTGATACATGCATGTTGTTCATTATATTCAAACTACTAAGGCCCTTTAATATTATTAAAACCCAGGACAGCAGATAATATAAAATATGTATTTTTTCAACATCAAAAGATACCTGTGTGCTAGTCAGAAATGAAGGCTCTGTATGAAATACTTTGCTCTTTTAGCTTGAATAGACCAACTTTCCTCCTCTTGTGCTGGCACCTTACCTCTCCATCTCTTGGCTAGCCCCAGGTGAGGCCCTAGGTTATCTTAATTTCAGGGTGATCCCATTCAGCCCCCTGAGTACATAATACCTACCTTCCAGGTGACTATGATTTCCAATTTAAACCTTCTCTCAGAATTTCACATTCCTTTATCCCAATTCCCTTCTGGATTTTATTCTCCTTCTGCTGCACCTCTCATACTTCCCATTTCTTGGGTTTGATCTGGGTGTACAAGCCCCTAGTAAGGCATCACACTTGAGCCCCAACCCCAGCTCACCTCCGGATACCCAGTGAACCAGGAATCTTGTTGACTCTACTTGGTGGCAACAAATTTCTCACTTTGTTCCATTAATCACATCCTCGAGTAAGCCACCATAATACCTTGCTTGGACTCTGCAGTAGCCTCCCTACCTCCACTTTGGACTCCCCAAAATCCATTCTCCACAATGAAGCCGAGGTGATCTTTTTATGGTATACAGTGTAAATCAGATCAAGTCACTTTCTTGCTTAAAGCCTTCAAAGGCAGAATTCTCCAAACCAAAATTCTGTACTGTGACCCATGGGGAAAGTCCCCTCTGATATGTCAATTGCCTACCACTCCAGCCTCCTGTCCTATAGCTCCCTCTGAGCCAGGACTTCTCAGACTCTGTCCATGCCCCATAGCTTCCTTGCCCAAAACACATCTTTTCTTGCCCTTTGCCTGGCTAGTTCCTTCTGGTAGATCATATCTCTCCTCCAGTTTTCCTCCTCAGAGAGGCCTTCCATGACTTCCCTGTAAGAGGCAAGCTGTTTGCTAACTGATCATCCCTCATGAGTCTCTGTCAAATATTTACGAGCTGACTCTTGCCCACTTATTTATGGTATATAAGCTCCAGGAGAAGAGATATTTACCTTACTCTCCACTGTCCTTAGAAGAGGGCTGGACCCATAGTAAGAACTCAGGTTGGCTGCTCCACTGTTGTCTCACTGTCTTCTATAGCATGGTGCTTTATTCCCCATGGGGCAGCAAGTAAATGCTTTGTAAACTATTGAAGCCTCACTCTCTTTATTGTGTTATTTTCTTTTACACTTCTCTAAAGCAGATGGGATTTCCCTGTATTCTAGTTAGCAGTCCCAATGCAAATTGGACCTTCTCATGCACAGCTGACTTTACAAGCTTCTCAAAAAAAAAAAAAAAAAATACACTGCTATCTAGATCATTTCCCTCTCCCATAAACTAGTAGTTCAATGTTTATTAAAAACTCAGGCTTTCCTTTGAGTTGTGAAAACTAAAGCAAAAATAAACAATATTCAGACCTAGAGCTGCCAGGCTGGGATGCTTGT
Source organism: Noctilio leporinus (assembly GCA_004026585.1). Taxonomy (NCBI): domain Eukaryota; kingdom Metazoa; phylum Chordata; class Mammalia; order Chiroptera; family Noctilionidae; genus Noctilio; species Noctilio leporinus. Next base: position 986,635 of record PVIW01000005.1, on the reverse strand, counting down.
CTTCAGGCAATAGGAAGGAAAGGGCCAAATGTGTTATGAGCGGGAGGAACAGTGATCAGGATGGTGAAATGTGCTTGGTTATCTTTGCCTGAGGTGGCACTGGCTCCAGAAGCAGCAGGACCTTTCTCCTCAACTGGTACCATGACATTTTATGACTGTTTTTATGCAGTAATGAATTATTCAATAGGGTTTATTTTGCTTCTCTGTTCCACAAAAGCTTCTCTACTCTGTCATTATGACCAGAATTCTGACCATTTCTTTGTGCTAGTGTTTCCTTGGGAGGTAGCAGCTGGGCATTCCAACCTGTTGTTACCTCTTCTCTGCAGGGCCCTTAAGTTCTCTAAGTAGTCCACAGCAAGCAGCTGAACTTGACAACATCTTGCAATAAAACTCACCATATCTTGAAAATACCTCCTTCCCCCTAAAATCTATCTTCATTGCAAAGAATGTACTAGTGTTCACAACATCAACACCACCAAGGAGTTTTTGTAACCAATGGAAATTAGTATGTACTATGCAAACAAGATGAAGAGGTTGTCCAAGACCAAGACTCATGCACTTGACATTAAGATATGTGGCTATGACTCTATGGCTTTGACACTGTCTGACCTGGGACTCAAGCAGCTGGTTTACCAGAGAGGAGAAGACTACCAAGATGGCTGAGAGAGCATGATAAATCTCATGAGATTTTTCATTTTTATAAACTGAACCACTGTAGATTAGGAAAGGAGATATGAAAAGTTTCCTACCCATCCCCTAAACTCAATGCCTACAAGCTTCCAGATTGGTAAAGATATATGCTTAGGAACACATGTATAATATCAAATGGTTAATATAATAATTTCCTCACAAATATGGGAAAAATATAAATTATAATTATATCATGAAAACATGAATTAACCTGAAGCCTACTTCTGGACAGAGATGTTCTTAAGAGTTATTGAGGATTTCCTTTCTGCCAGACATCATGCTAAGTGCTTTAGATATTTTATTTCACTAAATCATTTTACTTACAACTTACATATCAGCAAACTTTGGCTGAAAGAAGTTAATTTATCTGAAGTTACACAACTAAAAAGTTGAATAGCTTTTACTACATCCAATCTTATATATTTTACATGAAACTGCAATGCCACCCTTAACCAGAATGTTTTTTAATATTCAATTCTCAGTGAGCATAGGAAATTAAAAGCGAGCTAATCTATAGACACAAAAACAACTTCCACAGGAGACCCTGGGATCTCTACAGATTTTTTTTCAAACTTTATGCCTTAGATATTATTGTTGCACAATGAGGTATTCAAAGAGACTCTAAGTTTTACTTTATTGTTCTTTTTCAGTTGTTTTTGCATAATAACCTCAGTTCATATCAGTCAGCCCTGCTATATCAGTCTCTGCTGGGGGTTGGTTAGCAAGCAGTGTCTGTACATATGCATTATTTTTATTTATTTATTTAAAGATTTTATTTCATTATTTTTTTAGAAAGAGGGGAAGGGAGAGAGGCAGAGAGGGAGAGAGACATCAATGTATGGTTGCATTTCACCAGCCTCCAGCCACAGACCTGACTGGAGACCTGGTTTGCAACCTGGTTATGTGCCCTGGCTGGGGAATCGAACCTGCAACCTTTGGGTTTGCAGGCCGGCGCCTTAACCACTGTGCTACCAGCCAGGGCCATATGCATTATTTTTAAAAGTTCCTCAAGGGGCTCATGTGCAAAATCAGGTTGATTTTATAGTCAAAGCCCTAGTCAAAATCCTAGTTGGATCCAGCCTCTGTGATCTTGAATAAGCCATAACATTTCTTGTTTATGAAACAGAAGTAAAACTTCACCAGATATTAAAGTGATTGAGAGATACTAGATATACAAGCATTTTGTAGTATGTAATATATAGTACATACGTATGTTCAGAGATGTTAAAGAGTAATACTTATTTTACTCTCACATCAAGAACTACCTAACAATATCCAACATGTGGATTTTAGGATCACACATAAATGCTTTTAGACATTCTTCTTATTCTAAAGATAACATGGTGGAAGCATTACTTATCTAATAAGACCCTAACAGAATAGCCTGAATCATTTGATTCCTTTGCTATTTTCCTGAGTTGTTAAATTGCCAGTGCTTTCTGAATATCTGTCTCTCATAATTTGTTCCCTACATATCTTAATTCATCATTGACTAAAAAGAAAACAATCTGTTAAAGCACCATAAACCAACTGTTGGAGAAGGTCATCACATTTTTGTTGTTGTTGTTGTTTCACACCCTATTATTTTCTTCTCCATTTGAGACCTAAACTGGTGGACTCCACTAATTGCTCTAAAGTGTAAAAAAAACATGGCTTTCTTGGTACTCACTGAGCAGGCACTGGTGCTGCTAGTACAGTCTCAGGTGGGCCCCAAAACATAAGAATTAGCTTCCTGCTGTGTCCTTTCACAGGCCCAGAGACTACCTATGTGTCTGTTAGTGCCACGGTAGCAGGACTAGAGTAAGACACCAGGCTAGCTGCAGATTAATGTTACAAAGTAAAACAGAATTACAGGTACTGTAAAAACAGAGGTGTTAGCATCCATCCAGTCACTTTTAGCATCTCCTTGGCCAGATGACATCATCTTTTTTCAGTGTGGTCTCCAGGACTATTTCTCAATGGTAATAGTAAACAGATCCTAATCTCGTGTAGTTTGTGTGGTTTTAGATGATGCTGAATTTTATACTATATGTGATGAGGTATCTGATAAAAAAAAAAAAAAAAAGATTTGAGAAACATTCCAAGTTTTAATTTTAGCAGTTGAGCCACATTTCATTAAGAAAGGCAGCATGCTGAAACACGGAAGCTCACTTACAATCTCCATCTTTATGCAGAACTTTACTGTGCTCACATGTGGTGACTCCCGTTAGAATGTCTGCTCATTAATTTTATTCCTGTTTCATAGTGTTTAATATATAATTCATGTTTTTCCCAATGCTATTAGTCAAAAGGTCACATTTGTTTTTTCAAATGGATGGAGAGTACTGAAAGCAGAAACTCAAAACGCCACAAGAGTTAAATATTGTCTTTGCAAAATCACATGGCCTAAGGTTAGGCTTGCTTGATCCCTCTTCTTAAAAAAAAAAAAAAAAAAAAATAAGGCTGACTTTTAAATTATGTATTATTGAGTTATTCAGTACAAATATATATGAGTCCTCGTAAAAAATGCACCAGGAAAATTCTTGTAATCTGGAGCTATAGTAGGCAAACTTTTTAAATAGGGCAGGTTATCACCCCTCTCCTCCTACTTGAAAGGACAAAAAGTCAAGGCCACTAGCAAATCCAGGACTGAAATTTACTTTAGGTTTACTGCAGCAGTGCCATGAAAACGTAGAGAAATCAGTTTGTCCTTATCCTATGAATTTTGTTTTTGTTTTCACTCAACTTTTTCTTGCAGATGAGGGTGTTTTATTTCCTTGAAAATACGATTTAACAAGAAACAGGACAGCACACTGTTTTGGTACATGCATCTGTCTGCCCAAAAGGTAGGGCCGTTTCACTGTACAACTCCTGCCATAATCCTGTGATTAGTATCCCTGGAAGTTGAACCATGTAAGGCCTGCACAACCCCAGGTAACAACTCTGCTCTAGTTATGAACAGCATTTGTAACTCTTCTGAATAAGCCCATTCATTCTGGGTTTTCTCCCTTTCATTGAGGACAGCCAGGATTTGGACATGACAATAGAATAAATCAGACAATTGCTTTTGTTCCCTGCTGTTTAAGGTTATAGGCAGTGTTGACCTGATGGGAAAAGACCGTGACAGAAATGTGATCGCAGCCCATAATAATGTCTCTACAGATAATTATTGAAAAAAAATTTTTTTCCCAATGTACCTGGTGGGTCTGGTTAATGGGCACCAATCAAGACAGGAAGACATTACACATAACAGTTTCAGTATTGGAAAAGGCCTATGCAATTTTAGCATCTGCAGCCTTCATGTTTGAAGACATTGGATTAATGCACAGTCCCTAAGACTTATTTTCTTTGGTTTGGAAGGAAAGAAACTAAAAGCAAGACTTTAGCAATGTGAAAGCCTCCAGAGAATAACTCTCTGTTACTTCCACAGCCAGTGACATCCAAGAACTATTAGTGGTGAAAAGAATAACTTTGTAAAGCAGTGTGTTCATTATTTGTGGTCCAAGGAATAAAGCAATGACAGAAAAAGAGATGGGAACATCTACTCAATATGTTTCCTGAGAAACCAAGGTGATGAGTAAAAATGGAATGCTGCCAGGTCTTTTCCACAGGTTGTACCTCTGGAAGCTAAGCTTCCAGAAAGTATATTCTCATGACTTTTCCAGACAGGGAATAACATTAGGAAGTAGGAAATGGGACAATTTTATGGGTGATGTAAGCCTCAAGTAAGAGACTTGCTAATTCTCCGAGAACCATTTTGTTGCCTGTAAAATGTAAAAGGTAGATAAGAGGATCTTCTGAAAGAACCAATGGCTTCAGGAAGGTAAGTGCTGTTGTTAATGGAGTTCAAATTTGTTCCAAAGTGAATATTACCATTTCTCAAGTATTTTGAATTGACTATAGTGACGGTTTGCCCAACACTGTCATTACATAGTGGAAGCATATGTTTCATGTTGCCTTTTCTCTTAAGAATTAAACATCAATTACATAACCACTTCACAACCCTCCCTCCTTATTTCTAGGAAGGGATAACTTCTGTGTTTCCTGCAGGTAGCTGACAAAATCCTGGGATAGAAAGTTAAGAATATTATCTTGGATATTAGGACTGTTGAGAAATGAAAAGAAGGCTGAAGATTTGAAAGCTGATTTCCCTCTGGTTACTAGGGCGAATCCCGTATAGAAATTGGGAAGTAACAAAATGATAGATCAAAAGAGAAGAAACATAGGGACTAGTGGGTAAGAGATTTTTTGTAGGTGTTACATCAACAATGACAAAGATTCATCCTAGCATTTATTCAGCTTTTAGAAGAAAGTGTTGGGCAGGCCTGACTTCTGTTGCTTTGGAAAGTGCTGCCCCTCTATCTTTTGACTGCGCTGGTGTTCAGCTGTATAAGGTTCTCCACAGCCCTTGATCCAAGATGTTCTGAGGCTGCATGGCAATAATTACCCATATATATCCTAAAGCCACAAGCAGCTCTTTCTCTGTTGGACAGCTCATATTATAATGGTAACCAAATAAAAGAAAGCTACATAGATTTTGAAAAGCAGAGTTAGGAAGCACCACATGTGGCTTGGTTGTCATGTGAGCCAGTTTTATCCATTGTCCAGAATAGTGGATGGAAGTTTCTCACCAGCCAGGCTTGACACGAAAAGTGTCACTTCTCCTAGCTGAAGAAGGGCACTTGGTTTTAACAACCTTAAATGCACCAGATGTCAATTGGCAACAGCTTCCATGAGAACTGCTCAGGCCTGACCCACTGCTCTGAAACCAGGAACTGGTTGCTGCAAGAAAGCCAACTAGGAAGGCAGAGTGGGTAAGGCACCAGGCTAGTGTAATTACTAGCAATGGATCACATTCAGCACCTTCTTTCCCATTTACCAGCAGGCTCCCTCCAGTGCCCAGAACCATTTCAGTCCAAATTCTTTGAACTGCTAATGGCATCAGTTGAACTTCGTTCAGAGGAATAACTGCATTTGTTCTGCTTTTCTCCATGTAACATTAGAAATAAGCCTCACTGGAAAGCACTCTACTCTAATGATACAGAGACGTAGGAACTTGAACATCAATTGCAGAGGGTTGAGTTCCGATTGAAATTTACTATCAGAGTTTAATACTCTTCCAAAGATAAGCTAGCCTACTCCATGCATACTAGGATTTAAATTGCATCTTCTTAACAATGGGCCAGTCTGATATGGTGATGATAATTTCTTGTGTGTAACTATTAAGATCTTCAACCACAAGCACCACATGCTCTGTGCAGGGATGTGGTGTAGGGTTGAAATGGTAACTATCTATGCTTACACCAAATCTCAAACCACTCTGCATGAAGAAAAATACGAATCCCAGGGCAATTGGAATAATTATACTTGTGGCCACACCTTTCTTCTATTTAATCCCTCAATTATGTCATCTGGGATTCAGCTATTCAATTCATCCTGCACAGCACATTTCTATGCCCTCAAAGCAAAGACTGTGACAAAAGGGAGCTGTTCATGAGCAAGGGTAGGCATAAATTCTAGCAAAGAAGCCTAGGGAATGTGCAAAATCAAAATCTTCAGATGCTGATTTTTTTTTTTCACAATGAAAATGAACTATTATGAGAAAAATATTAATATTTACTCTTTTATATCTTTAAGAGGGAAAATGTGATTCAGATGAAACTATTTAAGAATGAGACAATCATGTCACCTCCCAAAGCCCAATGACTGGTAATTAAATAAGGCAAGTTGTGAAGAAGGACTTGATTTTCTATTTTGTCACCATGGGTTTGGAGCCTTTCCTTTTTCCTTTTCAAAGGAACCCTATAAATTGGTCTCAGTGTTTTGGAGATGTTGCCATGATTCCATTTGTCTCCTGAAGAAATTAGAGAGGGAAAAGAGAAATGTGCCAAAGGAAGACAGAAGTGTCAGAGTCTGGCTTCTGCAAGTTCTAGTTAAGTATGATTGGGAATGAATGCACACTTTTCATGGTTTTAATTTTGACTTTGTCATTTTCAATTTTTTAGTATTAACCTAGAATACCACTCTTAGCAAAATAGTTAACTCCTTTTATGTCACATTGAGTGTTACATTACAGTCTTTATTGGCATGTAAATAAGTATAGACACATGGCTATGTTTTGAGCGACACATAAACAATGTTTTCAACAGCGACATTCCATGTGAAATGTTGCTGTGTCTTTAGCTGTGAAGCAGAACAGCAAATGATAAATAGTTAAATGGTTGGTTTAAGAAATGGGAGGTTAAGGGAAATGGGTCCTCCAGGAGGCTCCAGCGAGGCCTCTCACTGCATATACCCTGTGCTCATTTAGCAGTTAGCAGAGCAGCACATGGAAATTCCTTCTTTGCTATGAAAAATGTGGCAGAGAGAGAAATAAGAAAATGAAGAGAAGGGGCTCTGGGTGCAATGCCAACATCTGTCATGGAGTTTGCTCTTCCAGTGGGACTGTAGGTCTCAGGAGTTAGTAGAAAGTCTTGGCTTTGTTTTACTTATTTTATTTTATTTTACCTTTTAAGCAAGAGGAAATAACCAAATTAAATGTGTACATCTGTATGGGAACTCCACATACGGGAGAGGTTCAGAGATGGAAAATTGGATTGAGGTATGTAAAACAGTCTGAGCTAGGGGTGGGGTAATCCATTTTGGAGGTTTCTAAGGGTCATTTCAGAATAAGAAGAGCAAATGTTTGGTAAATGTTTGCTCTGCCATGTAGGTGGGTAGAAAAGATTATCCTTGGGAATCTCTTAAGAGCAAGACTAATTCAAATTCTTCTAATTCTTCCAGGCAGTTGAAAGATGAGTAGGGGTGAGGTGGGGGGTAGGGGGCAGAACTTTCCTGAGCAAGCATCAGAAGTTGCCTTTAGTGCAAAATAACGTGCTGACCACAGAGGCACATTTGGGGTTGGGGTGACTTGTTCTGGATTCCCAGTTCCTTCCTCTGGCACTTATTTGTTGTGCTCTTTAAGGGTTAATATTTTTGGTGGGTGTGGGGCATTCTATTTATTTACCAACTCTCTGGGTTTCCAGTCCATCGATATAGCTATTGTTCTACAGTGAGACTTTCATGACAAACAACCTCAGAGTTTGTATGTACTATCATGCACATGCTCCTTCATGTATATTTTCCTGGGGCAGGAGCCAGAGCTGTTCTCTTCTGCCTGTTTACATAAAAGACGTTGTTACTTGGCAGATATATGTTAGAATGGTTGTTCCAGATTGCAAAGAGTTTTGCACACCTGGGTTATTTTCACTCCAAAAGGTTCAATTAAATAATATTGTGCTTCATTTGCATAATTATTCAATTTAGCTATATGGCAGAGATTGCAATCCAAATCTTAAAAAAAAAAAAAAAAGGCTGTATTCGAGTAAGAATTTTAAAATTATTGACCAGTTGGTACCTCTAGAGATGATTTGCTAATACATTGTTACAACACATACAGTACTATTTAAGGAGGGTTTGGTGAAAATGAGCACTTAGGAGAACATGAGCCTTTATTTTAAGGGTAATCTCTCAACTTTTTGCATAACACACACCCTATTGAAAAACTCATAAAGATTACATGCCCCCTCCCAATAAAAATGTTCTTGAAAACAAAATATTGTAAAGAAATTTAGGTAATCTTGTCCATGGATCCCAAGATAAAATTTTAGGAAGCCTTCTTTACAAATAACACAAGAAGTACTATCTTTAAAAATGACTTGTAAATCCTGGAGTTATATATATAAATGAGGCAATTTCACAACAAAAACAACAAAAGGATTCATTCTTATTACTACCGTGACTGATGTTGGAATTTGGTCCCCTGGAATTTAATTCATTCTCTTACTCTCTCTAGTTATCAGAGTTAATATAAAAGACCATTATTAAGAGTCTTGTCTAAAATTTGCCTTCAATGTAAAACATATTTTATTTTAATATAATGTAGCTAGATATTGTTAAGTTTGATATTCATCAGCGCTGGTTAAATGAGCCCAACCTCAGGTGCAAATCTAATAGAGCTGAATGTTAATTAATGTGAGCCAAACAACTTATCATTTCAGGGCGGCTTCTATTAGGAAAGATGTGCAATGGCTGCACACTAATGGAAAAGCCTATTAGTTGCAGGGATTCCAATTTCCTTTATCTGTATTAGTCACTGAATGGGAAGTTTCTTCTAAGATTAATATTTTTCCATTGTTTCTCTTTAAGTTTAGAGAATTAGTTTAAAACTATAAAATTATGGAGCAAGAGTCAGTGGATGTATTTAACATACTTCAATCTGATAGTTTCATTTGTAACTTTTAACCTAGGAGAACAAATCCATTTTCCTCTTAAGATTCAGTTTTAACGTCCATGTGTACAATGCCAAATAGCATTAATATTGGGCATGGAAGGCTACTTTATGCTTTCAAATATATTTGAGTCCCACAATAATCCTGTGATGAAGGGGGTAGATATTATTTACACCTTAAAGCCAGGTTTCCCAACCTCATCATTACTGACATTTTGGGTCACCTAATTCTCTATTGTGGGAGCTGTTCTGTGCTCCCTGGGATGTTTAGCAGATCCCTGGCCTCTACCCACTAGATGTAAATGGAATCTCCCAAGTTGTGACATTCAAACATGTCTCCAGGATTACCAATGTCTCCTGGAACAAAATCACCCTCAGTTTAGACCAGTTGGCTTAAAGGTAAAGATAACCTTGCGAGGAATTTAAGTCATCTGCTCAAGGCCATGAAGACACTGAGTAACTGAGCCAGGACTCTAGCCCAATGTCTCTGATATTTTGTGCTCTCCCCTCCTGCCATGGTTGGCAGTGTAATTTGCGAGAGACTCCATATGGTGATTTCTTTAGTTTTTCTGTTAAATCATAAATGTCATAATGCAGACAATATAGTAATAGCATTAATACACATAGAAGGCAAGAGGTAAATAGGTAAAAGTGCCTGTTTATTTCTGAAGTAGTATGAAATTTCCACACAAGCATGTGGAGGCTCAAGAGAGAGACAGAAGGAGAGAAAGCATTTTGAGACAGGCATTTGGGGGCAATCACAGAAAATCTGAAAATCCCAGAGCAAGGTAAACTGGAAACTAGATGGATCTGTCACTGATTTCAGGTCCCCAACTGCAGAACTGATCTTCAATACTCGTTTAAGTGCTAAATGCAATCTGGCTACTGTTGGCTTCATTCCAAAACATTCTTTTAACTGTAATATTGGAACATTGCCAGCAGCCAAATTATTGGTTTAGAGTCTCTAGTGATGAGCAGCAGGTACAAAAAATGAAAATTCATCCTTAGTGTTTCTAAGGATGGTTGAGCTGTGCCTAACTGAAATAGCTTCATCCCCCAGATATATTAAAATTGAAGTTGGAAAATCCTCATGTTTGATAAGATAAAAATAAAATCAGATAGAAGCCATGACTAGTGGCTTAGTGGATAGGCACCAGCATGTGAACCCAAAGGTCACTGGTTCGATTCCCAGTCACATAACCAGGTTGCAAGCCAGCTCCCCAGTTGGAGGCAGATGAAAGACAACCATACAATGATGTTTCTTTCCCTTTCTTTCTCCCTCTCTACCTTTCTCTCTAAAAATAATGAATAAAATCTTTAAAAAAACCAACAAACAAAAAACAGGTACAATGCCTACAGCCACAGAATTCTGGTACCTAAGGGACCCGTGACTATATCCTCAGTTGTCATGATATGAGCCTCCCAGAAGCATGGATGGAATGTGCAGGGCAGTCCACACAGTGTAATCTAACCAGAGAACATGCTTTCCCACCTTGCATGTGTGAAACACTGTAGGCAGACTTGGGTCTTCATTACCATCCTATTCACGGCCCGATCTCATGGGTCAACACTCACTCACTAGCTCTTGCTTGGCAAGTGCCAAGATTATGTAAAAGAGAAAGAGGTGGGATAGACAGATCTGCAGTTCTACTAGGCTACTTCAGAGGAAGTAGTGTTTCTTGTCCCTGAGAACAGAAATGACACTGCAAGTGAAAAAGCAAGCATTTTTCTTAAAATGCTCTCAACACCCCTAATTTCCTATTGAATCTAGACATTTCCCCCATTTTTCTTTTTCTCAGAATTTCCTAGTGATTTCTCTCTCTCTCTCTCTTTAATAGGACTGTTGATCCTTAAAGACCTTATATCAACACTTTCCTGAAATGAACTGAAACCTCCTAGGAGTTTATTTGTCAATTTAATATTTGTGTCATCTAAAAAAGTCAGCTTATTCAACCTCCTTCCCATTTCATCAATCAGAATGAAAGAAATGAGAGAATGAACTAAAAATAGGTAGCTTACAGCTATTAATAATGTCTTGCACCAAGTAACACAGAAAGTTCTAAAGTTGCCTAATAGTGAACTGAGCAAGTTGACTTTTACTGAGTGAACCAGTTACAAGGTAGGCAATGGAACAAGGCTTTTCAGTCTATTAAAACCAGGTGGAGAGGTTATTTTCCCTTTATTCAAACTGGTACATACAGAGTTATTATATAAAGGGGTCAAGCAAACTAGCTGTCCTCCACTGCACCATGAATGGACCTGTGCCACTGAATTAAGACTTACTTTCCCCAGTGTTGGCCAGTGGCCTCAGGCAGGGGTCCTGGCAGGACTCTGGGGTCTGGGGACTGTCTCAGCTCTCACACTTTGTGTAAAGGGTAACACCTTCCTTCTGAGCACCACCAGCCTGCTTTTCTGATTAAATAGGCAGAGAAGAACAGTTACCTGGCAAGCTATTCTCATGTACTCTTCTTCTATCACACAAGAGCCATGCATTTGGGGGTTTACTAAGTATAGTTCCAGAAATAAAGGTGCCTCCACCCTGCAGTTGAAAGAGAAAAGCCTTTTGTTCATTATCTAGAATCAAGAGAGCATGACTCCCAAGCCACCTCCTGATCCTGAACTCAAATTCCACAGTCAGATAAAGCATTTTACATAAATACAAAACAACCTATTTCCCACTGAGAAATGGAAAAAAAAATTTTACATTCTAAACATATTCTTTGCAAGTTTATTAAAATGTTTTACGAAGTTACACCTGAAGGGTGTAGACATTTTAAAATGATGCCACTTCCCTAGACAAGTCATGCCAGAGGTGAATCGATAGTCCGTGTAGTTTAACGGTGGCCTTCTCCATTCTTCTGTGCCAGGACATTGTCAAGGAACTGGCCATGACACTCAACGCATTATTTCAGCATGAATGAACCTCATCACTAGTCTTTCAAATGCTCCCAGTGTGCTGCAGACAGGTAAATATGCCCCGCTTGGAGGAGGAGTATGAATTTGAAGCCCTCAGCACATCTTCTTCATTTAGAGTAGGTTGTGTGTAAATATGCAGACACCATCATTTACAGAAAAACATCATTGGATTCTGTGCCCACGGTAGGCTGGGTGTGTTGGTGATACTGTTATCACAACTCAGCTCTGTTCCCCTAAAAAAGATGCTTCCTTGAAATCTCTTTCAATGAAGAAAACCTTCAAGGAAGTCTGTTATCCCATAAAATTAAATACAGATAAGTATTTTCATTCAGAAACTAGAACTATGCTTTCATGGAATCACATATATTGATCACTATGCAATAAAACAGTTCATTTATAACTGATTCAGGCTACAACTACTGACCTTGATGGTTACCAGATGCTCAGTCCATAAAATGTGGTAGGCTATATAACTTAACAAATCTAAATGGTAATCAGCAGTAATTGCATAAAGTGCAGTAGGCAGCTGAGGTGATGGACTATTATAAGCAGAAGCTGAGCCATACATGGGCAATGACAGACATAAAGAAAACCCGCTGTTTCCTAATTGGTCAAAAGAACATTTATGGTCCAACCCAGGACTGGGATGCTGTTAGTAATTTAAAATGTGACTTAGAAACTTGTGGTGGGAACAGCACTTGGCAATGGACTTTCTATTATTTCCTTTGCAGAAAAAGATTATTTCTTAATTATAATAATCACTATTACTAATAATAATTATATGTAATAACTATAAAATATTATTATTATATAGTTCTAGTACATGTTTTTCTCTTATCCAACTATAAAAGCACAGGCAAATTTTTATTGTGGGGCAAGTATTAATAAGTCAGAACATGTACAAACCATTTTCTTCAAAATCATTAATCATACTGGGAAATGATCAGCAACTTTAAAATTAAATATTCAATGACTTAACTGATAATGACTGTAATGGTGGGGTTGGTGGTGAGGAAGAAGGAATGTGTTTTCTCTAAAAGGTGGAGTTGTGTAAATTATAAGTAGATCACTAGTACACTTCTAATTCCTCATGATCATCACCAATATGTAATTCTTTGGCACCATCCTTTGAAACAAGAGCTCCTTCTTTAAAAAAAATTGTTGTATGTGGTGACTAATTCTTTATTGGGCTCTGCATGATGTAATAATGCTTAGAATTTTCATTTTCTCACACATCTTACATCCAGGGAGTATGTGCTTAAAGAAATAATGCACCATCACACACCTAACTATAAAGAATCATCAAAGACTGAGAACCCAGAGATGGCTTTGTTCACTGTTCTAGTCTAAGGCTTATATTCCTGTCACCCTCTCCTTTATTAGTTGAAACTGGTGTGAAAAAAACAAATTCACTTTCTTTCTAAGCCAAGTTTCCTCCAGTGAATATATCATTTTATTCACTTTATGTCTATTCTTCACAAAGCCCACCTACTACACACCAAGGGTCACTAACCTCATTCTCATATCCATTCACCCCAATATGCACAGAACACCAAAACTTATTTAGGTGAATGGCTTTTTTTTTTTTTTTTTAATACCTTGGACAAAATGCTATGAAATAGTTGCTGCTCTGAAATAAAGCCTTCTTGGAGATGGCTGATTATTTTCCCCCTAAAGTATCAAGTTTATTGCACGCTTAAATGTTTTTTCTTTCTTTTCATTTTTACCCAGTTAACTTCTGTTTATTCCATATCATTCAACTTAAATATCATTTCCTCAGAGAAAGTTTCCCCGCCCCCATCCTGCATGCTCAGCCTCTCAACCCCTACCTTGTCACATGACTTGCCATAACATGACTTAAGTCTTGGTTTCGTAGCACTCATCCAAGTATGTTACCATATGTCTATTTGGAGATCACCTGGTAATTAATGATAGTCTCCCCAGCTAGACTGACCAGGGGTCATCTCTGCTCATCCTTATGTCCCCAGCACCCCTCCTAGACCTTCATCCACCTGAAGAGCTCAGCAAGCAGTTGGTAAGTAGCAGTGTCAATGAAATGCATTCAGCTGGTCAGAGATATTTGTTTATCACTGCTCTCTAAGCAATGAATAAAAAAGAAACCCCAACTTCTTTCTTGATTGATTCCAGTTAATTCTAAAAAAGGAAATCTTAATCCTAGGTTTATAATACAGACTCTATCTTCCTTCCTCACTAGTCCCTTTGGTAGGACTTGAGGAGGTTTCTTACTCTCCCAAGTTGTGACCAGCACAACTGTAGAAGTAAAACAAAATAATATGTCAGAAAAATACTTTAAATATTGCTGAGCTTGACAATTAAACACAGTATGTGATCCTAGACTGAATCATGGTCTGGAAAAAAATAATTCTAAAATACATTATGCAGACATTGAATATGTACTTGAGATGAGATTTGTTTTTTTTTTTTTGGATCAAAGTTACAATTTCTGATTTTGATAGCTGTACTCTTGACTCATCATTGTTCTTAGGAAATATACACTAAATTATTTAGAGTAAAGGAATTATGTCTGCAATTGATTCTCAAATGGTTTTCAACTTCTATGGAAATCTGTCTAGATGATTTTTTGCACACATTTGCAAATGACAAATATATATATATATATATATTCACACTCCCATCCAGAGAGAGAAAATGATAAGCAAATGTGGAAACTATTAACAATTGGTGAACTTGAGCAAAGGGCATAGGGGGTTCTAAATCTATTATTGAAATTTTTCTCCAACTTTGAAATTAGCTGAAAATACAAAGTTAAAAAATATCTCCAGGAAGTAATGATATGTCTATTTGCATACTTTTGTATACATATGATATAAAATCACAATCATTTTTTACATAACATGTACAGTGTTTGTGGTCAGATTTCTGATGTGAAAAATGCTAGAGGATCTGTACTCTAATATGGAGTGATTTTTATATCAAAAGCGACATCCATAAAAATTACTGATTGATGATGTTTTAGTGCAAGTATATAAAGATAAGAATAAGTATTTTTTTAAAATCTGGGTTGTCAGTATTTGTGATCATGTTTTCCAGGACCAGCATGAAAGAAAAAAAATCAGTCTCAGACTACCCTATGTAACATCAAAACTATCCATCAAGTGGGTCAGTTTGGGATAAAATTGCCAACAGACACAGTTATACATAAGTCAAGTGGTAGGAAAGACAGTGTTCTTTCATTTATTTAATAAAAAATGAATGTAAAGAATCTTTAAAATATCTTAGTTCCATCCATCAAGAAAGCACTGTGCCCCATGGGGTGAAGAATGAGGTGAGGGAGGTACTAAATATTATTCTTTGCACATCATTTTAAAAACAGGACCTTTCTCTAACAGGTAAGATCTGCTAGGTTCAACATGGTGGCTAACTAGCTCTCCTGAGGCACTATTCCTGAACTTCTAAAACATGAAAATAGAACCCTAGTTAAAAAAGTAGAGGAAAAATCCAACATGAATAGCAAGCAACTGATAAGGTAAACAGATGTTTATCAAGTTCAATAATAACATCAGCTTTCATGCAATGTCTGACCCAGGGAGACTCTGTAAAGTAATGTGAAAATTGGAACTACTGTGCAAAATGTAATAAAGAATCATTTCACCAATCAGTGTGATAAAGGAAGCTGTGTAATGAATCCAAAACAAAGCAATTCAGTAAACAAATGAAGTCATGACAAAAAAAGGTCATGAAGCACACACTGAAGGAAGGAGGTGAATAAAAATGAAATCAGATTTTTCACTGGCCAGAAATATAAACATTTGTATTCAGTGGCAGTGTCTAACTTTTTCAAAACATGGGTTATAAAATTAGAGATACCTAAATATATTATCAATTCGGTCTTTTGGGCTACACATAGATGCTATCAAATAAGAACATTCCTAGAAATATACAGCAAATTTTGAAAAAGACATTATATGTAAATTAAAATTATTTTTTTTCTGTGTGAAATACACAATTTTAATAGTTAGATGGGCAATTTCTGATAAAGCCATACACCAATGAAACCAAAAGAGTGAAGGGAGATATTCTGGAAAACAAAATGGAAATCAAAATTTTAGCAAGTTTCTCCCATCTCTTAAATGTAAGCAGGGAGCTCACTACTGGTGCTAATATGTAAAGCTTTTCTCTTTAAACAACCCTGTCATTTGAATAGATCTACTCTAGACATCACATTTGGACCATTTGTTTTACCAGCTGTTTTTAAAAATGTATTCATTGTGGAGACCTTTTCGGTCTACCTTCAAAATTGCTTTTGTTGAGGGCTTTTTCCCCCTTGCACAAAGGAAAGGGTACAGATCTCGAAAACACCATCTGCTGAAAGATCTCACAGCTTCAGGGAAGGACTCCAGTCGTAAGCTTCAAAAAAAAAAAAAAAGAACTACCAGAAAACCCTGATCAGCTAAATGACAAAAGAGACTGCAGCATTCTTTTGCATTAAAGGCAATCAAATGTTTTAATTCACTAATACAATCTTTGCATCAGCAGTGACAGATGTTCCCTACATGGAAGAGAATATCAATTAATCTACATCTGGCTTAATTTTCTGGAGGTCCTATTAGGGGAGAGAAAGGGAAGAAGAACAGGAGTAGAGAGAGAGGAATGCAAAGTTTTTAATTAATCATTGGCAATTGCATTCTTTCATTTATCTGTTATATCTAATGAGCAGATGCACAGATGAGGGGCAGTCAGGCAGTGAGGATGAACATGGCACCTAAAGGCTGGGTGAAAGAATCAATCATATTCCCAAGTGTCTGTTGAAGGCTGCCTCACTTCCCATCTGTGTTCCTGGTTTCCAAGCACAGATTTCAAACTTTCTGGTAATGGGTCATTTGTAGGATACCTTGTGCCTACTGCTGCTATATGACCACCTGGTGTGTCTATGGACCATTTGTCAGTTGATTAACAGGACTGACCTCAGGGAACTGGTGGGTGCTCAGCTATGTAGACTCTTGTGTATATCATCATCGTCATCATCACCATCATCATCATTATCATCATGTTTGAATTCCTCCAGGAGCTTTTCTCAAAGGGCCTTACAGTATGGGTTTAATTCAAACTCATGGGAAAAGAAGGATTCACGATTTGTTTCCAATCACTGTCTGGTTGAGTTCCTATATCTAAATAGTTACCAGATTTCCCTTATTGGCCTCCTATTGTTCTATATACTAAAAATAAGATCTATGCTTTCTTTCTGATTATAAATGCAACATATACTCAACATAGAAATTCTGGAGTATAAATAACAAAATAAAAATCACACACTGACCACCACTTAGAGATGATCACTGTTAAATCCATTATTAATAATATAATTCTGACACCTGATTCCAGACACTGAACTTCTGATTTCAAATAAACAGTCAGTAAACTTGGCATAGATTTTTATCAGAAAAAATTAAGTGTAATATTTCAACATTTAGATAATAAATTTCGTGAAGTAAGAGGTTATTGGTATAGACTACCTAAGAGACAGAAAAGGTAGGAGGAGATGAGAATTACAGATACAAACTTTGTAATTGCCTTGAGTATAGATCATATCCTTTCTTTTGGCTGGGACATAGAATTTTGACCTTCTCATTCACAAGAATGAATTGCATTAGTTCAAATGTAGGCAAATTCAGCTCTCCAAAATAGCTTTTTCTACTTTTCTATAAGGCTTTAGATGAGAAGAAATTCTAGACTTGGATTTAAGCCCTTAGAAATGGCTATTTTAGTTTAGTTTATTTACATTTATAAACTGATTTTGGCCTTCTAATAATTTTCATTCTAAGTTTTAAAAACTCTTCTATTTCTATTTTCTACCTTTAATATATTCTTTTTGTAATAGGATTTCAAATATTATCTTAATTCTTAATATCTAAGTCACCTATGCTTGGAATAATAACTTCTTGGGGTCACATTAAAACAAATGTCTTGGTTTTAAGATCATCTAGTTCATAATAAAATTTAAAACTTAGCAAAATTTCCAGTCTTCAATATCTACTAAACGTAGTGCTGCATTATAGATTACACTTTCAATCTCCTATTTTCTGATTTTTTTTTTTGTATGTTGATCAATTTGTTTTCACATATTAGTCAAATGTCGAAGAAAAATCTGTGGGAAAGAGGTAACATACAGTTGCCAACTTTCATTTTGTCAAGTAAAGATTCTACATACAGTAACAAAACATATTTTTGTAAAAGATATTGATTTTAACCATTATAAAATACAGAATATATAATCTCAGAATGTAGGGCAGTCTATAAGCTTAACTTCATTTCCACAAGTTTCTCCATACTGTTCTTACTTATCTCATTTCACCATGGACCAGTGAACTGAAGTACTGCTGGACACTGGTTTTGCATTTGTGCATGAGAACCACTGCTCTAGTCTGCCTAATATTCTGTCCTCGGGGTAGAAAAGTGGTATCACTGACCATTCATCACTAGACCATACATTACTAACCACAGACCAGTTGCTAACCCCACTAATTGCTTCACCATTTGTCCATAATCTCTTAGCTGGTTGCCCTAATGACCTATAGAATAGTGTTATAAATGTGACCCCTAAATAAGTCAGTGATATATTCTCTTTTGTAATAATGATGACCAGTAGAAAGAAGATCATCAATTCTTCACACATCCTCTGTTTTCTCTGTTGGATACTATCTTAGTTTAAAATAAAAACCTTTGAGCTTAAAAAACTTGATATACAGGATGAGTAAAATGGTATAAATAATGGATTGAGGACACCTGGAATTTAATTTCAACTCTAATATAAAATAGTCTGTGACCTTGAGCAAATCAGTTGACCCATGTTGGCTTTAGTTTTGTCACTTAAAACTAAATCATTACCATGAACACTAAAGTTCAACAAGCTTATAGTCTTGGAATTATGTAAAATTTAAGGTTAAAGTAAAAGAGAAAAGAGATCTGCTTTAACTATGGTAGTTTGGGAGAAGAACTGCTATGTTTAATTTGATACTCAATATCACCAACTGATATCTTAACCAGAAATCTTATTGAAAACACATTCTTCCAACTGTAAGGTGTTAGAGTGAAAGGAATTACAAAAAAAGGGGAAAAAAAGTAGAATTAAAAAACACCATGTCTTGTTGTAACTTGTTTGGCTTTCATAGGGTCTATTTTTATATTATTAAAAATATATATTTGAATGTTGTTAAATAAGGGCATGTTCTTCCCAGTTCATCAAGAGTCCTCCTTACTGCTGATGGTGAAACCTGGTCTCTTCCCTCTATTCGCCTCACTCAGCTGGCCCCTGGGACAGAGTTTGCCCCTTTGCTTTTGAGGAAAAGCCAGTAAGGACTAAGTGTAAGTAAAGAGGTGAACAAGCAAACAAACAAAAAATAAATAAACAAAACAAGTAACCAGATAGGAAAATACCCAGCTGTTGTAAGCATGGGAGAAACAGAAGTTGGGACTTTGTTATGTCCCAATATCTGCTCATTAAGAGTGCTTAATTTACCTTTGTTTTATTCTTGTTTTCTACAATCCCTTTGATCTCAGAGACTTATTGAAACACTAATTCTAAATTATGTTGTTTCAAAAGCCATGCTCCTTCATGTCCTGCCCCAAATGTCCCTCCTCTCAGCTTAGGCTTTCTTGTTTCCTAATATTATCGTTCCTACACTTTTTCCCCTTTTTGAGCCACAGTTCAGAGCCCTGTACCTCCAGGCACAATACCACACCACAGGACCTCACTAATGGAGAAAGTTCATAAGGTTATTACTTAGCTTCCTGGCTCCCAAAAATTAATCTGATTCTTTCTCTGAGGTTGGGATACATTAGGATCTGGCTTCAAAATTCACTTGATATTCATGTATGAGTCTTTTGTATTTTTTCCACCTTTTTCTAATGTTAAAGAAGCCAAAGAGATTAAGCATCCATTTATAACAAAAGCCACATTCACAATCTAACTAGATATGGTTTTGAACCTGCATTTTTAAAAAGGTTTTATTTAATATTTTTAGAGAGACTGGAAGGGAGAGAGGCAGAGGGAGAGAGAGACATCAATGAATGGTTGCCTTTCACCTGCCTCCAGCTACGGACTTGGCTGGAGACCTGGCTTGCAACCTAGTTATGTGCCCTGGCTGGGAATTGAACCAGCAACTTCTGGCTTTGCAGGCTGGTGCCTTATCCACTGTGCCACCAGCCAGAGCTCTGAACCTGCATTTTCATAGCCTGGTTCTGTTTAACCTGTTGCCAGGTAGAAGAACAGCACATTATTCCCCTCAGGACACAGAAGCTCCTTCCTGCCCCCCGTCACATAATCCCTTACCTGTGCCACTCAGAGGGCTGAGATACAAATAAATGTACTTGCCCGCCATGCAGGATGGGGTCCTGTATAGGGTGCCCCTTCCATTCTGTCCTTTCCATTCACTGCCTGTATCACCAAGAATATTTTTGACCCTCTTTCCTCAAATCTTATAAAACTACAAATCAAAAAGTACAGGGAAAGAAGAGGTTCTCAGCAGGTTGCAAATATCTTATCTCAGGTGTTTAGACAGTTGTCAGCTCAGTGACTCACAGCCAAGACTTGGGGAAGAGTTGCTGGGATGTGACACAGTTGTGGGCTGGTCTTCAGGGAAACCACTGCCAGGAAGCTCTGGGAGAAGGCTGCCATGGCCCAGCTTGGGCATGAGTGAAAGGGAGGGATTTGCAAAAAGAGCAAAACACCAAGCTGCTCAAAAAGCTGCAAGGTGGAGAGGTTTTGTGTGTTTTTTAATTTAAAAATTATTATTATGTTTTATATGTGAGATAACAGCACACTTAAAATAATGGTGAGAAGGAAGCTTTTCCTGTTCTGTCTTGTCCTATGGGGTCTCATGTGCCGAAGTGGAGAAAACAAATGTTTATTAAGATTGATTATAAAATGGGCAAGTAGGGATCATCTATTTAAATAAAAACTATGGATTTCTAACCTACCAGATTTCTCTAGGTCAGGGGTCTGAAAATTAGGGGTGTGGGCCCAATCTAACTCAATGTTTGCTTTTTTAAATAAAGTTTTATTGAGACAGTCACAATTGTTCATTTATGTACTGCCTATGGCTGGATGCCTTTGGGTTACAATAGGGAATATAAGATGCTCAAAGACTAAAATATTTGCTCTCTGGCCCTTTACAAAAAAATTGTTTGCCAACCTTTGCTCTGGGTGATTGATTTAACAAGCTGAAATGCCTGGCAATCTAATATGGTCAGCTTTCATGATCTTTGAATAAAAAGGCATATCTCTGTGCTTCAAAGCTAAGATGGAAGCAGAACTTGACAATGGAGAGTTCTCTGCATTGTTAAGTGTACAGGTTTTTCAGTCTAGGATAGACCTCAGGACTGGTCAGGACTGATGTCATTTATAATGAGACCCCCAGATTCTTGGGTAACTTACACTTTCCTTGGAAGAATTCTGGTAAACACAAACCTAACTTTAAAAAGATGCTCTTTTTACCTCTGAATTTTAGTTCTTAATCACTCCTTTTAAGGTTCTTTCCTGGAATAGAAAATTTAAGGGCCCCAAAAGGTTTTCTTTTGTTTGTTGGTTTTGAGTTTTTGCTGTAGTATGAGATACATCATGCAGGGAAGGAAGAGAAATAAAAGAGAAGATAAACATGTGAGCATGAAATACCAAGCTCACACAGACGTCAGAAAAAAGCTAAGAAATCCATCCTGTAGGGACCTGTTCACTTATTTTGTTGCTTCCTATTAGCTGTAACATCTAAAACACTGTATTCAGGGAATGTAATTATTTCTGAAACAGAGAAAAGACAGCAGCTATCTGGAGCCCTCCCTAAGAACCTTCATTCTTAGCATCCTAACATCAGTGAGAGGTGACTATTGTTTGGTCATAGTTTCTAAACAGGATGGCTAGTGAGTAATGAGATGAAAGCCCCATTGCTCACATTAGTACCTCAGTGGTGCCAAGAGTGACTAACCTCAAGTACAGGATGGTATTCACCCTAAATATCAAATCATTCCACCCCACAGAAAACAAGGGTAAGTACTAGCAACCACAGCTGTTAGGATCAATCAGGACCGAACAATTTTATAACCCTTATCAGCCAGGGTTTTTGAAGCCTTTGAGAGGCTTAGTCATAAATTTGTTTCACAAGTATTTCCTGACCATTTAATGTACTCAACACACAAACATTCTTTCATTGTTGGGGGTAGGAAGCTATTTCATATGGATTGGTTAATGGAGGCAGGTAGCTATTTCAAATATATTGGTTAATGGAGAGTAAGCTGTACATCATAAAAGACAGTATAACGCAGTGACCAGTGTGTGAGCTCAGGAGCCAGTTAGCCTGGATTTAAATTGAGTTCCTTCTACTTCATGCTGTGTGACTTTGGACAATGTGTTTAGCTCCTTTGCAACTCACTTTGCTCATCTTTGAAATGAAGATGATAATAACAGCTTTGGCTGGTGTGGCTCAAATGATTGGAGGATCATCCTATAAACCAAAAGGTTGCCAATTCAATTCCCAGTCAAGGTACATGTCTAGGTTGCAGGTCTGGTCTCTGACTGGGGCTCAATATAAGAGGCAAACAATAGATGTTTCTCTTATACGCTGATGTTTCTCTCCTTCTCTCTTTCCCTCCCTTCCCCTCTCTCTAAAATCAATAAGCATTCCTCAATGAGGATTTAAAAAAGATAATAATAGCCTCTTACAGATTGCTATGTGTATTAAAGAAGTTAAAAAAGGTAAAGTGCTTAGGACTACAGTTGGGTGTAGTAAATGCTCAATGAATAATTTCTCAATGAAGGAAATGAGATGTGGCGATGGCAAGTCTATAGGCAAAGGTCTAGAAACGACTTCAGGAAACTTTATTTAATATTATGTATGTTGCACTATTAGAAACCCAATTGGAGAATATCTTGTCAAATTAGAAAGGCTAATAAGATTTAACATGTTCTTTTCTATATCAGATCTCTCAAATTCTTCTGCAAGGCAATGATTAAGTATCTAACAGTAAAATGATTTTTAAAAAGCTGCAGTTTATTTCCTGAAATACAATTTTTCTCATGCTGGTTTAAGGGTTCATATACTAGTTTATGCAAAAATGTGGAAGTAAAGTGTATTCATATATTTCATTGTGAAGTTGGTTCATTAACATACATCAAATATTGTAACTAAATAAAGTTCATTATATTTTAAAAGTTATAAAAACTGAGTAATAGAATCATGCTGGAGATTATAATTATGCACAAAGAAATGCATCTGTTATAGTTTTTCTAAAGGTCAGAAAACAAAATTTGCAAACCTAAGAAATATCCTGTTCATCTTCAGTGTTACTGAAGGAGCATTTGCAACTTTATTTTGAGGAAACAAAATTAGTCAAAGCTCCACAAATGAGCATATAATAGTTCCACAATTTAGTGCTTTAATATATGGTTAAGTGTGATCCTCTGTGTACACTGCAATAGAAATAAAGTCTATCTATTTTAGCTTTGTGCCCAAATATGCAATCTTGGAATAGAAAGTTATTTGAGTCCCAAATTTCTTAATTGTAAGATGGCTCATATAATTTCCTCCTAATAACAACTTCAAATGAGACTTAAATAAATACCATATTTGAATGTACCCAGCATGATACCTGGGCCAGCTAGTGACAAGCTACATTTTTAGGAATTTTTGCAAGTTGGTTGCTAAATGTAGCCTTTATTAAACAATTAAAATAGATAAAGACTATAATCAAGTGAAGTATATGAAAAACAAAGGTAAACATTTATTACTTTCTAATTATTTTACTACATTTGATGTTACATATGCTCTTGAGGTTGCTGATGTCTCTAGTATCTATCTGTATGGTTAAAATACTACATAATCAGGTGCTCATGAATGTAGTATCGCTCAATGAATATGTTCTGAGTTGGGGGGTCATATTTGTGGCTTGCAACCAACCATGGTGGGAATGTCTTACACTATAGAAATTGGCAAACACAACAGATTTGGGCTGTGCATACCTCTGTGTGTGCTGGTTCTTAATATTCCTCCACAAGATGCTTTTCCTGGCACATCAGGAATTTTAAGAGCCAGCATTCTGTCTCCTGCCTTATCCACCTTCTATCTTTTCCTCCTTCCCATTTTGTTCCTCTTTCCCTCTCTCCCTCCCTTTATTAGAAAGTTCTTCTCAGTCCATACAGCCCATTAATTTCCTCGTTGCTCTTCCAAAGTGTTGGCTCTCTCAGGCTTCCATGAATTAAAAAATAAAAAACATATATATCAGTACACTCAGAAAGATCAAAAGATAATCTTACCTCGAAATATGTATGAGGTAGAACCAGGGAGTTAAAAAGCTTTTTTTGCCCCTTCAGTTGACTTGCCAAACACATTCATATTTTAGGTTAAAATACATAAACATTAATGAGTTTTATAATAAAGTCATTCCGATTTTCACAAATTCCTTACCAATTCAGCAACAGTCACCATTCTATATAGTAGAAATGGTGATGCTCCCTTACTAACACTTGCTGAAAAAAATTTCTGTTGATTTGTTTCTGAAGACATATTTAACTAGAAGACAGATAATTTAGGAACAGCTCTTTGAAAATTAGCTCTGACATGAAATCCTTTTAACAGTCAGCACGTTTAATCATGCCAAGAAATCAACAAGGGTTTCTTATTGTTGTTGATTGGGTGGTTGTCTGGTTACTCTCATTAGTAGTTTCCCACTGTAAGTTTTGTCTCCTTAGCCAAGTAAAGGAGTGCAACTTATGATTTCCAGATGCAAACCACAGTTATCAGCCTGAAAATTTGACCAAACATTTGTTTTGCTTCTTTGTGAAGTTCCTTAGGGGTAAGGTTAAAAAGTAGAAACACCAGGGAAGTGAGAAATAAAGGGAGAGGATTTCAAGTCACATGTTACAAACAGAGAACAGAATCACAGAACGATACCACAGCAGTGGACTCCAAGACAAGATGGCAAGACAGATGTGCCAGACAAGAGACACATGCTTGACTGCTAGACCAAGGAAAGCAAACACCAGAACCAAACCATACAGAGATGCTACGGGGGCAGTTCTCGGGCTTTCGTGACTCAATGCAAATAATAATAAAAATAAGAGCCCATGGAATTATAACTACAAAAGGAAGTTACCCCCCAAACTCATACACTGGACTTGCTGGGTTAGCCTGGATGTGTCCCTTGGATGAAACACAAGATGGTGTCATTACAGCCCATGCATTGGTGATGGAGAGCATGGTTAGTTGATTAGCTACAAAATTGTTATTGCATGCCACACAATGACCCTAGGCTGAAATAAAAGATACAACAAATACTCTATGTCTGCAATAAAATTCTTTTTATGCCATCTGAAATTTGTGGGGAGGGGTGTGTTTCTTTGCATGTTGTTTCTGCATGTTTCTCTCTCTCTTTTTTTTCCCTTGGTTCATTTGTCTTCTTAATTGTCATAAAGGGGAGAGTAAAGGCAAGTAGCCTGTGCAGATATGGGGAAAAATAAAAAGGGAAAAGGAAGGAAATTAAAAAGAAAAATATACATTGGAGGAAGAAGAGGAAAACACAGTATTCCATTCTTTTGTACACAACTTTCTTGGATTTTGTTGGGGCTCATTTTGTTTTAAGTATAAATACTGGAGGGATATGCTGAAGGGGAAAAATTTAAGATTAGGATGGCAAGAAAAGATTTTGTTGCCTTTTTTGATTTGTATATCTGTAAGTCTCTCAGTATTTAAAAAACAATGATTATAATTACTCATAAAATATAGCAATGAGTTAAAAATAGCCATATGACCAAAATACTAAATATGAGTCAAAATAAAGTAAATCGAACCACCAAAAATTCATGCGGCACAAGATGAGGTGAAATAACAGAAAATGTCCTTCAAAGGTTTATAAGACATATATCTATTTATATATATACACAAGAATGTGCATATACGGATAGATATATACGTATAATTTTTTCTCTCCACCCCTGTCAAAGATAACTGACTTATGGAATCATCATTGGAATTATGATAAAAGAGAAAAATACTAAATAAAAATTAACATGCGTTGTTCACCAAGTTAAAACGGTATCATGCATGCTCATGTTGGCTGATGTAAGAATGATGGAGTGAATTTCTGTGTAAAACACATGACTGATGGCAGGGGCTGTTGTTAATCTCTGTTTATCTTAGTCTAATCTCATTTATACTGTGTCTACATATATATGGAATGATAGGTACTATGTATTTAGTATATACATATTATATGTATATATATACACACAGTACCTATACTGGGGCTTATGGGAGAAAAAAAATACAGAACATAAAGAATATAAGAAAACCCACAAAAACCTCTCTTTTAAAACCCAATCCCTCTTT
The DNA here is from genome assembly GCA_004026585.1 of Noctilio leporinus. Classification (NCBI taxonomy): domain Eukaryota; kingdom Metazoa; phylum Chordata; class Mammalia; order Chiroptera; family Noctilionidae; genus Noctilio; species Noctilio leporinus. Next base: position 960,427 of record PVIW01000005.1, on the reverse strand, counting down.
ATTCATGTTTTTTTAGCAGGTGGGGGGACTTGCTTAATGATTTCATTAAGCTTACTCTTTTTCAACTACTTGCACTGGCATTTGAAATCAGGAAGTTCTCATGAGTTTGGCTTGAAATTCAATAGGCCCATCCTTAACCTATTGTCTAAAGCCTGTCTAAAACCCCTGGTCCTCAACCATCTGTATATATGGAATTCAAAGAAAATTTTATTATTGAACTGTACTAATGCTTTAATTGTAATCAATTGGAAATTCTGTACTCCTAGTCTAAAATACCAAAAAATGGTCTTTGGGTCACTTGATTCTGCCACTGGCTCACATCATCATCTGTGATTTTTCTTGACCATCTATGGTGTATAAATGGAGCATGCTACTTGATACAATAGAGATGTCTTTTTAAAGTTCTGATACTATTCTAGGCATGTCTATTGATTGTGTACATTATTTCTTCCTTTATTATCTGTTCTTCCCTTTCATTCCCCTTACTTTTCTGTCTTCCCTATAGACAATGAACTCATAGTAGTCACTAAAAAATGTTTTATAAATAAGTAATGTATTAAACTTTCACATGAAAGCATATATACATGCACATTAATCTTATTGATTCATCTCTCTTCCCAACATACCAAAAATAAATAAATAAATAAATAAAACAAAAATAAAACAAACAAAAAAAACTTGGGTAGTGGAGAAGAATGAATAGAATTTTTAAAATTTTTATTAGATTTGTTATTTTTGTTATGGAAAACAATGTTTTCCATTTGTTATGACCGTGATAATGGTCAATCCACGGGCAACCTGTTTTATGCAGACCATGCCTGAGCTATGAATTTCCTAATTGCCTCACAGCCAATAAAGAGAGTTTCCTATACTTATGTTTCCATTATTACTCTAGTTTTCAAAGCATTTTATTATTAGGAATTTAAAGGGTACTTTTTGTTCCCATAGTTGAAAAATTCATTTGGGTTGGGGTAGAGTTGGGTTATTTAAAGTTGGTACAATTTATCACTGAGTGGGTTAATGAATGAAGGCAGAAACTACACATTAAATTTAGACTATTAGGTGACAATAAATGTGCTCTATTAATTTATAGATCAGCAAAAGAAATAAAAGAGTTGGTAGGATTTAGCCTAGGCCTAAAATGTGGGTAACTGTTTGCTTTTGAATACATTAGAAATATAACTCAAATATAAAAATGACTATGTAAAATGACTAATGTCTACAGCCAAAAATAACTAATTACATTAATGAAGCTTGCATCTATTTACATTATATTTTCCAAAGCTAAATCATTTCTCAGATTCCTGCTGTTATCTCTTTACTTGAAGTGTTTTTAAGTGGACCTGAGCTCTTTAAGGTAAAGCTCTGGACACTGTAATACTCAAACATTCCTAATGTCATTTTATTTAGCATTTTCTCCTCTATTGTACATTCAATAGCCACTTGACTAATAGCCACATGACCAGTAACATTTAAACAAGATTCTATTTACTGATCATGAGTTTCCATCAGGAAAAACTTTTCTAAAATAAAAAACACCTTTCTTTGTAATAAAAACATACAAGTTGCTAACTCTTTAAGCTTCCTGGAGACTAATGACAAAATATAAATGTGTTTTTATAAAACCATAAGATTGCAAACATTGCATTTTAAAGCCAATAATCAGCAATTTGCTTTCTTTCATCCACAGGTTCTGGAGAACAAGTCTCCATGCCTTTTTATCTTTTATTAGAAAAGTATTAACATCTTAACATTGCAGCTGCATTTCCTACAGTGTCCCAACAAATAAAAACTTGAATTATTCAGTGAGCTTTTAAGCAATTCAGTGCCATATTTTCATATTATGAACACTTTACAGAGGTATCTCAAGCTGATAAAGATTAAGAATCCAGTTTCACCTGCAGAACACAAATAGGAGGATGCTGTTGGTATTTCACTAAATTTAAATTTCACCCATATTGGGTTGATACCATAGTGAATCTAAGAATAATATCAAATGCAAATGTAAGGACTATAGATTTGAGGAGTAAAAATACATCTGAGAATCACTTTGGGAATACTAATTATTTTGTGATCTCAGATTACTGCCATTAGTTTAAACATCCCCACTCAATCCAACCCTTATAAAAGTTGTTTAGCATAGTCCTATTGATTAATGGCTGTGTTTCATCTTTACTTCCTTTTACTGCCTGCCCTCTGGCGGAAGTGCGGCCCCTTGATGTTGGATCAAAGAACATTTAACAAAGGTGGAAGCAAAAATCCTGGCTAATTGACTAGCAGGAAAATATATCCCTGGATAATGGCTAGATAAATCAATATAGTTGTTAGTTTACTGTCATCTCCATTTTCTCAGGTGTAAAATGTATTTTCTTTTTATTTTGTTTTCTTCTGCTCTGTGACCCCTGCCCCTAGGACTTTCACATTTTGAGACTATACATATATAAGAATCAGAAAGTTGATAATTTCAAATTATTAAAAAAGTCTAACCTAAACTTACTCTTATTTTAATGTTATTTTTATTTCCAAAGATGGGGACACTGGGAATAGCAACAGAAGGGAGGCAGAAAGAAGAAATGGAAAGCCAACTTCATCTATTTCTCTATATTTCAGATTTGTTTCTTAGACCACAAAGGGGAACTTAGTAAAGATTTTAATTGCTATTTGGCTTCCATAGTCTCATGAAAAAACCTTATATTCTAGTGTTATTCGAATCCTGTCTAGCTCATCTATATTTTTGCTATTGTTGGATCCAAAGGTGTAGGAAGGACAGTGAAATAGGAGCTTACTTCATAATTGAATGTCAGTAGAGTATAGTTGAAATAGAAAAGGTTTATAAGCAAAGTCACAAATCTGAAATATTAAGTAGATATTGACTTTATTTGTGGGAAACAACTCTCATAAACTAGGAGAGTGAAAATTCTGATCCTCAATTTTAGGTAGTTAAGTAGTAATTCAAGTATCCTGAATATTTTCATTTGATGCAGATGAGTTCATAATGATTTTATACTTTAAAGGTTCAATTCTAGGTTCTTACAGCAAATGTTCAGAAATTGTGATCTTACCTGTTACTCATTAAATGATCTAGTTCCCAGAAAGAGAAGGGGTAGGGAGAGTAGAGAATTCTTTTTGTTGAAGAAATATGGATTTATTAGGGTGATATTCAGTTATCTAAAATTATGGATTTAAAATAATTTAAAACATTTTATTTAGCTGTTTAAAAGAAGGTGAAGTTAGAAGTATGAAAAATCTCTAATTTTAATTTAAGATTATGAGGCCCTTTGTGAGCAATACAAATTCAGTCAATAAATCCTAATTGAGCTTTCATTCTGTGTCTTTTTATTGTGATTTAGGTGGTGGTGGTTGTTTTGAAAGCTCATTTACATGTTTTTTCTAAACCAATATACAGAGAAAGTTTGAGATCCACTGGGTTTACAAGGTTTGTAGACTATCATTAAGCAGACTCCTAAAAATTTTATGTAGTCTCTGAACATGATATGTATGACTAAACTACACAAACCAAGACCTGAGTGCCAAAGTGGGCTTTTGGTGTGAAAGGTAATTGCTTACCTCTAACTCAAAACCAGCAGCTTTAAAATTGATTTAAAGAAAATTAAATAAGAAAACTCATTTAAAATGTGATGCCCACATGAAAACAAAAGTTGTCGAATTAGCATATGCTAAACTGCCCAAATTTACGAAAAGCAAGGGCTTCTAGCAGACCTTAATTAAACAGAAAGAATTTATAGAAATTAAATAACATAGTTGAAACAGCTGGAAAATCAAAAACTTGCTAATACAGTGGGAGAAGATAAGACAATGTTAAGTAAAATAGAACAAGGCCTGGGTAATTAGTCAAATTTAGTATATTTACATCAAACATCAGTCCTGGGAAAGATGGGCACCTTAGAGATCTGACATTTATGTCAAAGTTATACAACTGTCACCATTACCTGTTGCTTTACAGGCAATGGAAGTCTTCTCTCTAGGTGGTACAGAACCTAGCCCCAGAAACAAGTGTTTAATTGGTTCTAACTTTTAATCTGGATTTTTTTGGAAAATGTGAAGGTTATGGAGATATTTCTCATTTAAATAAAAAAAGGGCAGGGGGTGGTAGCTTGATGGGTCTATATCATTTAACCTTCATCAGTATTAATATGGTCCCCAGGGGAAAACTTCTGCATTAGTAGGAATCCCTGTCTCCTTCCTCTATCATACATATACGTCCCTGACATATTTCTCTGTGTAGCCAAATTACATACAAGGAATACTTTATGCAGTAAATAAAATTAGAAAAAAGAAATACTCATCTTTCAAATGTGATGAGTTGAATAATCCTAGGCAAGGGACATCAATATCAGTGTCTTAGATCTACATGTTAGATACTTCCTGGTGGGTGCATTGTTTATTTATATTCCTCTTCCATACTTCCTTGCAGAACAGGACTGATTGTTTAAAAACTGCTTTAATCCCCCACACACCCCAAGTAATTATATTACTAAACAAAAATACTGACATTGAATTTCTGTCCTCTGCCTTTGAATTCCCTAAAACACCAGTGCAACCACTAAAAAACAAATGAACTTAGTTTGTTGCCATGCAAGTTTAGATTTGTTCATGTTCATTACCAAATGGCAATAGGCAATATGTACCTACAACCCAGGAGATCTAAAACTAAAAAAGCCCTCTGTGTTATTAAGGAGATTGCTATGGAGATGACTATGTGAGAGGGAGAGGTAGTAGGGGGAAATGGTGGCAATATTTTGAAATGTTCAATCCTTAATTTTTATCAGAAGACTAAAATCTAAAGATTTGATAAATCATTTTGTGCATGCATGTGGATAGAGTCATCAATGCTATAAATACAACAAAAGCAGAAAAAGAATAAACAGGGAATCTAAATTAAAGTCTAGGTATCTTAAACTATTGACTATGGAACCAGTTAATATGGGGATCTTGCCATGTTCATATGAAAATCCTTAATACCTAACAAATGCCTCATATATGCAAAAGGTATTGTTGAGAGGTCATTTAGATAGTAAAACTCCTTATTCTATTTTCTCTGATAGTTCACTTATGAGAATTATTAGAACAGAAAGGATACAAATCTAGAGATGCACCGTATGCTGCCTAAGGGCTAAGAAATAATTTTATTGAATGAATGACTAGATGAATTAATGAATCAAAACTTCCAAGTTCTGGTATAAATTGGATGCATCTGTCTTCTTTTATTTTATATTTTATTTCAGTATAGTTATATATAATATTTTATTAGTCATATTAGTTTCAGGTGAACAATATAGTGCTTTGACATTTTTATATCTAACAGTGTAATCACCCTACTAATTCTAGTAAATATCTGTCACTCCACAGACTTACTACATTGTTATTGACTATATTTCCCTTCACCTTTTTCACCCATCCCCCAACCCCCTCCTTTCTGGTGACCATCCCTTTGTCTCTGTTTCCATGAGTTTGTTTTTGTTTGTTTATTTGGTTGGTTAGTTCTATTTTACACTTCACATTTAAGTGAAACTGTGTGGCCTATTTTCCCCCCATCCGACTCCCTTCACTTACAATAATTGTCTCTACAGTAAAAACCTCACTGAATAATTTGAGATAATTACACAATTACTTGAAGAAATCTGACTAACCAGGTCATAGTCATTTTCCTTCTACACAACTGAATTTCCAAAGGAAGAGATCACACTCCGAGGAGGAAAGGCCCCATAGAGTTTTATGCCCCTAAGTGATGTTAAGGACAGGAACCCACAGAACTTCCTGGATCCAAAGCCACTTGCAAGATACCAGCAGTCAGGCTTCCACAACATTTGAAAAATTATAAATCATTTTGGGGAAACAACTAGAGTTTTACTTTTGATACATTATTTCTTCATGAAGCTTAACTTTCTCTAAAATTATCCAAATAAAATGTTGAATGGCTTGCCTTTTTTTTTTTTTTTTTAAAGGAAAGGAAAATAAATAAATAAAGCAACCCAAAGAATCACTAGAAAATTATATTTATTTCTCTTAGCTTTTGCAGAAGTAAGATACCAACCCAACTCCAGCTTGAACTCTCTTAAACGTACACAGAAATTCAATGATATCTGTTCTCTATTATATATATATGTTTAACTTACAGCAAGTCTCAAAACAGACAACTTGGAAAAGTTGATAGGAAATAGGGGCTGCAGTTGCCTGCTGGACATTGTACCATACATAGCTCACTATAAAGAAAGACCATAAAACATCAAAATGTATCTGGGTGCATATGGGGAACACACTGAAGCTGCTAATGGCCAAAGTCCTCTCAACTTCAGCACAGCAAATACATTTTGAAGCATCTCAGCTGACATGGCATGGTTCAGTACTAATTTTGTGTTTGCTCTATTGCTGCAAAAATCCTCTAAACACCCAATGAACAAAACTAGTATAAATATCATACCATGTTAACTGCTATTGAAATCCCATGGAAAATGCTTTTGTTGTTGCTTGGTTTTTGGTTTTATTCCGTTTGTCACTTCGATTCAGAACAATTCATGACGTTTAAATGATCATTTGACTCTATTTTGGGTTCATGTTTTTGGAGTCATTCCAATATAGGCCTCTTTATGCTCCCACACCTCCCTGTCAATTTCATTGCTACCACCAGCTTCTATGCACTTACTGTATTCCTAGTCAATCTGGGTGTTTGATGGCTCAAAGTTAGGTCATAGGACATGGATTTTTCTTTGGTTATCAAGAAAATGACTTTAAATTTCCCTTGGATCTTGTAACTCCTTCCATGGGATTTGATGCTTTAGATTATATTTTAATATTTATATATGTACACTTACACATATATAGATATGGGAAATACACACATTAACATATATATATATATGCATATATATATATAAAACATATTCACATATATGTATGTATTGTTTTTTGCAAATGAAAAAATAAAGCAAGCAAAACAAGACTGACCTAACCTACCTGTACTCGGTTCACATTCAACAAAGTCTTCGTCATCACTTGAACATTCAGCAGATGATACGAGGTCATCTGATGTCGGCTGTGGGGGAAGAGAAGGGAGAGAGAGGTAAGGAGACAAATGAACAAAAGCATCAACAACTTATCACTCTGTCCTGCCTCCATCATTATTACTGTTTCTCTTCTTTAAAGAGGAAATGCCATGGAATGCAGAATTTTTAACTCCTGTGTGGCTGTGAAAGGCTCTGGATCCAGACAATCTGTGTAGGTCATATGTGAAACTGAGGGACCTATAGTGGTTCTAGGAGACTTATACCTATGCCATGCCATCACATCATGCAGCCTGACCCGAAGGGCAGGAAAGGGGGTATTGCAAATGGCAGGCAATACAAGAGTGCAAGCCAGCCCAGAAATGCACTGCAGCTTTAAGGAGCTTCCAAATGTACATGGAGTGTGGTCTCCAGTGTATGATTTGGTGGTTGTGGATCTATAGGCTGGCATAATTAATGAACATTGTGGAATGCAGTCTGTTCAGGAAATGCATAATGGCTTCTCTCGCTAGCAGTGATTTCTTCGTGTAATTGCTGCAATTAGCTGAATTAGTAATGTGGGCCAGCAGAGAGATACCACATGACAGTTTCTGAACACAGGTAAGACTATTTCTGGAGAACAGAAAAACATTTGTTGCAACAGTAGTAATTCAAGTTGAGATGACTTTTTTTTTTTTTTCTTATTGAATCCTATAGAAATTTCCTAATGCCAGAGAATTTGATGCAAGAAATATAGGGCCTGGAGGTATGGGCAGTAAGAAGAGCCCCCATGACACATTAGATGACAGAAATGCTTTGTGTGCCTGGTACATAGTGCGTGCACAAGACATGCTGTTGAATTAATTATATACGTAGATCTTATATAAAAAAATGAATTTTTGTCCTACTAGGTACATAAGGGTATTCAATAAATAGAGTGTACATTGGCTTGCTGGTCTTATTATTCATAATGCACTGAACTCTGAATCCATATTAAAGAAGAAAAGCAATTACAAGATAGATGCTGTCTATCTTTGTCTATCAATTGTCTATCAATTGTAATTGTCTATCAATTACAAGATACCTGTGCCAGACAGGTATATATACTTATTAGTCATAATTATTATTAACTAATTCAACATAATTCTCAAAGCAATACTTTGGGACAAGGATAATTATTATACTTTTAAAAAGAAATAAAGTTCAGAGAGGTTAAGCAAGTTGCTGAAGGACACACAGCTATTGAGGAACAAAGTGGGGATTTGAACAGATACATCTTTGTCAAAGTCTGCATTTGCAGCCAACATAGGCTTCCTTACACCTTTTGTTACATGATGTGGACTAAATTATGTCCTCACATTCCCATGTGGACTTAATTCCCACACCTCAGAGTGAGTGATATTTGTAGGAAGGGTCTTTAAAATGAATTCATTAGGGTAAATCTAATCAATATGACTGGTGCCCTTATCCAAAGGTGAGATTAGGTCACAGATACACTGAGAGAGATGACATTTCAATGGCACAGGGAGAAGATTGCCATTGATGAGCCAAGGAGAGGAGCCTCAAAAGAAAGTAACTCAGCTGGCACCTTGACCTTCCACTTCCAGATTCCAGAACTACGAGGAAATACATTTTTGTTGTTTCAGCCACCCAATCTGTAGTACTTTGCTGTGGCAGCCCTGACAAACTAATACACATGACAAGCCATATGATTAGAATTTTCAGACAATATCCTTTGAAGTAGATATAATAGGCATAGAATCACTGGACACAGCACTGAATAGTAGAGAGACCGTACTAGGCAATTGATTTCACTTAGAACTGACAGTGGCAGAGAGGTGCCTTAAACCATGTTATTGATCTTTATTCTACATCTGACAGGCAGATACTTCAACGCCTGTTCTTCCTTAAAGTTAATAGAAAAGGAATTTCAAACATACATTTTTTTCAATTAGACACTACTGATGCACGCATTTCATTTCCAGCAACTGACACTGGCTGCTGTGCCCTGGAGTCCCATTTTTATGTGAGGGAAATGGTACGCCTACTGCCCTGGAGTTCCCTGCTGTGACGGGACCCTATGCAGGTACACTCCCAGTTATCTGGGCAAGGGACATGGCAAGGGAATAAATGCCAACTGTACTCGCACAGAAGGCAATTATAAGAGGCAAACACCATTTTTGGAAGGGCCATGATCACTGTAAAGCAGCAAGGGTTGTTTTGGGTGGAGGGCACAGATCTTAGCTATTGTGAAGATTTATGACCTACCAACAGCCTGCAGTACTTAAACGAATATACAATATATCTGTGGCATTAAAATTTTATGAGATAAGGGCAATTAGGGAAAAATATGTCTTAAAATACTCCTTAGAGGGAAGTATTGAAAAAGTGGCTGAGAAGACACTTCCAAAGTATAATCAATTAGAAATTAATTGTTGGTGACTCGATTATAAGGATCTTGAAAAAATGGACCATATCCTGCTTAACTAGCATTGGTCCCTAGGAATGTGCGAAATCTGGTGAGTTAAGGAAAATCTCATGAGCTCAACCCAAGAACAGAAGGCCAGGCACTAAAAAGGTCATTGAGCAACTATATGAAAACAATGCACAACTGCAACAGAAACCTCAAAATACGTGAACGTAACAGGAGAATTCAACTTAATTCTAAGGAAGCTGTCTTCATCTCTGGCCAAAGAAACCAATGGCTCTGAGTCCAGACATTCTGTGTGGGTCGCCTGTGAATTTGGCCCCTTCTTCTCTTTCCCTCAGGCCTCACCACGATTTACAGCCACAGCCAATGACATTTCCAAAGCAACTACAAACATCTCAATCCCTCCTTGTCCAACGCTGCAACCGATGCTTGTCGATCTGGGGAATCTGGCTTTCGGCTCTGTTATGTCTAACGCAGCACCCTGCGTGGTTGCAGAAAAACTCACTCTGCCAGCGGCCGCCAGCTTTGCTTGGCAAAGGACTCAGGATTAAGCATGCTCCATTTAAGGATTTATTTCATTAGTTTTATGATCTTTGTCCTGCCATGTAAAAAGTTCAACAAAAGTAATGACACTTTGATTCCAAATGGCCCGCAGAAGACCTGAGGCCTTATGTGAGTACTTTCCAGTATTCTTATCTGTGTCCTTTCTCAGCCGTAAGTAAATAAATGCAGGGTCTGACTCTGAATGTTGGGAGAAAAGGCGCACTTTTTCGGCCACTGGTTCCCATGGCTGGTACTATATTGCAGATGCATACCAACTCAGGATACAATTAGTATAAGTAGAACAGAACCACAGATTTTTGTCTTTAAATAAAATGTAGCAACCCTAGGTTGCATTTTGTGTGTTGTCCTAAAATCACAACTGTTTTTCATAAGTACTCATAATTATTTAGAGAAAAAGAATAGTGAGTACTTTTGGGAAGAAAAAGACATCTGAATGATCTAGAAGCATGCCTACTAATCACGTTTACTACTTATTAAACACTTGCTATATTCAGGCTTTGTGCTCAGAAGTTAACACATATGCACTCATTTAGTTCTCATAACAACTAAGGGTGTAGGCATTCTCAGTGACATCTACTATTTTCAATGGTTCACCAACCATCTGTGCTTCTTGTAACAGCACTGCTTTAGGAAACTCTTCTACTTGTATAGTTATGTCAAGAATATTCATCAGGGTACCTTCCATGTTATCATTGCCACATCCCCCCACCCCCCATTATGATGTGTAAGGCTCCCATAATCCCCAACGGCTAGGCTTACAGTTTTTACCTGTTATGGTTCCCATATGTCAAAAGCCAATATTTTAAGTCATTCAAGGAAGTATAAAAGACCTCTGCTCACTGCAAACCAAATAATTTGGTAGTGGTTGGGCTACCAGATCCACTGTCAGTGACCTATGACTATATTATCAAGGTGTTTTGCTCGTTCATTCATTCATTCCTTTATCGCTTTAATAAATATTTATCGAACACCTATGTGTCAAGCACTGTAACAGTTATGAGGGATAAAGCGATGGATAAAACACAGTTCTTCTGCTCTGGGAATTCACAGTCTCTGAAGAGGCAGCCAAGAATGCAGGCAAATCCGATGTAGTAAACAACTCTATGACAGGCATAAACACAAGGTGCTAAGCAGAGAAGAGATAGCTTCTGGGCAAAGGGGAAGTGGAAAATGAGCTCTGAGGAGCAGGCAGCAGTGCAGCAGAGAAGCTGAGGGCTATGGGCAGGAGGAGAGCAGCCTAAGTGTAAAGTCTTGCAAAGCGTTGCTCAGCGGTATGAAAAAAGCAGTTTGCTTGTACATCTACGAGAAGTACAGGCGGACTGGGGTGAAGGGAGATACGATCAGAATGACAGTATGGCAGCTCTCTGAATTACTGTGTTCCTTGTGAAAATTTGGATAATGAGCATGAATTTAATATCTTGCCCTATAGGACTTTTCTTCTCCTTCCACTCCCCGCATCTCATCCAATCATCTATCGCATTGCCTTTGGAAACCAGTGAAACATAGTGTGGAGGTCTGATTACATCCATTTCTCCACAGTGCAAATTAAAGGCTTTACTTATCTTCTCAAGAGCAGGAAAATATTCTCCTGTTCCTATATATTAGCCAAGTCCTATATTAAAAGTCATAATTTATACTGCCCTGTTTTAAAATATGAACTTCATACTTTTAATTCACATGTTGAAATTACTTGGTTCTGAATTAAGAAGCATAAAACTAAAGATAGGTATTATAATAACTTTCAATAAAATATCTCTCTGGCAGAAGCCCTCTTTATTCCTTTCCTGAAATAATTTTTATTGCATTTATACTTTTTTCCCCCTACTGATGTTTATTAAAATTACCTTAGAATAAACTGGGCCAGAAGAAAGCTCAAAACTCTGTCCACCCAAAGAAATTTATAGGTAAATTTATCTTCCAATTCTTCCAGTCTCACAAACCTGGCTTCTCATTTCCCTCAAATGAGTTATTGTTTCTATAATCACCTGCTTCTAATTATTTACTCTGAAGGGCTCAGCCCCATTTCAGCTTGGGAACAGTTCTTCTACATCATTCTTCATCACTATCCATCACTCGGTGTTGAGAAAAATGCTCCATGATCAGAACAGCTCGAGATAGTTTCACCAGGTCCCCTCCTCACTGTCCAGGTGTCTATTTGTGACTTCCACATCCATCCTTTAGCCCTTTATCTTATACTGAGAATAGGCTAATCATGTTGGGGATAATCATTTTTCTCCCACCAGCTCCTTGGAAGCATGGTGATTTGACCGAGATTAAGTGCAAGATAAAATAAGTTCTGCCACTGAACAGCTCTATGAAATTATAAATAACGCACTCAAGAATGATGATCGCCTTTCTCCCAGTGAAAAAGGAAAAGAGAAAGGCCCATAAATATTCTGAAGTCCCACTGAAAACAGTCATATATCTCTGCAGCTGCTTCATGCTAAAAAGAATTAACTTCCTTCGAAGGCTAGGTGTTCTCTTCTTCCCCCTCTATAGTTCCATTCTGAGAGGGAGTTGGCGTTTCAAGTATTGCATATAGGGAGTGTCTTATCCAGGTTCATTATGAGCATTTGTTCTCAGTTGAAATAAAGGATGTCTAAGATGCTTTTAATTAAATAAGAGCCCATTGACTCTAGGTAAATCTATAAACTTTAATGAGTTTTTAGAAGTTTGACCATCTCAATTTAAATTTATCTATTCAGATTTTCTTCATTAAATTCTTGCCATTGAATAGGTCCATTTTTGATCAGTGCTAATAAATAACTCCTCTCTCTACCGTACACACACACACACACACACACACACTCTTGCTGTATAATTTCTGGACTGCACCAAAAATAAGAAAATCTTAGAACTTGGACAAGCTTGTTAGAAGAAATAATCTCCAACCCACCCCCATCTGGAAACAATGTCATCATTTCTCTAAACTCATAACCAATGTAGAAAAAACCTTAAAACATAGGTAAGATTATGTAAGTGTGCTTGTCTATACCGCATGTATTCTGAGCATCCTCTTTATAGTCATCTTTAAAAGAAGTTGCTGACACTATTACGTGAAAAGGAAACAAACTATTTTAACTCATACTCAATTGTAAAAAGGGCGTATCATGAGGCAGGTTCTGAATGATAAGAGACAAAGAGACAATGTTGTATTCTGGTTAAGAGGCTTCCCGAGTTCCTCTTGTGTCCTATCTAAGAATATTTAATGGAACAACACCCTGTGAATTTGAAAACTATCTTCTGGGGTTCATGTCATTGTGTGTGTGTGTGTGCGTGTGTGTGTGTGTGTGTATGTGTGTGTGTGCGTTTTAAAGATAGTTCCCCTCTTATCTTTACCTACTCCTGGAGATAATCACTTGCCAAGTAAGATATGACTGTACATATTTTAGTTGGCTCACATTTTCATGGGATGAAAAGATTTTAAAGAGAAAAGGCCCTGGGCTAAAGATACTGCATTTCAGCATGATCAAAATTAGTTAATGAGTAGAACTCTCTAAGAAACATGAATATAAAAAACAAACAAAATTAGTGTACATTGTCCTGTATACATGGTTTCATTTATGCACACATTTACTCATTCTATCAGTCTTCCATTCACCAGAGTGAAGGTTAAATAGTCCTCATTCTTATCCTCAGGTGGGGTTATAGAATACTGATATCTGAGCCAGACCAAACTAGAAAACACTGATTAGGTGCCAAATCACCAGCTGCAAAACTTTAAAGTGAGGTTGATGAGTGGTACCCACTCTAACAAAATGGATTACTTATCCACTGTCATTAAAGAGAGCAGTTTATATAGGAACCCAAGCAAATAGCTTCCCATCGAATTCTGACCCCCTCCCCCCCATAATCTCCCATTCTTTTCCACACTGCATATATGGAAGCAGGATCAAGAATAACATGATGTTTTGACTAGAATAAGTTTTGCTGATGAATTAACCTTTAAGGAAATCCCTTTGCAGACCCAAGATTGAATTAGCAGTAGAAAAATCAAGCTTAGCTTAGCCAAAGTTTGTGCCAGGGATTGGGGCCCTTTATTTTTCATTTTTGAGGTCTTCTAGGATTATATAAATAATTATGGTTTGGCTTTTTTTTTCTTTTTCTCTCTCCTTTCCAGTTTTAAGATTTTCCTCGCATTTGTTCAAGGAGGAATGGTAGCTGGAGAGAGAGGGGAGGGAGGAGGGAGAAGAGAGCAGGTAGAAGGGGGATTAATCTATCTGTTGTTCAAGGCAGTTTGACAGAGAGAGGGAAGAGGAGTATCGAACCAGAGAAGATTAACCAATCTTCAATGTACCTTCCCAAAAGCAGAAGGAATGTAATGCTACGTGGCGTTCCACTGATAAGCAAATCCCTCTAAATCCTTTCAATTTATTTCTTGGCCTGGAGAAATTACATATTATTTAGGAGGCAGGAAAAAATAAATAAATAACTGTCTACCAAACATACATCATCTCCAGGAATCTAGATTCAGTGTCTTTTGATTGTATACACATAAAGGTCTGGCTTTCTTGGCTGTTTTTCTTATGGATGCAGTCCTCGCTAGGACCAATTGTCAGGAAGGTGTGGCTCTGTTTCCTCTGTAAACACTTTTCTGGTGTCCACCACCAACCTTGTTTTGAATATTTATGATCTCACCCTTACAAAAAAATGACAACAGTTTAGTTGAAGCTCCAAAGACCTACTTTTCTTGCTTGCTTACCTTCTTGCCTGCCTGCTTTCCTTTTTTTTTTTTTTTTTTATGTTGACTTATTTCCTTTTAAGTGAGTTCTTTATTTCAAAATTATTACTAACACCAAGTCTCAGCTTTGAAAGGGTGAGTGACCAAGGTCAAATGTTAATGCTACCCAAAAATAGTGATGCATATAAGTATCAGTTAATGGATGCTAAAAGTTCTAAACAAAAGTCTTCATTATAAAGAGTACCAATATGTGTGTGTGTATACTATATGTGTATATATATATATACACATACACATATACATATAATATGTGTGTTTATATATAATTTATTAATTTGGAGGCAGAAATGTTTATATGATGCATTGCCCCATGCTTTTCCTTGCTCCATAGTTCAGGGAGAAGAGATAGGTTTTTGAAAAAAGAGTAGGAAAAATAGAATCTTATTTCTTCATGAGATGGTCTTTCTCTTGGCTCTCCATTTTGTAGTATAACCTCACTATCCAACACAGGAGAAACAGCTCTTCCTGGCAGGCTAAGAGCGCAGCTCAGAAGACCTGTAAGACCCAACTATTAGATGAGGAGGAGGAGTTGCAAGATAAAGCCTGAATGTTGATCAGCAACTCAGAAGCAGATGGAAGGTCAGCCATTTAGTCCAGTGCAAATAGCAGTGGTTCTCAATCTTTTAGTTAAGGGATGCTAGATGAGCATGAGAGAAAGGAGTGGGAGAACCACAAAATATTGAGAATCAAATATAACCTGATGTTTACTTTGTCTATAGGACGTTTTTACTGAAAAAGTATTAGATGTACATGAACACTTGCTAAGTCTGTTGATGCAGACAAGAGTTGAGAACTGTTACCATGAAAAAACTAAGCATGAATGAGGTTAATGCTGAATAAACAAGAAACTAAGAAAGAAATGCAAACTTTAGACATTGTAGAGTAAACACAGGAAAGAAGAACGTAACCTAGAACTTAGTATGTGGCATGGAAAATTGACCTAGAATAATGAAATGCAATGAAGTGAATGCTAAATACAAGTGATCAAAAGATAAGACTGCCTTATAGCATTGAAAAGATTATTTCCCATTCTGCCAGGTAATATATTAGAAAAGTCAGATACAAGTGTCAGAACAATAGCAGCAATTAAAGGACATTTTACATGACTTAATGAAGTATTAAGGGAGTTACAGGTGGTCTGCTTTTAAGTCTGAGTCCAAACTGTGTGAGAAAAATGAGGGACAATTGAACCACATGATTTCAAACCCCAAGAGAGGGAAAATGCAAAGGATTTCAGCTTTGGAATAAGAATTTATCCCGAGTTACTCAGGTCTGGAAGATAATATCAGTCTCCCATAGAGGAAGGTTGGGGAGTGAATTCAGATAAAGCTCTTTGATTTGTGCAATAAATCCCAAGTGAGAGAAAGTCTTCAGGTAGAATTGCATGGAAATTCAGGAACCCAGATGGAGTCAACTTCCAGACTTCAACCCCTCACTCCTAAACTGTAAAAAGATAACCCTCTCTTGGCTGTTGATTTAGAACAATTGGCAAAAGCAAGCACAAAAGAACTTCTACGTAGGAAGACACAAGACTATTTCTCATTTCTAAACAGCAACAACACTGATGAGCTGACAAAGAGGGCTTTGGAAATATAGCCTGGGTAATCCCAGGCAGGAGAGCTATGCAGGGCCTTGTACTTGTTATAATGTTCTGCTCTTGCCATCTTAAAATTCTTAACTAGTTTATTTTTGAACTTGTGCTTTGCATTTGAAGTTCAGTGAGACAACGGAGTGTGCATATGCAGATGAGATGCATGCAATGTGTGTGTCCACCCTGTTCCTGCCACTCTATCTACATGTAGAGTTTCCAATGGCCCATAAGCATGAGATTCTGAGGACCCACCATGCATGGTAGGTAGTAAGGGGAGTCAAATGGATATTCTTGAATGCATTCCCCAGTCTGTCTTCCAGGCACTGTCTTCTAAACAAGGAGGGCTAGGAGTACATTCTCAGTTCAAAGCTGACCTTTTCATTCCTCTCTTTTAGGGTTTTATATCATGCCCTTTGAAGTGAACACACACGAAAGTGTGTTACACTTACCGAGTAAGCGGGGGCACTGACAGCCCCAATAGGCTATTCTTTCCCTTTGAGCAGAAGTTGCTTAGAAAGCAGAAAGGAGGCAATAGTGTTTCAAGCAGCATGAACAACCAAGGGAACCTATCACGTCCTTTCTTATTCTCTGTACTAGCCAACCACTCAAAATAATGACATAAAAGAGAAAGATAGGGCAATACGGGTACCTTTTTCCTTTCAGTACTGCCTTATTCATTAGCAGGCTGAAGTTAGAGGGTGTTTGTAGAGGGGTGTGTGTCAAGAAGTAAAATAAAAACAGGCCAGTTAGTTTTGTGCAGTGTTTCCAGGCTCCTTCTAAGAACAAAATACATTTGGATATATGAGCTGTGAAATACCAATCGTGTTACTTCAGCAACTCCACCTTCGAGGTAAATGCTCTTCTATTTGCATTTAAAACTGGCCTGGCACCATATGAAATTGTATGGTAATATTCACACGAATAATTATAAAATTAGGCTTTTCTTTACTTAAAATGGCATGAAATAGCAAATAAAAATAACCACTATGACAAATTGAAAGGCTGTGGAAGAAAGGGAAAAGCTTTCTATTTCAGTACTCTTAACATCACTTTTTCCTATTCTGTTTCGCATTGGTTCCTGCCAATTATGGAGCTGCCCCTGAGAATAATTCTGCAAAATGTTTTTGAACAGGCCAAAGGGATCTGACATGGTTTTTAAGAACCCAAGTGATGGAAAATGGTTTATGCTCCTGAAACTGGGTCCCTTGTGCTTCCCTTTTGACCTCATGCCTGTGGGTCTTAACTGGCCTTCTCTCAAGGGTAGTTTGGGAAGAGTACTACCATCTATTTCTATACTAATACGACTCTTCCGGTGCCCATTCCCACAGCCTCACCCCCCTCTCCATCTGCCTAGAATACTCTTTCATAACATTGTAGAGAATATTCCTTAATAAAATCCTAGCCCTTGTTTATTTTCACGTCTCTGCAATTATGAGAAGAGTTTTCATGTCGCTACTTTAAAAAAGAATTACAATTGCAAAATTTTCTGAAAAATTGACAATGTCCTTAAATACACCCAGAGGTAGCGTGGTGGATAGTGAAACCAGACTTGAGAACTGATCATATCGAACCCAGGGCCTTGACTATCGTAGGCTGTGAGGCGAAGTTCCCTCTGAGAACTCAGGTAGCCAGCTGACCTTGGAAAGGTGGCTGTCCTTCCAACTGACTCTCTTGGAAGTAAAAGTCAGTATGTACCAGCTCTGCTGAGTCAGGGTCATCTTTGAAAACTGTCAGAAGAATATTTTTAATTTACACGCTGCCTCTTTGAAAGAAATCAATACGTCATTTGCTGAAACTATTTTTTAATCCTAGCATCTTTAGTTAGCTTTGTTGTAGCCCCTCTCCAACTCCTCATCTTCTAGGGAGGAAAGGAAAAAGTGTTTAGCTTGTAGTTAGATTGATTCAATCACTTTGAGCAAAAAATAAACAACTAAAAACAGCGGAGTAGCTTTAATGATGATCTTTCAGGGATCAAGATCTCTAAGCAATGCAGTCTCTCATTTTAGGTGATTGGAAATAAACAGAAATCAATAAAACAGGATTACCTGGCAATAAACAAGAGAAGCCACATTCATAATTTAAGAAGCTGCTCTTTATGCATTCATTACTGAAGAATGAAGTTGAGCGCCATTCTATTTTTGCAGCTCATATATATTTCCCCCAGCATGTAGTCTGTCTGTAGCTTTTTTTTTTTTTTTTTCTCACATATATCCAGAAGCTTCTACATTCCTAAGGCTGCTCAAAGGAACCAGAGACAGATAAGGGCACTTAGCATACTAGGCAAGAATTGCTTCTTCAAACACATCCTCTTCCAGACCCCTGTATGTATGGCCAAGTGCTAGGTTAGGGGGAGGACCTGGCGTGTCATGGTTGGAAAACATGGAACATGGCCTCTGCCTTCCAAGTGTTTACCTTGTGGCAGGAAAGGGAAATGTTAGTGACACTGTCAATATCCTTTCCACTCTTCCTCCGTGCTAGGGCTGGCATTGCGATCAACCTAATCAAGCCTCCTTTACAATGGGACAACAATCTGAACAAAATGATGAATCAGGAAGTCTGCTAAAGATTCTAGAAATAGTTACTCTATTCCTAATACAAAAGAAGAAGAAGAAGAAGAAGGAGAAGAAGAAAAAGAAGAAGAAGGAACACTTGCTTGGTCCAACTACTTTCCCTTCTTCCTTGGGTTTGGATGAGCTATTATGGGCTGCAGGAGCCATTTTGTGACCATCAGTTGGCAAGTGTGAGGGAAAGACTAAGAAAAGACCCAATGTGCTAACTTTGACATTGTCAAATGTGTGACATGAGCCCAAACAAGCAGTTTTCTACTTCCTAGGCCCAAGAATTCTTGTTAAGTGAGAAGATTTATCCCTTCTTACATCATAGCAGGTCATGCTTTCTGTTGCACAAAAAAGAAGACAATCCTAATGGGAGCGAGGAATCCAGAGAACAGCCATAGGCAGAGAGGATGCAAAGCTCCCTGTAATCTGCCTTCGGTGCAGATCATTTTACCAAGCAGCATTTTAATATCACCCAAGTGGGACTTGGAAAGTATCACTAGGGAAAATAAATGAACAAACAAAACAAACAACAAAGCTTTCCGTGTGTCACTCTCTTGGTCCAAATTTAATCTGTTGCCTATCAAATAACTCCAGACCTTTTATTTATTTACTTATTTATTTTAAAAAATTATTATTTTTCAGAGAGAGGGTAAAGGAGAGAGGCAGAAAGGGAGAGAAACATCAATGTATGGTTGCCTTTCACCTGCCTCCAGCCACGGACTTGGCTGGAGACCTGGCCTGCAACCTGGTTATGTGCCCTGGCTGGGAATCGAACCTATG
The DNA here is from genome assembly GCA_004026585.1 of Noctilio leporinus. NCBI lineage: Eukaryota > Metazoa > Chordata > Mammalia > Chiroptera > Noctilionidae > Noctilio > Noctilio leporinus. The sequence goes on along the minus strand of PVIW01000005.1, from coordinate 940,761 downwards.
ACTGTTGGGTTCACAGGCCAGTGCCTTATCCACTGTGCTACCAGCCAGGGCTAAGTCCAGACTTTTTAAAAAATTTATTTTAAATTCAAGATCCTCCACCTCTGGGTTCTAATGTCATTTTGTAGCTGCCTCTTTCACTACCATGTGCTCCTGCAAGCAAGTCCTCATTTCAACTGTTTAACAAAGGTTTGCCATGCTCTGAACAAGCCTGATGAATTCCTGACAACATTCTGGCTTTCAGTGCTCCTCACCCAACTCTATTTGCATTTCATTCCACTTAAACCTGGTTAAATTCTACAGCATCTTCTTTGGGGCCCAACTGAAATACATGTTTCATGCAGCATTTTTCTGGTGCTTATGGCTGAAAAATAAAACCCTCTAGCATGCCAACTCAGTGCTTTCTTCAAGTCTCACTTCATGTGCTTATTATATTCTGACTTACAATATATACCTGACTTAAATTTCCCTTCCTTGATTGCCACTTGGGGGAGAGAAGGGGCCTTGTCTAGGAAAATGTGTTGTGTTTGGGGTCAGAACTCTTGAGTTCTGTTCCTGGGTGGGGGGTCAAGGGCACAGATGGCAAGCACTTGGTGCTTCCTATTTCTCTTCTGTAAATTTGAGGAAATGAACGACATCTACCTCAAGCGCTTGTTACATGGACTGGAATAAGTACCAGGACTCAGAAATGGTACTGTGTGTTTTGTTAATATGATGACATTATTTATCACCACAGTTATATACAAGTGCTGGACCAGATCTTGAGTGCACAATGCCTATTTAAATGAATGGCAGGAACTCTGGGAATGTCTGTTGATTTGGAATAGAACTGGGCAAGCCAGGAGCCATGCTCACAGAATGAAATGATAGGATGGAGGAGAAGGAAGTATATCCCATGCTTGTTGGGTGATTACTAATCCTGACCTTTGGAGGTGCCAGGAGCAGGAGTACATTTATCAGCTGTTTGTCAAGAATGGGGTGGCTCTGAAAGCTTATTGGTTTTCAAGATACAAAACATCTCTTTGGTTCAGACAAGCTGGTAAGCAACTTATCTTGCAGTTTCACAACCCTGTACAAGGGAGTCAATTCCTCATTTGCAGGACTATAGGTTTAAAGTAAGTCAAAGATCATATAGTGTTCTGGAAATTGGAACAATTTAACATTTTAATAGACCAGTCTTTTACAATAACTATCCAGTAAGTTCTCCCCAAACAGATTTGCATTTTGATTCTCATTATTCCCAATAGCCTTGGCTGGGCACAGCCCAGGAAAAATCAACCTATGGTTCTTTGGCCACACTAGTGCTGTCTCATTTAAACCTTTAAGTAGAAGTCTCTATATAAAAGAAAGAGTAAGTATAATGGCTCTGAATAAATACCCTGCAAATGACTGCAGCAATTACGCTGTTTGCAAGTACCTCTGAGACCATTAAGATAAACATCTATCTTTGAACATTTGCATTAATACACTAGACTGTTCTTCTGAGATAAATCTTATTTGAACATTATGCAGTTAATACAGTTTATCATCCCTTTGCTCCTCTTCCCTTCCATGCACACATTAACGCTTGCAGAGGATAAAGGGTGGAGCATTTAAGTAATCCTAGTCTCTAAACATCTTTAAATGCAGAATGAATATACTTTTGGGTTTAAATACCTTCATAGACTGGATACTTGAGAACACATCAGACTGGTCTCTTAATTTTCCACATAAGTAATGTCTTACAGACAAAAGCAATGAATGCTTATATTTAAAATAGTCTTAATATGCTTCCAATTGCTCAGCACACAGAGGTCCAAATGGAATCAAACTCCCTAGTTGCTTCTTTATTAAAGGAGTATATCTCTTTACTTATATCATAGGATATGTCTATAGCTATATCTGCATTTTAACCTGAGGCCCCAATATCTTTTACAGCCAAATTGGGAAAGTGCTCAAGAATCCCTAGTAGTTATTCAGAAAACTAGTTCTCTGCTAAGTGAAGGGCAGGAAAATCCCCTGAACAGTGAGTGGCTTAAATTGTACCTGGCAGTTGTCACTGGCTATAATAATGATATTGGCAGCAATAAATAAAATTTAACAGTCAATATTTAACAATCAGTGCAGGAGAAGAACTCATTAATCAGAATAGACAGTGGCCATAGTCTGGGAGCTGGGTTCCAAAAACTTCTGCTGCCCCTGCCCTCAATCTGCTTATGGGGAATCAGAAGAGAATCTTGTTGGGAAGGATTCAAATGACCTGGAAGTAGAGGGCACTTGGCATTTTGAGGCAGTAGCTATTTGCTGACTATTATTTTAATGGATTTAAATAGATTGTATAGCAAATGATGATAAGAACTCCAAGGCGATGCATTCAAGTTTTCTAGGAACAAATTCCTTTGCATTGAAAAAAATTCTGTTCAGTGTTTTCCAGGTGTGTTCCCAGATGGGCTGAGGAGGATGTCTCACCAGTTTTTACTGAGCTAATAGTTTAGGGAAATAAAAATGGCATCTGAAGTGACCTTAGTCTTCAAGAAGCTTATAATTAAGTAAGGAAGTGTCTGGGAAAAATGTCCTTAAATAATGATGAAAGGGAAAAAAGCCTCTGAGAAAAGACAGATTAACTTTGGACTTAAATGGCAGAGAGGAATTCATGGAAATAATGGTCTTTGGGTTTGGCTTTGACAGAATAATAGGGTATTAAGAGGCAGAGGTGGGAACCACCCTTACTTTCTAGTTTCTATGCAAATTAATGCATAGAAACAAGGAGGTATAAAAGAGGGAGTGTGAATACAGACTAATTTGGTTTGGTGTGAGCATAGTGTAAATGGGGAGAAGTTGGGTAGTGGGGCAAATATACAAATATATTTATATATATTTGTATATCCTATCTGGAAAATGTCCAGCCATTGTTAATATAATGAGAATGGTTTGCATGACAGTGACCTAACCTGGTAGCCAAGGAGAGTGGACTGGAATGTGCATGTGTGAACAATGATGACTTCACTATATTAGTCAGTAGGGGTGGTGGACACTGTTGAGTGAGCATGTGTACTGTGTGGCTGTCATGTTTAAAACAATTGAGAAACCAAAGCAACGAACCTGCATCAAATTTTGCCTTAAGCTTGAACATTCCTCCATGGAAACTATCCAGATGACTCAGAAGGCTGCAGCTATGGGCAGCTGGTGATTGGCTGCTTCATCATGACAATGCATCTGCTCATGCATCACATTTCATGCAGAATTTTTGGCAAACCATCAAACGACCCAGTAACTCAGCCCCTCTAGAGCCCAGATTTGGTACTCTGCAACTTCTGGCTTTTCCCAAAACTAAAATCACCTTTGAAGAAGAAGAGATTTCAGACCCTCCATGAAATTCAGGAAAATACCACAGGACAGCTGATGGCAACTGGGAGAACTGTGTGAGATCCAAGGTACCTACTTTGAAGGGGACTGAGGCATCATTGTCCTATGTACAATGTTTCTTGTGTCTTCTTCAATAAATGTCTATTTTTCATTTTACATGGCTGGATCCTTCTGGACAGAACTTGAAATACATATACACACACATTCACATATGCAGAGGGAGGGAGGAAGAGTGAGAGTGGCAGAAAGAGATAGAAAGAGAGGCAGACACAAGCAGCACTGGTGACACGAGGGAAACCCACCTCTGTTGCTTGACAAACAAACCAAATCAAAGTGATCTTTTGACACAAGTGCCAGCACATGTTATTGGTTTAATCCCAGAATGAATGAAGGCTCCAGGCATTGAAAGAAAGAAACTGTTATATCAATCTAATTTTCACTGCTGGGACACAGCTGAATGAGGTCATTACTGTACACACTTCAGGGATAAAGGGAACGCCTGCTTCCACCTCTGCTTCAGTAGGGTCTCTAGGAGAGGGTGAAGCCTTACAAAGGATTCCCAGCTGTGGGCAAGAATTCTACTGTTTTGAAATTTACCTGCAGACTTTTTCTGTCTTCTGACAGACTAAAATGTCTATCCCCAGACACAGTTAAGGAAGCCCTGACGCGTGAATCGCATTTCAGGATGCGATTCAATGCTATACATTTAGAATGGCCAACTTCACACCTGTCAGTGTGTCTGTATGTGGGTACATGTGCATGTATGTGCACATGTGTGAGAATAACAAAAACATGAAAGGGACAAAGTGAGTTCTAACAGCCCAAGAACTTCCCAGCTGGGACACACTTTACAAAAAGAAAGTTACATAAAAGGAGCTTTAAACACCATCTGGGTGATGCTGTGCTCATTTGAGCTTTACATGTTTTTTTAAAAAAGCAACACAATAAAAAGTACCTACAAATACAACTAGAGAAGAGATTTTCCAACTCTTGGGAGATCAGATGCTCTTGACTTCAAACACTGCTGCACATCTCCTTTAGTCCTATTTGATACAGGGATATATTTTTTCTTTTTTGAAGTAGCTAAAGGAGCCTGCTAAAGTTGAGTCCTAATTTTGGGGGAAAAAAAGTGTGTAAAAATAAATCCAGTATCTTTTAAATATTCTTTAAAAGGATCTCTAAACAACTCAGTTGCACTCTCTCATCTTCAGAGGTATGCAGCTCCAGCCCCATAGATAAAAAACACTTATGTTTCCAAACCTACAGCATTACTTATCCAAGAAAGAAAAGCAAAGGCAATGATGCTAAGGACGTAGAATGGAACGCAGTACTAAAACAACAGGGTAATAAATAAGCGTCAGCACACCAGGTCTTCCATTTTCTCATTTTTGTAGTTAGAGTCAAGGTGGGGATATATATTTTTTAATTCTCAAAATCCTCACCTCTTGGCCCAAGGATATGTTTATTGCTTTGTGAGAGAGAGGGAGAGGGAGGGGGAGTGAGACAAAGAGGGAGAGAGAAAAAATATATGTAGAGAAACACTGACATGGGAGAGAAACATTGATTGGTTAACTCTCCTAAGTTTCCCAAATGGGGATACAACCCACTACCTAAGTATGTGGCCTGACCAGGAATCCAGCTTGCAGCATTTTGGTGCACAGGAAGGTAACCAACCAACTATGCCATCCAGCCAAGGCAGTTGGGATATTTAAATTCATACACCAGTTTATGGCAGAAATGTTTTTGATTCTCACTTGGGACTTTTCGGGTGGACAAGATTCCATTTCCATTTTTTACATAAGACATTAACGCATTTCAAGAAGGGTTTAACTGTACCCTTTTACGAAAAGGGAGAATAATATTTCCTCTCAGGAGACAATTTACATGTGAAGTTTTAATTGCCAGGACTCACACAGCACCCCGTCGGATCATTTTTGTCTTCCCTTTGCATTAAAAGCGTGATGAGATTACTGAAAGAGTCAACAAGTCGGGATCTATACTTGCCTTGCAAAGTCAGTGCTAAGGCTTAATCAGCTAAATTTAATAAAACGCAAACAGCTTATGATAAAGGAAATTCTAAAGATATGTATGCTAGTATAAATTTACATAATCACATGTAGGCCATAACTTACTCTTGATCACATTTTCGTTGTTTAAAAGAGTTACTCAAAGCCTGTTTAAGAAACGACGTGGCATCCAGGCAAAATAATTTCCTTCAAAAATGTTAAGAATTGCCTTCCTTGGATGCCATTGAAAAATGCTTTGAAAGTTCTTCCTCTTAGTGAATGTCAAAATAGTGAAGTTATAGAGATTAAACAACGAGAACTGGGAAAATGCAGTGCTCGGCATCGTAAACATTACCAGTTGGTTTTCAGATGGGCAGGAAAAGAGTGGAGCCGTAAACGGACACTGGTTCCATGGTAATGCAAGCTATCTTTTCTCTTCATTATTGTTTTTTAAAATTCTCATCTGTTCATAAAAAATACATTTGGGACATTTTAATTTCTTTTCCCACTTAATACCAGTAATGACCTTCTGGGTCAAACCTTTCCTCCGAGTTAATGATCAGTTGGCTGAAAGGCTGGGTAACAAAGACCCAGCCTAGTCACTAACTGCCACTTAACATCTACTTTATCAATCAGGGCTGTTTAAATATAATAAGACATATGCCAAGCTATCCATAGAAGGCTGGGTACCAAAATCATATCATTAAAAACACACTTCCATTTAAGGCAAAGCTCTTGGGACGTTTATGCTCTCAGAGCAGTCATTTTGCTGAAAGGGTAGGCAGGTGGCCATGTGCCCCCTTGTTTCAATTCTTAGCAGAGGGACCTTGAATGAAAAAAATAAATCCCCTCATCTCCCTGGTTTGCGAACCCGAGGTGCCACACAGAGACTTAAAGAGGACACTTCAAGGAGGAGCTGCTGAATCTAAGCGCTGTCCTATACACAGGGCCATAATCCTTATCTCTTTGGGTCATGGCAGACCTCCTGCAATTATCATATTGTATGACAGAATAAATCTCAGAAAAAAATTCAAATTCAGATAATTACTCCTATGGGCTTCTCCCTTCAGGCTTAATTAGATTCAATTTCTTCGTTACAGCTTCCAGTCAGCTCTTCAGCATTCCTAGGCGATACTGTGGAAGCTGGGAAACCATTGGCTAAAGGTTTCCAGATGATCGTCATTAAGATTTTAGAGCTATTAGTAACAGATGATAAAACTCACTTTCATATACCAAGTCTGTATCACTTTTTACTGCCTCCAAAAATTCTAGTGTATGTTGGAATAAACAAAATGAGTATCACCCATCATGGTATTCTCTATAAGAGCCCCAACAAATGGGCGACATTGTTCTAAAAATTCCCACGGACTACAATAATCACACTTTTCACTTGAATAGGTATTCTACTCTCACAATACTCTTTCAAAATGATGCAGAGTCCCATCACAGCTAGTCAGATGTCACACACTTACTAGCCTTGACACAGATGGGACCAAACACAGGTCAAATGGCCCCCACCTACTGTTTTTGTATTGTGACACTAGACTTATGGTTCATGGGCTTGAATCTGGCACAAGGCTACCACAGAGAAGAGAGAGGGGTACTCAATATGTTCTAAATTTTAGTCATCTTATTCTGAAAGCTTCCCTGAGCTTTCCCTTTAAGCGACAGCTTGTTTAAAATATGTCCTTTTAAGAAATAGAGAGACATTATTTATAGCAGAGTGCATGACACTTTCAAGGGGCAGAAGAATTTTCAGGTTGCGGAAGGAGTCCAAAGGTAATCAGCCACTAGTAGTTATGAATGAGGCAGGTTTGTTCTTATGCAGCGAGCACATTCCACAAGATTTTTTTCTCGGTGACAAGGCAGGTAGAATCCAAAACACCTTAGTACAAAGCATGTGGGGCAGCATAGAATGAAACTCTGTGGAACATTTCAGAAGCCTTTTCTCTATCGCCTTTGCATTTATGCATTTGATTTGTAGCACCAAGAAAACAAGAATGATCTTGAATTTTTCCTATCAGCAACATAAGTGCTTTGGTGGTTAGAGGGTGGGAGTTAGATGTGGATAGACAGCTGCTTCCATAGCAGTGAGTTCAATTTATATCCTGAGTCCCACAAAATTCCAATGGGTGTCAGTCTTTAGGGAACTGCACTGGGACCCTGCTGCAGACTGAAAAAGAGAGTTGGATCAAATGAAATGTAGCTCTTTCTGGTATCCTTAGAAATGCTATGTATGATGAGACGGTAGATCAGAGTGCTAGAGGGCATAACTTCTTGTCCACATACTTCCATGGAGCATGAACAAAGGATTGAATGTTCACGTCTGATGTTGCACAGTGACAGATGTCAGTTCCCTGTCTTCCTTTCTTGCCTCTTTCCACCCTTCAGCATATCAGATGCATTACCATTCATTTTGGTCTTATTCTTTTTCTCATTTCACACCATTGCTAACTTCCCTACTTTATATCTGTTCTTCACAAAATAGACTTTTATTTTGTTACTCATGGCCAGCTGTTTGAATTGGATCATCCAACCTACATTATATAGTTTTCCAGTGATCGGGAATTAAATAAACACGTGGGTAGGAGGAGAAACTGAGTATCATGAACAAGGAAAAACAATTCTTCTGCATCTAATAAGATAAAAATACATTAACCTCTAAAGTAATGGGGTTAATTTACAAAACAAGCAGATATTTATTCAGTTTTAAGGATTTTTAAAAGAAATTAGTTTTAAAAAGTAAATTTAAGCTCTTTAAATTGAAACAGAACTTTCCATGTGTTTGAATTTAAAGAGAGAGATGCATCTTACACAAAAGTGAAGGTAATGCAGAGAAATCCTAAAAGATTTTTCCACAGGGTTTTTGAGGTGGTAGATGATACAAATGCAGCTCAATTTACATTTCTACCTTTTGGGACACTGAATTGACCCCAAGGAAGAGGAGATCCTAAACCAAAGTGACTCTAATGATAATTATCTAAGATAGAAAAGATGTAAAAATATTTATACTGGAAATAGTTTAAAGGAGGATTCTCAGGATATGAGACTACATTGGGCTCAGCTCAACACATATAGTGAAGATTTTGTAATTATTAAATAACAAAGCAATATAGATTAGAAGGCAGTGTATCAACTAAGAGGCATGGAAATTGAGTAGCAATCTCCAAATGGATAGCAAGGAGATAACAAAAAATAATTAGTTCCTTTAAAAAAAGTGTTTGTGAATTGTTTGATTTTCCACTAAAGTCAGAGTATCAACAGAGACATTAATATGCATTAATATACATTTTTGGTTTTTGGAAGTCAACAGGAGGGGAAAATCATGACCCCCTTCCCCATTTATAAATAGGTTATGAAGAGAGATAAAATCTAAATTATAGAGGCCAATGAATACGTGTTGCACGTGGTGTTGCCCTGTTAAGAAATAAGAAATACTCTAGTCTATTCTAGACCAATGATTCTGAACCTTTTTCATCTCACAGTACACATAAACTAACTACTAATCTGCAGCACACCGAAAACATGTATTTGCTGATATGACAAAAATTGGTATAATTTTGATCCAGTCCCACCAGATGGCTATTATTGTGTTGCCTGTTATCTTTTTTTTTTTTTTTTTTTTTTTAATTTGACAGTCTAAGGGAGAAGAGGTCAGTGCCTCTGATTAAATAGACAGGCATGATTTAAAAACTCCTGTGACACAGTGGTTGAAAATTGCTTGTCTAGACTAACAGTTCCTGATGAGACAGACTTTTGTAGGACTGGCGGGTGTGATAGGGAGGCTTGCCTGAAAACCTGTGAGAGTTAATGGGATAGGAGGCAGAGAGAGTGCCAGCAAGCTAGTGATACAGGCCAAAGAAGGCTTCTGCTTCCACAGGGAGAAGCTGTCGAGGTCAAGTACATGGCTGCAGAGATTATGTGGTTTTAAACAAAAGCCCCAGAATTCTGAACAGAAGAGAATCTGATCGTTCCAAAGATCCAGGGACACGCAAAAGTCTCTACTTAGGAAAACATGTGTTGCAGAGTGAATTTATTTAAAGCAACCATACCAACAAATCAGTAACAACTGAATGCTATTTATTAAGTATTTACCTTGTGCCAAGCACTGTGCTAAATAGTTTATGCATTTCCCTTTAAGTAAATTACATCATTTCTGATTTGCAAAGAAGAGAAACTGACATTCAGAGAGCTTGAGAATGCACAAGTGGTAAGTGGCAAATCTCCAGTTTCTGACCCAGATCTGATTCCAAAGTCCTTCACTTAACCACTGAGCTGTGGTTAAAGACAGTGTAGGAAGGTCAAGCAGTATGTTAAAAGGGCTTTGAACCTGAGCAGATCTAAAAGAGTGACGTGATTCTTACAAAGCTCAAGTATAAAGTAATATCACTAAATAAAAATGTACAAACAATTAAATTTATATTTTGAACTAGACAACATAAGAAAATGCATAGATTATATATAGACCTGAGAATGTACATGTACACATTTCATTTGAGCATCTCCTCATACATAGCCCCACCGTGTTTTTGGGAGGGGTTTCTACAGGTGGTATACAAATGATAAAACACAATGCTTCTCCATTATTTAATGTAAATAATATAAACTGCAGTTGAAATATTTTTCAGGTTACCTACTTTATTCCCTAGCATTTTCCCACAGGGCAGTAGAACCTCCTGCCAATAGCATATTTCACACTGGCAGTCTGACATCAATTCAGTCAACCTTATCCGACATGTTTTCTACACGCACGACACTCACCCATTAAATGGGTGGATGTACCAGGCACTGGAAAGGAAGTTTATAAAGAAGCTAAAGTGTCGAGAAAGCCTGGATCTGGGGTAGGGTAGCTTTTGAGGACAGTTCTTAGTTCCTTGAAGCATGAAAGAGTCATAAGTGAATTGTAAAGTCACAAGCTGTCTGGGAAGAGAGATACGATTGTGAATATCATCAGTCTTGGGATGGAATCTTTAAAGGTTTTCCCATGTTGTCAATTAAACAATTTAAATAATTTAGACATTCCAGTATTTTTTGAACTACTTAAGGAGACTCTCCATGCCTAAACTCTGATTTCAGGAGCTTGGGACCAAAAGCTACTAAAAGCCATTCTGCTGAGTCAAAAACTTTAAAGTTTTTAGTGATTTTTAAATACACACTCTTCAAAACAGAAACAGATCAAAAAGCCATATCCACCCATCAATCTCTTTACCCACCTACAAAGTAATTTTTCCCTGAGATACACTGTATCTCGGTGTAACCCCATGTTCTACATTATTTTAGGGTTCATGTGCCACGTACTGCTTCCAGCAAAATTCTTCCTTCTTCATTCCAATACTGTGTTCTCTTTCCTACACTACATTTTCAAGGGTATTTTCAGTTTCCCACAAAATCTATTTCCCAACACAGACCTGGATTTCAACCCTGCCTAAATTGATATGCTGGGCTCCTGTTTGAATTATGATATGGAGAAAACTTTTTAAAAAAGACATCCTGCATCTAACAGCATGGGAAAGGCTCAAATGCAAGTTCGGGGCAGTAGCTGCTGTGTATACATTTGCCTTTTTTATTCCATACTTTCAAGAAGGAAACAGAATAGCCTGCATCTCTCTTCTAGTTAATTTTCATAAGAGGCTAGCAAAAATTAGATTACGATCAAGGAATAGCCAAGACAACATGCTATTTATCATAGTCTATGTTGCAGAAGTCCATATACCACTTCTCCAAAGGTTGCTCTCTTGCCTCCTGCTTACGCTGCCTTCAGACAAAAACAACCTCGGGGGTGCAGGGGTGGGCAGGGAAAGAGAGAGAGAGAAGGAGCTGGAGAGCAAGGGAACAGAAATGTAATTGCCTGCCTATCAGCTCCACTATCATAATTACTTTCAAACTCTGACATAAGTTGAATCAGATGAACAACCAAGTCAATGTTTGCAGCTGGTGATCAGTACATCCTTAGCTTAGAAATTAAAATGTCACTACTGGAGTATAAAATGATGCCACTTCTTGGTTCCTTAGTATGTTGGGAAGAAGAGAGGAGCTCCTTTCTTCATGCCTTTCACACTTTTCTGCCCTTAGGCTCTGACCACATTCTTTGTCTTCTCAGTGTGGTCCTAGCATCTGTGTCAACGCACAGGGCCCCTTAATACTGCATAATTCTATATAGGGAGCTCACTTCTGTGCATCAGAAAAGTACATGAACTATGAGGCAATCTAGAACAGCACAAATAGACAATCTTCTATGATATATGATATCTGGAAGGTAAAAGGAGAGATAACCATGTTTACAGAGAACCTTAAGGATTGGAAGAAGAAATGTTGATATTGAAGATACAAAGCCAGCTAAATGTAAATCTACATTGGTTATGGCATAAATAGTTGCAAAATTATACATTTTATTACTACCCTAGAACAACACTCTCTTGTTTTTCATACTATATTCCTTCTTTGGAAGTTAATACAGGAGTAATCAAGTATCTAAGTCACCACTCCATTCAGCAATTTTAATGTTGGGAAAAACAAACTAATATTTGTGTGTGTGTGTGTGTCTGTATGTGTGTGTGTGTGTATAATGTGTCTGTGTGTTTATATATATATATATATATAAGCAGAGTTTGTTGTTTTTGATCTTGGGTAAGCCAGTCAATCTCTTTAGTACACAAGGGTATCACCATAGAAACCATCTCTAACCACATTTTCTGTATTGCAGGGTTTTCTGCATAGACATATCCATAAACCAAACTGTCTTTAAAAGATACATACACACATATGTGCACACACATCTCCACATCCTTGTTAATTCATAACCAATGAAATACAATGGTGAAATTTTTAAAAAATTTAAGATTTTATTTATTACTTCCAGAGAGAGGAGAAGGGAAAGAGGCAGAGAGGGAGAAAAACATCAATGTATGGTTGCCTTTCACCTGTCTCCAGCTACAGACCTGGCTGAAGACCTGGCATAAAACCTGGTTATGTGCCCTAGCTGGGAATCGAACCAGGGACCTTTGGGTTTGTGGGCCAGCACCTATCCACTGAGCCACCAGCCAGGGCTTTAATGGTGAAAATCTTGAATTTAATTCTGGAGCTTTAAGAGTCTTTTTTTTCCCCTTTAATATTGAGTTTTTGATTTAAGTATATGATTTTTACATTGCACTATTTGTGTGTGTATATATACATACTATATACTATACATATACACATATATATTAGTCTGTCCAAAAGATATCCAGCCATGCAATATGAAAAAGAGACATTTATTGAAGAAGATACAAGATACAAGAAACTGTACATAGAACAATGATGTCTCAGGCCCCTTCAAAGTAGGCACATTGTGACCTCCCACAGTTCTTCTCCCAATTACCATTAGCTGCCCTGTCATATTTTCTTGAATCTCATTGACGGTCTGAAATCTCTTCCCTTTCAAAGGTAATTTTAGTTTTAGGAGAGGGCAGAAGTCATGGGGTGCCAAATCTGGGCTGTAACAGGACTGAGGCACCTGGGTAATTTGATGTTTTGTCAAAAATCCCTGCGTGAGACGTGATGCATGAGTGAGTGTGTTGTCATGATGAAGCTTCCAATCACCAGCTGCCCATAGTTTCGGCCTTCTGAATCATCCAAATAGTTTCCACAGAGAAATGTTCAAGTTTAATGCAAAATTTGATGCAAACTTGTTGCTGTACTTTCTCAGTCATTTTGAATATGACAGCCACACAGTAGGCATGCTCACTCAATGCCATCTACCGCCCCCACTGACTAGTACAGTGAGGTCACCATTCATGCATGTGCATTCCAGTCTACTCTCGTTGGCTGCCAGGTTACACTGATGTTGCACACATTCTTCCTATTATATTAACAATGGGTGAACTTTTTTCTGGACAGACATCTTATTTTTTATTCATTTCCTATTCCTCCCCTAAATATTATGACTCATAAGCCACCCTTCCTACAATATCAACAAATGCTAACCTCACACACTTGCCCTCATTTTTTCTGTAACCAATTCAGAGATCATAGACCATCTAGAGAAACTGAAGCTTGAATATAATGTAATTGATAATAGCACAACACATATGTATAGAAACCATATGTGCACTATTATTTATCTAGAAATAATAACAATTTAGACAATTTTTTCATCTGATCTCCCAGCAAAGAGTTTGTGAAGGCAAGTCCATTAGATGACTGAATATGCTTTAACTAAGTCTGATAATGCAAAGGATGGCCTGACTGTAGGTTTCTGATAATCATCCGATGTCTAAGACACTAAAGTTAGTTTCAGTCATTGTTATTGTTCTATTTTTTTATCTTGAGGTCTTTTCAGATTCATAGAGAAATCTCAAACACACACACACACACACACACACACATACACAAAGCTGTAGAATACTTATTTTATAAAGATAAGAAATAGAAAACTAATTTGCTTTTAGTTGTAAACAAGATAGTCACAGGCTGGCAGGGCACTGGATGACATCACCATTGACCTATTCTCTGTATTTCAAAGTTTTCAAGGAAACCCTTAGCAAATACAACATAACCACTTAAGACTATAAACATCAGCCTAAAGGATTACAGCTACTGAACAAACACAAAAGTCAATATTGGAAAAGGTCACAATGATGGACACATAAACCATGCCACTAATCTCTTTGGTTAACATATTAGAAGCTTTTCATCACAGATCACATAAACGTACTCCAGGGTATCTCTGCTGAATCTTCTCTAAAATGTATTCCTGCCAATGGTTCTTTTATGCCTTGCCCACTTTCCCTTGGTTGAGTTAGGCATATGTGGTGTTTTCATTACTTTATTTATCATTTTAATTAATTACAAGAAATATTTATTGAGCAATTACCATGTGTTAGGTCTAGAACTTAGGGGTCAGTGAAAATACAGTAATTGAGACTTAAGATTCTGATGCAATTAGGCTGGGTTCAAATTCATACTTCATTACTTACTAGCTGTGTAACTTTGGTTGTGTCATTTAACTTTTCTAGTTCATCAGTTTTACCATCTGCACAATGGAGACTGTCCTGGGAACTAATGGGTTAATACACAGAAAATGCTTGGACAGTGTGAGGCACATGGTTAAGATACTGACAAGTTTACTGATGATCAAGTTAGTTCTTAAGAGGAAACCCAAACTAATGAAATAGTTATGTCCAAATATCACTGATAATTATTCTTCCTATGGTACTGGGAAAGAAAACCACATAGTGACAGCATATCAGTGGGACATTAGATGCAGTTAGATAATTGGGGGAAGTGTTTCTTAAGTAAATAAAATAATTGAGCTGAGGTCTAGGAATAAAAGGAATAAATAGGCAAGAGTAACAGGAAGGAAAAGAATCTCATATAAATAACATGTGGAAGGCCCATTGTCAGGAAGCAGCATTGGGGCAACCAGCAAAGCTCTTGGAAAGTCAGTGTGGCTGGAGAAGAGTGGGGGTTGGGCAGAAGAAGGCAAGCCTGAGGGGAAAGAAGGGGAATGAGGCTGGAGACAGATTGTACCAGACCTCTCAGGCCACACTGAGGACTTAGACTTATCGAAGGGCAATGGGAAGACACTGAAGAGATGTTCACAGGTTCTGGTTCACTGCTTGTTGAAAGACCAAGTGAGCAAGCAGTATGACAAGTGCCATGGAGATGCAAGGGCCTCTGTTGCTGCCACTTCCAGGGATGCTCCCCAGCCTCAGTTCCCACTACCCTCAGCTTGCAACCCACCTCCAGCAAAACCCGATTACTCGCTATTCCAGGTGAGCCACATAGGTTGGCCACTGCGTTCTGACACGTGACTCCCTCTGCCAGCATTGCGCTTCTTCCTCTGACTGCCTGCTAACCCCTACTGGTCCTTTGTGAACCCCTACAGCTTCCACATCAGCAATAGCATGGTCCTGGCTACAGTCCGTACTCAAGATATGTTTGCACCAATGAGTCCACCTTTGTTCCAATATGACAGTCCTAGACAGGATGGGCTGGCCCAGGGCTAAGACACTCTTTGCGAGACTGCACATACTCACAGCAAGGAAGCCAGGAAGAAGCTTTAACTTTATCAACTTCCTTGCTTCAAAAACTCTTGTAAAATTAGTCTGTCTTAAAATATGATTCACATTCTAGTGCTCTGGTTGAAATCCCTGGTTGTGAGAGTTAGTTCTCTGTCTTTCCTGTATCTGAGGCATTTCATTTTTTGTTTTTGTTTTGTTTTGTTTTGCTTTTTGTTTCTTTTTCCTAATTTGACCCAATTCCACAGAACTCAAGAGTTGAGGAGGGCCTTGTCTAGCGGTAGTGTGTATCAGATTAGATGCAATTACTGTCTATATGAGAAAACTTGGCCTTTGCTCCCATTTGATCTTAGGATTTCAGCTCAGGAACAGCTTTCTGAAAAGATAAGTGTCTCTCAGGGATGTCAGAGAGCTCATTGATAAATAAGATGCAGATGACCTTTAGCATGCTTCATTAAGCCTGTCAACATGAACTCACGTTACTCCAGTCGCAGGATAATTTGGCAACCACTACTCTCAGAGGAAAAGCCCATTCCTGAAGGCAGAGGGGCAACTCACACCAGATAGCTACCTTAAAGTGGACACCATATGGGTCCTGTTATCCTGACAAAATAATTAGACAAGCACACAGGCAGATTGTACTAGGATACTTGGTGCAGGCCTTGGTTAAATAATAATAATAATAATAATAATAATAATAATACATCAGAAATAGCCCAGGTAGCCAACAATAGGGAATTGATAAACTAAGAATGAGTGAAGAATAAAAACGGGCCTGAGTATAGGTATACAAATATGCACCTATGTTTAAAAATTGATTTATTATATGTATATGCTATTATGAAACCTGTTTTTTCCCTAACTCACATTGCATTAGGAACATCCTGACATGTCAATGCATGTGTTTGTAGTTACCGAAATCAAAACTATAAGACCATGTGAACACTGATATATTTAAAACTAGAAGTTTACAAAATGTTTTTAGTTTAAAAAGGGGAATATAAAAGTATTAAAAGTTTTCATCTTATTTCCTAACTGGTCATGTTGAAGGTGTAATCTCATAGTGCAGAGTGGTGAGTCTCCAGCCGGATTGATCCTCTGTGGGGCTCTCGTGATTTATAAGCAGGGAATCATTCATGGGAGCAATATTGAATTACCTGGCACTACTCTACTTACTGAAGATATAATAATGAAAGAGATACAGTATGATGAGTGAAGCAGTAAATAAATGAGCCATCTTTTATACCAGAGTGTGGTGAAGGTTTTATGAGGCACATGTCTATCGTATTCTCCTCTCACAGTATCACAGAAGCCACCATAAATGGGACAGTATCATAGCACAAAGGGTTACTGTAAGAGTACATGAGCCAAATGAATGCAAAATGCCCACTTCGGGACTGGAATACAGTAAATGTTCAACAAACAGTAGAGAGAAAAAAGGAAACAAGCTGTTTTGTTGAAGAAGAAGGAGAACATATGGGAAAGTACTGAGAGTGAACTTTTGGTAGAAAGGTAGAATTTGCAGGATTTGGATACACTACAAGCGAAATCCTTAGGGACATTTCTCCTACATTTATGCACATAGTCCTTTTCTTGTGCCTCCTGCTGTATAAATCAGCAACACTGTCTGATAGATTGGAGCTGAGCTTCCTATGCAGCTAGAAATATGGCATTTTATGCAAATTTTCTTAAATGATAGCAGCATAGGCATTCCATTCACTTGATAAAATGAAAATGCCAAAATGATTTAGACAAGATTGTTGGTCTTAACTGACTTACATTTGTGTGTTGTGTATGACGTGTGTGTGTGTGTGTGTGTGTGTGTGTGTGTGTGTGAATGTTGGAAGGAGATGTAGAAGTCAGGAGGGTGAGACCAACTTACAATACATTTAATTTTAAAAGCACCATATTAATATCACAATAGAGAACAAAATAAAATGAAGGCATTCCAAAAGTGTCAGGGAAAATAGTTTTCCAGACTTTGAAGGATTTCACAGATAAACCAGGATAAATGCTGCCTTGAGAACAGATTTACATAGTTGAATGGTATTGCATGTTTTATGTCCTAGTTTTTGGCCTAGATCAAGTTACTTAGCTAATTGTTCTCTTCCAGAGTAGACATGCAATTCAACATGCCATCCAGAGTTCTCTGCACATTAGTAACATAGAAGTGTATAAGGAAGTACTCTATTAATGCCAGCTCTCTTGCCTAAAGCTTAGAGGATGAAGGAATGGGTTCTGGAAAAAAGAACAAGTATGACTTATCAGGTGATTCTAAATGTCATAGTAGTGGATTCTGTCCCCTGAGAAATCCCTGATTCCAGGGCCAAAGACAAGGCATCAAGCAAAATAAACAATGAAGCAGCTCCCTTATTCTCTTCATTCTCTGCTAATATTTAGAATGTCATTATTGATTTCAATGATTAAACATTGTTCCTCTTTCATATTGTTGCTTTTCATTATGAAGGCTGAGTCATTCTCTAGGGAAAACATTTTTCTCTGTGTATTCCACAGCTTTACAACAATAAAACAAAGATTATGAACATGGTTGCAATTGGTGCTGAAGACACAGGGTTAAAAAGGTCAGCTCTGGTGGGTGTGGCCCAGTGGAATGGCGCCAACCTTCAAAACCAAAGGTCGCTGGTTTGATTCCCCAATCAGGGCACTTAACCAGGTTGCAAGCCAGGTCTCCAGCCAGTCCTTAGTGGGAAGCAGGTAAAAGGCAACTATACATTGATACTTCTCTCCCTTTCTTTCTCCCTCCTTGCCTTTCTCTCTGAAAATAATAAACAAATAAAATATTTTTAAAAAATGAGGCAGATGTTCCACAGTTTAGTGTTTTGATAACTTAAGATCACAACACTACTGCATAAATAAATAAATACAAAGAAAAAGTAACCTATTAACTTCTTTCCAGAAGTAAAAAGCTAAGCTATTATTGGGTGAGACAAACTATTGTTTAATAATACCACATTTATTACAAAAGGGTTAAATTTTCACTTTAGAAGTAACTTATTGTTACACTGCTACGTGTAGCTAAACATGATTTATTCATTTTCAAAATGGATGAGGCAGAATAAAGTGCTTTTTGTGGGAATAAGGACTCGAATTCACTTTCTCCTTAAACTCACTCCCTTCAAACTCACTGCTATCACTGTGCATGGCATTAAGCAGTGTTAATGCAACTTGTGGCTTAGCTTTGTTGTTTTTCAAACAACAACAACAACAACAATACATGCCCTTTTAACTTTTTCAGGAACACGTTAGAATGGTACCATCACCTTGCATCTGCCTTGACAAATGGTGATGATGAGAATATGAAAGATGGCCACTCTTACTCACTGGGTCTTCCTCTAATTATTTAGGCACTGCTAAAGAAATAACATGGCTTCCACATTTTAACCCTTAAGCTTCCAAACAATTCTACAAAGCCATTTCTATGATCAGATCATTCTCCTACAAAGGAAGAAATGGAGACAAAGAAAATTAATTGATCAAGATAATAAGGTCTAATAAGTGGTGGATATATGAATTCTTTCTACCTAATATCAGAACATGGAGATTTAACCCACTGGGAAATTTGCCCTTTCTGAAGGAAAAAAATCATTAAATTAGGAGCAAGTTGAGACCAGGAAAATTCTAAAAGCCTTGCGTTAGACCTGTGGATCAGCCATTTTATACCACCTTTGCATTTCACACCATCCCTTTCCTTAGCATACATTTTCTTCTTTTCACCTACTCACATATGCAAGTGCAACATTTCACAAATTAGATTACACTCAACTCTAATCCATTCAATGATAAGGAAAGAGTTTGTGCACTAATTTTCTTGCAAGGAGGAAATTGCCAGAACCTGCTTGATTCATTGCTGCTAATATGTAGTCTCAGGAAGTCACCAGACTAATCCTTCTAGCATGTGGTAGAAACGAGAATAATAATGAACTAAGTTACAGAACTCTAAAAAGGCAGTTCCAGGCATCCACTAACCTGTTTCCAATGCCAAGTCACATTCCCTCAGAAGCCATACACAAATGAATTCAGAAGCAAACTATTGACTCAGTGAATTTATATAGTCACACAAGAGTGGCTGCTAGGAACATATGGCTTATGTCAAATGCAGGACTAGGGACAGAAATAAGCTGCAGTTTCAAGTTTTTGGCTTCAAAGAACCTCTTAAGGTGCAAAAAGGGTCATCCTTTTAAACTCTGGCTTTTCGCCCATATTAAAGTTAAAGATTTTCTTTTTGTTATATAAGCTGATCCAGCCACTACAATCCATCTACAATAATATATGTAGTCCAAATATAAATTATTTTATAGAAGACTGGAGATTATTGCTTAATTGGGAAAAATTCTAGTGAGATGAATTTCTACAGACACTTGAAGATTTAAATGAAATCTATCCTGTTTTGGTTCAAGCTTCCATGATTTAAGGAGAAAGACTTTTTTGGAGGACAACAGAACACATTCCTATTATCGACTCCTCAAACAATCTGTGTCACCTCTGAGGGAGGAAAGTTCTTCATATCCAGATACGATGCAGGATAATTATGTTGAACTGTGCACCAAGTTCACTGCTTCTTTATCAGCTATTGTAACATGGAAACCAGTGAAGCAAGGTCCATTAAGTGATGAAATGCTTCTGCTTTGTTACTTGTGACTCAAATGCTGGGGCCAACACCAACAAAAGACAAATATTAAATGGATGGCATATATATTGAAATAGGCCCCTGCTTTTTCCATTAATTATCACTGTTCTATTACCTCACAAGAGGGTTCTCACTCCAGCTCTTAGCCATTTCAATTCCCCACTCCTCAGTCATCATTTCAGAAAGTAAAGATTTTTTTTTTTCCTATTGGATGCAGCCCATATAGTATTCACATAATTATAGTGAATGGTTATAAAATGTGTCCATCCTGGGGCCATCAACAGTGACCAGAGTGGCCCATTTTTATTTGCTTAATTAGTTAATTAATTAAATCCTCACCTGAGGACATTTTTTCATCATTTTTACAGACAGAGAGAAGTAGGGAGCAGAAAGAGAGAGAGAGAGAGAGAGAGAGAGAGAGAGAGAGAATGCAATGTGAGAAATGTTGACTGGTTGCCCTGACCAGCGATAGCACCTGCAACCTGGGTATGTGCCCTGTCCAGGAATCAAACCTGTGACCTTTTGGAGCATCAGTTGATGCCCCAATCAACTGAACAACCCAGCCAGGGCAATGATGATAGGGCACTTTTAAGCCAGAGCAAATGGGACAGAGGTGATGCCAAACTGCCAGTCAAAATTTTGCTAGCAGGCCCTCACTTATCTCAGCACTGCTCTGCTTTGTGACAGGTGTCCCTTGGCAGGGTGAGGAAGGGTGTATTAAGATAACATGGAAGGGAACGTGTGCCATTGGCCCCTTGATGCACTCTTGCAGGTGGCAACTGGGCAGAGTCAGCATAAGGAAGGAAACAAACATCTGTAACAAAACAAACAAACAAACAAACAAACAGACAACTGGGAGATCTGCCCTTGGCTAATGCTCTTTCTTTACATTTTAGGCAAACTTACTTTTATTTTAAGTTCACCCCTTGCTATTTGTGAAATAGTATTTTTAGGCATGTCCTCTCTTTGAATATTTTTTCCTCTGTATTTCTTCCCACACATTAAAAAAATTTTTTTTTGACTTCTTTTCTTTCCTCCAAAGAAACTACCTGAGGCCAAAAAGCTGTGTTATATCTCAGAGAGGTTTTTAAAAAAAGGTTAAGTTATTCAAACCTATACTTGAGGGCTTAGAATTTAAAATAATAACTACTTCTTTTTCACATCCCTAGGAAGAAAACTGATATTTGCATTAGATAGTTTGGGATCTTTGTTTTTTTTTAAGTCAGTTAATAGCCCTATATCTAGAGATTAGAGATAAATGTTCTTTGCACAGTTTCACAATAATTCTTACTAGAGCTTTGCTCACTTTGCGTCTTTTTGAAGAAAAGTATTATGCTTGCTAGCCCATAGTTGGGTATGATTGCAATTGACTTTCGCCCTACTGAAAAATTGCCTTTTAAAATATGAGCCAAGATTTCAAGGTTTTTTCATGTGTTAACGTACCCAGTTTCAACATGCCTCTGAGTCAAGTAACATACAGGATTCCTTTTCCCAGTCCCATTCCCCTGTCAAAGGCTGATTCTGTCCTTCCACATAGTCTTATTCATATGTCATACAAATATATTTTGGTCTCATTTGCCAGATAAACAGCACAGACTTCCTCTCTTCCATGAAATGAATATTTCATTTGTGCACTTTCTAATCAAGACATTACATCAATTCTTGAGAAAATCTTTATTATTTATGGGATAATGTTCTTACCTGGCTTGTTAAAACTTTATTTTAGAAATATCAAGTTCTTTACTTTGAAGTAATAGTCTAAATTATTTATGAAATTAAATACTTTACTAGACATATGCCTTTAAGTTGTTCCTTTGATTGTCACATAATAAATTAAGTGTAGTGGCATTCAAAGTGAAAATATAATTTCTTGGAGAAACTTGCTTTCTTTGATTAGACTGAGAGAAGAAAGCTCCTTTTAATTGTTCTGAATAAGAAAGTTTACAAAAATATTGGTGGGGTGATTTTGTATGAAATCTAAGTACCTCCAAAATCAATGATTTAGAAAAACAAGATTGACACTTTATTGGGCATTTTTGTTACTGTAAAAGTAATGAAGAAGTAAACACTGTCAATAATAAAAGACTGGACCTATGGACCTGTTCAATGTCAACAGTAAAAATGTATGATTTGGCTGCTTGTGAGAATTAGCAGTTGGTCTTCTTCTTAAGTTTCAGCCCCTTCTTATTAAGTAAGAAATACTACCCAGCTTATTAAAAAGAAGTTTATTACTCAGTTGAAATAAGAAGTTCTGACTTGAAAGAGTTAAGAAGCCTCCTTAACTTCTTGCTCTCAGGGAGTAAGTATACTTATGCCAAACCCCAACACATTTAATTTTACTACCACTTAAAAATCTTACTATCACTTATTTGTTTTCCCCTCAATGTCTTGTCCTCCAAAAGTACATTTCTGAAATACTGAAACAGCTAGCAGAATAAGAGGGTATCGAGGAAAGAATTTTAAAGGTAATTGGGTTCAATTTCTCTCTCCTATAGATGAGAAAGCTGAGTCTCTTAGAGTTTCAATGACTTCCCTGAGCAGTTAAAATTGGGAAACCTGTAATAAAAAACTAAATCCTAGAAAGTGTAAAGTGCTTTGTGGTGGGACTAATGTACCTTTAAGGCATCTTCCAACAGTGAGTGTGTCAAGTTCACTTGCTGTGTTGTATCTTTTGTTCTTTCTGGGTTTCAAACACAGTGTTGGACATTTCCTAAGTGCAACTGGGCATCTGTTTAGCTATATAGCAATGATGTACAGTTTGTACTTTTTACTGCCATTTAGAATGTCAAGAAAGAAAAGGGGGCATAGGAGTCATCTGGCAATCACCAATGACCTAAATTAAACGAATTTACTAAACTTGCTCCATGAAGGTAATCTTGTCCTGTTCCAAAAGAATTATCTTCCTGGAATAAAAAAATAACATATGTAGCAAAGTCTCTGAATGTCAGTTCCTAACACATTCTGCTTTAAAGGAGAATGTATATTTTAATGGAAAGAAAAAACATATTTATTATTGCCCAAAGACTTAAAGTCTTGCTATAAGCTGGTACCAGCAATTAATTAATATGGCTGAAGGGTTGTGTCCAAGGTTACACTATAGGTTGGTACCAGACTTGGACAGGAACTCAGGAATACTGGCTTCCAGTAGAGCGTTCTCCCCACTGCATTATGTGGCACCTTTGAAACTCGGTGGATGACACCAAATGCTTTGTAGACTTGTTAAATTAATGATACAAAAATACACATAGGCATGATATTAAAATGGGAGGAGAAAAAGAGCAGAGCTAATTAAAACTGAAGGGAAAATCTATGATAAATCGGCCAGACAATATCACCACTTAATAAATGTCCTTCTTAATAATGTCAGAAAATCCATCAATGATTAGACATGGTTATTGCCTTTTCTTGAGCCTCCCTACAACTTGGAACCCCCAGCAAACCAGCCATGAAAGTACCATGGTGGTCTTATTTCACCCATGATGCTCTGACCAGATACACTGCATCTCTTGTGTGCCCTTATTTTACAACTGCCTTTGTTTTGCTTTCCTCTCAATATGATGCTAATTTGAGAGCAATAAATATCTCCTAAAGAAAACTAATTTGCTCACAGCTGCAGGTGAGCAGCCAGCTTGGAGAGGTGTGTCTGACCCAAATACCTGCTGGAAATGGAGGGCTTGAGTACCAGATGGACTTGGTGGACACTAAGCCCACCTGGTTCAAATGTGAAACACAGCTGATACAGCATTTCAACTAGGGCTCAGCCTACAGCAGGCTGTAGGAACGCTTGCTGATCAATCACACAAATAGGATCATGGGAAATACCCCATTCTTTCCTGTTCTTCTCTAATAGCTAAACTTTCAGGTTTTCAGTAATAAAGCTAGTTTCTACATCTGGGTTCATTTTCCGACCTCCTAGGTGAGCTGACTGGAAAACTGGGTCAAAGAATGACTCCTGTCCTGATTCCCTGAGCAATTTATTGTTACTGGGAGTATCACAGATTCTTTTTTGAAATGAACAGGTCCATTCAGTTTAACAAAGTTGAGCTGGAAGTTCCCTGGTTCTCATTGACATTTTCTGCTTTGGCACAGGCCAGAAAACAGCACATGAGCCTGGGCAGGATATTAATATTTAGTTCTCTGGTCTGACTCAGTAATGATGTGACAAAGAAAGGAAATCTATATAAAAAAATTTTTTTTTCAAATATGTAGTTGATGGTAAAAAGGCAAGTTAGTGTCATCTTTGCACTTACTTCTGATTGATATTTATTTCATTCAGATGTTTCCTCTGGCCCCAGAAGGAGATAGCCTCTCAAAAAGCAAAATAATCACTCTTTTAAGAACAAGAAAAAGAAAACTTTCTTCATGAATGCTCAGAAAACAAGATGACTAATTTCTCATTTCAACCCAGAGTAGGAAAGGGAAACGGAAAACATACCTAAGTATGTTTGAGAATTAAATTCCAAGATCAGACACTTGATATATTTTGTGAGAGACTCATGATTTATTGCAGTTTTCCAAAAAGTCATCAATAGTTTGCTTAATGAACATAGCTCTGGGGTGCCTCATTCCTTAACATATGCTCTGCCTATGTTTTCAGACTGAAATAGAGATATATACCATTTTTTCAGGAACTACTATACCAAAATAAAGATAGAGATAAGAGATTTTCAGGCCTATAAGCCAGAGAGTAAATAAAAATGATCTAATTTTCAATTATAAGATTAGGGAATGGCCATTAGTAAAGATAACTATACAAATAGGTACCACTTCAGATGGGAGTCAGGATTTGCATAGAAGATAAGATAAAGGAGTTATCATAGGGTTCATTAAAGTAGCAAATTCCTCCACATCCTTAAGCAATGACTTGATTTGGAGGATTCAATTCCTGCCAACCTGTTCAGAAACCTGCATGGCATATAAAGCAGGCTGTCCCAGAGCCACACAGGTAAATATGAAAGATGTGGTTAAGTGTAGTTGCACTTGTCTTTCTAAGGTCATAGGAAAAAATACCTGGAAAAGAATAGAAATGGTTGAAAACCTTTTTAAAATAAAGAATAAAAAAATGAGTGGTAGAGAAAGATAGTAATCTAGTTCTATCAAAAATCCAAACCAAAATCCTCAGGATCTTTTGTTCATAAAAATGCTAAGGAGGTATTTCTAGGCTAAGACAGAAATAAAATCTTTTATTCACTGAAGACTGAATAGAAAATAAGGGACTTGCACTGTGGAGGAATACAGCTTATGTTTTAAGGAAATTAATAATAATAATAATAATGTAATTTATATGTAGTTTAGGCATACAGGAATGGCAGTCTTGGGTAGCTGAATGGGAATTTCTAAGATAAGAAGTTAAGGCTCTAGGAGGCAAAGAAGGGGAGCAGTTTAATCAAGGAACTAGCATCAAAGAACCATGGACATGAACAACAAGTGGGGTTGACTTTGTTGGGGAGTGGATAGGTGGGGAAAGGGACAGAGGGGAGGAAAAAGGAGATGGATGTAATACAACAACAACAAAATTAAATTAAAAAAAAGAAGTTAAGGTTCTATTCAGAAAGAAAACATTAATATCATAATAAGAATATAATGTTCTCATGCCTTTAGGAGGAAAATGTTTGGTATCCTAAGATCCTAAGATTCTTCCTGGTCACCCTGACATCTTACTTTAAAAATAAATAAATAAATAAATATAAAATCAGAAGTTGTAAGTAACATCAATGACAAAGTCAAAGATAGCTTATGAGGAATAGTCGCTGTGGCTCCAACAGAAGTACTTAGGGACCCTGACTTTGCAGAATGAGAGATGGATGACTCAATCAATAAGACCAAATGGTATGAAATTCTATAACCTGCCCTGATGAGGGGGGATGAGGGAATGGAGTACGGGAGGCTGCATCTTAGTGAAGAGAAAAATCAGGACCATTGGGTTCTACTCATGTTGACTTAGTTTCTGTGACCTTCATTAAACAGATTTGGTTACGAGTGAATTTGCAAGGTATGCCAGGGGTA
Organism: Noctilio leporinus; assembly: GCA_004026585.1. NCBI lineage: Eukaryota > Metazoa > Chordata > Mammalia > Chiroptera > Noctilionidae > Noctilio > Noctilio leporinus. The sequence goes on along the minus strand of PVIW01000005.1, from coordinate 914,761 downwards.
GGCTAGAAAAGTTTTAAGACAACTTGCTGAAAGCCTTAACACACACAGAACAAAGACAAAAAGAAATTCAAGTTCAAAGGCAGCAACAGAATGGTCTACAGCCATGGTATGGTCTATTGGTGAGAGTGCAAATATATGGACATGGTCAAGTTTGCCAACTATTTTAAAAACTCTAACTAGTAAGTATTTAATGTGTAAGAGAAAAGAAATTTGTAATGATTTTCCCTGTCACCTTTTCCTGATTCATCATCCATACTCACCTTGAATGTGTCTAGTACATACTTACTCACTTGGTTAGAGTACTCACCTCCTCTCAACCCTGATCACTAATTGGAAAGGGAAATGTAGAGCTTTTCCTAAGCTTGCCCCTCTCTGCTGCCAACCCACCTTCAACTGATCAATTAAATATAAGGACTGGGTGTGCCACAGCCTGTTAAGAACAATCATGTAGATATGCGTAAACTTTTTAAAAAGCATGAAAAAGCATCAAAATCATCTGAAAGTGAGTAATTTTTGGCAAGTTAGCACCCTGGGCTCTCAAACAACCTCTGTCCCTATAAACTATGGGTATGCAGTTATTTTGGTAATTAATTTATTATCAATCTTCTATACACCATAAATGCCTTTCAGTTCTGGGATCAAAATATAACCTCACAGAATGTATAAGCTATTAAGGAATATATTCAGTTGTGTAAGCAAGAAATCAGGTACGTTAAGTGCTTTGAATGGAAAGTCAATGTACTAGTAAAACGTAGGGGGTACCTCTAACCTTAATGTCAGAATGGAGGAGAAACATGCCCTAGGTTGATGACATCTAACATGATACCTCAGGAAAAATGACGAAAGGTGAAGCAAAATTGTTTCCATTAGGGAATTAGCATGTTCAAAGGCTTAGCAGCAGAGGCCAGTCAGGTGGATAATTACATCTAATTAAAAAATTATTTGTGTGTTTGACTTAAATATCTAGCACTGATACTACCAACAGGCACCATCTGGATGCAGGTATGGATTTGCTTGGTTCTGAAGGTACCAGAGTGTGCAGTCCCAGAATATTCTTTGGCAAATGAATCATCTTGAGCAAAAGGCCATTGAGAATGCTTAACAACTCTTATCAATGAAGAAGGCAATGAGTTAAATCCCCACCACAAACCTTACTAAACAACTATTGTATACTACTTTTCCCAGTAACCTTTCCATAACTTTCCTCCTGCACCCAGAACCCCAACCCCCTTTTTCCTTTATTTAGCCTGAGATGGTATACAAGACCAAGTTCTAACCCTTTGGATTACTTATCACCAGGTGCTCCCACATGTACCTGCATAGTGCACATGTTCATAAACTTCTGTTTCTTTTCTCTTGTTAATTTGTCTCTTGCCTGTCTAATTAATGGGGCCCAGGCAAAGAACCTAATAGAGGTAGAAAACATATTTTTTTCTCCTCTGAAGTGCTGATGCACAAACAGTCCCATGTCCAACGATAAATGCTGATACACACAGTTTCCATACCCATCTGCTCTAGTGCAGAATGGATGACCACCAGATAGATACCTGCCAATCTCCTAACAAAGCCAGAGACGATTAACTTCTCCAGGCTGATAGCAGGCAGGATTCACCCGAGCTGGATGAGAACTTTCAAGCACACTCCAAACAGCTCAATTAGATCAACAGAAAAGCCTCCTGAAGCAGTTCAATAGATTTATTGTATAACACTTTCCCTCTCTTCTCAATATTAAAAAAAAAAAAAAAAAAATCATTGCCCTAGAGTTGAAAGGTTGCCCAGCCGTTTGCAGTGCTTCCTCTTCCATTTATCCTGCTTTCCTTTTTAATCTGCTGCCATCCCAGTGTTGCAGGCTCCTCCGTGCACAGCATATTTACGGGGGAGAGCAGGCTCCTTCTCCCTGGGTTGGCTCCAGGAAGCATTCCAAGCCACTGTGTATTTATACATTTGACAACAGCTCGAAGGCAAGAAAGGGGGTGAAAGGGCAAGAACACCAGTTCCAGGTGTGGAGATCGCAGAGGAGAGGCAAACAAGGAAATAAAAAGATGAGTAAACCTGCCAGCACCTCTTCTTTATAGAGCTCTGGTGCAGTTATTAGGTAGACGGGAGAAACACAGAGTAAATATATGGCTTCCAATACATCGCCTATAAGTCAGCACTGGGTGGGAGGCAAGCAACTCTTCATATAGTTGTCAGAATGGGATAATAGGTACTCTATTTTATTGGGGAGGAATGACCAAAAGGAGGGAGAGTGGACATTTGGATGGCTATGTGGAGCATCTCTAAGTCCTTATTCTTTTATTTTTCACATTTATAACTTACACTTACACTTTTCCTTATATAAATTTTTCACTTCATAATTTGAGTAAAATTATCCATTTATTAATAAAACAGCAACCACAACACTCACTTACTAAAAGCCTACTGTGTGCAGTATCCTAGCCCTTTTCATTGATAATCTCATTTGGAGTTCATGACAATCCTACAAGGTAAGCACTGTTATTCCCATTTTATAAACGAGGTAGCTGAGAGAAAGTCTTAATAGCCTACTCATGCCACAAAGCAAGGGTCTGGCAGAGCCACCCAAGTTTGATTCCAGTGCCCAAGTTTTTATCCACTACATGTAATTGATTAGAAACATCAGTGACTCAATATTAGACAAATGATTACTTACATCAGTCTTTTAGTTTTGTTTTTGTTTTTAACAAACTAGCTCTTACCACCTGATGTCAACAGTAATATGATGCTAGGCTTATGGCATTTTAATACATCCATTGGCTGAGTTTTACAAATCCAAAAATTACTACATGACTTGAATAGATCAATCCTTGTGCATTGTTGAACTGAAGAGGCAACTAAAGTTACTGAGCCTGTGGAATTCCACAAGAGAATATTTTGGATAGGGAAGAAGTGCAGAAAATGAGTCACATTTTTGGAGTCTGAGGTTTTCCTGTGTTATTTTCCTGGAGAAGTTGTGAAATGATACCTCCTACCTTTTTCTTGCTACTTCCTACCAATCCACTTTTCCCCAACAGCTATCATAAGTTTTAGAAATAAAACTTTATCATGTCTCTGTCTGGTTTAAAAACCTTCAAAGGCCTCTCACTGCACTGAGAATAAAGTCCTAGTGCAAAGTTCTCAGGAAAACAATGTCCCAGTTCCTCCACATTACAGTGTCTATAAACTATCTCCCCTTTGATCAGTTATATATGCAGCCTTTTTGACTCAAGTCCTGCTCATAGAAAGCTCTGAAGTCTCATTTCATCCCTGGCTGACTTTGGTATAACCTGCTAAGAGTCAAATGACCCATTTTGCGCCTGAGAGTTGATAGAAGGGAAACACAGCGGCAGGTAGCTTTTGTTTCAGCCCTGTTGTAGGTAGGGCAGGAGAGGAAGTCTGCTTCAATAGATTTTTATCTGCTCTGAGGGAACACAGTAGTTTTAGAGGTTCTTAATGAAGTAACAAAACCAACAAATGACCCAAACAAAGAATTAAGTGGGTAGGGAAAAAGATGCTTTTTAATACATGCAAAGCCAAATGAAGGATGGATACCAATGCTCCCTTTTGTTTCTTTTACGGACAAGGACAGAAGAAGATATGTTTGACCCTGGGAATTGATAAGAAGAGTCAAGGACAGTGAACTGCATTATTCCAGGTTCTTTAATTTACCATCAGCAGAATGGAAAGAATGTACATTTTGAAATCAGTTCTAACTCCAATGCCAGTTTCACTCTTACATAACCTGTTTTTCCAAGTATGCAATAGAATGTCAAGAGCAGACCCCAGGATTGATGTGATGGCTAAATGAGATGATGTATACAAAATGCCAGGAATAACATGGCAGCAGCTGCACAAGTGCTAGATCTCCTAACTCCACGTCTTCCCAATTTGCTTGATCGTAAAATTGAACTAGGATACTCATCAAAAGCAGATTTCCAAGCATCTTCCCAAGAGATACTGACTTAGTATGCTTGTGGTAGGCCCATAAATCTGTATGTTCTCTAACAGCTTCTAGTGTGCATTACATTCCAGGAAATTTAGAGAATAGTGACCTAGCTCATAGGCTAAACACACTTGATTTGGAATATAGGCTGGATCAAACTGGAAAGGTTTGGAAAAGCCTATTGTTATGGATTGAATTTTGCCCATCCAATAAATGGCATGTTGAAACCCTAGGCCCAGCACCCTAGTATGTGAACTTGCTGGGAAATATTGAGGTTACAGATATAATTAGTTAAGTTAGAGGAAGACATATTGCAGCAAGGTGGAGCCCTACTCCATGACTGGTGTCCTATAAGAAGACAACCATGTGAAGACAGGGACACTCAAGGAGAGCACCATGCGATGAAGAAGTTAGAGATTAGAGTTATGAAGCTGCAGGTCAAGTGTTATGTTGCCTGACATTCATATATTCAAATCCTAATCCCCAGTGAGATAGTTTTTGGAGGTAGGGCCTTGAGGAGATAATTAGATCATGAGGGTATATTTCTATTTAATGAGATTAGTATCCTTATAAAAAAAGACTCCAGAGAGATCTCTGTCCCTTTTGCCATGTGAGAATACAGAGAAAAGATGGCCACCTATGAAACAGAAAGCAAGCTCTCACCAGACACCCAGTCTGTGAGTGCCTTGACAGTAGACTTCCCAGGCTCCAGAAAACACCAAGGAACCCCAAAGATTGGGGGCAAACCATTAGAAGCTAGCTAGAGGCAAGAAAGAATCCCCTTGTAGGTTTCAGAGAGATCATGATTGTTGATAAGCTTAATTTTGGACATCTAACGTAGCTGTGAAACATGAATTTCAATTAAATCACCCTGTCTTTGGTACCTTGTTATCGTAGCCCTAGGAAATTATTTCACCTACTAAAGATCTCTTCCAATCCCAAATTCAGGACCACATTTCAGCAGACCAATCATGGCTGTATGGACTGAGAATGAGATAGGAAATCTCCTCCATTATCTACTGATTGAATAAGTTAATATTTGACTCTCCATTTTGGTATAATCTATTCATGTCACCCCCTTCCCTTAAGGTTTAAGAATGAACATGTGAATTAATCCTGACCAATAAGATGGTACAGGGCAAGTAGCGGGTAGAGGTGTTGGAAAAGTTTCCCTTGCACCTAAGAGCTTTTTCTTATTTTTTAAAAGATTTGATTCATTATTTTTAGAGAGAAGGGCAGGGAGGAAGGAAGAAAGGGAGAGAAACATCATTGTATGCTTGCCTTTTACCTGCCTCCAGCTAAGGACCTGGCTGGAAATCGAACCAGCAACATTTAGGTTCTCAGGCTGGTGCCTACCCACTGAGTTACCAGCCAGGGCTCTAAGAGCTGATTCTTCTGGATGTTGTTATTTATGGATCTGCCATCTGGAACAGCTATAGACATCTTACATAGAGGATCACTAGTCCAAGGGCAAAGCTGACAGACTGAGGATAACAGGGAGAAAGAAGCTGGTCTGTGATGGCATCACTGAGACACTGAGTCAACAACTGTAGAGCCTACACTGTGTTTAGACTTCGTACTCCTTAATTTCTCCTCTGGCACTACATTATTCAGTTCTTTATCCTTTGCTTGGATTTACAGTTTTAGCCCTGTAATTTTTCTTGAGGTAACTAAGAATAGTTATGTTTCCCATCAGTTTGGTTTTCCTGCTTGGATAGGTTTTATATTCAACTTTTGACTGAAAGCGATCCTGGGTAGTAAATTCATCTTCTGAGCAAACCTGGTCTGAAGCTGTGTCTAAGCAAGTTTTTCTTGTGGCTCCTCACACGCCTGGTTTGGGTCCATCTGAGGTTGTCTGGACTATTTCAGATACTTCAGGACAATGGGTACAGAGAGTCTTGGTCACCTGATCCATACACTTCACTGTACCCTGATGTTCTCTGCCAGTTATTCTTAACATAACCTGCTCTATTGCTAGTTAGAACCAAGGAACTATCCAGAACCAGCTAGTACCAGTGAATTATCCAACTAGCCTATAAATAAGCGCAGAAACTAAGTCCCCAAAGCTATATAAAAACTGTGCTCCTAGTGGGAAGAGGCTTCTTAAAACATACAATGTACTTAGCTACTCTATTGTTAGGAGCTTACCATGTTTCCTTCCCAGAAGCAAGCTTTGATATTGGCAATAGGAGCCAAAATATTGAATTAAAATTTTCTTCTAATAAAATATTTTGCTTTTGAGGCATTTACCGGTGCCTGTATTTTTGTCATTCATATTACTTTACCTGTCACCCTTAGCTTTACAACACAGTCACAGAACAAGCTATCCCTTCCAGTGAGATTTACATGACAATGGTCAGAGGAGCAGAGTTAGGTTATATTCTTTGGCTCAGATTCAATTATAGTTTATTTAAGGCCTTTACTCAGTAGTGATTTTTTAAAAATAATTGAACTATTAAACACATTTATAGGACATTACAGTGATTTATGAGCTCAGAAAAGCTTTGAGAATGAGACAAAGCCCAAAGGACAAAGCCAGCTGGTAGAAACTTCTCCATTCTCACTGTCGATATTACTTACATTCCACAGACTCATTGTGGCATGTCAACATCTCATGAGTCTTCCTCTTATCAATACCATGTGGAATTAGTTGGAGTCACAGGATGTTTCATAAAGCCATTGTTTTCTAGGGTAGCAAACTTGTAAGTTGATGGAGGCGCAGAAAAGAGGATATCAAGTAAAAACTTTGGTTGTTTTTCAACTTTACTAATATTGTCCTATCCCCAAAAATGTTGTTTGGGGCCACAAAACCACTATACTTTCTAGATTTGGAAGTAGTTATAACAAAAGTTTGTGATTTAAAGTAATGAGGTCTAGTAGAACATTTTGACCCATATTTATGGCTCCTTCTTGTAGATAGACATTTATTACAATATTATTTTTTGACATTCACATCTAACTCTTTGTTCACTATGCAAAGAAGCTTGGAGGTCAACAACAGTAGTCACTTAATTCCTTGCTTATGAGGCATTTAGGTTTTTTGTTTAAAAACAGGTGGATGAAAAGGAAGAATCTCATTAATCTCAATTTATTAATTTATCCAGAAGGCACAGCATAAAGAATAAAACTCCATGCAAAGGATGCATTAGGGAGCAAAGCTAGAGACAACATATTAAAATAATTTATCTATTTTAAAGAGTCAGTGTATAATTGATAAGCTAAACTTAATTGGAAAATTATTTTCCCCAACAAGAACTCTGGCTTTTTAATATATATTTGTTTATATAGAGTTGACTATTTTTCATAGTAATAGCCCACAGGTCTCAAATATGAAATCTAATTAAACCAGAATCCCTGTCTACCTTGCTTCATGACTCAAAGCAAGAACCTTAGCATCATTTTCTTTACCATTATATACTGTCAATGTATATATTGGACATCTTACAAAATAGAAAGCAGAAAAAATAATGCTAATGCAGCATCATGGGGTATTAAATTTGGAAGAGACCATGGGGATGATTTATACGTGTGTTTCTCTAAGTGTGTCATGTGGTCCCCATTAGAACCACTGAGGGAGCTTTTTAAAAATGCATATTCTCAGAACCTATCCTAGACTTAGTAAAGTGTTGTGGGGTAGGTTTCCCTCTCTTAGTTCCTCTCCATTTTGTGTGCATCTAAAAAGCAGTGTATCAGCATCAATTGAGAAGGTGTTTTGAAATACAGTTTCCTCTGTCTTCTAAATCCAAACATAATTCAGAGTTGCCAGTGAAGTTTTCAAAAGCTCTCCAGCTACTTCCACCTCCTGGGAAACCACTGATCTCATCCAATGCCTTTATTTTACTGACAGGAAAATAAAGTCAAGGGACATGTGACCCACCTAAAGTCATATAGCATATGCTGCCAGCAGAGCCAGGACTCTAACCTGGGCCATGGACATATGTCATACTACAGGTACCTGATGATATTCTTTGAAACACCTTTTTGTTAGAGAAAATATCAAACATATACAAAATTAAGCAATGTCACTTTATGAGCCTTCGTGTATCCATTACTCAGGTTACCTCAGCAACAATTGATTCATGGCTGACTTTGTTCATCTCTCTCCTGAGCCACCTGCCTGTTTGTTTTGAGACAACTCAAGAATCATATCATTTCATCTATACAGATTTGCTTGGTTATATTATTATAAGAAAGAGCCCACAAAATACTGCTTAGCTTCTTTGTGCTTCAGTTTTTGTCATCTAATAAATAAATAAATAAAACCATCAAATATCCAGCTTGTTAAATCATTTGTACATTTGTGAGTTATGACATACATCTTTCTTATGCTAGAATTAAGAAGTATTTACAAAGCATACTTTGGTTTGGTTCTATGATGAACTCTGTAATTGTTTAATTCCAGTATAGAAGAAACTGTGGTAATATAGAGTCTGAAATATTGACTTATTATGGATAATTTAGGGATAAATGAACTTAGAAATAAAAATACCATATAATGGACCAGGTTACCACTTTCTTTTAATAGACCCAAACATAATTATTTAGATCACAGCAGTAAGTAAAGTAGCAACCAGTCACCTAGAAATTTGAAAAATTTTGGCCTTTTGATTTTAATTAGAGCTATTTTGATTGACATAGCAATATAGGGGGAAGCCTCTATAACAAACCCTGTCAGATTATTTTTATGTAAAATTCTTACTTACAGTTAATAGAGGGAGAGAGTGAGGAGGGAGAGGGAGAGGGAGAAGATAAGAGTGAGAGACAGAAATTAACTCATGCACATTTTACCCTATTCAGTAAAACCAGGTAATTACATTTATGGTAAATTACCACAGTGTATGAATTGAGGTAATAATAGGACAATCATGTCTTGATTTAATGAAGAAGAAGTACAATATCTTGTAAAACTCCAAGAGATTTAGAATGCTTTCTGCTATCACCACCTAAGGGTTAAAATGTCCAAAAGAAGTAGATTTTGCCAAAAGAATCTGTGATAATATATTGGAAATTGATAAAAATAAAAGGGAACAGAATATAATGGCCACAATAATACATTAAAGTTTCCCCTTTTTAGATATTAAGAAGAATAGCAGCTGAGAAAGATACATGAGAATCTTGATACGAGTTTTGAACTGGTGTTTTATATAAATATTAGTGCAATGCTCTTATAAAGGCTAGAAAACAAATGTACATGTTCATATGTGTGTATATGTACATATATTGTACATCTGCCTATATACAAACATTTATGTATGTATATGTGCATATATACATACTTAGTGTGCATATATATAAATTTTAACTTATTACAGAAAAAATGTTATCTGATGTGTTTCTTAAAAATTTCAGAGGGCAATTAGAATACTAAATTATAGTAAAAAAATGTTATTTTCAGAAGGCATGCCATTGATGTTAAATTTTTGTTTTTGTTCTTTGTTTGGGGTTCTTGTTATTAGATTTAGCATGGAAACAAAGCTGTGATTTAAAAACACATTAGTGAATCTCTACATTTAAGGAAGAATGGTGTGATGATGCATTTCATAGTATAGTAAACTAAATCTCTTGGATGGTAAATAATTTGTCTCAGGTCAGAAAGCTAATTATTTGAAGAGCCTTGTATTTAAATGCTGCTAAGAAGATATGTCATCTGAATTATCCAACAAGTGTTTGTTGTCTAGTATATTGAAGAATATTTTAGAATTCAGTCTGGTACACAGTCCCTAACCTTGAGACAGTTGCAATCTAATTTGGGAGATAAGATGCTGGAATAAGAACCAATTTTTAAAGTGGTATTAAATTATGTAATATACATTTGTAACATTTTGCAGCCAAGATAAAGAAAAACAGCATTAGTCAATCTGGGGAGGGTGGCATGTGAGCTTGGTTTTAGTGGATAAAGAGCTGCATTTTAACCTTCAGGAATTTGCAGTCTAGTGTTGAAGAAAGGGGAGGAAGGACATGGAAATAATGAGTATGTTAAAAAGCACAATGTCCTATTATATAACTAAAAGCAAAGTCCAGTATAAATACAGTAGTTAATACATGTCATTAGTGAACAATAGGAAGCAAATGGTTTCAGGGTGCAGAGGTAAACATCCCAATGGCAATACGAGCAAATTCAGGGAGATGGGAAAAGTGGCAGACATGTTACTGTGGTGGAGAAATTTTAGAAAGACAGATGGAGGCTGGGTTGTGAAGAGCTATAAATTCATGCTTAGAATTTCCTGCAGGGCCCAGGAGTCGAGGTAAGTCTTCTAGGAGACTGAGAAGTTGTTATGATGTTTGGAAAGATAACTCAGGAGACAAGGGGGATTGAACCACTGAGCAACCAGAAGCAGGGAGGCCAGTGGGGAGGTTATGATTACATTTCAAAAGAGAGATTAGGCCCCAAGTAGGACAGTGACAAAAGAAAGAAATAAGAAAAGAAAAAAAAAAAAAAAAAAAGTGGTAACTGACAGTCAACTGAATATGAATTGTAAGAGCATAGTTCAAATTGATTCCCTGGTTTCCACCTAGGGGCTGAAAGTCACTGGCCAGGGGGATGACCCCCCAACTCATATAAAGAAAAGGAAGAGGGGAGAGTTGTGTCACAAAAACAACAAGATGGTTATCTAGTGAGTATGAGGTTGCAGCCAGCATCCTCTGGCATATTAATGTGGCAGCTGTGAAATGGCTCAAGAGAGAGACAGAGTAAAAATAAAATGACCAGGTATTTACTCCAATGATATGATGGCATGAAAAAGGATGCAAAATTGAGACTATGCTTGTTTGAAGCATAATAAAGATGGACTTCTCCAAAACAGGTTTTATTTGGGGGTTAGTGGTAAACAATATAAGATACATAAAGTTGCGGGGTGCCCTTCCCAGAAGGTCCTTTCAGTGGCTGGTGCTACCCTCACAGCACCTGCTGAAATTCAAGAGGCAAGAGGATCTGCTACCTATCTCTCCATTTGAAGGCAGAGTTCTACTCAGCTCTCCCACACTTACTTGTACTTTGGACCTCATCCAATGGTTTTCTTTACAGTCTTAGGTCCCCAACTTCACTGCTTTATCCTTGTCCTTCATATTTGATTTATTCATATTATTTACTCTAGGCTACAACTGAATTCTTCCATTTCTGATTCACCATCACAGAATATACCCTCATTTCACCCCAACCTGTAGGCAGTGACACAATGCCTTCAGAATTTATAAAGAAGAGCTAAAGATCACCAATGTACTCAGAAGGGGGTTTAGGTGACTTATTCTGAGACTGTAACTTTCATACTGAGATCTATTTTTATTTGCATTTCATGTTAGGATAATAGAAGGTTCTAAAAATACATCTATTCACTCTTTGTGTACTTTGTCTTTTCTTGGTCATCATTGCTGTTGTTATTCTTTAAGGTGTCTGACACATTGGTTTCCTATGTTGCTGTAACAAATTTACACAGATTGGATGGTTTCAAACAGAAATGTATTCTCTCATAGTTCTGAGGGCCAGAAGTATCACTGATCTGATATCAAGGCATAAATAGGGTCATACTCTCTCTGGAAGCCTTAAGACAGAATCTGTTCCTTGACTATCTCCTCAGCAAATGCAAGGAATCTCCTTCCTCTTCCCTCTTACAAGCATACTGATGATGGTGTTTAGGGCTCACACAGATAACCCAGAACCATCTCTTCATCTCACTATCCATAATTTACACCTGCAAAGACCCCTTTACCTTATAACACATGATGTACAGGTCTCAGGTATTTGGACCTGATACCTCTTAGGGATGTTATTCAGCCTTCTACATGCAGGTGGGCTAATATATTCTTTCAAGCCACCTCATAGTGGCATTCCCAGAGAGTTCCTCCTTGTGGGATCCTGAATGTCAAGATGCTAGCTTAGTGATGACTAATGATCTAAAAGGGATCTGGCCTTTGATTTAAATGTTGGCCTATACCCATTCACATCAGTCTTTAAAACAGTAGTACTGTGTGAGGGATTCCATGTGAAGCTCAACATTTTTTAAAAAGTACTCTCCACTTTGGTTTTATTTCATAAGAACATTGGACAATGATGTGACATCGAGATTTCATGAATATTATGCCAAGCATAAGGTCATCAATTCCTACCGGTGACATTAAGATGAAATCAATGTTGTAGGCCACAAAATATGCAACCTGACAAAAAGTGACAGCAATTAGAAAATCGTTAAAGAGAAATATAATATAAACTTCATACTGAGACACAATATATGTGGCAGAAGTAAAGATTTATATAGTGGCATAAGAGTTGCTGATAGCAATAAAATGCTACTGTAGTCAATGTTTTTAATCACTTGACTAAAAAGCAGGTCAGTGCAATAGAGGATCTAACAGTGGATAACTCAACATTTAATTTCATTAGGTATGTCAAATTTTCCCTTACTTAGCTGATGCAATGTTATAATAATATTAATACTATATTTCATTTATTAAAGGTATTTTAAGTTATTGTTGGGTAACTGGTGAGTGACATAAAACCACAGAGAGCCAGTATTTCTCAACACCCAAACATATAGACCCCATGGGCCAAAAACAGCTCTCCATGAATCTGAAATGATGTTACTACACTTTTATTTTTTATTTATCTTAAAATTTTATTATTATTATTATTATTATTATTATTAGAAAGAGGGGAAGGGAGAGAGGCAGACAGAAAAAGAGAGAGAGCAAGAGAGAGAGATATCAATGGATGGTTGTCTTTCACCTAACTCCAGCTATGGACCTGGCTGGAGACCTGGTTTGCAACCTCATTATATGTGCCTTGGCTGGGGAATTGAACCAGTGACCTTTGGGTTTGCAGGCCAGTACCTTATCCACTGTGCCACCAGCCAGGGCTGATGTTACTACACTCTTAAAATGTGAGTTCTTGTGTGACAATTGGCAATTGTTTGGATTCTGTATCTGGTCTTTGAGGAAAGGAATAATATATGCAAGTGTGAAGCTTTTAACTAAAAATAAAGTACAGTAATTGAAGCTTGGATGTTTGAACATCTGAGGGTCTGATAAATATTAAATAGCTGAGAAGATGAACTGAAACTTTTTATTTTTTAATCTGTTAGTTTTCAAGTCATGTGGACACAGCGAATGATTTATTTTATAGGGGCATATTAGCCATTTCAAGTTCATTAAGAAGTCACATCTTTCTTCTCACTCACAGAGTCAGGCCTTGTTGTTTTACAAACCCTGTTAAAACACATTTATACACACCTCTGTATGCATGTCATTGACAGACCTATGCATTCGGCAGAGCAAGCTTTCATTTATTTTGCCGAACATGTAAGCTATGTTTGAGCACTTGTAAAGCTACTTCTGTATTTCTGCAAATCCAATTCAAATTTTAAAAAGATACTTGACCAGACCAGGAAAATAAATATTTTAAGCAAATATTTCAAAATATGTATCCTGATAAGTCATCTAGGTTAGGTTTTGGATACTCACCCTCCTAATTACTCATGGGAATTATATTGGGGGTATCTTTGTTTCAGAATTAAAAAAATTTTTTTCCTACAATTTTATTATTATAATTTATTATATTCTTAAAATTAATTTCATTTGTTTCTGTTAAGTTTTTAATTATGGCTGCTAGGAAATGTAAGATAGTATTAAGCTAGGCTGTCTCTAGGTAATAAGGAATATTAATAAATGTCTCAGATCAATGGGACAAAGTAGGACCCCAGTAACTGGAATACTGGTCTGCTAAGAGAAGTAGAGGTGTTCCCTTCATGACAAGAAAGTGGCTGAAGTATTGAGTTCCAGAAATCCAAGAGGAAGCAGCAGCAAAACTAAGCCAAAGCTTCCCCCTTCCCCAGAACAAAATGGACCTATGTCAAGAACAGGAATGAATCTACTGGTGAGAGTCATCAGGCTCTCCAAAAAAGATTACAGGGTTATAGAACAAGGAACCAAGGAGGCCATCCTAGTGCAAACCAGTAATAACTGAAGAATAACAGAAAAACTTCCCCCTCAAAGATACTGTTAGATTAGAGAGTAGAATGTACCTTCATGAGAAGTGTTCAGATGTTTTGTAATTGTGTTCTCTCCCAGTCATTTTCTTCTGGCTCACATCCAACTATGCTGAGGACAACAGCCATGTGCGAAGCTTAAAGTTTGAAAGTTTACTTGCTTTTGAGTTATGTGTACAAAGATCACCTGGGAAATATGGAATGCCCATTTTTTTCTGGTTTCATATTCACAAGACACTGAGCACATTTTTCTAAAATTTTCTGTTCTACCAACCATGAGGTTAAGCCAACATCAGGCCCAGGAAACATGAGGCTTCAAGGTCTAAATGTTCATGGCATATTTATCTTCAACTAGGATTTCCTCCCAAAATGCTATCAGTATAGCTAGCTCTCCCTGTACCTGTGGAAAAATTATTCTTGTGTAACAACTGGTAAGTGATGTATTCATATTATAAAATATTGTATTTAATGACCAGCTTTACTTCTTTCCCCAAATTTCTGTATAAAAAGCACCAAAGTGGTAACAGATTAGACTTTAAACCACAAGGCCCTGGACTTGAACTGCTAAAGCTATGAAATAATACTATATAACAGAGTGGGAGAGAGCTTCAATAAATCTTAATATGCTATAATTACAAGATGCTCTATCAGGAATTGAGGGCTCCATGGGTAGAATTTAAGGATAGCTAGGCAGTGAATGAAGTACATTCTCCTCCAAATACTTGTTAAATTATAGAAAATGAATCAACTCCACAAATTAGAATTTTTCTAAACTTTAGGCTATTGCTTTGGTATCATGTTGGTTTAATTAGAATTGTTTAACTAAGGTTTTAGAGCCTGATGTCCAACTTTCTCAAGAAGTCATTGGGAATTTGGTTCAATCATTTACTCAGAAGGGTATCAAAAAGTGGGCTTGCTTGTACTTTAGTATCAAATTCAAGAATAAGGGAGAAGGGTGGAGGAACTGAGGTCAAACAATATAACTTTTACTTATCAGTTCTAGGGTCTGACATATAGCAAATATTAAATGTTCTCACCACAAAAAAGAAAGTGTTAATTTTGTCATGTGATAGAGTTGTTAGCTAACCCTATATTTTTTCAATATATGTGTATTAAATCAACATGTTGTATACTTTAAACCTACACAATGTTACATGTCAATTATATCTCAATACAGCTGGCAATTTTTTAAAAATAAGGTATTCAGAAGATTGTGGGATTCTGGTCTCATTTCTGCTACTACTTAGTTGGGTAATCCTAGAAATCATTTAGCTGTCCTGGGTCTCAATTCTTTCAGATTTTAATGTAGGAGTTCATATTTAAAAGAAAAAGTAAAAATAAACGATATATTGACCTTCACAAAGATATACCAAAAATAAATATTGTGAGTTCTTTTTGTTTTCTTACATATGCTATTTCTAATAGGTACATTTTAAAAAAGATGATACAATTATGAGGCTTAATTTTTAAAAGTTTGTATAGGTGAGGTAATGTTTTATTTGTCTTTCAGTGCTGGGGTCCCAAGTCTCAAATATACAAAAATGTCACATGTGGCTGCTTGGACATCTGCCATCTAATTATCAGCCAGGCTGCTTGTCTCCCAGCTTGCTATGACATCTGGATTGTAAATGTCATGACATTTCAGTCAATCAGCATTCCCAAATTGATACACCCTACATCATGCTTTTAAACAGAATTCCAGAGACTGTTCAGAAGTGCATCCCTTTTTGCCAACAGCAGAAAAGAGCTAGAGAGCTATTGGAGCAGTGGCTGGCAGGGCAAAGAATAAAAGGGGAAAAAGAAATCTGTCTAGGAATGCACAAGGTTAGAAAAGTAAAGACCATGAGCTGGTCAAAAGAAATTTTTACCATCCCTAATGAAAGATATTTGGTAAAACATTTGATATCTTCAGCAACTGCAAATCAGTGAATATGAAATATAAGATCCAAAAAATGGTGGCCAGAGGTTATTGCAACTAGCTAGAACCATGTTTATAGTTTTCGTTGGTTATATCAGCATTGGAACAGCTTCTAGCATGTTCTCAGAGTAGGCAAGGTGATGGAATTCCCATGGTCCCTGCAGTGGCAGGAACATGCCTATACTGAGCAACCTAGAAAATAAGGACACAGGTATGAAGATAAACTTAGGTATGCTCCTTTTTGCCAACCCGTCTTACGTATTCTAATAAAAATTAACACATGGTAGAATTACATGTTCTCTTACAGTTTTTTCCCCCTCCAACTATTATTCCATTAAAATATAATCACAGTCGTAAAAAAAAAAAACAAACCACAAACCAAATTTCAGCTTCATTGGTTGAGATAGAAATCTGTGAATTCAGCAATTTCCTGCAGCTGGAACCCCTGCCTGTTTTCACACCTCGGCTCATGTTGAGTGATAAAGAATTGTTGCAGTCCTGCTCAGAAATGGGCCAATTTCATTATCATATGCAGTAAAAGTTTTAGTGGCGTACTTTCTCTTTGCCTGAAAAGGAGGGTGTGGGGAATGCAGGTCCTGATAACTAAAGAACATTATTAAAACCAGGTTCCTGAAGAGTTTAATAATAACTAACTTACTTCACCCTACGGAAATCAAATTGGGAATCCAGTTATGCACGTTACATTTGACACAGTACAGTTTCTGTATTGTTTGCTGTTGAGTGGCAGGCAGATTTTGTTTTTATTGTGACATTCTTAGATCAATGGAGGGCAGGCATTTAAAATACATATTTATTTTTAAATGAATTGTGATGGCTTTTAGGAATCCTGAGTCTGTCACTTCCATCTTCCTTTCATCCCCCCAGCTCCTATTTTGGCTGCTGCTGTTGCTGGAATTAACTTTTAGATTTCATTATTCGCCCATTGAATATTTTGCAACTTGGTCACAGCAGTAGATTCTTGAGAAAGATTTCATTTTATCCAAGGGTAAGACCCTTGCTTATTTAACAGCTGATCCTGCTGATATTAAAAATACAAAACTATGGGCCTGAGCAGTTTTTTTTTCTTCTGAGCCCTTGAGAGTCATTGCTTTTTCTAACAAACCATATTAACAGTATAGTGATTAAGAGTATATGAATTCAAATCCCATCTCCAAAGTGTACTGGATATAGGAACTGAGAGAAGCTTCTTACACTTTTTTATTACTCAGTTTTTCTTTCATACATAAAGCGGAGACAAGAGAATCTTATTCATAGAAGTGTTGTGGGAAGTCAGTGCATTAATAAATGCAAAAGTATGTTCAACAGCCCCTGACTCAAACTCTTAATGCATGTAGCTATTCTTATGGTGTCCTTATGAATGAAACTCACCAAAGACCCAGTTTTAAGTCTAGGCAAGTTCCGTGTTCTATTATTTTAGATGAGTTCAATTCCCACATGGTACCTTAATTTCTCCTTTAATAAAATATGTGGCAAATTAAATTTCCTCTTACCTAACAGACATGGTTGGCCTCTATAGGAGCAGATGAGACAGAAGCCTGAGTGGCACAATTTACACTCCCCAGATAGGGATTCTTCCATGAAGTGCGCCTTTTCTTTTCACACCCCCTCCCATATACCTCCTCATCCACATACAGACAGACTAATAATATTCAATTAGATGAACTCAGTAGATAGAACTTAAGATACATACTAAGATTTTATTGATTTTAATGACTTTTATCAGAGCAAGTAGTAGGATCCCAAGGACATGGTATAGAGGACAGATTCACTATCATGAAAGCATAGAGTTTAGGACAGGTGAGTACGGCACAGTATACTACTTGGTCTCAGGAAAAAAAAAAAAAAGTTTTGCCAGGAAACTATGTGGTAGAGGCAGAATGAAAGACAAAGGACAAGAGCAAGCACAAAAATATGACCAATTCACTTAATTTACATTTTTGTTCGTGTAGGTGGAACTTATTGGAGGAGGTGTGGGAGGGAGGAATAAAGGGGTCTATTCAACTGGTGCCTAAAAGGTCAAATACAGCAAAGAAGCCCCCAAAGTAGGTAGTTTAGAATTGGGCTACAACAAATGACATAATAGAGAGGATAAGTTAGGTAGCTGTGGTTTAAAAAGGCAGGGAGGGGGTACAGGTCTCACAGATAAAATAAAAAAAAATTCTTATTTAATAACATAAGTAGAAAAGTGGGTCCTTTAGGGAAGTTTTATGTATAGAAACATGTAATGTGTTGAGGTCTGTTTTCTTAGTAAACAGTGTTGGGCTTAAATGACAGCTCTCAATTTATGATAATTTTCATGAACAGGTCACCTGAAAAGAAATGGGTGTTAAATTGAAAAATGTCAGGATCAGTTCTAAACAGGATGTGTGATTCAAAAAGGCTTCATTTTATTTATTTATTTACCATTTTACACAATGCCTCGGTGAAACCTTTTCTTACATAAAAATCTGAGGAAAGGACTGAAATATGGAATCACTGTTCAGAAGAAAGGCGAATCTTCAAACTTGAGCTGGGTCTGTTTAACCATTTATGAGGCATCTCTGTCAAAGCTAATAAGTGTTTTGGCATTGCAGTAACTTGGGGAATTTCTGGATAAGTCAGCCGGATGGAAGCAGAACATAGGTTTGTGGCTTCTGTGTTCATTTGATCTACTCTGTACGGTTGAGTCAAGAACTCAGCCAACACCAATGTTTTTCCCGCCTGCAACCACAGAAACCACGCTCTGTAGCAACCCACACCCTGTCTGCCTGCGGTGGGAGATGTTCATTCGGTGCTTTTCTGAGCTGTGGGATTTTCCACAGTGCTCATCAAGTCCGATGGCAGAGGGGACACGGAGGTCACTTGGTTAATGGCTCCTTCTCAATGACACTCATTTTATGGTGCAGGAATCTGCTTTTCCTTTACAGAGAAGTGAGGTATCTGTCTAAGGCTAAAGAATGAATCAAATGACTTTGTCAAAGCTAATATTTAGGTTGCGGGGGATGACTGGGGTCACTTTAGTAAATAACTTGCAGTCACTTGCCTTCAAACATTATTTCTAATCTGGCCCATTTGAAAAGGATCTGTACACCTGAACGTAATAAAATATTGAAGGTCAATTATAATTGAAAAATTTTTTAATTAAAAAAAATAATTTTTAAAGAGTACCCACTTATTAAATTCTAACTTATAAAGAACTCATGCAGAAGCACATTTTTGGAACTAAATAGTTGCTACCTAGAACTCTTTTTTTTTTTTTTTTTTTTGTTCATAAAATAACAGCAGGATAACAGGATACAGGTTAAAAAACATTTTAAAAATGTAGTTATGGATTAATCTTCCTTAATTATTATAATGAATGTCTTTCTACAGTTTATCTTATAAAGGAAATCAAAATGTCAGACCTGGTTTACCCTTGTGTCTCCATAAAGACACTACAGTAACCACCAGCTGAGCTTGATTCACTCTGACCAGTGAGCTCTATCAAGTGCTTTGGCATCTTTTCCAATCACAGCACACACAGAAGTGAAAGGGAGGGAGGAGGCCCCATGATTGGAGGGGACTTGCCGAGGACTGTGATGATGCCAGAACCCCACTTAGCCACCTGGTGTGGTTTGCCAATGTTTCAAAGGCACAATGTGGACAGCTGTGACATGCACATCCTGGGTCTTGAGAGAAACACTGGCCCTAAGGAACACCCACTCCATAGTAATATAATTTGGCTGCTTGCATCGGTCCATTAAAATGCTTTTCTCCTTAGCCCGGTGTCCCCCCGTTGCCCTGAAGAGGCATGCTTTCATTGACCTCTCTGCAACAGAGGGCTTCTCTGGTGCTCACCACGGTCTGAGTCTAATACATTCCTTCTGGTTCACATGGATCACACCACTGTTTCGTTTGGTCCCATCGGTAGCCCGTTTACAGCCTCAGAGGAAGAGGGTTACAGGCCTGTCTCTGTCCACAAACTGCTTCTGAGACCCATGCCCTGCTCTCATCTGAATCCAGCATAGGGTCAGCATCTGATGTTTCCAAATAAAAAAAACACTGGCTCAAAACAAAACCCTCAGCATTGAGCCCATCACTGTGCATCCTGCGTGGCAGGACCTAGGGGAGAAGGAGCCCTAGTCACCAGCTGTGACTTTGACTTTGGAACTCACCTAGATGAGGCAGCTCCCATCTTTCAATTTGCTCATGTAAGAGGGGAGTTGCTGGATATTCAGCGAAGTGAAAGAAATTTAACCAGTGCCTCTGTGGCGGAGGTTGGTTTTTGTCCCCAAGGAACTTCGTTCTTTTAGAAAGAGAATGCCCCAAGTAGTTCTAAGCAAGGTACATGGGCTTTCTGGCTAGTGGTTGCATGTTCTAGCCTTTCTGGTGTTGCAGGCAGATGTGGTCTTATAGTGGTGAGTGCTACTTCAGGGTCTTATCTATAAACATGATCAGGCAGGTTCTTTCCCTTTTTCTCTTCTCCCTCACTTAAAAATAGGAAATGACTTTAACCCAGAGACTTTAAGCCTACATGTTGGAAGTGGCAGAAGCTCCATTTAGTCCTAGGCCACTAACCTCTGGATTGTAACCTTATTAAGCCCCATTGCATTGATGGTGGGAGAGGGGACGTTCTTTGCTATAGAAGTTGAGTCTTGACCACGTCTAGTGCGGACAGTCAGTGAAATGCAGCTCTTCTTAGGTGATGGCACAAGCATCACCATCTCAGCCTTGGCCCATTTGGAATGGTGACAAGCAATTAGAAATCATGCACGACCCCCTAAGAGACTCTGAGTTACCAGACTAGGGGTCATCAGTATCCCCAGCACTTGGCACATAGCAGGTGTTCAATCAAAACTGTACCATTTGGCACACCCCTTTCTCCTTTCTCATTGTATCACCCACTTTCCCTGTCAACGCCGTGCTAATTTCTCAGGAGACAAAGGAGGAACTTACTTCCCCAGTGCGAGATTAATTATTTTGTGCCACTGCTCACTCCCGACCGTATCAGTCTTTGACAGCGTGCGAAGATAAATGGTGAGGCAGCCATTTGAAAGGAAATCATTATGGCACCTCTCCGCTCTGTGTTATCACATTCATATCAGCATGGGAGATCACTCTGAAACCGCTTGTACTGCGCTGAGAACCAGTGTTCCGGCTGGGGCCGGGGAAGATGAAAGTCTCTCCCCACTTTCAAAGTCTTCCGTTGCAGTTTGCCTTTCAAAGGCCCGGGCTGCTTGCGGAAAGGGCTGCCCTCCAAGCGGTGGGCACGATGACCTGCTCCTGAGGGAAAGCGATTGGGGAGGAAAGAGAGCTGTTGCCGGGCAGGGGTGAGAGTTTTGGCAGAGGGGAGTGGGATGGGCTCTGTGGGCCCTTAGAGCCAGCCTCGGCCCAGGCTGGAATTTCTCCCTAGCACTCGGGAGGGGGCCTCTGTGAGCCATCAGCTAACTGTCAAAGACTGCTATTCCATGGAGTCATTTTTACTTCACATTTTTTACTCAATTAAAGATGTAGTAGAAACACCTACTCAGTTAACATACTGTAGGGCTATTCCGGCTCTAAAGTGTTTTACCCTAAAGCAGTGGTTGAGTTGTGTAAAGCTTCAAAGACATACTATTACTTGGCTTCGGGGAGAAGGTGGCTCTCAGCCGAGGCTGGCAATCTGAGAAGCAACGGCCCGTTTTTCCTGCAAATGGGAGGTGACAGCAGGGTCCTGGCTTTAGGTCAGGGGCTGAGATAAGAGTTGCTCATAATTCATACTTTTTATTAAAGATCTGGGTGAAATAAAATGAATCCAGGATTTCTTTCATGGCAGCTTCCCTTCAGGCCAAAGAGATAACATTTGCACATAGGGGAGTCTATTTATTTATTTATCTATTTTTTTGGTCATAAAACAGCAACAGGAAAATAGAGGTCATTTATAGTAGATGAAGTAAAACAAAACAAAGTGACCCATGGCCCGCTGTGGTAATTTCCTAGCCTCAAAGGTCAGGCTGGCCACTGTTTTCCTAACAGTAATCAGCTGTGTGCATACATGGGACTGCCACCTGAAGCAAATAAGTCACAGAGACTGTGCTCCTCTACATGTATGTTATCCTAGGCCTCATATGCAAGCTTCCCTGCTACCCTGTGATTGCCGTCATTGTCCCCTGCTCTTTGCTGAAAAGTCAAAGTGAATTCAAGTGGCATTTTAGGCAATACTTGAGGGTCCTAATATATGTATATATATATATATATATATATATATATATATATATATATATATATATATATAATGGATAAGGGGGAACTACTGTACACTTTTGTATTCCAAAAGCTTAGGAATTTATTAAAAGACATTTATCCCCCTGGACTGTCAACACATTTTGTGATGCACACTTGGATTTTCTTATCTAGGAGCTGAGGAAATAATGGCATTGTGCATGTAAGCTCTCAGCTTTGTAAGCATTGTATTCAGGGAAGTGATTATTACACCCAATAGATCATTCAGGTTAAGTAATTATAAAACTCTTCACTAGCACTGACCAACTAACTTGTACTAGTTAATTAAAAGAGTGACCTTGTGCCTTTTAGATTCGACACATTAGTCCTTGTGTTGAACTAATGTATTATGGCCAGTATACCAAGAGATGCAAATGGAGCATTAAAAACGATTCTGCTACTTGGATTATTATAATAGTATTAAATTATGTGGAAGCAATTCCATAATCCAAATCGTCATCCAGACTGAACATGTCAGTTTTGCAAAGGAGAAAACAACTCTAACCCTTCAAGGGCGCCATTACCCGGGTGCAGGAACTGAGTCAGAGAGACATTTTAAAGCAAATTTTTGATGAAACTCTCCATTTAAGTAACTCTGAATCAGATGGCGGACTTTTCATTAACGTTTACTTTTGAAAGAAACAAAGAAGTCAACAAGAGAAGCAGAAAACTTTGGCTTCAGTCTCTGGTTTCTGGGCTACATACAAAGGCACAGGCGGTTGGTAAACATGTTGCAGGAGGCTTTCCCCCGAAAAGTCAGTAAAACTTTCCCCTAAAACATGTCATAAATCCACTTCCATAAGCTCCCTTGGACTCAGATTTGTCACCATGGGAACTGTTGGTCAGCTCCTGTAAGTGCCTCTAGGTAGAGATATGAATCAGATGAGCTTCCTGCCTTGGAACAATTCTCCTCTGGGCCACCCCCACATGCAAAAGGACACCCCAATGTTAGCCTACAACTGCGCTGTCATTTTCCCCCTTCCAGAATCCCTGTCAAGAAGCACAGTGGAGTTAGGACTTTAAAGATATGCTGCAAATGAGATCCCGTAGCAAAAACTGGGTGCTGTTTATTCATAAACTATACCAGACCATGAATGAGAACATAAGGCCACGGGTGCTGCTTATTTCAACATTTCTCTGACACATCACAAAATTTGCCTTGGCTATACTATGTTTTCTCTAACCTCTTGGTGTGGGTCAGGGAAGTCAATGGGGTGCAGTGGGGGTCAGTGTGTAAGATTAGAGCAGAACATGACCTAGCCCAGCCCAATCTCTACATTGGCAGTTTTGCCCAATGCCACTTGGCTAGTAGTGGAGAGTAAGAAACGGAATTCAAGTCTCCACTTAGTCCTGTTTGGAAAGCCACACTCACTTGGACAGACAGCCAAGGGGACTTGGAACTGAGGAAGCGCAGTCAGGGACGAGTCAGATTAAGGGTAAGAAGCAAGTCGTGCCCTGATTTTATGCAGGCTTCCTTAAGAAACTACTGTGATGGTCTGTGTCTAAAACGCCACTTCTGCTCATCGGAAACAGAGAGAGCACTAAAGACTGGCTGTCTCCCAAGTCCACTTGTCATTTCTGCCTTGTGTTGTTTTTGCGAAAGGGACATTCTGACATGTGTCATTCTTAAAGTACCTTGGAAGTTCTCAATGTCTTGGCCCACCTCTTATGTTTTCAAGACCGAAGTTGGTTATTTATAAGGAGCAATCCTGCAAAGATCTGAAAAACCAGCCAGACATTTCATCTGATGTCTCCAACAGTCTCCAGCTGCTGCAGCTGGCCCATGCCAGGCAATGCTGAAGGTGTGACAGTGGCTGTGGCCATGGGCCTCCCTTCTCAACCCAGCTCTCCACCCTTCCCTCTTCCATGCATCCAATGCGGTCAGTCAAGTCATCAGCCAAGTCTGCCTGCCTGCTGCCTCATTCATTCATCTCAAGACTCTCTGGTCAAGTTCCCCTTTCTCCATTCAGTCTTCTGAGACCTTCCCTATCATCAAATGCAGCACTGAATTTAAGCACATCTGCTGTCATTCAATGGTGGTACATTTGTATTAGTGTCCCAAGAATTTAAGTTTCTTTATTTTTTTAATATATTTTATTTATTTTGCTATTACAGTTGTCCCAATTCCGCCCCCCCCACCTCCCTTTAAGTTTCTCCTGTGGACTGTAAGCCCCTGAGGGACACAGCCATGCCATTGGTTTGCAGTTAGCATACAGCGTTGCATACAGTAGAATCAGAGCTAAAAACAAATGGCTGTTTCTCTGTAATGGGCAGAGGATCGAAATCATAGCTTAGGATTTCTAAGAATCGTCTGTAGTACAGCAGGCTGAATTTATTTGATTCACATATTCCAAAACAGCTGTACTATACATTATAGGATGTGTAGTCCTCATCTGTAGACCATACTCACTGGACACCAATCGTACGTCCATAAGCTTTCCCTTCCCCAATGTGACAACGGAAAATGTTTCCAGACATCGCCAAATGCCCCCATGGGACGGGGTAGGGAGCGAATATCATCCCTATTGTGAACGACTCATTATATTACATTTATAGCCATAATAGAGGCACTAGTTACAAAGAGTGTATTGTAACCTTTCTGGACCTCTGTGGTTTAGGGAGATAGGATAGCAATAAAAGTATAGCACATATAGGGCAGAAGCTCATTTTCACCACAGGCCCTTCAGAGCCATCCTTTAGGCAGACGGAGGATCGGGGAAGACCTGGCTCCCCTCTGCATGCCAGTGCTGCCTGTGGAAACCCCAACAGGGTGGGCAACATCTGTGAAGAGGTGCGGGAGGAATAGCTCCCTTCTGGAACTCAGCAATTCGACAGAGAGAGAAGTACTTTTCTGAAAGAATATTCCTCCTTCCTGGAGCTCAGCTAGAGATCTACCTTGGAGTAAATTTCATAGATTATTATTTTTTTTAAATCTCAGAGCCAAAAGAACTAAGAACTGAGTTTATTAAAAGTCAACTGAGATGACATGGCCTGTGTCTGCACTAAATTCATGTGCCGACACAGGGGTACCCTTCTTCCTGGCTGGCCCCCTTAATTGGTATTCTGGCCTTGTATCAAGTTCCTGAGAGGGGAAAGGAAAGTTTGACTCTATCTTAGGGGTTCACTGGTGAACCAGTGAAGACATGAAAATGAGTAAACACTTCCTGAAAAGGTAACAATTAATTCTAAAGATGGCAATTTATCACATGGCCGAGGGAGGGGCACAGAAGACCCTGAGGCGTATTTGGGTGGCCATTCATTGCTGCATCTGAAATTTCATTTGTCTCCCTCACACACAGACACACATAAGAGTGAGAATGGAGACTTGGCAGAGGAGGGAACAAAGGGGAAGGAGGAAGGAGAACCCTGCTCCGGTTATTAATGGTGTGAACGCCAATTTCATGAATCTTAACATTCTGCTCCTGACGCGGGCAATCGATCATCTAGGATACTACAATGCACTTAACAATTAGAGCAGGCTCTAGACAAGGGGCTGGGGTGGCCATGGGTGCTAGGGTTACGGAGTTGGGCTATGGGAAAGCACCAGGCAGGGAGAAGGAATGTGTAAAACAAAAAGGATATTTCTTATCTTTCTCTTCCCTGTTCCTATTTGTATTCTCATTTCAGTCCCTTTTGTCCTCCATTTCCATATCCTGTTCATCAGAATTCACCAAAGAGCATTTAGGTGTATAAATGAAGATCTATATTTATTTAAAATATTAGGGTATTTTCATGCATTATCACAAGGCTACACCATTGATATATTTCTCTCTGCTTTGTGTCCACATGTACCCCAGGCCCTCTAAGTTCCTACTGTTCCTCCTAGATTATAATATCTTCTCAGAGTGGTGGATGAAATTAGATGGTATAAATATGAATACATGTAAATAATTAAATACAACTCACTCAAGACAATGGTTATTAGAGACAACCAAGTGTATTCCTTAATCTTAACACTGCAAAGGAAGAGAACTGGTATTAATCAGTATCTCTTATAGTCCAGATATTTTGTTATGCTCCACTCGTCATCAATCCATTATTTTTGTTCAAAAACCATGTTGAGTGCTTACTATGCAGCAGGCACTAATCTAGGTATCTGCCCCAAGGAAGCCTAAAGTCTATTAGAAGAGGCAGATGTAGAAAAGACAATTACAATATAGTACAATAAGGAGTAGGATAATAATAAGCTCTGTTGCTATGGAAATACACAGGAGAGGCACATGGATCTTAGACAGGGGATCCCAAGAGAGGTAACATCTGGGCTGGGTTTACTGCAAAGAGTCTGAACTAGCCAGAAGAGAAAGAGTGAGAGATTGGAGTGAAGAGTGAGTTTTCAGCAGGGAAACCAGCATGTTTATGGCATAAAAGAGGAAAATTAATTTTCGAGTTCATGCTGATAAGCAAGTCAGCACGGCTAGAACACTGCTAGAGGGGTGGAATAATCTGAGCTGGAACTAGAAAGAAGGCAGATGCTAGCATGAAGTATGTCACCCTAAGGAGATCATGTTTTATCCTGAAGGCCTTGGGGTCTTTTGGAGGACTTAAACTAGGAGATGGCTTAATCCGATATGAAATGCCAAATATTATCCTGACTGCACTGTGGAAACTACTAAAGATGGGCAAGATGGGATTCCAGGAAACCATTTTTGAAACTGCTAAAGTAAACAAGACAGCAGCAGTGATGATGGAGAGAAGTGATTTAATAGCTATTAAGTAGGTAAGGTGTGTCAAAATGATTCATGTAAACATCACAGCCATCCTGGAAGGTGGAATGGATACCCACTTTATGGATGCATCTAAGCAAGGTTAAGTAGCTTGCTCAAGGTCATATAATAATAATAAACCAGCAGAGACATAAAATCTTCTATGTTTTTTTTTTTTTTTTTCTTTCTCTCACTAAACTGAGAGAGCAGACTGACAGGTTGGGGGCAGGGAGGGGATAAAAGGAATTGTGCACAAAAGAAAAAAAAATCCCTCAAAATACAAAATGAGCACGATTTATCAATCTATGGAATTCTTATCCCGCTATAGGAATAATGTGATAAATCCTAGTGATTAAAAATGAGTGAGACAAATTTTCTGTTAATAAGTTGCTGAGCATTGGCTAAACTATTAGAAACTTCAAGTTCCATTCCTTGTCTTTTGCTTCAATGCAGCAATTTTCTTTTTTTAATTTCATGGCACCCATAAACTAATTACTAAGATCCTATAGCCCACAGGATGTACTATATAGCTGATCTGACCAAAAAAATAGTTAAATGTTGATTTATTCACATGAGATGGCTATTGATGTATTAGTTCTTGTCATTTTAACATTTTTGACAATCTAAGGGAAAAGAGGTCAGTGTTTCTGACTAGTCAGGTATTGGGTGTTTTAAACAGTCTAGTCTTGCAGCACACCAGTTGAATATTGCTGCTTTAATCTAAACAGTACCTTCTGGGATAGCTCATTTATAAACTGATAAGTTTCATAATCAAGAGAAAAATCCAGATACTGAGTTTATAATTTTCTTTTCCTCGATTTCATTCCATTACCTAAGCAATCCCCTTTTCTGCTTATGGCCAGCCATTTTCACATTTCTGCAGTTTATAATGTCATTTCCTCGGAGTTGTCACTTAGCCAAACGACACATATTTAGCTCCTTTACCTTTTCTTCCTAAGCCATTCCTTCAATTCCCCTAATTCTATTGCTTTTGTCTGGCCTACCTTCAATTTGTCTACACTTTGGAAGATCTTTGGAAGCAAAAGATATGGTGCTCTTATTAATAATTCTGCTTATGCATCATGTACTTTCACCATTTTCAAGCCCCTTTTTATTACTTGGGAAATTTTGCATTAAAATAACATTATATCTTTCAAGCAGCCTGTCTACTCCAACTGTTCATTTCCCCAAGGAGACTCACATACCGCCCACCTTTTCTATCCCAAAGCATAATGATGTCAAAGGAGAAGGAATGATAAGCATAATTAACATACTACTAGGCAGTAATGATCTGTTGCTGGAATTAGTTAGTAGTAAGATTATATTTGTTGTTCTTTTAAGTCTACAGGAGGATGTAGGAAGAATAAAAATAAAATTTATCTGCAAGATGTTTCTAAATGGAATGCATTTATGATATTCTTATAGGGCTTATTTGCAGTTCTTTAAAAATAATTGACTATCTAATTAGAGAGATAGATCACATCACTACAGAACACATATACAGATAAATATTGCTTTTTATAGCCTCCACTATCATAGATATTGAAACATACAGAGTAAAACTCAGTGCTTTAACTCTAAGGTTCTCTCTGTTCTACATATATTTTCTGCAATGGTGTTTCAAATGTATTTGAAAAGCTCTTTACTTTTACCATTTATTGAATATTCTTCTCTAATCTCTAAAGACAGAAATTTCTCCTGGTACACAGATACACTAAATACACATACACACACACACACAAAGTAAACACCATCCTGAATAATTTGTCTCTATGTGGTGGAAATACTTTGATAACATTGAGGTGAGTATAATGGGTTTAATTTTCTTTATCTTTAGGCAACTTCTTTATGGCCCATTCATATCTGCTTGAAGTGTCTCAATGGGAAGAAAGGCTTGGATGGCTTAGGAACCTCACTAAAAAGTCATGATGGACTCACATAGCAGTGCAGATGGTTTCTCTAGTAACTCAACCACTGCTTGGTTTGAAACATGGCTCGAGTCCTTAAATCCCCTACCTCAGCCTCCCTGTCAGAGAAATAGGAAGAGGCCCAATATGAAGCATGCATGCTTGTTCATCACAACTGGTAAACCACCTGCAGAGGCCCTGAGAAAATGGCATCTACTGGATTGGAGCCTGGCAGAATGAGAGATTGGGTGGTGGAGAAGGTGGGTAACTCACCAAGGAGTTACCAAGTCACCAAGGAGACTTTGAACGAATCTTGAACTTACTTTTGCAGACAAAGAAAGCCGGGAGGAAAGGAAAGCAACAACAATAACACAAATAAAAATAGTTAACATTTATTGAGCGCTTGCTATGTGCCGACACTAGTCTAAGCATTTGGAATATATGAACATTTTTTTCTCCTCAATTACCCTGTGAAAATATTGATATTGCTACTATTATAATTTTATTTGTGAAGAAACATGCTTTTGGGCAGGTTATATGTTCCCAGGTAGAAAGAACGACATGTCTAAAATCCAATTAGGGAGTGACTAGAATGTTAAGAGGCAGATGGGGAAGAAAAAGAAGGCAGGGTTGGGAACCCACAGAGCCTTATAAGTATGATTCTCCCTGAAAGGTGAGACCTGGCTAGAACACATTCAACTGCAACTTTCCTGCAACAACAGTCTTACTTTTTTAGGAAAAACAAATTGATGAGACTGTAAAACTCAGGAAATTGAGTATGAAGAAGAGTGTGCCCTCCATTGGGGATAGTAGGGAGCTGAGGCAAAGGGTAGAAAGAGTTTCACAGAAGGTTATTTTTCATTGTTTCAATTTTGCCCTTAATATGGGAAAGCCCTGGGCATGTTTATAGCCTAAAAGTGATGATCTCAATGGCCCCGGTGGAAAATGAAGGCAATGAATGGTGTCAAAAATCTTGGGAGGAGGCCCGGTTGGAGGGATGGTGAGCAGAGGATTTTGAGCAATGGGATGAAGAAGATTCTTCTAAAGTGAACATTGATATCATTAAACTTAGAGGTAAAGGAATTGGAAGAAATGCCCAATTGATGAACATTGTCTTTTGGAAGAAAATAGCATTTGAAACCCAATGGTGCAGAGGCAGAGAACGGGAAACGAACTGGGAGGTTGAAAGGATGCTGATTTAAAAAGTTAGAGGTGAGGAGGCTACTGATCAAGGAAAGGAAAAGCTTCAAAGACCAAGTTAAAGGCCCTATTCCAGTTGGTAAAGGATAGAAACTATTTGGTATGATTTAAAATAAATATAACAGAGCTATGAAGGAGTCAGAGTGATAATAAAGAGGCAATTTATAGACAAATGGGAAGCGGCTGAAGCAGGAGAGAGTAACTGGATTGAAGTGTGAGAACTGACATTCTAGGTGTCAGAGGTTTAGCAAAGACCCAGGGTGAGGCCCTCAAACTGGGTTATGGTGTATAGGGGTCTGGTTGCTATTGGAGTTCAAGCCAGTACCATCTCTTACCTGAACTAATACCCTAGTACAACATATATTATCTATGACTTGTCTTTTGCTCCTTTACCACCTTTTCTAACACCACAGCCAAAGTGATCTTTGAAAAGCATGCATCACAGCGTGTCACTCCACTAACTAGGACAGTCTAATAGCTTGCCATTACACTTCATAAAATCTCACTTCCTCTCTATGGCCTAACAGGTCCCTGGCTACTTTTCAAATCTCACTTCCTGCCATATTTCCTTTGTCTCCCGCCACGTTCACCTCCTTTCAAACTCCTTCAACCTGGTTCAACCAAAGGGCCTTCACGCTAACCAGTCCTTTTGTCATAAATGTTCTTTTTCTCAGACTTTACATGCCTGGGTCTTCTTATCATTCAGGTTTCAGCTCAAATGTTCCCTCCTTAGAGAGACTGTCTATAAACTAGCTACATACCCACCACTGTATAACATCCCCCTGCCTTATATTCTTGATAGCATTTGTCAGCACATACTATATTTTTTTGTTGACCTATTCACTTGCAGTCTCCCCCTGCATGGCCTCCCTCCCGGAAGGTATGTTCTATAAGAACTAGAAGCACAATTACAATGTTCTGTTCTGTTTCTGTTGCAGCCTCAGAGTCTAGAAGAGGGCTTGGTGCGTGGTGGAACTCAGCCTACCCATGTGTGTGGAATGATTCAGCTGAGAGGCTGGGGCTTTTTGAAGATGGTTCACTCTGGGATTCTGAGCCAAACCTTCATTTTATATGCGAAGGTTTAATGCAGGTAAGAGGCTATGATTCAAGATGAGGAAGGTCAGGAAATTATATCAGTGAGCCACACTGAGAAAACAAAACAAAGATTACAAAGGGTGCTACAGTACCTTGGGCAGCTTAAACCTGCTGCTGAGCCATTATTCTATTTTTTTTTTTTTTTTTTTCCTTCAGGAAGTCCACAGAATGATATTTGCAGAGACAGTATTATTAAGAGACCTTTATAATTTAAAGTGCAAACATTTTACATATTAGAAATTAAATTGCGTTGCTTTCTTCTGGTTTGCTAAAAAGATCAAATGCAAGGTAATAAAATAAAAGCCTTGACTTTCCACCAGACCTCTCTCTGATCTGTTTTTCCAAAGGCTCTCTGGGTGATCTTACTACAACTGTAGTTTTAAGCATGAAAGACATTTTGAGGTTTGAGTATGGGAAGGAGGTTGAAAGGATTAACGTGTTGCTGAGGGGCCAGTATCAATTCTAAGTTGGCTGCACTGTGTAGCTGTTCTACTAGTGATAATGATGGGGACACCTTCATCCAAAAGGCATAAAAATAAGGCTTCTTTTCAGAGTCAGCGGAGTCAAAGCCATGTGAGCTTTTGAGAATGAGGCCCTGGGGCCTTTCTAAGGAGAAGAATGGGTAGCTAATAGACGCCCTTTGCCAGTTCATTACTTCTTCAAATACCTGTTACAAAAGAATATTCAATTGATAGCCACTAGTTGGTGAATTCTAGCCAGGGAGGATATGCCACTTCTCCATTCTAAGAAGAATCTTCTCAGGAGACTGTCTGCTGAATGATCTAAAATAGATCATTTAAATGCAACACAGGAAACTGAACACTCCATTTCATTAAAGAAGGAAGGAATCATCTGGTAAAAAACTAAAACAGGTCTGGGTGGAGATGCCTGTTATTATTACTAATAATTAGAACAATGATAATAGAAGAATTTAACCTGAAAGCAGGAGGCATAATTAACAGCATAGGTATGAATGGTTTAAAAAAATCCAAGCTTCAGGTGTGCCTGGGCAGGGAGAGTGGGATGAACTAGGGAAAGGCATTACAATAAAAAAAGGAAGTTGGCATGTATGAATTGAACCAGGACCATTATCTCTGACTTCTGGTTCAGAGTTTTTATTAAAATTAAACAGAGAGGCTCATTAGACTTCAAGAAAACTGCTGAACTTTACTGTTCCACCAAGCAAGGGGGGAAAAATAGCCAAAGCAATGCTTGAGAAAAATAAGAAGAATCAGAAGTTTTCCAATTACTGTTTTCTAGTTACTAGTGTTCTACTGAAGAAACAAAGGGGTGAAACGCAGGATGGCTATAAAGTTTGGAAACCAAGACACACACACACACACAATAAATGTGTTTTTGATATTATAGCATATGACAATTTCTGTGACATTCGTGACATGATATCCATGATGATACACCTGGTTCAATGTACATGGTCACTCATTTACATACTTGGATAAAATTGTGATAAACACAGTGCATTAATACATTTCCATCAATCCTTTCACATGTGTCTGTAACGCTTTGTCTGAAATCCTTTGTTTGATTTTCCCTAAGGAAGCCTGTGCCTTTGGTGAACCACGAAGGCAGTAATGGAGACGGCTGTCACCACAGGAGAACTTGAAGCCCATTTTACATGGTCATGGCATTCAATGTAGCTTTGGAAACTGTCATTCCACCAGTCCCACATCACTGTCTTGTAATAACTGAGCAGTGCTTCATCCTTTTGGAAAGCCTTTGAGTGGCCTTCTGCTAGTGTTTGAAGTGTGGGCCTTAACTGGTCACTTAACAGGGTTAAATCTGATATATGTTTCCAGATGTTAGATCCAGACTGTGGACCAGAGACTGAAAAACATGATACAGTATGATATTTATAGGAAAGCCTTTGTATAGGCTGTTCACTTAGCTTGAAGCACTTTTCCTTGTTTTCATTTGCTACCTAACTCCTCATCCCGAGCAGCGTGGTTCCTACACTGCAACCTCAAAGCAAGGCTTACCAGACATATAAACATTAGCTCAGGTCCTCTTCTGCTTTTTTAGCAAGCTTTCCTCCTCCATCATACTTATCATGGTTGTGATTAAATAATTATTTGTGAAATTGGTTGTTGTCCCCCTTCTTCCCAAGATGTAAACTCCATGAAGACAGGCAGTATACTTCTGTCTTATTCACTCCTCCATTTCCTTCCAGATTCTTCTATGCAGTAGCTGGTAGCCATTAACTGTTCAATGAGCAGTTAATCATTCCCTTTTAATTCCTACCACCATCTTAAATTCAATTAACTATTGAAAAGAAAAAAAAAAGACTACAAGGACTCACTTTGCTCCTGCTGCTTCTGCCTTACATGCAAAATACACAATATAGATTTGCCAGAATCTCTGTCGTCCTTTACAGGAAAAGTAAGTCCACCCACCACCTGGATCTCTCTTCCCAGGGAGTTTTGGGGGAAGGCTGGGAAGAGCAGCAGAGGCCTTCCTTTTTCATTTGTTAAATCATTACCTTGGCCGCATTTAGAGCTCTTCACGACACAACATGACTTAACTGCGCCAGACAACAAACCATCTCTGATATTTTCTAGCATAATCACCTCTCATTGTACACTGCAAAGGAAAATGTCTCTTGAATTTGAAAAAAATGCTGAGATGGGGAAAATGTTTACAACAGAGAAAAGAAGAAAACTCTCTTACAAAAATACTCAATATGTTAGAGAGGAAAAGAGAAGAATTTAGCTTACAGTAAATGAAGGAGAGAGAAACACACCTTCATTTTCCTCTTAT